>OX031317.1:388516-1588516 GCA_943737955.2 Myopa tessellatipennis | reverse complement strand
CTTTTGGGTCAATTGATCAATATAATAATTTGTTTTAAATAAGAATACGGAATATTTTCATATTTAAGAAATAAGTTTCTAGAGCTTAGTTAAGTTTTCTAAGCTTTGTTTAAGTTTCTAGAATTATTCTAATAATAATTATAATAATAATAATATTTACATATACAATAAAATTCTAAAAAGAAAACAGTAAAGTAAGAAAAAACATGAAATCAGTTTTTCCATTCCATACATTATTTATTTCTACCGGCATGCATGTTTTCTTAAGCGAAGCCCTTGCTGTGGCTGCTACGCATAACAAAACAGAAATGAGAAGGCAACAGATAAGAAAAATTTTCTGACCGTGCTTCGAGTTTGTATACATGTGTTAGTTTTTGACGCTCGTGAGGCAGCCAAAATTTTAGCGCTAACATTGAGGCGAACGTGAATCGAAAGCTGTTCCACTTTTTGCAATCAACCAATCAGAGCGTGTGAGTCTGGCGCATAGATGCCCAGTGTGACACCCACCAATCTGATCCAGAAAGGAAATGATTACAGGAACACTCAGCATTCATTCGAAGCAAGATTGCTTGTTTTACTACATATTTATGATCAACGCTCTTATACTACTATTTTTATATGCAGGTGAAACCAAAGGGGGCAAATAACATTAATTATTCCAAATCGTATAGAAAAAATGTTACTTATTTTTTACCATAGTATTTGAAACACTGTCACGAAAGTATACATCGAAAATATTGTGTTCCTTGGTGAGGAGGACAGCTTTTATTTATCAAAAATATGCATGCTCTTAGAAATGTCCCTTAAAATGTAACCTCACATTTCAGTGTTAACGTTGTGCCAAAAACTGTACCATTTTTGCTCCTAAACTCAGCAAATTAATAATTTGGAGCTAACGTAACACTGTTCGATTGAAGTGGTAGAACGTTTTGACGTCAGTTTTTTTGTTATTATCAGTCACGGCGAATTCGCTTTTGGAAACTTTCAAACAACGAACACATTATGTCTTAAACACAATCAGTGACGTAAGTCGCAGATTCAAGGTACGGACGCAAGAAATGGCTCGGATTTAAACCAAATATCAGAGAAGCATTTTCGGGAAGCAGAAGTATGAAATGTCCAAAATTTCACAGTAGAGAAACAATATATTCATTCTAAACAAAATTCTCGAAGTTTATTCGGAGTTTATTTATTTTAATCTGTATTAAAACATATTTAAATACTATATTATACAGAATAAAAATAAAAAAATCAACAGAAAAATACGCACATAATTTTACAGCAGCTGAAATAGAAACAAGAATGAAATGTAAACAAACACAAACAACGAAGAAGAACAAGAACGCTTTTGTTTCGTCAAAATTAGAATTAGCTCGAATTCGGGATGCAAAGATCGGCAGCAAAGTAGGGAAGCAAAATGGAAAGCAAACTTTTTTCTCGATCTCCATAAGAGCCCGTGTAATTTTGAAAGTTAAAAAATGAAACTGCGTCTTGCGTCTCTGATTGTGTTTAATGAATTAGACTCGTAATTCATCAGTCATTGTGTAACACTCACATAAAATCCATCTATTATATTATATTTAATCCAATTCCACTTTTCTATAGTGGTAGTATATATGCTCCGTTTATTATGTCACCGTTGCAACTATGTTTATTTTTATTAGGGGTGGTATTATATGTTAAGAGTCATTTTGCAGCGTTGTAGCATATGGGTAAAATTGTGCGTTTTCTCTTGGGTGGCCATATTGATTTAAGTTTTTCTCTATACAATTCTCTCTATCTAAGGTAATTCTTCCATTTAGAATTTATGGTAATATCGCGGCGTGTAGAGTGGACTTGCTCATTCGTCGTACTCATTCCTTATCGAAAAAGAATGGTCGTATCATTGCCATACGTTGTTCGTTGTACCTATCCCAAGAAATTGTCTTCATACAGGGAATATAGGGTTTTTCTGAATAACTTGCGTTGATTTCAATTCGAGGAATTTTAAAATTTTAATGGTTACTATTCAATCGATATATTTTTCGAGTAAAAGTTGGTGAAAATTGTTCGTTCTCACCGCTGTAACTGAAGTAGAAATAGCAGCACCTTGCTGAAAAATTTGCCGAGAAATCGGATTGGGTCTAAAACTTGAGCTATGTGTGAAGCAAGTTAAAGAGCAGAAGTGCTTAACCATAATAAAAGTGAGTTCATATTGCTATATTTTATTATTTAACATTGTGTAGTGGAAATGAGGTTAGATTAGGTGTTTAAGAAAACTTAATTTACAGAACTTTAATATTGGTTATTATGATGGCAAACCTGTAAAATTACGATGTTGATTTAATTATATTCACGATTCGTAATAGAACCGAAGTTGTGCTATAAGAATTCGTTTAATGTTTTCTCCAGAATATTTTATATTGTCACCATATGGGAACGCACTTTTTCCAACGCATCCATCATGCAGCCAACGCAACAATCCTGAGTCGTCTCGTAAAACTTCGATTGTAGGAACTCAAGTTACAATATTATCTTGTGAATAGTTTTTAGGGAAATTGGTGTGTGTTTTCAAATATTTTAGTCTTTAATGGGGGTGATTATTAAGGACTTGCAGTTTGTTATACAAATAGTGAGAATAGCGCAAAGCAGATTCTTTAAATTTATGAAAAAACCGGCAATCCATTTGATGCTGAGAATTTAAAGCTTTCATCTTTAAAATTACTTATAATGTTATTTGTTCGTAGCTTCAAAATGTCGATTTCAACTGTGAACAAATTTCTGTCGCTTCTCCCAGTGATCATGTTCTTCGTTGGATATGGGATTATCTTAGGTTGGACCCGGTTTCTTAGTTAACATCTCTGCTGGGGAATCAATTAAGTCAATAGATTTTACTATCTAATAAGTTTTACTATCGCCGTTAACTCCCAGATTTTGCTCTGCTCTGCAAAACGACTGCTTACCAATCTCGGGTGACATTCTAGAAATGTATATTTTGTGGGCGAAGCACAATATCTTTATTTTCATTCATCCAAGTTTAATCTGCTTTATGCTTAAGGTCGAATATAAATGGCAAATTTAGAAGATACGCCACGTGCCACGTTTTAATGACAAACATCGTATTAAATAGTCTAGTTCTAATGACTGACTCATTCGATTATTACCGTACTGTTGCGTAAACAGGTGTAAAAGATGATCCACATTGCCAAATCCAAATTTAAGTACAGCTTCTTCTGTTTTCACTCGGATTTGAAATCACGCGACTGTTAAAATTTTTGATTCGGTTTTTACGCCACTAAACTTGATTTAACGCGATTTTCCGATTTCAAAAATTTTTGATTATGTTTTTAGGAGACTTGATTTAATGCGATATTTCATTTAAAAAAATTTCGATTTATAATTTCTATATGTATTTCTCGTGTCATAAATTTGTCAATTTTTTTGATTTCTGAATTATATTAATAATTTTTTGAGAAATGAGTTTTACAGTATTCAATGAATATTAATTTAAAAATGATTAATTCAAATTTTATTCACACTTTTTGTGCTAATTCACGAAACGACGAACGTGACCTTATTTTATATGGATATGGTGTCTTTTTTTATGCGATTTCCTTTTACACCAGTTTTTCGAAAACATATCTCTCTCATAAGAACAGAATTAGGTGTATTTACTTTTAATTGATAATTGGACTTACTCTGCTATGATACCCTGAAAGACGTACCTCACTGGTATGTCTGTTAAATCGTAATCCATTTCAAATTTGGCACATTGATGGATTACAAGCTTGTAGATGCATTTTCGATTAGTATATCTCACTGATTGATTTAAGCCTCACTCCTTATTGCTGCATATTTGGCTGAAAAATCAGTCACCTTCCTTCCACCCTTCTTGAGCTCCAACATTTGAATGCGAACGAAATAAAGCATTATAACTGGTCGATTTGATGCATGGGAAACCATTGGAATGGAGAAAATCACTAGGAATGGTAAAAAAATTGGGAAAGAAATGAGCAGTACGTATAAATTGACTAAAGAATTGAACTTGTCACTCTTGAACATCCAAAAAATACTGAGAAAGGATCAGCAAAGACGAAATCATGTACCGAGTTTCATTTATGCTCAACAAGGAATGTTTACTTTTCTTAAAACGAATCCCGTGCAGTTCTCCAACGCTTCAAATAGTTCAATTCGGCCATCCACTATTTAGCGTAGTTGATTATATTGAATTAGATTGTACTCATTTATTTTTTTAATTACATGCTAAAACAAACATTACTAACTAAAGCAATACAGCGGTCGTATTCAATTTAGGACGACAGGAGTTTCCTAGGTTATGATTAGACTAGAAATGGATTAGACTAGAAAAATATCAATTAGATAAAAATTTAAAATTAAACTACATATTATAAGACATATAAACTTATGTAAGCTATTATTAGGTATATAAATTTAACGAATTGAAAATTAGTTCATATTCCTTTTTTAATATTTTATAGATTAGAAAATAAATTGACCAATCAAACTAGTTGTAGTATTTGCAACTAAAATGACAGATTCTATGAAATTCGGTCCGGAATGGCTGCGCAATCTTTCAACGGATTCGACCACGAACACTTCCATTGGTAACAGTGTCCTTTCTGGAAGTGCCAACTCGTCGTCGAATGTCAATTCTGTGTTATCAACGGCGGGTTATAATTATCACGGTAATTCAACGACAAATGTTCACTTAACTGGACATCAACGCAATATGTTTCCACAATTTCGTTATGGCCGGGAAGAATTACTTTCATTGTTCGATAAAAAATGCAATCTACCTGAAATATTTCCGGGTAATAAAAAGCTTTTCGTTGATAAAATACAAGTGCCATTGGCCTTAACTCCCAATACAGACGAGGAGGTATTTTCGCAAGTAACAGCTCCTATAGTGGTAGGTACTTATGTAATCTAGTAACATTTAATTAACCGAATATAAAAAACAAAAGCAACGACCAGTGTGGATGAGGCGATCACCAGTTGGATTTCCTCCTACACCACGCGGCACTGGACGCGGCAGTAGTTCCGTGGATCGAGGACGAATGCGCGGCAAGTCTGTATACCATCCCATATATCAGCGACCAAGTACAATGTTCGACACAGATGACATACGTCCTTCAGTAAAGGTTTATATAGCTGGATAAGGAATTCATTTTAATATACTAAAACTAATACATGTTTCTGTAATACTATAGGCAGAACGAAGTTGGGTCGAACGTAATGGAGCAGGCGATCTACCGGTTACTGGAAACGGTACATATGTTGGCGCTGGAGTTTCTACCGATTGGAATGGTACACAAACATCCAGCCAACGAAAAGAGTTTTCCAGTCATTCACGTAACATGGAAAATTGGCGTAAAAATCGTGCCGACGATGGTTCGGGTGATGCCACCACATCAGTAATAATTGGGACAGATGGATGGAGGGGAGGTCCCTCAAATTACACCAGCACTCATAGATGGGGTTTGTCTGCTGAATTTTCTTTAAGAATTCTTATCAAATTTTGTTTTTAAGTGCGTTCTACTAGCTGGCGCGACGAAGACACAGTTGCAGCAACAAGCGCAGATCTTTATGGCGCAAATGGGCTCCCAATGCAGCGCTCGTATTCCGCCATTTGTACAGCGGTGACTGAGCGGGTTAGTAGTGTATCGAAGAATTCATCTGCAACTTCAACTTCGACCACTGGAAGCGTTGGTGGTAGCAATCACATAATTCTTCGCCAGGCCGGGAAAAGTGGCGCAACTATTAGCTCCGGAAGAAACCAGTGGACAACTGGAAGCAGTGATCAGGTGGATGATCTCCCCGAGTGGGCGATGGAAAATCCTTCCGACAGCGGTGGCACATTCGATGCTAGCGGCGCATTTCACGGGTCAGTGGATGACGAGGTATTAATTGAAAGCAAAGATTATGAGTGCCCATCTAAACATATAAATATTGCATCCAACGATGACTGTTCTTTATCAACTGCAAAAGTCATTACAAAAGAGAATGACATGAACCAGCAAAATCAAGAAACCGAAGATAAAGCAATTTTGTGCACTGAAAAATATGTCGTGTCCCCTGTTAAAGGAAACGACGACTCTTCAAACAGTGGCGACACAAATGTTGAAAACAGTGTTAATGATGATCAGCGGTATAAACCACAAAATGCCATACATCAGGAAGAACTACACAACCTACAATACGAAACCCGAAATGAATCACCAGCTGCCTCCATCGATTCGAAAATAGCAGAAAGTAGTACACAACCTAGCATAGCTGTGGCGGAAGGAGCATCCCAGAATGCGACCGACATCTCATTCCTTATTAAACAAACCGCAGGACTGCATATGCAAAGCACTAATTCACATAGTGATTTATCCGATCGTATGCAGGAAGTTGCTGATGACATGGTTGAGAAATTAATAATGGATGATGACCCTGTCGGTTCAGGTAACATTAACGCCAGTAAAAGCACGAAATCTGCTAGAGTTGCGTCTGCCACTGGTACCATGAATATGCCAGATTCTTTTATTTCACCTGTTGCAGCTATTATGAAGCAGACAGCCCATCAACAAATTTCGCCTAATTTAATAGCTGCATCAGCATTACCATCTCTGGCTGCTAACCAGAAGGTCATGCCGCTCTATGACGGTGGATTAGTCGTAGACCATAACACAATTCAACAGCAACTAGCTGCAGCTTCTGGTGCTGTTAGTCTAGATGCAACCATGAATTCGGCGGCAACTGCTGATTTGTGGTATTATCGCGACCCACAGTCTAAAGTGCAAGGACCTTTTAATGCAATGGAAATGACAGAATGGTATCGCGCTGGTTATTTCGATGAAAATCTTTTTGTTCGACGCGTGTGTGATACTCGTTTCCGTGCCCTGGGCGAACTAATAAAGCTATGTCATGGAAATATGCCCTTTACACACACCCATTTGATTCCTATGGGTTTGGACAGTGTAATCACGGGGTCTAATAATGAAACAACAATAAGACATGGTAGGGATAAACAGCAACAGGGTATCAATGACTTCGGCTTGAAACTTCAACTGCATCAAGATCGTCGAGAAGATCTCAAGGCCATTGTTACTGCCGCTGCCGATTCGCTCAGTGCTGCTGTTAAAAGTCTTATTATCCCCGTCGATATATCTCACATGTTGAATATGCATTTTCAAATGCTGCAAGAGCAGTACTTACGTCATCAAGAGGTAATGATTATGGCCGAATATTCAACGAAGGAAGGCTTTCAAAATCTTACACCTACTGAGAAAGACGCTGTTGTACATCAGAAAATGCAAATGCTTGGTCTGCCGGAGTATTTAACAAGTTTAGCAGGCCTCACCAACTCTTTAACTAGTTTAAATCCATCTGCTGCCAATCAGTTATATGATCTAATAGCTGAGTGTTCCAAAAAGAACCATCACTTCGCTAACCCAACACCACGGCAACAAGAACAGCAGCAAGATCAGCAGCAACAGGTCATTGCCAATCTGTTTTTAGATCGCGATGATTATGGTTTGAATGTACAGAAACGGCAACAATCGAAACCATTTTCAGAGGTTTCTTATTGCGAAAACGGTTCTTCAAATGCAGCTCCTGGAGGAAACGATATATCTTCCACTGACCTTATTATTGATTTTGATTTACGTATGCTGCTGTTAAATAACAATATGAATGCTCAGCAAGCAAAGAATGCTCAGCCAGCAAAGACACCAGCGGCTGATTACGAAGCCCTAAGCTCTTCAAATAATATGCTATCTCAACAGCAATTAATTTCTGCTGCATCGCAAAGCCCAGTGTTGCAAATGTGGATGCCAGAACTGACTGTAGCAAATACTGTCCAACCGCTAGAATTTCTATCACGACATCTATCCAATCAAGAAACTACCAATCAGTGGACAGGAAATCCCCTCGTTTCGTTACCAAATACAGATATGAGCAGGCCCGTTTCCATGGCATGTATAGAGACAGCTAAAGCTACGCCAGCATCCATGTGGGATGTGTTGCCATTGGAACGAGTACCCAGTCAGTTCCATTCAAATGTGTCAAATTTCGATGTACAACCTCAGGCTCAAGAAAAATCAGTGCAAACGCCGCGATTAAAAGCAACGAAAGACGAACAGAATCAAAATAAAGCACTTATTGATGCGGACAATATCTCGGATAAGTCCGTGAAGGTTATTACTGAAAATACACAGCAGGAGAAAACTGTCAGTACAATGAAGGCAATTCCACCATGCAAATTGCACAAAGAAGATCAAAGCGATAAACTTCAACAACCATCGTCCATCATCAAGCGGTCCAGCAATAAACTGCAGGTATCACAATTCATAAAAAAAGAAGGAAAGCAGGAGAATTTGACTACCAAAAAACAGACAGAAGAAGATCGCCGTCGGGAAATAATTGAAGATAGACGTCGGCAAAAGGAAGAGAAAAGACGTCAACAAGCTGAGGAGGAGAAACGTCGCTTGCAGCTGATTGAGGAAGAAAAACTACAACAACAGTTAGAGGAAAAGGAACGCCAGCAACAAATTCAAACGCAACGTCGCAAGGCAATGCTAGGAAGTGCAACTCCCAATGTAATCCCAAAATCCTCGAAAGATCAACGTGTCCAGTCATCTGTGGCACCTTGGTCGTTACAAAATAACGCAGTAGTATGCAATTCTGGACCTAGTTTAGTTGAAATTCAAAAAGCAGAACGCCGCGAACGACGCGCCGATCAGCAACGTCAAATGGAAATACTTGAGAAGCAAATGCGAGCTAACACCGCAGCAGCTGCTGAGAGCAATGACGCATTCCTAAAATGGAATTCTGCGCCTATGCCTGTGAGCAATTTCGCTGAAATACAAGCTGAAGAAGCTAAGCGTTTAGTTGCAGAACAACTTGAAAATCAGCGTCGCAAAGAACAAGAACAGTCGGTTGCTCTTTGCGCTAATATCGTTAGTGTTGGAGGGAAAACTATTGGATCTTCTGTTAGTTCAAATAGTATTTCGACCATTTGGAGTGGTTCGAAAGTATGGGGCTCTAACAGTAATGCTGGCTTCTGGGAGGATCCGGTAAAGTTTAATGAAGCAGTTTTAACTAATAATTCACTGGCAATGTCAGCTAGCAGTGCAGCTGGGACTGGGACTAAATTGCAACAATTGGTAGCACAACAAAAGTTCCAGGTTGCAAACAACCCAGCGGTATCGTCGAATCGTAATCTTATGAAAACTCAAACACTTCCTACTTTGCAAAATACTTTGTCCTCAAATAGTAGAAATGTCTTAAATGCGCCGGCAGATTTAAAGCAAGGAACGAAGCAGCAACAAAAATCAAATATCAGCGCAAACACAGAAAAGAAAAGCGGAACTGCTAAGAGCAACAATTCGCATACAAGTAACAATGGTGGTTCAAATTCGTCTAATAGAAGTGACGAGTATCAAAATGAATTTACTGATTGGTGTATAAAAAGCTTAAGTAGGATGATTACAAAAGTCGACGGTAACTCTTATCGTGCACAAATATTAAATATTATGTAATTCTTTGATGATATATTTCAGTGCCCACATTTGTTACATTTTTGCAAGATTTGGAATCGCCTTATGAAGTCAAAGACTACGTTCGCATGTATTTAGGCAAGTACTTAAATTTTAATAGTCTTATTCATAAAAAAATCAAAACAGGCTTACAAACCTTTTGTAGTTAAAATGCTTTTTAAAACGTTTTTATTAGGTCGCTTTCTGAACTAGTAAATTTTAAAAGCATTTTTTCGCCCATTTCCCGATGAGCTAGGCTTTTGAAATTTTGACAATAGCTTAGAATTGGATGACAATGTATCCCTAAAACATATTTACCCACCACCGCCCATTTTAAGGAGAGAAATTTGCCAATTTTGAAATTGTTTACAAAAATACATATTTTTGACGTAAGATTGATTTTTGTTTCAACTCAACGAGTATATATACACTGGTTGCAACTGTCAACTGAACAACGAGTATATATTATAATAAAGGTTTGTGTACACACTGTCTACCTACAAACTATGTTGAGACTTTAACCACTCCTGTTATTTGAGAAGTGAGACAATGCTCGTACTTTTTATTATGGAAATAAATCGACGTCAAGATTTATTTTTAATTTAGCAATTTAATAATATAATTTTAATATAAACTGAAATTTTAAAAATAGTTTTAGTTCATTTACAATTTCTTTATAAATTTTATAAATTATAGTTTTTGTATACAAAAATTAAGAAAATTGAAAAACATTGCAAATATTTTAATTTGACAACTTGTTAAAAAACAACAACAGCAGCATCAAATGTCAAACCATTGACAAAACTGTGACAGACAAACATCAAAAAACGTTTTATATAAAAATGTTTTTTTATTTAAATAAGTATTTTTAACTTTAAAAAGCGTTTTAAAAATTTCTTATTCTTAAACACATTTTACCTGTTTGTAATTTTTGATGTTTTGTTTATGATGAAACGGCATCTCGTTGTTGAATTTTTCACTTTTTTGGTTGTCTAATTTGGCTTGTGCATAATAAGAGGGAACTTTTAGGACTTCGAACCCTCCAATCATATCAAAAGTGCCTTTTTCTTTTTTTTTAATTTTCTATAGTAAAGTAAGTTTTAGAGAAACTTATTATGAGGTATAAAATCCTCATAATAAAAAGTTTCTCTAAAACTACTACGATTCTAGATGCCAAGTTCTAGTCAGATTCAGCTTTTCGAGTTTTTCTTGCAAACCGTTTGTAAGAACTTTGTAAGTTTTTATGAATAAGACCGTAATTGTGTTATTTCTAATAACGAAAATAATTTATATATAGGTGATAGTAAAGAATATGCAGAGTTCGCAAAACAATTTCTTGAACGTCGCAGCAAATATAAAAATCTACAAAGGGAGCAAAACGCTCACAATGACGACATGTGTAAGCCAGCTCCGGCAATAACGCCATTGGGCAATGATTCTATGGATAACAAGGTTGAAAAGATAACAAAACATCTAGTGTATTAAAGCTACTATTATTTGCTACATTACAGGCCAAACAAAAAAAAATTAAAAAAAGTAAAATGACCAAAGTGGATGCTCGTATTTTGGGATTTTCGGTTACTGCAGCAGAAGGCCGTATCAATGTTGGAGATCGCGATTATGTCGATGGGCCATAAGCTGACCGCAGTACTCACAAACATTAAAAAAATCTAAAGTAAATAAATTTCAATAGCTTAAAAGAATACAGCTTTTTAAATGCAAAAATGCTTTTGTTTTCTTGACATTGGATGAGAAACTTGATGGATAAGTTTCACTAATTTCGTTCTTTGGATTCAAAAAATTGTGTTCCTTATTTAATTTCAAGTATATGCCTGCGATTTATTGAATTTCATTAAAAATATGCAAGCATGTTATTGCTAGGACTGTTATAACTAAATCTAAATTTATTAATAATGTCTGACTTGATAAATCAAGTAAAAACAGTGCAGTGGAACTCGCTTGACGAGAATAATTCGTTCTAGAATTTTACTAGAAGAAGCAACGTTTCTTGTACCTAGCTTATATTGGAAGAAAATTATACATAAAAAGTAGCCAACTAAATTCAACAACTGAAAGTTAAGGCAGTGATTTCCAAATTATTTTAGCCGCGTATCCTTATGACGAATATAAACATAAATTGTTGCGCCAGAGGACAAAGTATTCTGAAGAGAAATGAAATATTTAATTACCTATTTACGCCGCATAGTGGCCGGTTTTTCAACTTAGCTCATAAAATCGATCGTTGAAAACCAGAGATATGAGAGTTTCAATTAAATTCCTACTAAAATTTTCTTAAAAGCCTAAAAAAGAGATTATAAAAATAATACGTTTCTTTTTATTTACTGATTAAAAACATACTACGGACATACTAATAAAATAAATTAATAAAAATAAGGTAATAAATAAGGAACTAATGCAAATTAAACAATTTTTTCAAAACATTCATTGATAGAATTCCGCTCATTTAGTAGTAATTTTTGTGCATCACTATCTAACTCGATTGAGCTAGATTTCCATTTTTGGCGGATATTTGAAATATATGGATCCGATGAGCACAGCAAAACTGCAAGCAGATCCTCATTGGTACTTTTCACATAAGTCTCTTCCAATGAAAGCAATAATCTGTTCGCAGTATGTTGTAGAAGATCTTGTAATTTCACCTCTGCTGAACTTGCAGTAATTTCAATTGCTTTTTTTGAGGGTAGGCACTTTTAATTGGAATTATCTCGTCATAACTTGGAAACACGTTGCATTTCTTTGCATTAGTTCGTTTGCGAAATTCTTTGTATTGGTTTTTTGTTAATTTCAAATCCAAAAATAGTGCAAATGCTTCTTCAGGAGTAAACTTCTTTTCATCAGTCGGAGTTGGAACACTGTTCAGTACCCTTTTGACGCGTCTGGGGCTCGCTTTCATTATTTTCTCAATTACTTCTATATTGTCCTTTTTATTTCTTGATGGACCTACTTGATGAAGAAATGCATTTTGTATATTCTCATGAGATATTTTGTCATTGATGTCGACAAGTTTACACCTTCTAGATCGTTCACTGCATTCGTCCATAGATTTCCTTGGTCTACCCTTTCTTTCGGTGCCATTATCAGTCATGGTTTCTTCTTCAAAAACGAGTTCAGTTTTCATCCATTCTGTGTAGCGTTGGTACAGTTTTTCCTTATTTCGATTCACATCTGTGTAACGTTTTTTTAAATGCACTAAAAAGTTAGATATTTTCTTTTTATATGTCTCTTCTTGTCGCATGAATCAAAAAAAGGATCACTTAGAATATGCGAAATAACATCTTCGTCGTCTTTTCGTAAGAAGTTAAATATCTGCCAAATTTTTATATGTGAACTTAGCAATGTTTTTGCAAGGATATATAAAAAACTCGATGAACGCAACTCTTTAAATACTCTTTCCGTCACGGATTCAAAACCATTATATTATTTTTTACCTATGCACATGTAATACTTACCTGTTGCCCATTTAGTAGAAAACCTTATGTGCAAAATTTTCCATTTTACAGGTAAAAAATATTAGGACAGGTACACAATAAGAGCTAATTACCTGATTATTAAAAAAACCTAATTAGTGCAAATATACATATAATTTAAAAGAAAAGTGTAACACTAACAAAGAAAAAAATAACGGAAAACATGTTAAAAACGTTTGCAGTGTGTGACTTTGACTCATATAATGGCTAATTCATTAAATCTGATGACAGGGTTAGCATATTTGTTCGACAATCAGGGTTCAGATCGAGTCATAGTACAGCGACGGCCCTTGTGGATATTACTGACACAATTAGGCAAAATCTCGATAGAAAGCTCGTGTCATATTTGCTTCTATTAGATTTCAGTAAAGCCTTCAATAGGGTGGATGGCAGGATCTTGTGTCGTAAACTTAAGGAGAGGTTCCTCTTCTCTAGCTCGGCGTGCAACCTTATTTTTTCCTACATGACCGAACGGGCTCAGAGGGTCTGTGCATCTGGGTCCCTTTCTGATTTGCTTGGCATAAGCTGCGGCGTACCTCAGGGTTCCATATTGGGCCCAATTTTATTTGTGCTTTTCGTGGACGATTTACCAGGCGTCATCACGCACTCTTTAGTCCACATTTTTGCGGACGATGTTCAGCTTTTACACGCCTGTAAGCCCGAGGACGCGGGAGGTGGTGCGGACCGGGTTACGGCGGATTTGATAGCTGTTACGGGATGGGCCGTGGAAAACGGGCTAACATTAAATGCAGGCAAAACACAAGCAATGGTATTACATAGTGGTTCCTCAGGGTATATATGCCGGCCGATCTACCATAATGACTTAGAGGTGCCGTTCGTCGATAAAGTTAAAAACTTGGGAGTGATAATTAGTGACACGTTGTCGTGGGACAGGCATGTTGCTCAGGTATGTAGCCGTGTTTTCCTCTGCCTTAGAAGGCTACACTTGGTAAAGCATTACCTACCAGCAGCTGTAAGACTGCGTTTGGTGAAAGCTCTGGTGCTGCCTCATCTGCTTTATTGCTGTGAGGTCTTCAGCGGCTGCAGCGCGGCTTGTTTACGCCGGCTAAATGTCTGCCGCCGGGCCACAGTAAGGTTTGTCTATTCCCTAAGAAGAAGGGATAGCGTTTCGCATCTTGTTAGGAGGGTTATAAATACAGATCTAGAGAAGCTATATAAACACAGGGTTCTGATAATGATGTATAAAGTGATGAGATCTCGTGAGCCCGCTTACCTATACAACAAACTCGAATTCGGGCGCTCCGAGCGAAGATCGAATGTCATCATTCCACGATTCACCTCCCAGATAATGGAAAGATCTTTCATGGTGAGAGCTATTAGATTGTGGAATGGCCTGCCAAACGCGATAAACGAAAATACGGGGCCTTCCAGATTCAAAGAAGAGGCCTTCAGGTGTGTAGCTTCGTTCGATTCTTAGCGACTACCGCTATCGCCTCTCCAACGTAAATCGGAGTAACAGCACGTTGTTCTCTTTTCCTATGCTAGGTAATCTTAGATGCTAGAAAAGCTGTTGCTAGAGTTACTACCCCTAAATAAATATTATTTGTGTAAAGGTTTTAGCGTTCTCTACTTGACAAATATGTCTTTGAAAATTGCTTGGTGGGGATGACGGACGCTGCATTGTAGGGTGGGAGGTGATGCGAAGGGGACTTTAGGGCGGAGGGCAAAAATAAGGCTAAAAATATATTGTGCAACAGGGTAACTTATTGAAAGCATTTATAGTATATTGCAATGCACGTAAATTTTTCATTAAACAATTGTATATTTATAAGTTATACCTTAGAATAAGACAAACCGCTGTATGGTTGACTATTGTGTTGAACTAAGTATGATTAATATAAGGTCAAACTGACCTTCTTTGTACAACTTGGATAAATTAATAAATAAATAAATAAATAAATACTTAATTAGCCAATATGGCTAATATAATTGACTCATAACGCTCTATCGCCCGGTGGGGCAAACCGATGCAAACATAATGGGTATGGGCTTTTAGAGAAAACTTTCAGCTTTACAATGGTGTAATATTCGTTTTGGAGCCTTTTGGAGCAAAAAAGTCCTGCTCCAAAATACGACGAAATTTAACCAAATTTGGAGCATTTCTGCAATTCTTGTTATGTAATAACTATACCACAGTTTTACTCAATTGTAACAACATTTGACAACGAATATATACAAGAATTTAATAAAAAAACCGGAACTTAATATCTGAAATATTGACAGAGATATGGATATCTAAATCTGGGAAAAGTTGAAAAAATGTGTTTATTTTAGTTGAAAATAAAAAGTGCTGTTTTTTATTGCATAGTTACTAATGAAATAATCAAGATAAAGCTGTAATTGTTTGACTCCCTAGGTTCTAAGGTTTCTACTTTCATATGACCTAACCCATTTTGAAATCGGTGACATTGAAAAAAATTACTTTTGGCCGCGATGAAAGTTGAAAAACCGGCCACTGTGCCGTAAACATACTGTCACCCGATTAGGGCTTTCGAACTTCGATCAGCTGATCTAGTGTTTCCATACAACTTAATCCGGTCCTGGCTGTCAATTTCAACCTTTATTTTTTATGTAAAATAGCAAAGAAATAAAAAAAGATCCTATCTTGTGTATTAAAACTATTATACACATTAAACAGAAATAAAAAACCAGTAAGAAAGCTATATTCGGCCGGGCCGAATCTTAGATAACCTACACCTAAAAGTTTTGAAAAAAGTGCCGAAGCTAGGGTGGGGCGGGGGTGGCGGTCCAATCTGGGCTGCAGTTGTGGAAATCAAGTATTGACTTATTGAATTCTAGGCATTTTTGGGGCTACAAGTTGATTAACCGTCCAGAGCTCCATGAGACCTAGCTACGCCTCTGTATAAATAGTAGGCGTGGTCATTACCTTTTTCAAAACAAAATAACTAGCTTAGTTGTTTTATTATTGTGTTCATTTAAACTTTATTTCCGTGGTAATAAACTTGTTTTCATACTGCTTTACTGTATATGTAGTGTACAAGTGGGCGGACCGCACCCAGTTTTGATATAATAATGTTTTTTTGTAAAACAAGTTGGTATCTAAAGTTTTATTCAGGAAGTTTATATATTTAACAATATAACCCTCTTTTGCCTGTGTAACCTAAAAGTGGGCGGATCACGCCCATATTTGGCACATTCACGGATAATACTACTCTATACCCAGGAATGAAATTTTGCTCAAAAACGAACGCTGATATCACATTTTTAATAAAAAATAGGCGTGGCCGTGGACCGATTTTGCCCATTTTCAATACCAACCTGCCCACCACAAGAAACAATGTTCATGCACGATATCTTCACCGGTTCTCCTGTGATCGTGTCACCGGTTCTCCGTGACAGACAGACAGACGGACGGGCATGGCTAAATCGACTTAGGAGGTCACGCTGATCAAGAATATATATATGTACTTTTCTATACCTACCGTCTCTATTTCTATGCGTTACACATTTCGTTACAAAGTGAATATACCCTTACCTTAAGGTGTAGGGTATAATGAATACAATTCAAATATTCTTGTAGCTGACGAAGTTTTCAATACTATTTTAGAAATTTTTCCATCTGTAAAATAAATTTTTATTGTATGTAAATAATTAAAGTATTTATTGCAATTCATAAACTTTCCTTGCCATAGTGTTCGAGTATTTGACGCTTGGCAGAATATTATTGTGCTGCCAATATTTATCTCTTTCTGCTACAATACTGCATAAACGAAATAAGGCTAATAAATAAAACTAGGAAAACTAGACAGCATTTGGGTTTTACAACAACAAGAATTGGGTTTCACAACAACAATTTCAGTGTATTAAATCCGATTAACCAAGGGTTTTATCTGAGTTTTTATCTAAACCCTAAAACCATTGTATGGAAACACCATATAATATAATCTATAAATTTAACATTTGAGCAATTGTAAGAAGAGTAATAATAATAAATCCAATAATAATTTTTATTATTTTTGAAAAACTTCATATAAAATAATATATATGATTAAATAATTCATCAATATAATTGTTTGGCTTCGTTGCACTAACTGTTTATAGTAATGAATTTTACGGAAATGTCGAGCCTTGAAATTTTGAAAACACATTCGTAGAAGCTTTTCATATTCCATTTTCATTGAAGCCCTTTGTTTTCAGTACATCTGTAAGTATAAATTTAAAGTTATGGGCTGTATTGTCATTGGAGTAGCGAGGGTTTTGTTTTGGTGTGTATAGTTGAGGCCAGCCTGACAAAAATTTGATTATTTCAAATTATTTTTCATTCAAATTGACTCTTCGACTGTTCCTTCGTCTCTGGTGTGTACCAGTGGATCCATGGATTGACGGTCACGAAACGACGCAGAAACTCCTACGGATTGCGCCTAAACAGCATCAAACACTGCTCTGAAGTTGTGCTTGTTGTCTGGAGTAAGCAAACGCTGCTCACAATCGGCAGTTTGCCAATACGAGATCGTGAGTTTTTTCATGTTATCCTCCGTGGTAGCCGTTTTCGGGGCACCTGAACTTGGCTCATCAAAAACCGACGTGCGACCACGTTGAAACTCGTTAAACCAATTTTTGACGGTCGCTATCGAAGGAGAATATTCCATCTGGGCTATTTTGGAGGTGAGGACTAAAAACTATGCCAGTATGGATGCACTGCAGAAATCCATTGTACGGAAGTGGACCAAAATACCGCAAGATCATATTCGTGCAGCATGCAACTGATTTTTTAATCGTTTGAAGGCCATAGTCAATGAAATTCGTTATGTTATTTTAAATACAAATTTTATTTTTGATTTAATAAATTCAGTTTTGTTTCACATAGTACAATGTTCGTCTGATCTTAGTAAATAATAATTTAATTTAATTTAATAATGTTCAACGTGTGAACAATATTTTACGTATGGGCTTACCAACTCTGGAGCAGGTTACATATAATTGTCCATGAGCGAAGCATGAATTTTCTAAATCCAATCTGCTGACTTGCATCGATTGACCATGAGGTTTGTTGATTGTCATTGCATATGCCAGACGAATTGCGAATTGAATGCGTTTAAATGCTATTGGAGAATCTGTTGGAATCATCGGGATTCTTGGCAATAAAACATGCTCTTCTTTAAACTTGCCATTGATCGATTCAGTCGACATCAATAGCTTTTGCTGCTAAAATTGCCCTTTCGCTCAGCCATCGATGATTGTTGATATTATCAACACCTTGAAGTTTAAAGATTTAGGAGCTCCTACATGTCATTGGAAAGGTATTTTAATTGTCTTTCATTTATGTAAAACAATATTCTGCCGAAAAAGTTTTACAGTTCAAGAAAAATGAAACTTTAGATTTTTAATAAATTTTTTTTCCAACCATTAATTATTTTCTGAACCTACTCGAAGAAGAAATTGTTGGGTAAAGAATTGGAGAAAGCACAAATGTTCAACTGGCGCATTTGCTGTTCTATCAAAAGAAATAAAAGTCTGCGATAAATTTTCGTTACAAAATTACCTAAGAGTGTCTCAGTCAATGTATTATTGAACTTTGTCAAAAGGGTTTTCAAGAAGGCTGAAAGGACTATGCGGTAACAAGTTCTGCGAATAATAGTAATGTTTGTAATATTTCATTCATAATTTCCGCGTCTTCTTTGCGAATTGTGAATGTTTCTAAAAATTCGCTTGCCATCGATTTTAGCGCAATTAGTAGTTCCATTATATTTTGTTCAGTATTGAGAAAGTAGTTGTTCAAACCAGAACCTGAAAATAACAGTTATGCCAATGACCTTCAGCAAAAAAGTCAACATTTAACTTTTATTTTAAAAGTATTTCTTTCCTTTAAGCATTATTAAAATGCAGACATATACATAAATACATAAGTTATATTTTACCGTCGAAATGTTCTCATCTAATGGCAACATCAGTATAAATACAGAAACAAAACAATCAACGTTAGATAGCATTAAAAATTAGTTCTATTAGTAATTCACATTTGGTACACAGTCTCACAAGCAAACTGGTGTGATATTTTAGACAATGTTTTAAAAAATGCAATTCTGGTTCATACATCTAATTATCTATTTTAAATAATTGATTTGATATTTTTACTTTTAACATAAAGTTTTTCTTTAAATATTTATTAATTAAATAAATTTTATGAATGTATAGATTTACTGCGAATTCGCATATTATGTGTGTATTTCTATCGAGATATGAGTATGCACTTGTTTTGTCCAATAGTAGGCTCTTTTAGGGTATTATAATATACATAAGTTTACAGGGTAATTTGCATAAGATGGGATAGATTTAGGAGTGATCTAGCTGTCACTCTTATTTTTTAACATTTTCTTTCTGATTTGATTCGGTTTTTAGAAATTGACCACCCTACAAGATTTGTTTTCGTCTCTTGTCCTATCTTATGCGAATCACCCTGTATATGTACATACATTATACAGGGTACGTATATTATATATTATATGCTTTGTATAAAATAATACAAAAACCTAGGACGTGTAGGCCCATTCGACTTTCTTCTTGTCTCGACTCAGCCTACAAGACATAGCTTTCTGTCTCATCTTATGCGGAACACTCTGTATATGTGTTATATACAATATAAGCTGCAGAAGAATAAAGTTTTTAGTGCAGTTTTGTTAACTTCACAAGTTTTTTAATGTAGCGTATTTTTAATATAGCTCATATTTTAAATAATAATGTATACGTTTATATTATAGTGTTCGAAGGTAATATAATGCTATATATATGTATGTATATATAAATGTTTCATACTGTTTATTAATTTCAGTCAAAATGTTTTTAATTTTATTGTAATTGTTGTGGTATATTTATTCAGTATTTTTTTAAGAAATTCAATTTAAATAAAACTATAAAATATATGTATAATATAATAACGTTCCTTATGATAAACAAATTATAAGTAATCTCAGAAATTCAAACATACATTTTAAATTAGTATAAATTGATTAAGAGTATGTTATACGAGTATGTAACTTGACTGGATATAATTTTACCGCAGCAGGGATGTTTAAAAAGTGTTTCTTCTAGATTAACATAAAACTATTCACTTCAATTTAAAATTTGTTACTAAGCTGATTCCATTACAATTTGACTAGCAAAATTTTTCAAACAGCAACTGCGCAAATCATTTTTCCGTAATTTAATTTATCCTTTAAATCCGATTTAAAGTAAATCGTTCATACATGAATTAAATTCATGGATTTTTTAAGTTATAATAAATATACATAAATTCATAAGGCTTTCACAATATTTGCAAAATACTGCACAAATATTTTTAAATTTTTTGTGATGCGTTTGAGAAAGCTTTGAAATCAACGCCAAATACTGTTTGGAAACTTGGTCTTAAATTATTTATACTAAATAACTATTATATTAACCTACCATTATTAATTTGCAATTAGAAATATTAACGAAATTAAAAGAGAACCAGAAACAATGTCAACTTCGGCCTGGCCGAAGTTCATATACCCTACACACGTTAGGCATGGCAATGGTATAATTTTTCCATTTTCAATCCCAAACAGTCTGTGATGACAGAGAATATTCGTGCCGAATGTCATGAGGATACCTCTATTCGTTCTACGGCAATCGAATTTTATTTAATTAGTCGGCGGACTACGTCCATTTGTGGTAGTATGTTTTGATCCAAGACAGTGGACTCGTGAATAAAATTGCAGCTTCAAATTCGCTTCGCAAGCTGAGAAATTGAAAGAAAATACGTAATGACGTGAAATTGTACACAGGTATGAATGACAGTGCTGCCAACCTAAAAACAACCTAAAAAAAGATTTGCTCGAATCGCTGAAGCCGCGCAATTGAAATTCATAATTCGCGATACATTTTGAACAAACCTCGTATATATAACTATTCGTTCCCCTGTACACGTGATTTCCATATTAACGGATAATGTTACTCTATACCCAGAAATGAAAGTCAGAAATTTTGTTTAAACTGAAATACGAAGGCTGAGATCACATTTTTAATAAAAAATAGGTGTGGTCGTTGACCGATTTTGCCCATTGTCAGTGCAAAATTTCATATCTTCACCGGTTCTCCTGTAATCGTGATTTCAACGGACAGACGGACGGACAGGGCTAAATCGACTCAGGAGGTGAAGCTGATCAAGAATATATATACTTTTATATATGTACCTGCCACACCTGCTTTCATGCGTTACACAAAGTGAATATACCCTCATGAATTCGTGTGTAAGGTATAAAAATTGTAGATCCGTTTAGTGTGAATTGAATAAGTTGGATATATCATAGCAATGATTGTTCATAATCGATGTATGTATTATTACTAGTGTTAAGGTTTTTTAATTACGGTTATTCTAGGGTTTTCTGCAAATGTTCGGTGCCTGATTATTACTTCGTTTGACAATCATTTAACAACTTCACTAAAACTGTTCTTAAAAATTAAAAATAGTGGAAATATTTCGCTTGTAAAATATAAAAAATAAAATAAAAACAAAACATGTTATTTTTTAAATATCTATGTAACAGTTATAATATGGAAGCTAAATGTAATTTTTCTCGAATAAAAATTATTTATTTGTGTGCTCGAAAAATTAAATTACGGAGGTACAAAAAGCTATATTTCAAATGAATAAACATGTGTAAAAAATTCAAAGAAATCTTAGTTTAAAGATATATGTACATGAACGAGTTGTTTTACATATTTTGCTGTAATTGTAATGCCAGTGTAATTGTAATACATGTGTGTTTTATAAAAAATGGTGTATATCATTCATACAAATAATGATTTATGCTTGTAAAAATATATAAAGTTTAACAAGTATTAGGTTCAATACTATTTGAATTTAATAGTAAAAGACGACAATAATAACACCGGGCTAAGTTTTTGAATTACATGTATAATTTCCTAAAAGATTGAGAACAATCCAAATTATTATTTTTGTAAAATACAAACGTTTAAGAACCAAACCATGAATCGTTTAGAACCCAAAACCATAGAATTAGGAACAGCACGTCCCAAATATTTCGCTTGTAGTGTATCAGATTGTCCCGTAATTTCGAAATATGAATCAAATCGATTCAAATCTGTCAAAGATCGCAATGCGAACTTAAGGCGATGTTAGAAATTATCTTCTCATCTTAATCGTAACTATTTTTAAGAACATAACATTAAAATAAAATATTAACTCAGTATTTCTATAATGGGACAAGTTCGTAACACGGTATATTTAAACCACATGTCGCGTTATTTAGAATCAGTAGAGATAATTCATATCGTGTGGATATTGAGATTTTATCAACTTGTATCACTTTTATCTTTGTGAAAAAGTTTAAAGTCGCACATTATTAATATCATCAGAGAATTCAATCACAATTATTTTCAAAAGATCAATTATACATATATGTATAAATATGTACATTCTTCATCAATAAATATACTCTCGACTACGATTAGGAATTCTAATCGAATGCGCAATTCGTTGGCGCTGATGTACTTCGATATTGAACTATGGATGGCGATTATGACCTGGTGAGATGCAATTTTTTCCTTTTTGTTTGTGGTGTGCGTTACCCAGTTTAGCTGGTTTGACTAATAAAGGTACTGACAAACCTCTTGAACCCATGACTGCAGCGCTGTCTTTGTCCATTTTGAATTCAAAGATTTTATATTCTCGAGCCAAAATTGTATTTAATTCTTAACAGCCGAACAGCTGATACTTCATTACACAACCTTTTTGTTTTCTTTGGTGATTTTGTGGGCATATCTGCATGCGACTTTCCGTGCTATTCCATTTTACATCAGGATTAGATTAGGAAAAAGGAACATAGCTAATGTGTATGTATGAAGTATGTATTGGGTCTGGAAAAAGGTTCGTGGCGTTTTTTTAGTAAAATTTAACTAGTTTTTTTATAGTGTGAAAATGAATTTATTTAAACCAAATATGGCCCATTATATCTGCAATGTTTCGCCATTTTTCAGGTAGATGCCATCGGTGAAGAACTTCTGTGGTTTCTGAAAAACTGAGTCAAATGGTAAAGCAAAGGCTTTATTATTATTATTTTTGACGCTTCTGCTTATCACACGTGATCCATTTCTCATCACCGGTTATGACATGTTTCAATAAAGGCACGATTTCATTGTGTTTCAGCAGCGCATCGCAGATGTTAATTCTGTCTATCATGTTTTTCTCGCCCAACTCATGAGGAACCCAAATATCGAGCTTCTTTTGGTAGCCAGCCTTGTGTAGATGGTTTAAAACAGTTTTGTGGTCAATGCTTAGCTCAATACCAATATCGCCACTGCTGATGTGCTTATCTTGCTGGACTTTTTCAAGAATTTCATCAGCTTTTTCAGTAATTAGACGACCAGAGCGTGACTCATCTTTCACATTAAAATTACCAGAACGAAAGCGAGCGAACCATTTCCGTGTATCTGATTTTGAGCCGTAGAAAGCACAAATTTTTCACAAGCCTGCGCAGCGTGGTCCCTTTATTGTAATAATACTGCAAATATAGCGCAATTTTTCATTATTTTTCTCCATCAAACGTAAACAACTTATCAACCATTGCTTTCCGATTTCGTAGCTTACATACTGGCGCAGTTACGGTCGAAGTATCACCTTTCCAATACACGTTCAGTAGTATCGCTGCGATCAGTTGCCAGAGTTATTGGCAATTGACCCACCTATCGGAAAACGCCACGATCTTTTTCTCAGACCGAATATATACGAATATACATAAATATGTATGATCAATTATACAAATATTTTAACATGTTAATTTTCAAACAGAAACATACCTACTACTACTATTTACAAATTACAACAAACTTTAATTATTCAAATTTTTTCCATACGTTACATATTCAGTTTTCTGTGGTGTTATGGTACATATTAGGTCATTAAGTATGAAATGTCCAATTTTCATAAGAGCTGAGTTTGAGAGTTGATATCTCTGACACTTGACTATAACGGTTTTTATGTCTTTTCTTATCACGATTATTTGTTATTATTATATATATTATTTATATATTATTTATTTAAATTTATAATTTATTTAGATTTTTCATTGCAGAACAATAACATTATAGAGTGAAATACAAACTGAAACTAGATATAACAGATTTAATCGCAGACGGGTGTAAATACAGTGGAGTAGCTAGGGTGAAGCGGGGGTGGCGGTCCGCCATGGGTGGTACAATGTGGGGGGCGGCAGTTTTGGAAATCAAGTATTCGCTTATTGAATTCTAGGAATTTTTGGGTCTGCAAGTTGATTAACAACATAACCATTTAGGACCCTCTTTTGCCTGTGTAACCTAAAAGTGGGCGGATCACGCCCATATTTATCATATTAACGGATAATGCTACTCTATACCCATGAATTTTGTTGTCGTAACTCAAAAACGAACGCTGATATCACATTTCTAATAAAAAATAGGCGTGGCCGTGGACCGATTTTGCCCATTTTCAATACCAACCTGCCCACCACATAAAAAAATATATCTGCAAAGTTTCATCACGATATCTTCATTGGTTCTCCTGTGATCGTGATTTCAACAGACAGACAGACGGACGGACATGGCTAAATCGACTCAGGAGGTCACGCTGATCAATATTTCTATACTTATCGTCTCTATTTCTATGCGTTACACATTTCGTGACAAATTGAATATACCTTATATATATTCTACGGTCTTATATAACCTTAAGGTGTAGGGTATAAAAATGCGGGTAATTTTCGAATGAGTTTCGTCGCGTAACCAATGCATCGCAGGCAGCTCGAAAAATTGTTGAAAAAAGTGTTTGGGGGAGGTGCAGCTAATCATGGGACCTTACGTCGTTGGTTTGGTAAGTTTCGTTCTGGTGATTTTAGCCTTGCAAATGAACCACGTGGAAGACCGGCGAGTAAGTTGGTTAATGATAACCTGAAAGGTGTAGTGGAAACAGATACGTCTCAAACTACGCGTGAACTATTAATTTTGGATCACTTAAAACAAATTGGTAAGGTCAAAAAGTTGGATCGATGGGTTCCGTATGAGTTAAAGGATCATTAAAAAAGAAATCGTTTGGAAGATTGCCTTTTTTTACTGTCACGGTGTAAAATCGAACCTTTTCTAAACCGCATTGTAGCAGTTGATGAAAAATGGATCTTCTTCGACAATCGAAAACGTTCGGCACAATGGTTGGAAAAAAGAGGTTCCGAAACAGAGCCCTAACCAAACATTCATCAGAAATGATCAGATGGCAAAACAACATCGATAGCTAAGGCGCATATTTCGATTAATCATATGGTTTCTTATTAAAGATCAAATAAACTAAATTTTCGTTTCAAAATCGGACATTTCATACTTAACGATCTAATACATACATATGTATGTATGTAATACACATATCGTTTTTCTATTTTTATAAGCTGGCTTATCATAACAATTAAATAAGAAACCAGAGAGGAGTGTTAACTTCGGCCTGACCGAAGTTCATATACCCTACACACGTTTCCTTAAAAATTAGGCGTGGCAATGGTCTAATTTTTTCCCTTTTCGATCCCAAATAGCCTGTGATGACAGAAAATATTTCGAATTTTATCACTATATTCGTTATACTGTAATCGAGTTTTATTTCATTTATGGGCTGACCACGCCCATTTTTTAAATGGACAGTGGACTTGTGGATAAAATTTCAACCTCAAATTCGCTCCACAAGCTGAAAAATTGAATTATAGCCATTGATCAATTTATATTCACTATAAAAAGTAGGCGTGGCAATTATCCGATTTTACCAATACCAATGAGTTTCTGATTATAGAGAACATTCATGCCAAATTTGATTAAAATGTCTCTATTCGTGCTCTTGTAATCGTGATTTCCACAGACGGACGGACGTGGCTAAATCGACTCAGGAGTTGAAGTTGATCAAGAATATATATACATTTGTACACCTGCCACGTGTCCTTTAATGCGTTACAAACGGAAGTTTAAAGTGAATATAACCTTATCTCTTCGTGTGTAGGGTATAAAAATACCAACTTAAGTTCTTTCCCTGTATAAATTTAGATCTAAAATATAAAAGAATTTAAGTACTTTTTAAATAACACAAACTTAATTTATCGGTGTTTTTATAGATGCATGCACAGTTATTAACATGGCAAGAAAACAAAAAAGAAATTTAAAATAAAATTTGAAGTTGAAATTTGAAATTTGAAAATTTGTATTTGAAATTTGATTTCATTTAAATTTACGATTTAATTAATTTAGTCATTTATATTCGTATGAATTGAATTCGTTGAATTTATCTAAATTTCATTAAATTTTAATTCAAAGTATGAAATGCACGGCGTTCGTTAAAGTTACTTCAGATTAACTTTAACTAAGCGTCAGGTTAATAAACGAGCAGCATATTTAAAAAACAAGTTTTAAATCCAATGAATGAATCAGATTATGTACGGTTCAATAAAAAACGATATAACATAAGAAACACGAAAATGCCTTAATCATCCATGCCTTGGTTATCATTACCAGATATAACTCCGAATTATAATAAATTCAAAACCTTAAGAATACAAAAATAAAGAATGCTTGATTAATACCAATTTTCAAGCTAATATATGTATCTGCATCTTGTATGTATAATATATATAATAAATGTGTACATAAAGAATAAATATATAAATATATATTTATATTTAAAGATAATTTATATCTACTAATAATTAATTTCTAAATGCTTTCAAATTTATCAGTATACTCCAACTACGATACTATCTAATAATAACTTGAGTTTAAAAAAATACTATATATGTCTATATATCGTATTGTATATTGTACAATATAAATTAAGACGCTTCATATTTTGTTTACTGTTACGTGTAAAAATAAATGCAAATTGCGCTTATACAGCGACTGCCGTACTTCGTCCACTTAAAGATATCTTACGGTAAAATACGCATAGCGTGAAACACACTTTGACTGCAAGCAGGACAAATGCTGTCAGCCGAAGCGCAAATGCGTTTGGCACATTCCATACAGAACATATTATGCCCACACGGTACGAGAGCTGCAGTTACCTCTTTATCGGCACATATCAAACATTCTCGACGCAATCCTAATTGATGATTGTGTTGCAAAATCATTTGCTGCTGCTGTTGTATCGCAATGAGACTGTTACTGTTATTGCCACTAGCTATAAGTTCACGCTGTTGCTGTTGTGCTTGTATAGCCAACAATTGTCCAAATGTATTGCTCTCCCTCAGTAGTGAATCGGTTGGACTTATTGAGGTTGTTGAAGAAGAATAGTGTGCTCCGGGTTTATTAAATACACCCGGTAAAGTCCATATGCTTGGAGATTCCCCAATTCCTTCGTCAACGTCCAACGAATCACCCAAGTGCTTCCATATATTGCTCAGTTCTGGACGGCTGCTACTACCGCCACTACCACCACTATTATTGGTGCTTTTGGAAGACGTAGTAGATGACGCCGATGAACAAGAACGGCTCATGCCGTTGGGGTTATTGCCACTAGAGACGGACATGTTACTATTCAAGTTAATAGCACCTGTAGCTGATCCGACACTATCACCGACAGTACCATTCTTTATGTTCACATTAAATCCACTGCTGAACCCGTGATGGGCGTTTAAGCCCTCTAAAGTACCAGATGACGACCTGCCATTTAAAACATCTTCACCTTTGTTGGATACTTGAAAATGATTAGAGTTTGAAATGGTATTGTGCATAGTCTGACTGCCTGGATTAGCTTGATTTAAATTAGTGCAGTTGTTATGTGCTACTATCGGTAGACTGGCAGTAGTAACTTCATTGGCCTGAACGCCCATGGAATAATCAAATGTTGAACATAGACCATTTTTATAAATTGATGCTAAAAACTCAGGACTAATATCATCGTTTAAGATTTGACTCAAGGAATTTATGGTATGCACGGCACCGACGACATTTCCTGCAACTGCTCCTTCATCGGCGGCTGCAGTGCCTGTCCGAATTGCGATATGAGCTTCAATTTGTTTGCGAGCGGCTTGTACATTTTCGGGCAGTCCTGATACATCAAAAATGGGCTCCTTCTCTCTCGACGGAGTGACAATGTAAGTTTGTGTCTCTTGCTGTATATGTTTGATAGTGGCCCCTTTCGAACCAACAACTAAACCAACAACACGGTATGGTACTCGTACCTGTATAGTTACATGTCCGGGTATTAAAGGTGGTCCCGGTGGTGTTTTATTGCAACTTCCGCTAGACCCATTTAAATTCCCAGTTAAGTTACATGTAAGCGATGGCTTGCGTGAGGCACGTATAACGCTGAAATGCTCAGCAGCGGAGAGAATCTCACGTTTAGCCTTCGCGACGTCCTCTTTTCGTCCTGTAACAACAAAAACTGGTTCTTCACCTCGTACGGGCGTTTTAATATAGGTATTCGTTTTAGCACGCAAAGCCTTAATTTTGCAACCTGAAAAAAAAGAAGGATATTAAAATATATATACACACAATTCACAACTTCAGTTATTGGTAATTTAATCATCCATTTATTTAATGTTTGCAAATATAGCGCCCGGTATAAGTTCAAAAATACACAAATAAAAGTTGAAACACATGAAAAAGTTTGATTGTTCAAAAAGAAAATATTTCTTTACTGCATTACTAGTTGAGAAATTCAGCTGTCAAATTAGATAAATTAATATTTACTTAAAAGGTAGTGGTAACAGTGGTCCGATTTTCTCCATTTTCGATATGATTCCTACATAAGAGGAATGCGTGCCGAATTTCATGACGATGCTTCTACTAGTACTCCTGTGATTACGGTTTTTGCTGTCAGTAGGCGAACCACATCCATTTTTGGCAGTATATTTTATTCTGGGACGGTGGAGTCAGGAATAAAATTTCAGTTCCAAATTCATTATTGAAGTTCAAAAATGGAGTTATAAGCAGGCATGAATTCATTTTCCTTAAAAAAAAGGCGTGGCACTGGTCCGTAGTCCGATTTTTTCCCATTTTCAATCCCAAGCAGTTGAATTACAGAATGATGACAGACAGAAAATATTCTTGCCAAATTTTATGATGATATTCGTTCCCCTGTAATCATGATTTCCACAGACAGGCAGACAGGCGCCAGGACAGAGCTAATTTGACTCAGAAGGGGACGCTGATCAAAAAGATATATACACCTAAATCTGTTTTTACACGAAAAACTTGATTTAACGCGATTGTGCGATAAAAAAATTGCGATTTATAATTTTTATATGTAAATATTTCTGCTCGTATTATAAATTTTTATACCCTCCACACGAACTGATGCGGGTATATTCACTTTGTGCTTCCGTTTGTAACGCATTAAAGGAGGCGTGACAGGTATACAAAAGTATATATATTCTTGATCAGCGTGACCTCCTGAGTCGATTTAGCCAAATCCGTCCGTCTGCCTATCTGTCTGTCTGTGGAAATCACGATTACAAGAGAACGAATAGAGATATCTTCATCAAACTTGGCACGAATATTGTCTATCATTAGAAACTCATTGATATTGAAAATAAGCAATCGGACCATTACCACGCCTACTTTTTATAGTGAACATAAATTCATCCATGCTTATAGCTCAATTTTTCAGCTTGTAGAACGAGTTTGTGGTTGAAATTTTGTTCAGAAGTCCACTGTCTCTGACCAAAACAGACTACCACAAATGGGCGTGGTACGCCCACTAATTAAACAAAACTCCATTACAGGAGAACGAATAGCGATATTTTCATCAAACTTGGCACGAAAATCATCACAGGCTATTTGAGATTGAAAAGGGGAAAAAATTAGACCATTGCCATTAATTTTAATTATTAAGTGTAGGGTATATGAACTTCGGAGTTAACATGCCGAAGTTAACACCCTTTCTGGTTAAGTTATAAATTACTTTAATAATTTATTGAGAAATGAATTTTACAGTAAATATTCAATAAATATTAATTCTTAAATAATATTCTTGTCACATAGAAGTACCTCCGAACTTTGAGCTAGTGAGCAGCTCCGAGCCGATGTAAGTTTCGAAGCCGTCGTGAATGAGCAGTCAGTCAGATTCTTTGTTAAAAAGATTGTAAGAGGTGAATGAATGTTGTTATGTCTTGGGTTTTTGTTATGACTCGAGGCATTTGGTAATTGGTTGTATTGAATTTCAATTTATTGTATGTCAATTGCAATCGAGACATAATTTAAAAATTATTTAAACCAGTAAGAAAGCTATATTCGGCCTGTCCGAATCTTAGATACCCTACACCTAAAAGTTTTGAAAAAAGTGGTGAAGCTAGGGTGGGGCGGGGGTGGCGGTCAACTCTGGGCGGCACAATGTCGAGGGCGGCAGTTGTGGACATCTAGTAGTGACTTATTGAATTCTAGGCATTTTTGGGGCTGCAAGTTGATTAACCGTCCCGGGCTCCATGAGACCTAGCTACGCGTCGAGCTAGTAATCAAAACCGTGGATAACAGAATTCGCAACTGCATGGTCCACAAATTTTTAATAGAAGAATAAACCCCAATTGGTTACGTGGTCAAAAACGCGCGGAGAAAAGACGATTTGAGCACATTTAGAGAAAAATTGAGAAACTACGGAAATGATGAGACAGGTAACATTCTTTTCATTTATTCAATAGATTCATATTTCATATTATTTATACCTAACACACGCAATTAACTTTTTATTGAAGGACACATACATACAGTGACACATATTCGTATAAACGCACTCTTAATTTTCATTTTGCTACATTCTCTATCTTTTATCAATGCATTGCTCAAAACAAATTCCAACTCATAATGTTTACTAAACTAATAGAAATTGGTATTGAGTGCAAAAAACTATTTTCGATGTTGTTGTTATATATAAATCATTGAAGTTTAGCAGGTGTCCTTAGGCTTTTTATCCATAGATTTTTCGTGACATGCACCCCCAAAAGTTCTCCACCGGATTCAAATCGGGACTGCATGCAGACCATTTCATAAGTGGGATGTTGTGCTCTTCAAACCATTTCAATGACTCTTGAGAAACGTGAATGGCAACGTTATCCTGTTGCAAAATGCTGTCTTCATCCATAAATGAAATCAGAGCATCATCCAACAATTCCGTGTATATTTTTGAATTCATTTTGGGCGACACAAAGCAAATATTTGCTTTACCTCTCGATGAAAATGCCGCCCACACCATAACGCTGCCACCACCAAAGTTTCTTTTTGACATACGTACGTCTTTGTTACGCAAATCATGCCAATAACAACTGTAAGAGTCTGGGCCATCTAAGTTGAACTTCTTTTCGTCGGAAAACACAAAATTGCCCCACTCAGTTGACCACTGCATGTGTTTTTGGACGAAGTCTAGGCGCACTTTTTTGTGATGCGGCTTCAACACAGGCTTGCTCTCCGGTTTTTTCCATTTAACATTATCTGAGTTACGTAAAATGTATGCAATGTGCCTCGTTGTCACTGGAAGATCTAATTTCTCTTTTATTTGAGTTGAGTTCAAAAAATTTGTGGTGGCTTCCTTCCTAATCTGATTTATTTGGCGAATACTCAGTTTTCGATTGCCTTTCATGGGTTTTTTTACACCATAATTTTCATCGTTTTTTAAAAAAGAGCGCACAGCTGCTTCTGATCTTCCAATTTCCCGATTTGAATAACCCTCTTTATGGTACATGTTGATTTGGACTTTTTCTGTGTCATTGAGGTATTTTCCCTTTGGCATATTGATAAAATCTTAAAAACATATCGTTAAGAAAATAATTTTACATTTAAATTAAAGAAAACTTACCAATTGTCAATTAAATGCAAGCAAATACTTATTTCTTTAAACCACTAATATGTTTTCGACCTCCTTTTTCGGGTGCGTTTAAACGAATATGTACTTGTTTTTAGTAAAATATTTAAACTTCAATATAATATATATAACAACAACAACGAAAATAGTTTTTTGCACTCAATACCAATTTCTATTAGTTTAGTAAACAATATGAGTTAGAATTTGTTTTGAGTAATGCATTGATAGAAGTGAGAGAAGGTAGCAAAATGAAAAGTAAGAGTGCGTTTATACGAATATGTGTCACTGTATAATACATAAAGCTATTCAAAAGTATTTGAACTCACAATGTAACATCAGGAGAACGATATTAACAACTAATTTTATTTTTAACGCGTCTTTAAATTGATTTTCTGTTCTGTGAGGGAGTCCCACACTATCGGCGGACCTGGTTCATGCAGGGACGCTGATGTGCGTAAAAACATTTCAACATCGCATAAAAAATAGACCTCAAGCTGTTTTTTGAAGCGGGAATTCGAAGTGTCCTACCTCATTATCTCTGACTACAAACAGTGATGTTTTTGTTTTGTGTTTTAGATATCAAATTATCAGTGTTGTCATAATGGTTATCAAATGGATATATCAAATTTTTGATTTTCCCCCGTGTTTAGATACTTAGTCATATTTATCAAAATGATAGATTATACAAACGCATACAGGAATTGCAAACCCATTTTTAAAATCCGCAATATATGCGATTTTAAAGTATGTTAACTTTTGTTGTATTTAAGGTTAGGTTAGGTTGTTTTGACAGTCGCTAAAGACGCACTTACCGCTAGGGTCCATTGTGATGCCATATGGATCTCACCCCCAAAATTTTAGCTCAGCCTCACCAAGCTATTTATCTAGCGACGCAGAACCCCTATCTTTAGGGGTATCATCTCGCAGAGGTTGTTGTAGCAATAGGCTCCCATGTGGATTTGCCTTCTTTGAGCCAGAGCTGGACAGCTGCACAAGAGATGCGTTACCGTCTCTTCCTCCTCCTCATCCCTGCAGCTCCTACAAAAGTCATTTGCAAAATGCCCTATACGCTTTACGTGAGCCCCAAAAATGCAGTGACGTGTCATGACTCCTATCACCCGCCGAATGTTCTCCCTGCTCAGCGAAAGGATGTAATTTGAATTCTTTTGGTGTTAAATGGTCCATAGCTGCCTCGCAGTGAAGTCGAATAGCAACAGGGGAACCGTGGGGTTTTGGGTTCAGGGATCGAAAGGACATAAAGTTACTGTGGGCAACTTTTTCAACACGTACGAATTTGCTTAAGAGTTTTTTCGGATGAAAATTACAATTGTTGGAACTCTAAGGAAAAATATGAGTTGCATTCCTCCGAAGCTTCTAATATGCAGATACAGACAAGTTTCTCCGCAACTTTTACCTTTACTGATTTCATACGTAGCACAAAAAAATAAATGCACATGTGAAGAAGTACAGTACATTTCGTCACCAACCATGAACTTCATCCGAAAAAATTACAGGAGATCGTAAGATATTACAATCACACGAAAGGTAGGATTTTTGCTATTACATTATAATAAATATATCTCCATTTTTTCACTTCATTTATCTTTATTTATAATACTTTAGGTTCAGTGGATGTTTCTGACGAAATAATCTCGGGTTACAGTGCAAAAAGGAAGACAAACTTATGTCCTGTTATCGTGTTTTGCAATATGCTGGACATTTCAGCCTTCAATGCTCTTATCCTGTATGGTGAATTGATTGAACCATTGATTGGTTTGGTGTCAAGTTTGATAAAATCAAATACCATTGAGCAGTTCGTTAGAAAAAGACAAAGGATCCCTGAGAATAATGCACAGCCTTCAAAAATGTCAAGAAAACGTTGCACATTTTGTACAGGCACTAAAAGAATGACAAAATTCTCAAAATTCGTTTGTATGAAGCACAGAGCCACACTTTGCATTGAATGTGCAAAAGTGAATTGATCAAATAACGGAGTGTGATAGCACCAAATATAGATATGATAATAAATAAATTTAAAAATAGTATAATATATATGTACATACATATGTATATATCAAATAAAAAACACAAATATTTAATTGCTAAATATTCAACAAATTTAATATGGGTCCAAATGGACTCAAAAATACTTATTAAGGGTGTTTTTTTTAAGCGTAGCTGGGTTAAGTTATTAATTAATATAAAGAGGGTATCTATTACATATACTGGTAGATAAACCGTCAGTAGCACTAACGTTTTTCATCCCTATATTATATTGTACTATATAGTTCAATATTTGCTGCGTTCCTTTTACTTCGGATTATAGCAGTTTATTTCGGATATTAACAAAGTTTCTAATCGTACTTTTGACTACGATTAAAAATTCGAATCGAATTGCGCTTCTCGTTATTTGATGGCGCTGATCTACAAAATTTAGTTTGGTATTAAGATTATAGATGGCGCTGATGACATTTTTTTAAATACAAAAATTGTATTTAATTCTTTACAGTCGAATCGCTGATATTTCATGCTACAATCTTTTTTTTGTGTGATTTTTTGAGGACATCTCTATGTGACAACCCTTGCCGTTCCATTTGAAATTAGAATTAGTTTAGGAAAAAGGAACGCAGCTATTTATCGATAAAATTTTATCAATTTATAATAGTTGCTATTTACAGCAATAAATATTTTTGTAAATATTTAAATAAACTTCTTAAAACGAGATAAACTTGTTTTTATTTTACTCACCCTGGCGTCCCACAATTTCGGCAACATGTTCGGAGCTTGGTACAGGCACACATTCTGTCATATTTTGCGATTTCTTTGCACGATCTTCAATGCCGGGTAAGAGAGTCGTTGAAAATTGATTTAGTTGTGAAGCAATCGTAGATGGCGTTTGTGTATTTAATGCGTTGGCTGCTGCTACATTAAACGTACTCATATCAAATGCTGCTGAGGACTTCTGTTGCTTCGACTGTTGCAACTGCTTTTGGTGATGTTGCATATGATGTAAATGTTGCTGCTGCAATTGTTGAAGGTGTTGTTGCTGTTGCTTGTGTACTTGTGACTGTAATGAATTGTTAAGTCCAACCATAGACAATTCGAGAGCTAATTGTAAAGCACGCGAATCCTCGGGGATCGAGTTTGAATTAACAGCTGTCAAAGCAGCGTCTGTAACACCCAATCCGTTCAATAAAGGATGATGTGCTGAGTTTGCGGGCGCAGTAGATGTTGTTGTAGATGACAACAGTGCCGAACATGTCATGGATACTGGCGATGTGGCCTTTAATACAGAGACTGTTGCTGCCGACAGCGAAGGAGTTAAAGCAGTAGTCGCGAAAAGAGTTGCAGAGAGCATACCAGTAGTTGTACAAGTGGTTGTTTGAACTGTATTCGTAGAAGCAGCGTCTACACAAGATGATTCTGTTAGTGAATTCGTTAATGATGAGCAGAGCGGGTTGGCACTAAGTATTATTCCGCTTTCACAAGACGATGATGATGTTGAGGACCCAGACGGCACGCCAACGAATGATGAAGACTGTGATGATGGTGACGTCGCACGCGCTGTTGTTGCCGATGCCGCAGCCACAGCTGTTGTCGACGATAATTGCTGCTGTGTAAAAGAAGAGCAGGCTGTCCTTGCAAGTGTTGCCATCTCACTAGGAATAGTTTTGGTTAAATAAGACTGTGCAGTCTTTTCCTTATTTTTGTTTTAAATTTTGTTTATTTCTGCTTGCAAACTTGATGCTTTCAAAGACTTACAATATTCAGTGCCAAGCAACAAATATTTATAATTACTTTTTATGGTACTTTTCGAGGATAAGGTAAATAAATACTTATTAAGTATTTTCCAGTTTAGCGTTTGTGTGTTTCTATTATTTATTATATACCATATATATTAATGCGTTTTGTATATAATAAAAATGTTTGTCTTTATTGCTTTAAAAATACTTTTGTTAACCACATCCGGTTCACCTGAAATAAAAACGTACTCATTTTAAAATTGAAACGAATAAACGATTCATGGTTTTAATTTAGTCTTCGTACCATAGATGGACATATTGTACCATTATAAGAAAACAAAAAAAAACAACCATGCTGACAAACTCCATTGTTTTTGCATTAAAATCGCATCTCCTTGGAATAAATATTGTAGAATTCAAGAAAAGAACAAACAAAAATGCTTAAAAGCATTTAAGAACTAAGAAATACATAGTTTCGGTTAGAATACAATATTTTCAAATAAAACAATTGAAGTTTTAGAGTGAGTATATAGAAAATAACAGAAAGGAAAACTTTATTTAAGTTATCACAAAATCTTATTTATTTTTATCTTATAACTACAATAGCTATCAGAAATCTGATATCAAACAAGGATAATCTTAATGGAAGGAGGGGTCTGCAAATAAAAATGAAATGCGAATACTAAAACTAAATACGTAATAATAAAGGGAAATTCTTACGTAGTGATAACATATTATTTGATATTAGTGATGCAATTAATAATAAATTAAAGTAAATCCCAAATAAAAATAACATTTTTTATAACAATCTTTTTTAAGACGACCTAAAAAGTTTAATATTGTATTGTCATCCAGTTCTGAGCTATGTATTTCGAATCTCTAGTGCATGGGGAAGCTAATTTGAAATCAATTTAAAAATTTATACCCAGCAGACATGAAATAAACTAACCTAATAAAAAGGGTATTAAGAGTTACGATTTTCTGATATTTACGATAATACTAAGATTTTCTATGTCATAGAACTACGAAAGCAATTCCAATATTTTGACCAAGTATGTCTATGAATTATGTATGTGAAAACAGAAGGTTTCTTACTAAAAGAAATTGGGAAGCGTGAAAATTCACAGTTCATTGACATCGCAACACGCGAAATTCACATCATAGTTGGCTCGTGGGACCAAAATCCCATACTAGCCAAACGTTGAACCAAAATAATTACTTTTTCACAAATTTTTGAATTGGCCAATGTCAATGACCCATAATGTCACTATAGGGCAAATGGCAGCTCGTAATATAATTTCGATTTTCTGAAAGTTTTATACGCCAGCAAAAAGTCCGTATGTATATCCATTTATTGATATTGCTAAAACCACCTAAATGTATACTTAGCTAATTAAGAATCACAACAATAACAAATCACTTCGAGCGCAAAGGAGCCGCCGCTGTCTTTTGGCAATTTGCCGTCTTAGACAATATGGTATGTACTTCTGGTAGGATATTAATTTTTATAACCAAAATATGTTGTATTATAACTACCCCGTTTATAAAAGAAAATATTATTTGTTACAGTTTTATATTAGCTTACATTTATACTGTTTTTATAATTATTATTTGTCCTATACTTTGTAAACTATACCCAATCAAAACACACACACACACTCCGTCCTACGAGATAAATTTAACTGAACCTACAATTGCAGACAGGACCGAACACAGCTACAACTTCGAATTCCCCAATTTCAAGTGAGACTGCAACTGCACACAGGAGCGAGCAAAACTTCAACTTCGAATTTCCCCCATTGTCAGCGATTTTCTTAGTACACTTAGTACACATATACACAATTAAACGCACCCAAAGTATACTCCTGCTAATATAACCAGCAGCTGCGCGCAAAATACCCAGGACGCCGACCAAACAAACGAACTACAAAATTACATTACAGTATTCAATAACTTGGCCCGGTATATTAATTTTCGCAGGGCTGAGTTCTGAAACAAAACAAAAAATGCTGTAATCCTGAATATGGATTGTAGATACTATGATACAAATAAAGTCATATATTAGCATATTGATAAATTTGTTGCTTTAATTTTCTTGTTTTTATGTACTTCTTTTTACTTCCGTTTACAAACATCATTCCCCATTCGGACTTAGCTGCTTTATTCATAAAAAATAAAGTCCAGAAAGAGTTCCTTAATTTGCAGCCCTGGTTGATCTCATTGATGCACTTGCGGCATCTTTTTATATAATATTTAGTCCACAGTGTCCGCACAAAAAATAATATAATTCTTTAGCTGCCACATTTGTATTGCAGGTAAGAATGTTGGATATAAAAATACAAATTTCGAAATACATTTCTGCAACTCTAATGATTGTATATAGAAGGCAAACTAGAACAAGTTTACCGTACGCCTAATGCAGTAAACACATAAAAGTCGTTCGACGACTTCTGTGGCCCCTACTTATCAAATTTACAGGGTTTTATGGGAAAGGAGAAAAAATTAAATGTCGACGCTGCCGACGCGTACGACAACGACGAAAGTGCGACATTTTCTAATTTTGTCGTTGTCGTCGATCTTGTTCTCCTTTTTTTTTTGTTTGTTTACATTCTATTTGACATTTGAAGTTAGAAATTCACCAAACTAAATTGGAAAAACAAATTTTATGGTGTGAGTATATTAATTATACTACAAGTAATGGTAACTTATCCATTATTTCATATTTTAGACTATAAAGATATCGCAGATCGTAATAATTATTTTGTAAACAATTGATTGTCCTCTGCTGCGTTTCAGCAGCAGCAGATTTCTGACAAATGGCTTCAGGTTCAGGCTTATCTTGCGGCTGCCACTATTACGATATCAATAATCATTCGGTTACGTTACGTCTCGGCTGACTGTACTTTAATACGAATACGACCGTAAGAATGAAATTGTATAAACTTACACAAAATAGTATGTACGTAACTCAACAAATTGCACAGTTTGGGTCTCTATTTGTCATGTACTTCTTGTTCGATGTTTTTCATACATAATGAACACGGCATCTTGTGTAACATTTCCGGGAAATGTCTCAAAATAGACGAATATAATGAAGACGTTCGACGTCTGTTTTGTTTATACCTTAAGGGCCAAACATTTACCGTGCTTATGCCAGCAAGCAAGCGATGGCATGTAAACGGTATGTGACGAAAATAATCTAAATACTAACATTCATACAATTTTGGTTCAGACAATTTTGCCTGTAGGAACTCATCGAACGCCTTCATTAGTTTCGTACCAACCCATAACCCAACTTTTACCACTGCTCTGCCCCCTAGAATCAAACACCTAAACATTTTTGCTGGCGTAGCCTTTGTTTTCGCGTTGTAGCGATTAAATGTCGAAAATTTGTGATTTTGGAGGAGCGATATCTCCTAAAATATGAGAGATACATTGTCGCATGCACGCTGTTCGAAAGGTCTGTTCTACTTTTTATGTACATACATATTTGCTCTGCGAAAAAAATGGTTGAGGTTGCATTCAAAAAGTACAAGTTGGGACCTGTCATTTGAAAGCCTATAATTTCCCTTTCCAACGGTATATAATATGTTGGGTTAACTCTTACAGCTTTGACCACATTTATTGAAAATGAGTTTTAAGCGCATATCCACATACGCATCTTAGACTTGGCCACAGGAAACTGTTTGCTGCGGAGCTGGCGCTATACAGTGGTTTTAATCAAAGGCCACTACACTGGAAACTCTTTTTTCCATTTGAATGTGTGGTGAAATCAGACTTGGGTGTAGTAGATTACAAAAACAAAACGCATGCAATTTTGACAATTCGAGAGTGAATTTTGACAACTCGGGAGTTTGTTTACAAAATTCAGAAAAATATTGTGAGAGAAGAATGCAACTTCTCTTCTTCTTCATAGCAATAAGCCAGAAATATCATTTTCTAAATACGTAGCAAAGACCAAGTCCGTTTAAAACCAGCGCATGCTTCTAGAAATGAATGTACATTAAACCTTTTTTAAGTCATATAGTTGCAAAATATTGAATATATTTCACGAAACATAGTCAGCTGTTATTAACCTACCACACGTATTTTTAGCCAAAAGAGATGCTAACGTATGCAACATGTTTGGTTGAATATCAACCTATGATTTAGTTTAAGATTTACTTAATTGTGATTTTAGTCGGCCTGGCCGAAGTTTACCATTTCCATTACCAACCATTTACTTAAAAATCAGGCGTGGCAATGGTCCATTTTCAACCCTAAATAGCCTGTGATGACAGAGAATATCCCTGTCGAATCTCTTTACCATTCCTCCATTCGTTCTACTGTAATCGAGTTTTATTTAATTGGTGGGCGGATCAGGCCCATTTTTCAAGCCTTTTTTGATCCAAACAGTGGAATCGTGAATAAAATTTCAACTCCAATTTCAACTCTACAAGGTGAGAAATTGAACTAAAAACCAGTAAGAAAGCTATATTCGGCCTGGCCGAATCTTAGATACCCTACACCTAAAAGTTTTAAAAAAGTGCCGAAGCTATGGAGGGGCGGGGGTGGCGGTCCACTCTGGGCGGCACAATGTCGGAGGCGGCAATTGTAAAAATCAAGTAGGGACTTATTGAATTCTAGGCATTTTTGGGGCTACAAGTTGATTAACCGTCCTGGGCTCCATGAGACCTAGCTACGCCTATGTATAAATTGTAGGCGTGGTCATTACCTTTTTCAAAACAAAATAACTAGCTTAGTTGTTTTATTATTGTGTTCATTTAAATTTTATTTCCGTGGTAATAAACTTGTTTTCATACTGCTGTAGTGTATATGTAGTGTAAAAGTGGGCGGACCGCACCCAGTTTTGATTTAATAATGTTTTTTTGTAAAACAAGTTGTTATCTAAAGTTTTATTCAGGAAGTTTATATATTTAACAATATAACTGTCTTTTGCCAATACAACAATATAACTATGGGCGGATCACGCCCATATTTGACACATTAACGGATAATGCTGCTCTATACCCAGGAATGAAATTTTGTTGTAATAGCAAAAACGAATGCTGATATCACATTTTTAATAAAAAATAGGCGTGGTCGTGGACCGATTTTGCCCATTTTCAATACCAACCTGCACACCACAAGAAACAATGCTTATGCATCGTAATTTCATCACGATATCTTTACCGGTTCTCCTGTGATCGTGATTTCAACAGACAGACAGACATACGGACGGACATGGCTAAATCGACTCAGGAGGTCACGCTGATCAAGAATATATATACTTTTCTATACCTATCGTCTCTATTTCTATGCGTTACACATTTCGTGACAAAGTGAATATACCCTTACCTTAAGGTGTAGGGTATAAAAACTTCATAATAAATAAAAGATAAATCCTAAGCAGATATCACTCCTCCAAAATCTGAAATTTTCGACATTTAAACGCCCAAAACTCCTAAACAAAAGCCAAGCCCCAATTTTCGGTGGTTAGATTCTATGTTTCTATGGTGGTTGGATGGCGGTGGTAAAAATGTATAACAAAGCCCTTTTCAGTTCATATCAGTGCATATTGTTTTTATCAGCCCAGATATATCGCTTGCTGGTGGCTATTCCTGCTAGGAAAATCATTCAGTCCCAATATTTAAAGGTATCCACCAATTAGGTTAAAGTATCTGTAACCGCGCTGCGGTGAGGAACACGCCTTTTAATGGAGAACGAAAATTTTACAGATGTGTATCCGTATGTTAGTTAGATGAAATGCTGCAGTTTAAAACACCCAAGTTTAATCCTTGCGGTGCAATGGTTTTTGTCGTAACTGTATATGTATGTACACGTTCATATTTGTGCAGAAATACCAAGAGACAATGACCCTTTTGAAGTTGATTTTGTTTGTGTTTTTTGTTATTTTTTAATATTGGTAGAGCAGCTTTGGCTGGGTAAGGAGTCTTTGTGTTACAGGAAACATGTAGTTCAAGGAACCATTTCATATTATTCCACATAAATATAATATTTAATTGCATTTAATTCGATATTGTTTTTACGCTATTGACAATGTATGCCAAAAATTAAATCAATCTACTTGTACAGTGACCAACAAAAGTCTACATACGACCCTATATCTGCTAATAACGAGTCCCAAAAAAGTATTGATGCAGTTTTGTTTGAAGTCTATTTTTATTAACATTATATCGAAAAAATTATATGCATTAATATAAACTTAAATGAGAAAGAAAAAAAGCCCTTGACAAAAGTCTATGTAGTACTTTTAATATTTATATTTATACCCTACACACGAAGTAACGAGGGTATATTCACTTACTGCTTCCGTTTGTAATGCATTAAAGGAGGCGTGACAGGTATAGAAAAGTATATATATTCTTGATCAGCGTGACCTCCTGAGTCGATTTAGCCATGTCCGTCCGTCTGTCTGTCTGTGGAAATCGCAATTACAAGAGAACAAATAGAGATATCTTCATCAAACTTGGCGCTAATATTGTCTATCATTAGAAACTCATTCGTATTGAAAACGGGTAAAACCGGGCCACTGCCAAGCCTACTTTTTATAGTATATATAAAGTAATCCATGCTTATAGCTCAATTTCTCAGCTTGTAGAACGAATTTGCGTGGTCCGCCCACTAATTAAATAAAACTCGATTACAGGAGAACAAATAGAGATATCTTCATCAAACTTGGCACGAATATTGTCTATGATCAGAAACTCATTCGTATTGAAAACGGGTAAAATCGGGCCACTGCCACGCCTACTTTTTATAGTAAATATAAATTAATTCATGCTTATAGCTCAATATATCAGCTTGTAGAATGAATTTGAGGTTGAAATTTTATTCACAAATCAACTGTCTTTGATAAAAACAGAATACCATAAATGGGCGTGATCCGCCCACTAATTAAATAAAACTCGATTACAGCAGAACGAATAGAGATATTTTCATCAAATTTGGCACGAATATTCTCTGTCATCACAGGATATTCGAGATTGAAAAGGAAAAAAAATTGACCACGCCTAATTTTTAAGTAAACGTGTGTAGGGTATATGAACTTCGGCCATATACCAAATACCAAATACTCCAAATTTCAATCAAAACGGTGTTGTTGTGTGGCGTAATAAAAAAGTGTGCACATTTTGGAGTAAAAAAGATCCACTTTTACCAGAAAAAGTAATTTTGGGTGAAAATAATTGCGCAAAGCAACTCTTTATTTCTGCAACCAATTCCATCCAAGTAAAAATTTACTTCGTTGGCTGCGATTGCTTATTATTTTTCGTGCTTTGAACAAAATGTTTAGCGTTTGTTAATAATTTAAGTAGAATTTTCTCTAATTCTTTAATTGTTTGCATTGTTTATCACTTTTGATATTTGTAATGCCTGCGAAAATCGCAAATAGGTATGAAATACTACGCATAGTTCCAATACTATTTTTGACAGATTGCTGGCAAACTGATTGCAATGTAACATACCAGCAAATAAAAAATTGTTGAGAGAGTAAAATATTCCAATTTGCAGCAATCAAAAAATTGCAATGTAACATGGCACTTTCCTGCATCATTACTAGCTACCAGAAATGGAGGTAGGGTATAGACTTTGGCGGGTGTCACATTGGACATCTTGAGGCCGCCTCAGAAAAAGCTGTTTACGTTGCACCCTGTCACACTACAAAAAATTGTACTCGTCCTCAAACTCGTGTACGTGCAAGCGGTTGAGATGTGTTTGTAAGCGCTTTCATTTCAACGAAAGCACTGTGCGCAGTGATTTATTTGACGTGTCAGTAGCATCAGATATGTTGTACTTTACGTACCCTCTGTCTAACCTACCGTATATTCCACCTGCATGAGTTCGCATTATTCGAATGTAAAGTAATGTTGTGATGACCTTCAACTATTTTTTACCTGTTCGCCAGCCTCCTTTCTTAAAGGAATTTCCATGTTGCTAAATAAACATGTTTTAAAGGTTGACAGAAAGACAGCAAGAGAAATTGCAACCTTTCTATACATCTTTGTTTTTATTTATAATTCTAAGAAATGTATCCTTTCTTTCCAGAGTATTCTTTTGGATCAATTAATCAATATTTTGAGTAATTTTTTTGAATAAGAATGCGGAATATTTTCATATTTAAGAAATAAATTTCTAGAGCTAATAATAATAATAATAATAATTACATAATACAATAAAATTCTAAAAAAAGTAAGAAAAACATGAAACCAGTTTTTCCATTCCATACATTATTTATTTCTACCGGCATGCATGTTTTCTTAAGCGAAGCCCTTGCTGTGGCTGCTACGCATAACAAAACAGAAATGAGAAGGCAACAGATAAGAAAAATTTTCTGACCGTGCTTCGAGTTTGTATACATGTGTTAGTTTTTGATGCTCGTGAGACAGCCAAAATTTTAGCGCTAACATTGAGGCGAACGTGGATCGAAAGCTGTTCCACTTTTTGCAATCAACCAATCAGAGCGTGTGAGTCTAGCGCATAGATGCCCAATGTGACACCCACCTTTCGTCGTCACTGTGTATATAAACACTTCATGTATGTATGTACATTGTATGCTTATAAACAAAAAATAAAGTAAAAAACCAGAAAGAGTGTTATATTCGGCCTGGTGAAATCCGAATTCTTAAACAGCACGCTATGATTGCAACGTAGATCGTGCCAGCACTTCACAAAGCTTGGGCATCGAAAAAGAAGCAGAACAAAGTTACGAAATGCAAAAATTCTTTCAAAAACCATAAAATGCAAAATTTAAAGCAAACCCAGACGGACGGACGGCGGCACATGGTTTGTTATTGTAAGAGAAGCAAAAGAAGATGTATCGCACCGCTCTTCTCATCGCCCGCTGTTCTACACGAATTGATCGATTCTTTCTTTCACGCTTTACTTGGCTTCCGAGTGCTGGATCGATCTCTTCTTACGCATATTCGCTTGCATTGTTAGTGCAAAATAACAGAAGCGAAGTCGATCTTGCGATCCCTTCATACTCATTAAAAAGATCTTCCGAACCACTCACTCATTAGTAGAGCATTCAATTTTGCTTTGCTACCAGCACAGAATACAATCGAAGTTTTGTACTCTGTAACGAAGTTCGTTTTCATCTTCGGTTTCCTGCTTTACAGAGCTGGTTTGTGATTACAGAGCTATGTCCTGCTAATTAACAGCGGCTCTAATCTTAACACATGAAATCACAAATGTTGCCGGCAACAAATGTTTCATGCAATCTCTTTACCTATTTATACTCGTTGGTACTGACGTCAAAAAAATGTCAACTGTCAACTTTTAAGAGTATTAGTAAACCATACGCTCTCAGCTTTTAGAGTTCAGTTCATACAGAGAGGATGAACTGCTGCGAAGTAAAACAAAATGATTGCTATCGACGAGGACAAGCTTGTCTGAACAGCACGAAACGTACATATGTTGTATTTCTAAAGAATGTTTATTATTATTACTTCATGGGGGATAGTGCACCGCGACTAAATGGTCTATTGTGCACCCTTCATATGTCCTGTGGAACATCAGCTCCCATCGTGGAATACAACTTTGCAGAACTTAAAAGCAGATAAAGACAAACTGTGGAAGGTTCTTAAAAACAGTATTTCAACTCAGTCATTGCTAAACTACAAAAAGGGAAATGCTAAGTTTAAACGCGAACTAAAATTTGCTAAAGAGCAGTCAATTAATGAATTTACATCAGTTTTTAAACCTTCAGCTCCATTTTCAAAAATATGATCTAGGATCCGTACTTTTTGTGGCCTACGTCGTCAGCAAAATATTCACTGCATGTACACGCCAACCTATTATGGATAATGAAAAAATTGTCATAGAATTTTGTAAATGCTGTTCGAACGGATTCTAATTTCAACCAAAATTTTAACCAATACAAATCTTCCATTTTGTCTTCTTATTCCTACTAATACACTAGTGAAAAAGCTGTTCAAATAGAACATAATATTAAGTATATAGAACTAGTAATAGCTTTGAGGAAACTTAAAGGTCAAACGCCGGGCTTAGATCTAATATTTTATCCGATGATAGAAAACCTCCGGTTAAACAACGCCTTTTACAAGGTTAAATAATGCCTAAAAAAAATCAGTAGCCTTGTTTACATGCTTGCAAATGGAGTTTATTGATTTTACAGAGTTGCAATACCCAACATTAATGTGCGCGTTGAAAGTGCGTAAGAGAACGGGGTTATATGGTACTATCCAGCGATTGTCCAAAGCCATACTATTCATTTTGACACTTAAACCGAAGTCATCTACTGATCTCCGTTGATACTGAGGATATCCATCATCACCCGTTTGCGTTTCTTTGGTTTTTACTGTAATGTAAAGCGCTCCTTTGGTTTAGGAATTTCTACGGAAATAATACTATCGATCATGCTGGTAGAGATGCGACGCTCGAGCCACCACAGAATGTGGTAATAAAAAAAAATATGTGGTAAACCGCGTCTCTGCCACTCAACAGAATACATTAAACAGTGCACCCGCCCAAAAAGGTTTCCTTTTTCGATAGAGCTATTATATAATTTCTTTTAACTTTTCACGATGAAATACACTTGCTATTATATCGTGATCATCAAACGATTTTTGTCCAGGAAATATTGGGCTTACACAAACGCCTTTCAAGCAGCAACTAAACGCTCAACATGCTTGCAATTTTCACAGGAATTTATAAAGCATAAGAAAACCTTTTAATATCTAAATGGTCTTGACGAATAACTTTATCTTTATGTTGTTGGTCAAATATTTTTAAACGACCCTCGTATATACATATGTATATGACATTACATTTTCTATTTATTACAAAATTAAAGGTATTTCATTTGTTTTATTTTATATAACATTTCGTCGCTGCTCTTTTTAGTGGAATTTGTTTTTCTTTTCCTTATTTACTAATAAGTAACTTTGCAGTTGAAAACGTTAATACCTGAAATGGTATAAAGTTATTAAAAAGAAACAAGTAATAAAAATGTAGAATATCACAGTTAATAAGCTCTATTATTATACATAATTAATTTATTATTAATTGTTTTAGAGTAAGATAACAGATTCTCCAAATAATAATAATAATTTGATAGCTGTTGTAATATAGATGTATAAAAATATATAGAAATAAACAATAGATGAAATGAAATTGACAATATAATAACAATTTATAACATTTTTACATTTTTACATTTAGTATATTTTTAGAGTATATTGAAATAGTCATAAACAGATCGTATGTGATAACTATTACTGCACGTAAATGTTAATAATTTTTTATTTCTAACAATTGCATTTTGCTTAAATAACTTTAACTCCAACTCACCTATAATAGTTAGGCTTGAAGGGACCAGCCTTGTTAAGGCCCATATACTTGGCTTGCTCATCCGTGAGTTCAGTTAAGTGTGCGTCAAATGTGGGTAAATGCAAACTGGCTACATATTCATCTATAAATATTATAATAATATTCGTTCTATATTTAAAATAAAAACTTTACAATAATTTACTCACCCATCTTCTTTGGAAGCAGGTAGACGTCTGACTTATATCGCCCGGGGGGAGCATTGAAAAGTTCAATAAGAGCCAAAGCTTGTGTTGCAGAAGTTATTGAAACAACAAATGAGGGAATACTTGAACACGACAAATTGACCAGGCGACCTTCAGCTAATAGAATAATCCATTTACCATCAGGCCAAATTATGTGATCCACTTGTGAGCGCACTTTTTCCCACGTTAGGTCAGGCGTACGTAAACTATTCTGTGAAAATATTATAAAAATAGATACACATAAGTTGTGTACAATCATGCACACAAATGTACACAATACGCTCTACATTAGAGCTTTTAGAATGTAGTTTTTTCATTACAAGAATATCGTAAAAACATGTAATAACGTATTTATTATATAATGCAAGTATAATAATAGATGCAACATATATTACATGATACTTACTACATCAATTTCGGTATTGGAATGTCCCATATTACAGACTATGCAACCATTCTTCATTTTATCCATGTGTTCACGTATTACCACATTTTTATTTCCCGTAGCGGTAACTACAATATCCACGTTGCGTATAACTTCGTTCAATTTTACAACACGAAAACCGTCCATGCTTTCAATTATTGAGAAATTTAAATTGAACAAATTATTCTAGATCTTTTAAAGCGTATATAATTCTTATAACTAACTAACCTTGCTTGTAGGGCACATATGGGATCGATTTCGGTTATATAAACTATGCAGCCATGACCCTTCAATGCTTGAGCACATCCTTTGCCAACCTCACCATAACCACAAATGATGACTTGCTTACCACCAAACATAACATCAGTGGAGCGCTTTAGACTACACAAAAGGAAAGTCATTAGAGTTAAGCAATATAAAATAGCACTATACCTGTCCAAAATAGACTCCTTGCAGCTATACAAATTGTCAAATTTGGTTTTTGTTACAGAATCGTTAACGTTCATTGCCGGTACCGTTAATTTACCGGATTTAGATAACTGATATAGACGATGTACACCAGTAACGCTCTCCTCCACGATACCCTTTACCATTTTGAACATGGTGGGATATTTCTTAAGCATTAAATGGGTAGCATCGCCACCATCGTCCAGTATCATATTGGGCTGCCAGTTCTCGGCATTTACGCACTTGTCAATGCACCACCAGAAGTCTTCCTCAGTTTCACCACGCCAAGCAAATATAGGATAACCAGCTTCGGCCAAAGCAGCAGCGACCTCGTTCTGCATATAGACACGTAATAGAAGAAGACATAAAAGAATTCAGGATAGATTGCAAACCTGTGTTGAATAAATATTACAAGCTGCCCATCGTACTGAAGCACCTAATTCTATTAGCGTCTCGATTAGCACAGCTGTCTGCGCATTAATATGTGTGCATCCAACAATCCTAGCATTCTTTAGTGGTTTGTCATCGGATGCTCGTTTTCTTAGCGCCGTAATGCCTGGCATTTCCTGTTCAGCGATTTCAATTTCTCGCCGTCCAAACGCATGCTGACTGGCAATGTTCCGCACACAAAAATCTGAGCTGCCCTTAGAATTCTTTTCTACTTTCTCGCGTGGCGGTACATCATCGTCGTCGGAGCTACTGCCTGTGTAAGAAGCTAAAAGATGAGAGTTAATCAGTTGTATACTAAATTCTAAACTCGTATTTTTGGAATTAAGACCTACGCAAATGCAAGCTGATTTACAATTTAACACCTCTACTCTATAGAATTTCAATTTAACAATTCTACTACATTAACATAATGAAGTTGATGCAAAGAAGTTACTAAGGTCGGTCGGACTGTATCAAAAGGACTGTCAGATGAACACATCGAGAACGTTATTACAAATTGGGATATTTCGGAGGATGAAAACGAAATGGAAAATTTGGAATGAAAAATTGGAATGGTCAAACGTAATCTTCGAGTACTACCCAATCTCCCCTCGAATATTTCCATAAACAAGGATATGATGTGTTTTATAATTATAGAAACAAACAAATATGCTCTGCAAATAGATGTGTTTGAGCTCAAGACAACTTCTAATAAAATTTAAGTATAATTCGGTATTTTGCTTTATATGCAGATTGGCTTCTTCTTAGATAACATCACAAGATTTGTAAGAAAATTAGCCTTTTAGATTTTCATCTCGAGATCGCAAAAGCGTTGATGTTTTGCGGAAAAGTATTGAAGAAGAAATAAGGAAGACCTTTAAATGAATCATGAATGAATGGAAAAACGACATAAAGGAAGATGGGACAACCACATGATGGCCAACTACTTTTTGAGTCTTTGAATTTTGACTGTCTGAATTTATGTACTCTGTGAATCACATACTGATTCTGTTTTTTAATGAGCCTTTGTCGCAAATACAAATACTTATAACTTCAAATATACTCGAATTAAAAAGGGATAATTTTTTTCTAAAACGGCCTAATATAGCGTACCTCAAAAAAATTTATTTATAGATTAAATCTGACAGTTGTTTTTGATTCTATGTACACCCAAATATTACATAGAAACAGTTAGAAAATAGCAGGCAACAAAATGTGTGTTGGGCTGTTGTGATGTTAATATTGGTAACTGTAAATCGAGTGTTGCTAGCAACATATAATATATTTCAAGAAATCTCTTTGGACATAGACGGACGTGCTTTCTTTTGAAGTATGTAGTTTCTTTCACTTTGTAAGTCTACTCTTACAAGAATTATGAAAAACAGATTGTGCATTGCGCTGGTCTGTTGAATTTTTTCGATTGAGAATGGCGTCACGTGCGCAAAATATTGACAGTTTCTTCAAGGTGCCTACACCGCTTGTAGTTATAGGCAGAGTTGGGCAAAGTTATTAACTATTTACTTTTCGTTAAAGTTAATTTAACTTCGTTACTTTCACAGACGCTTTCGTTATCGTTAAAGTAACGAAGTTACTTGGCAATCGTTAACGTTAAAGTAACGAAAGTAGGATCGTTGTTCTGATCGTTATCGTAAAGTAACGAAGTTACTTTGCAATCGTTAACGTTAAAGTAACGAAAGTAGGATCGTTGTTCTGATCTTTAGTGTTAAAGTAACGAAACTAAGATCGTTGTTCTGATCGTTTTCGTTAATCTAACGAAGTTACTTCGGGTCGTTAACGTTGAAGCAACGAAGTTGTTCTTGAACGAGTTAAAAGAACGAGTAACTAAAAACTTTAACGACGTTACTTTAATGAATATTCGTTACTTTTGTAGATTTAGGTATTTACCGTATAATGGGACTCTGTGAAAGAAAAATTTTTGTTTTGCTAATCTATAGTAAAATGAACAAGACAGATTTTGGTCATTAACTGCGAGAGGTGCACTTAATATTATATAATATTTAAATTTTACTATTTATTTAAAAAGTAATTATTTAATTTAATTCTGCATTCAAGACAACGTATACATATGTTTGTGCGTACATAGATTCTCACCATACATATGTATACCATATTACGAATATAATTAAGTGCGGATAAGTGGTGGATGATTTTTATAAAATCATCGATAGTGGTTGATAGATGGTATTTGTCGTTGAGTAGTTGTATAGACGAACTGCTCAGCCAGCAAATGGTGACTGTGTGTTATGTAATTTCTCTTTCGTACCCTTTCGTATCGGCGACTGTGTGGCGGCATCGCATTACAATAACAACTTATTTTTCTGCATCTGCGGAAATTCATGTGTTGCTATTGTTGAGTTGGTTGATTTATATTATAAAGAAGTTTAAAGTTAATTAATTATTTAATATAATTCTAATTAGTCGCATGTCCTTCACAGTTAGTTAACTCTTAAACCGTTGGACCGATTTAGATGCGGTTTTCACCATTGTACTGTAAATTTTACTGCTCTGTAAATTTTACTACCTGTTTTAATATATTTATCCAACCAAACCAATATTTATCCAAATAACCAACAACGATCTTACCTTCGTTACTTTAACGATAACGATCAGAACAACGATCCTACTTTCGTTACTTTAACGATAACGATTGCAAAGTAACTTTGTTACTTTAACGATAACGATCAGAACAACGATCCTACTTTCGTTACTTTAACGTTAACGATTGCAAAGTAACTTCGTTACTTTAACGATAACGATCAGAACAACGATCTTACTTTCGTTACTTTAACCAAAGACAATATAGTACAAAGATGTCTCACTCCTATACAAAACAACATAGCAGCTAAAATTGAATTGGGATTTTCGGAAAATCCCATCTGAAGCTTTGGGAGAGTAAAATTAACATATTGTGAGAGCGAGAGATCAGGTTGTGAGAGTAATAGATCAAGTTGTGAGAGTAAGAGCTGCAACTTGCAAGAAAGTGAGCACAAAAGAGAGCGCGTTTGTTACAAATGAGTGTAAAGAATCAATGCAGTTGCCATCAGAATGTAGAACATCTTCTTTTAATTATAACAACAAAGGGTGGTGGCATAACAAACTTTTAGAGGCCCTATATTAGTAGAAACAAACAATAAAAAATCAAATCTTCATATATTAAATGACACTTATTCATGATTCAGTATTTGAAGTTTTGATTTTTTTGATTGTTTGTTTTTAAAATATGACCAAGAACGATGCTTACGGTGTAATATGGTTATCAAACGATCTAAAACACTAAATCTGTGAGAATAACATTCATTATTTTCCTCAAACCGATGCGCATTTGGACTTTGGTTTATACAATGTATACATTGTTGATAATATATTATTAATTAATTATTATTAATTACAAATACCGATTATAATATAAATAAAAAATAAATTGCCAAACTATCCAAATAAAAAACCAAAATCAGAATCAAAAATAGTAGCCAAAGTCAAAATCAATCAAGTCACAAAAAGAAGCTAAAACATCAGTAAAAATAAAAACACAAAAAATCTTGTTTCTGGTTCGGTAAAGAACGCTGTTGTCGTCATTCATATACTTGTTGTTGTCGAGAGAGCGGTTGCACATTCGTATAAACTCAAAAAATTTATTTTACAAAAACAAACATTCGCTTCTCTCTCGCACCGCTTGTGTGTTCACTGTGTTTTGAGCGCGAATTATATATTTATGTATCCATGCAAAAGGCGAGAGAGAATTTGCGTCGCATCTCAACAAAATTGAAAGCTCTTTCTCAAAAGCACAAAAGCTATCAGATCAGCACAAAATTTTTTTGAAATTTTTCAACGTACTGAGTGAGACATCTTTGTATTAATTGTCTTTGGTGGAACAAAATACGGGGATACTTAGAAGAGGTACAATTCGGATCTTTTACTTATCTTTTGAGAAAGTGGCGCCGTGAATAAAAAAAATTGTATGAGCCACTGTTCAGAATCACACCAAACGCGAGCATTTAGCAATCGTCTGGTTTGAGAGACTTTTACCAGAAAATAGCTCATCCATCATGCCAGAAAAACGTAGTGAAGTCTGCAAAGCATGTAAATTACCAACAAAACTGCGAGTTATATAATGTTAAAACCAATTGAACATACTTTTATCTAGTTGCGCCATCTAGAAGTGGTGACAAAGCAGAAGACAACTTTTGCAATAAAACTAATAACTCAGATTATTTCAGTTGGCTGCTTTGATTTTCTCGTCCTCTTTCGCTTTTGGTTGCACGTGTGTCAAGAAGTGCTAATTTTACTTTGTGCTTTAAGATTTAGTAAAATAAAGTATATTTGGAGTCAAACTCGCTGTTGTTTCTTAATTTTATATAGTATAGATAAAACTATACTCGAGAAAATAAACCTGGCGACGAGGATGGGATCCTCAATATAAAATAGGATCCTTTTAAGAACCCATTGACGGGAAGAAACTGTTTGCAGAATCAGCGCACACATTTTTTTTTTGTTGCGATATGTCATTGAACCTGAGCGACAGTTTGAGGGAAGCGAGAAGCTTACCCTGCTTCAACGGCGAGGATGAATACAAATTACAAAATTTCATCAGAGAAACCAACATGGTCCTGGGATTAACCCTAGAATCTAACAGACCTGTCATTAAGACAATCTTAGCGAACAAACTACAAGGAAAGGCTTTACAATTTATCGAGCAACTCGTGAATCCTTCCTGGGAGGACGCCATCATAAAACTAAGACTGCGGAAGACTTCGGAGTAAAACAATCCTACTTCGCATTGAGGGAAGACGCCATGAATGTAACAGCTAAAAATATTGAGGAATTGCATTATAAATTAGGTAAAATACTTCAGCTTATGAATACAAAATATTGTTTAGAGATTAATCAAGATCCTACTTATACTCCTATAAATAATAATAAACTTATATTTAATATATATCTTAATAATTTGCCAGTATATATTAAGGCACTTTTGTTGCAAAATGAAATAAGTTCTATGGATCATGCAAACAAATATTACATTGAACATAACCTTATCAAAGATATTTCCTTAAACACAAGTTTTACAAAGGAATGTAAGGTGGATAGGTTTCACGCTGGAAGTTCAGATCTTAACAATTTTTCTAGATTCAAAGGCAAGAAGTATTCTCATCCAAATAAATTTAATAATTTTAACAATCAAAATTATAACTTTCCCAATCAATTCCCTACGATTAATGAAACTAATATCAGACCCATCAATAACAATAGCGGGAATTTTAGAAGTCATATTAATAACCACGTACATGCTCAACCTAATAACACTACAAATAATATCGGAAATTTTACCCGAAATACAAATCCTCCTTATTTTCAACCACCTCCTTGGAACCATAATAATTCTTTTGGTGAGAGAAATAATTATGTTAATTACCCAGTGGAACCCATGCAAGTTGACTCTTTACAACTTCAAAATTTTCATTCGCGACCGCAGGAATACGATTACCCATAGTAACCCTAACCATTAATAATGAAAAAGTTAAATACTTAATTGACAGCGGAGCCGCAACTACACTAGGTGATTACAGAGTATTCGGACATTTAGAATCAATAAAAGCATTAGATACACCTATTCAGTTAAGAACTTTGACAGGTATAACATATATTCACTCCGAAGCAAAGGTATTTACTTCTTTAGAATTTCAAACAAACGGAAAAACTATGTGTATAAAGATTACCGACTTTGGTAATAAACCATTTGATTGTATTATCGGTAATAATTTACTACAACCTTTAGGAGCCGTAATAGATTTCTCAAAAAACTTATTAATTATAAATAATAATAAAATAGAATTTAACCATGAAAAAATATATGTGAATATCAAGCAAATAATATCAATCCTCTTAAAGAACAAGAATTGAACATTGAAAATGCTGTAAATAAGGATTTAAATAGCGAAGAAAGAAAAGAGCTGTTGTACTTTTTGAAAAGAAATAAACGAGTATTTTACTACGAAGGTCAAGAACTAAAATCAACAAATCATATTAAACATAGAATTATTACGTCAAACAACCAACCAATTTATTCGCGAATTTACAGATATCCGCAAATTCACGAAAAAGAAATTGAACACCAAATACAGGAAATGTTACAACAGAAAATTATTAGGCCAAGCAATTCACCTTACAATTCACCGTTGTGGATTGTACCGAAAAAGACTGATAACCCTCAAATTAAGAAGTGGCGTTTAGTCATCGATTACAGGAAATTAAACGCTATCACAGTTGATGACAAGTTCCCATTTCCTAATATAGACTCATTATTCGATAAATTGGGGCGTTCTCAATATTTTTCCACTTTAGATTTAACTAAAGGTTTTCACCAAATCTTAATGGATGAAAGCGATATAGAGAAGACTGCATTTTCTACTCCAATGGGTCATTTCGAATTTGTCAGAATGCCATTTGGTCTAAAGAATGCACCCTCTACTTTCCAACGTATGATGAATCAAATTCTGAGTGAATATATAAACAAAGTTTGTGTTATTTATATGGATGACATTTTGGTGTTCTCAACGTCTCTCAAAGCACTTTGAAAGCCTTCATAAAATAGTCACAGCATTAAAAAACAATAATTTAACAATTCAATTAGACAAATGTAAATTCCTTTGCAAACAAACAGAATTTTTAGGTCACGTGATCACCAAAGACGGTTTGAAACCAAACCCTAATAAAATTGAAGCGATAAATAAAGTCCAACTCCCAAAAACCATAAAAGAAATAAAATCTTTTCTTGGATTAACCGGATATTATCGTAAATTTATAAAAAATTATTCTCTGATTGCTAGTCCCATAATTAAATATTTAAAAAACGGTTCGAAAATTAATACAGATGACATTAGTTACATAGAAGCTTTCAATAAACTCAAAGGGTTAATTACTTCTCCACCAATTTTAGCATTTCCTGACTTTTGTAAGAAATTTTTGCTTACAACGGATGCAAGCCATTTCGCAGTAGGTGCCGTCCTCAGTCAGAATGGGAGACCCATATGCTACGCTAGTCGTACACTGAACGGCCACGAACGGAATTACCACACATTGGAAAAGGAACTTTTGTCTATTGTATGGGCTATTAAATACTTTAGGCCTTATCTTTACGGTAGGAAGTTCACGGTTCAAACAGACCACCAACCCCTCAAATGGTTACACTCCTTGAAAGAACCTAATTCGAGGATAATCAGATGGAAAATATTGTTAGAAGATTTCGAATTTGACGTGGAGTATATAAAAGGAAAAGATAATAAGGTAGCGGACTTCTTAAGTAGGATCGAAACAAATATTAATAATGAAGACGACAATATTGAAATTAAGTCACTTTTTGAGATAACAAACGAATCCGATGACACTGTCCATACAAATCAGGAAGACTTAAACGAACATTTTCACATTAGCGAAAGTATAGTTAACAAATACAAAACCCCGATTAGATTACAAAGAAATAAAGAAAATGAAATTGAAATCTTGTATAGGAAGTACAAAATAATATATATTGTTGAAGAAGACTTGAACAACGAACATTATTTGAACGATTTGTTTAGGGAAAACCTAACAAAGGGAACTATAGGAATATATTCCGAACTACCTGATACTAAATATAATATAATTCAAAACAAACTGATTCAACTATTTTCCAATGATAGGGGTATGAAATTTACTAAATGCACAAAAAGAGCAATAGATTTAGCTACCGAAGAAGAATTATTAGAAATCATAGAAACCATTCACATAAATACCAATCATAGGGGAATCCTAGAAAACTATGAAGAGATAAGATACGAATACTTCTTTCCAAACCTTTTTAAATATGTAAACAGGTATATTAATAGTTGCAGTGTTTGCTCACAAGCAAGTATGATAGGAAACCTTTCAAGAAATATTTTAATTACACAGCAACCCCAACGAGACCTAATATGGTGGTTCATGTGGACATTTTTCAAGCTCATAAGACAAATTTTTTAACCACAATTGATAAATTTTCCAAACTCGGAAGCGTGCACAAAATTTCAGATAAAAACATGCGTACAATAAAGGTAAAACTCTCGGAACGAATAGCACTTTTGGGCAAACCTGAACTACTTGTAATGGACAATGAATTTAACAACTCCTTAGTTAAAATGTTTTGCCAGGAAAATAAAATTAGAACTCATTTTACAACTCCAAACTCCCATACTGGAAACGCCGACATCGAGAGGTTACATCTGTCCTTATTAGAACATATCAGAGTCCTTAAGATCCGAAATGACACCCAAAACGATGACATAGAGGAGCTTGTAATTCGTGCTATTGGTTTTTATAATAATACTAATACTATACACTGTATGACAAAAATAAAACCAATGGATTTCATTAACAAAAACGATATTAATTTTAAGAAACTTGCAACACAGATGCAAGAAAAGAAGGCGAAAATTATAAATAAAATAAACATAAAACGAGAAAAGGTCCCCGATTATAACAACAAACAACTATTCGTGAAAAACCCCAAGGCAGCTAGACAAAAAACAGCCAAAAGATATGTAAAATTTAATGCCAACAACCCAAATAAATTTGATGTTGCCCAACTTAAAAGACCCCTTAAAATTATTTAAAACATATTATTATTATTAAAATTATTAAACAAAAGAAATAATTATGATTTATGAGTAAATGAATTTGAAATTATGAATTTCATTATTTTATGATTATGAAATTCCCTATCATAATAAACAAATCGACTCGAAAAAAAAGAATGTTTGAGCAGGTACCATTGAAATGTAGTAAATACTTTTAAATACTTTAAAATACTAGAAAAAAATTATTTATTATATAATTATATAAACTGAATAAAAATGAAAAAAAAAATATGAAAATATATGTACATTTGTACATACATATGTCGGAGTGGAATGCTCTGTATCTTTGCTAATGTAATCTTACCTCTGTATTCTAAAATCGAATTTAAATTAAATTTAAACAATGTGAAAGCGATGAATTTAAACCTATATGAAATTATATAATAGTTTAACTCAAATAAATTTATACAATGAACTACTGTAATAAATATATTATCAACTCAGATATGTATAAACATATTGCTAAATACAGTTAGGATTAAGAATATAATACGTGTTAATGTAAACTTGGAACTCAACAATATTAGTAGTTATCTACAATAATTATAATTTTAGTCATATCAAGATTCGAAGAGACTCGAATTATTTTTAAGGAGGGGCGAGTTATATAATGTTAAAACCAATTGAACATACTTTTATGTAGTTGCGCCATCTAGAAGTGGTGACAAAGCAGAAGACAACTTTTGCAATAAAACTAATAACTCAGATTATTGCTGTTCAGTTGGCTGCTTTGATTTTGTCGTCCTCTTTCGCTTTTGGTTGCACGTGTGTCAAGAAGTGCTAATTTTACTTTGTGCCTTAAGATTTAGTAAAATAAAGTATATATTTGGAGTCAAACTCGCTGTTGTTTCTTAATTTTATATAGTATAGATAAAACTATACTCGAGAAAATAAAACTTGCGTTTGCATTTGGTTTCGCGTTTTGATTGTGTTTCAGAGGTTTACAGATGTTCCTATCTCAATTCTTCCAAAAATACGAAAAGCACAAAACAAAACGCGAAATAAACGCAACGCGAAAAGATACATGGTAAGGCTGTAAATTAACTTTAACTATAACGATAACTAGTTAACGATTTAACTAGTTGTGCCCAACTCTGGTTATAGGTCTTAAATGCAATTTCGGGAATGTCCGAAAATAAATTAAAAAAAAAAAAAATAGAGAAATGAAACAGTTGCTATTCAAGTTTAATTATTTCAAATGCTTTAAACTTCACACCGCATCTAATGGTTTTTCACGTGACCCCCTTTTTAATGTCGATCGACTTGATCTTGTTTCCCATCATTCTTGGTGTAGCTACGATGACTTTAAAAATCCAGAAAAGAAGGTACTTCAAAAGTAACCACGTATCGCCAGGGCCTTTTTATATGTATAATCTTTGGAAAAAATCAGAAAAATTCAGTCGAAGTTATGCAGTTGGATATGGAAACCAATAACGGATGTTTTTCTGTCTTTGAAATTTGAGATTAGCTTCTTATGGACGAGAATAATCTAGATAAATAAATACAAGTTTATATACAAATATTGGGTATATCTTATGCCAGCTACGTAATTGCTTTGTCAACAATTTATATTTTACTTTTTTTTATGATAACAATTCAAGCGGAACATACCCGAGCTATATGAGTCCGTAGAGGATGCAGACAACGAACGACTTCTATAACGACTAGTCTTCTTAAGGGCGCTAGATTGTTTGGATTCTTGCTAGACAAGTTTAAAATAAAGACAAAAATATATAAAAAAGTTTTTATTATAGAGGTTGCATTGTTTAAAAAATACTAAAAATGTATGCTCTTCATAACTTCATATATCTTTTTTATAGAACTTATTAATACCGCATTAATCAACTGTTATTAGGATAATACTATACTATACTACAACCTGAGTTAAATTTATGTAAATGTTACAATAATAAAATATAAATAAAGGCAGATATTAAATATAATGTTGATATTCCCACTATACAAATACTAACCATAAGTAGTTTAATTTTCGTCTGGTCCGAAGTTCAAATACCCTACACCGCCATGATCTGTGTGAGTTTTGAAATGTGGGCGGATATTTGGATGATTATACAGTATTAATACTAGTAAAATTATTATATTTAATACCTGAGCGAGCCTATGCATGTACAGAAATTAATTCCTGCTTTCGTAACCCGATTTATTCACCGAAAATAACTTTTCGGGCATATAATAATAATAGACCATGCGCATACTTAACTGATTTTAGATAATTAATAGTTAGAAGTACCAAAGTGGTGTCTATACCAAAGGCGGGTAAACACACACATGACTCCAAGGATCTAAGGAACCTATTAGAACTGTATATAAGAGAAAAATACCTAGTGAATTTATTCTCTGGTCAGCATGCGTACCGAAAACGGAGGTCCGTAGATCTATGCGATCTTACGTGATCTAAAATCTTTGCAAGTCAAGCTGAAAAATTGAACTATAAGCATGGATGAATTTATATTCACTATAAAAAGTAGGCGTGGCAATGTTCCGATTTTGCCCATTTCGAATACCGAAGAGATTCTGAAGATAGAGAATATTCCATCTATATCTTATTCGTTCTTCGATATCTCAATTGGTTATCCTGTAATTGTAATTTCCACAGACGTAATTTCCAATTTCCATAACGGGGGGGCTTGCCCTTTTTACAAGGAAGCAATTCCTCAAATATGGGAGAATATTAGGATTAATTATTAGGAGAATATTAGGAATGGGAGAATATTAGGATTAACATTCAAAAGAAGGATACATTTTTTGGCATGATTTTTGATAGGAAATTGAACATCTTGTAAAGGATACGAATAAGGATCTACGACAAAACGTTTGTAACATTTAACCTACATGGATTACTGCATGTAGTACATAACGTACGAGCTGTAGAAAAATATCGGCAAAATAATATTGGGCCTCAACTATTTTGACAACTATTTTTTAGTTGAATAAAATTCAACTGGTTTTCTTATAGTCTGAAAATAATTTTTTTAAACCAGACAAAACATTTAAAATGTTTTGAACATTTCGCAAATTGTGAATTTTTCATCTTTGCGCTTTTTGATATTTTTAATTTCTTTTTATAAATGTACACTCGCTGATTATGATAGAGATTTCGAATATGATACATAAATAAAAACTTTTTAATATGGCTCATGAAATGTTATATAAATGACATATTATTTTCAAAATTTCATAAAACTATGTATTACTGAAACCGCAACTTCGCCCAGGCGAATGAGGGTGCGCTATATAATTTTTTTATCACGCTTGAAATTTTAGAGTATGTATGTAGATACTTCTGATTTAATTGAATTTTTTAACAATTAAGGAATGTATCACTTTATAGGGGAAATCAAAAGATACTTCTTTAAGGTAAGTGTAGGTAATTCCGTGCTACTACGCCGAAACTGGCAATAGTGATCACCAATGAAAAAGAAATTTATAGAAAATGTTTGTATTCAGTTAAATGCTGATATATTTTTTATAGTAATACATAATTAAAGTTTGAAATTTTAAACGTCTTATTAAAAAAAAATATAATTTATACATCAAATCACAATCTACGAAATATGCAACAAAAATCATGATTACTCAGTTTTTCAACTGTCAAGAAACTCTTTTCACAACTCTTTTGTTGATTTAATATGCGCTGCTTTTACCATTATTTAGGCATTGATTTGAATTTCGTAGATTGTGCATTAAATTTGGGTTTTTCTTTCATTAAACTGTTGTAAGTACTGCACCTTAAGGTAATTGATAAGCGAAAATTCTATAAAGAACCAAAAAGTAGTATTGTTTTGCTAAACAAATTGAAAAATGGAATTTATTTTCAATGTGAAAACTGATTCTTGACAGACTGTGTCTGTCTGTTGTTTATGATGACAGGAGCTTCTATTTTCGTAATATTTTCAAAAACGTATAAAAATATGTGTTTCAGCGCCGATTCGATGAACTCATCGTCATAGTTGATAGTTTTATTTGGAATTTTGTTGGATTCCCATTGATAAATTCTAAAACCTCTCCGGGGAACTTTTCTCCTTCACATACTATCACCACAAAATTACCTCCGACAATTTCCTTTGTACTATTTTTTCGGTAGTGACAACTGTTTGTTATTATCTGCTAAAGTTTTTTTAATAATTCTTTATTTTCTTTCCGGTTTTAGCTTTTTTCATTTCCTGCCGCTTTTCTTCATATATGCGCCTTTGGTACTCTATCAATTCTTCAGCTACTGCAACTCTAGGTGTCAATTTTCGTTTCACTGCTACTTTATTGTTGTCTTTGGGAGAGATCTCTGCCCAAAAAAGAGCGTTCTTAAAATGTGTGGAATTCAGATTTATTGGTCGTTCTGTCGCATGACGTTGTTCAGCATTATTTTCTACGCTAAAGGATATTTCGTCTAAAGCTGAATTCAAACCTCTAGAAATTAGGGAATCATTATTAGTCTTGCCTGTTGTTCTTTAGTTTCGGTGTGGAAGTTATTGAAGTATTTTTAGCTTCCACAGAATTCCTTGAGTATCACATGTATTAAGACATTTAATGCTCATATTTTAAATATCAAAAGTGTCACATTGATTTGCAATGATATTCTCAGATCAAAGTTTAATCAGACATCATTCTGGATAACGTCGCTTTGGTCAACTTTAAGACCTCTCCAGAAATAAAACAAAATTTCATCTCTTGTATCACCTTGTGTGATCTCACGTATCATTTCGCCTAAATGATGATCCATATAACAATTAAGGCTTATTGTAAGTACTGTGCACGGTTCAGCGCAATGCTTCTTTGTATATTTTTTATTAACTTTGTCTAGCAATTTTTGCTTCGGAATATTAAAAATTTTTGATGCTTTATAGAAAGATAGTTTTTATTTGCCGCAATCCTAAATTTAGAGTTTCCTCAGTATATTTGCCTTTTTCATCATAATTGTTTATACCTGCATAAAAAATACATTATTATACCCATCTAATATATTTTTAAAGTATTTCTAATGCCAAAACAGTTGGACGCTTAATTAGAACGTGATTACCGGCTCAAGTTTTCAATTACGGTCTATAGGACGGTATTATCAAAAATAGAAGAAATTGTGATGGAAATTCCGTTCAATACTATTAAGTTGAAGAAAATATACCATAATGATAAATTTTGAAGTATTTACTTTAGTTTACTTTATTTGCTAATGTCTAAGTAAAAATTAATTACTAATAATGTAATAACAATCACAAAGACAGCTCATTTTTGAAAAATGTAAATCTTGATAATTTTGCTTATTTTAAGCAAAATTCATAAGCTTTGCTATTAAAATTAATAAATAAGTGTTAAATATAATAGAACGTAATTAGATTTATAACATCTTGATTGACTAATCTTAATATGTATTTTATTTAAAACCAGTAAGAAAGCTATATTCGGCCTGGCCGAATCTTAGATACCCTACACCTAAAAGTTTTGAAAAAAGTGCCGAAGCTAGGGTGGGGCGGGGGTGGCGGTCCACTCTGGGCGGCACAATGTCGGGGGCGGCAGTTGTGGAAATCAAGTATTGACTTATTGCATTCTAGGCATTTTTGGGGCTACAAGTTGATTAACCGTCCCGGGGTCCATTAGACCTAGCTCCGCCTCTGTATAAATAGTAGGCGTGGTCATTACCTTTTTCAAAACAAAATAACTAGCTTAGTTGTTTTATAATTGTGTTCATTTAAACTTTATTTCCGTGGTAATAAACTTTTTTTCATACTGCTATACTGTATATGTAGTGTAAAAGTGGGCGGACCGCACCCAGTTTTGATGTAATAATGTGTTTTTGTAAAACAAGTTGTTATCTAAAGTTTTATTCAGGAAGTTTATGTATTTAACTATATATCCCTCTTTTGCCTGTGTAACCTAAAAGTGGGCGGATCACGCCCATATTTGGCACATTCACGGATAATGCTACTCTATACCCAGCAATGAAATTTTGTTGTAATATCTCAAAAACGAACGCTGATATCACATTTTTAATAAAAAATAGGCGTGGCCGTGGAGCGATTTTGCCCATTTTCAATACCAACCTGCCCACCACATAAAACAATATATCTGCAAAGTTTCATCACGATATCTTCATTGGTTCTCCTGTGATCGTGGTTTCAACAGACAGACAGACAGACAGACAGACGGACGGACATGGCTAAATCGACTCAGGAGGTCACGCTGATCAAGAATATATATACTTTTCTATACCTATCGTCTCTAGTTCTATGCGTTACACATTTCGTTACAAAGTTAATATACCCTTACCTTAAGGTGTAGGGTATAATAAAAACATAGAAATATTATAGTTGCAATATTTAAGTCGAAATTCACAAAATAAGACACTTAATGTAATGCAATTCCATTATACGCACGGAATTCGCGTCGCTAAAAAAAATTCTGCCTGCAATTACATTCTATCGTTCAACATAAAATTGTATCTTTAAAACCATAACAAGCGATTTGCAAAAAGTACATAATTGAAGGTAAATATACAACTTCTTGAATAAATAAATAGAAGAAGAATTTATACTTACAAATTCACTTTTAAATGATAAATATTGGTTCTGTGTTCCTTAACTTTTTTACAACTCGCACAAAGCAATGATGCTTTACTTTCAAATTTTCGCGGCCAACTGACAAATCGATTCTATTTTTGATGACACTAAAATAAAGTGCGTGAAGTTAAATATGTCGCGAACGTTTATGTTGAATCAAACAATGTTAAAGTTCCCGATCGTAACAGAGAACTGTTAAGTCCAATGTTAATGACTTCTTCGTTGCGAGTGTGCGAGATGAGTTTGCCGAGATACCTGTCTTCGAAAACGATGCTTTCTTTCATCAGGAGGTGCACAATGTGGTATTAGGCGCAAGTGCATCCGGCCGCTTGCGGTCGCATGACTCTCTAGAGTCCCGTTAGCTAACCTAACCTTACCTAATAATCAGACAAACATTTCTTTCATAATTATGAACTAGTTGTTTTAATTTTATGATTTAAAATATGTATCACGGAATAATTAATTATATTAATTACCTACACTTACCTTATATGCATTAATAAATGACAATAATTGCAAAAAGTTTAACCTACCTTATCGCCAGAACCTGGATCAGGAATCGGTAGATCTGTAACTACGTTCATATTCATGGTGATGACTGCAAAATAAATAAAAAAAAAGTCTATTTGCCAATCAATAAATTACTGTGTTAGATGAAATTAGGAAACATTAAAAACTAAGCATTTTCTAAACGACCATGTCATTCGATAGAATGGCTTTATACCTTAGCAATAATATCTGTATAAAGCTTGAAGTACGCATGTAAGAATTAGAATTATACTCAAGTAATATTACTCCAATAATACTATTTAAAAATATAGTACTTTGATATAAAATACAATGGTTATATATGTACAGTCAGCGTCAAAAGAAACTATACAGTTGAAAAAAAAACACTTTTGATTGATCATATTTTTGTTCATAATGAAAATACATACAATATCTGAATCGTATTTTTATATTTTAAAAGCTTACTTTACTATAATAATTTTTTGATAACATTATTAACAAAAATAATTAAGATTAATGTACTTGAGTTTAACAGCCTTATCATGTATTTTTAAACGCAAACGCAAACTCAAACGCGACTCAAACGCAATGCGTTTCAAATGGTATAATGGAACTTTTTCGAGTAGACTGCGTATGAGTTTTGAGGAGAACACAAACTTTACGTAGCCTTGCAAACTTCCCCTGTTTGCAGAGCACAAAGAGTTACCATGTATGAAGGATTTTTACAAGTATTTTTTAGGAATCCTAATGAAATAGTGCTATAACTGATGTATGGCAACAATTTGTACAACAAAAGCAAATCTGATAACGCGCACACAATGTTTACATACTGATATTGTGTTTATTATCGTTTGCTCTTTATGTGAAAGTGTATATAGCAGGAATATTCCTCGGGCGACTACTAGCGCAGCGTCGTAGCGTGGAACAAAATACGGGGATACTCAGAAGAAGTACAATTCGGATCTTTTACTTATCTTTTGAGAAGGTGGCGCCGTGCATAAAAAAAATTGTATGAGCCACTGTTCAGAATCACACCAAGCGCGAGCATTTTGCAAGCGTCTGGTTTGAGAGACTTTTTCCACGAAATAGCTCATCCATCATGCCAGAAAAACGTAGTGAAGTCTGCAAAGCATGTAAATTACCAACAAATCTGCGTTTGCGTTTGGTTTCGCGTTTTGATTGCGTTTGAGAGGTTTACAGATTTTCCTATCTCAGTTCTTCCAAAAATACGAAAAGCACAAAACAAAACGCGAAGTAAACGCAACGCGAAAAGATACATGATAAGGCTGTAAACAGTAAAACTCATATTTTTACGCCTCAAAAATAAAATATACAGTTCAAGCAGAGTTTGGCACTAACTAGTTAAATATTATACATAATTTGCATAAATGTTGAAGGAATTCCAGATTATTCGTAATATGTTGGATTGGATTGTCATCTCTTCTTCTTTACGCATTCTCAAGCTTGTATTTTTACCTGGTGATTAATTGCCAAGATGTTTTCACAATAAAAAGACGATATAGATCTCCGAAAAAATTAAAACTTTGAAGGCCGAGAATATTTCATTTTTGTGTCGTTAGGCTACTGGCTGCGGGGTTTTACTTTTTTCTAATTAAGCTATACATATAGCTATATAAATACCTATTATTATGACAATTCCTTGTTTCTTTAAATTCCTTTATAACCCTTAAATCATACAAACTCAACAATAGCAACACAAGAGTTTACGTGGATACCGAAGACTGTTACTACCGTGTAGTACATTGTTGTAGACAGCTACTGTCAAACTTTCAGTTGAATCGGACTCGTACTTTTGTTTTGACCGCGTGTGGAAGCGGGTGTGTCCGCGTATTTTAGAAAAATAGAAAAGGAGCAATATCGGTCGGTGATTCCATTCTTGTTTTTGGAAGGGAAATCCAAGCACACAGCATTCAAGAGCTCTTTGATTTCCCTACGCGAATTCTCTTCCCAAAAACAAGAATCGAATCACCGACCGATATTGCTCTTTTCCCATTTTTCTAAAATACGCGGAGACATCCGCTTTCACTGAAATTTTGACAGTAGCTGTCTACAACAATGTACTACACGGTAGTATGGGCCGAATTCAGAGAGTCACGACGACGACGTTATCGGGTGACCCTCTTTTACAATCGTGCTTTTTGTCGATTACAAAAACAAAGACATTAGATAGTGTCAAAGTCGACGAAAACCATAAAGAGGGTCACCCGATAACGTCGTCGTCGTGACTCTCTGAATAAGGCCCTAAATTTCTCTCGTGATCGTGGCGACCATCGGGTGGTGAGGCTAAGTACTTATCGCCCCGCCCTCGAGGTCTGCAATGAACGTATTGAAAGCAGTTTACTATTGAACTCACAACATGGAAAGTGAAAAAAATGCTTCAGCAGTGCCACACATACCACACGGGCAACCTAACAACCATTTCACATGAGGGAGCGCTTATAACCTTTAGCAATTTCATCAAGCATCTCGGCCTGTTTATAAGTGATGACCTTTCGTGGGAGCAGCGTGTCGCACATGTGTATCTGCAGTCGGATTTATAAGATTCTTCGGAGTTTCTATTTAGTGAAACATTTTCTGTCTGTTATATACATTGAAACTTATAAAAGGCCTGCACCGATACTGATGATGTATATATCTAAAGAAATGTAAGAGACTCTACTCTTTTAATATATAGATAAGTATATAGCTTCATAATACATTTTACTTACTAAAAAAATAATAAATGAAAAAAAAACCTGTAAGAGTGCTATATTCGGCCTGGCCGAATCTTAGAATCTTACCCTACACCTAAAGGTTTTTTAAAAATGTAATGAACGAAAAATGTAATTGAACGAAATAGTTTTATTTATTTAAATTTTTAATTTACTTAGATTTTTCATTCCAGAACAATAACATAGAGTGAAATACAAACTGAAACTAGAGGAAATATATGGTTATAAGGAAAGCCTTATAATCACATTTTATCACAGAGGAGTATAAATACAGTGGCGTAGCTAGGGCGCGACGGGGGTGGTGGTCCGCCCCGGGCGTCACAATGTCGTAATAATGTTTTTTGAGAAAGTTATTATGTACAGTCTTATTAGGAAGTTTATATATTTACCAATATAACCATTTAAAACCCTGTTTTGCCTGTGTAACCTAAAAGTGGGCGGACAACGCCCATATTTGGCATAATAACGTATAACGCTACTCTATAAACAGGGATGAAATTTTGTTGTCATAACTCAAAATCGAACGCTGATATCACATTTCTAATAAAAAAATAGGCGTGTCGTTGACCGATTTTGCCCATTTTTAAAACCAACCTGCAAAATTTCATTATAATATTAGGTGTACAAATAAGTTTCCTCGGTTTTTTATAAAAAGTTAGGAATTTATTGTGAAGGAGCAGTACATTACGTTTTATTCAAAGTATTTTCCATCATTGCCACTACTTTTCCCCGTCTTTCTGGCAACATTCGGATACCCCGTCGAAAAAACTCTTCATCTTTTGACGCTATCCACAAATCTACCCAATTTTTGGTGTCTTCATATGATGTGAAGCGCTGCTCAGACATACCATGTGCCATCGACCGGAACAGGTGATAATCAGAAGGGGTTAAGTCTGGTGAATACGGAGGGTGGGGTAAAACTTCCCAGTTGAGTGTTTCCAAGTATGTTTTTACCGGCGCCGCAACATGTGGACGAGCATTATCGTGTAAAAGAATAATTTTGTCGTGTCTGCAGTAGTAATGGGCGCGTTTTTCCTTAAGTGCCCGACTCAATCTCATCAATTGTGTTCGGTAGAGAGCTCCAGTAATGGTTTCGCTTGGTTTGAGCAATTCATAATACACAACACCAAGCTGATCCCACCAAATACACAGCATGAGTTTTTTTCCATGAATATTCGGCTTAACTGTCGATGTTGATGGTTCGCCGGGCTTAACCCATGACTTTTTCTTCTTTGGATTATCGTAGTGAATCCATTGTTCGTCACCAGTGACTATACGATGCAAAAAACTCTTTTTTTTATTCCTGGCAAGCAGCATTTCACTCATGCATAATCGGCGTACAACGTCTCTCGGCTTTAGTTCATATGGAACCCAAGTTCCTTGTTTTTGAATCATTCCCAACGATTTTAAACGATGTGAAATTGCTTGTTGAGTCACTTGTAATGTATTAGGTGTACAAATAAGTTTCCGTGGTTTGTCAAAAGATGGCCCCACCAGAAGGTTATGGAGAAATTGTCAGATGTAAAACGTAATATCCCAAGTTTCGTCATCCGGCAACACCATAACTTTAAAGTACTAGTGATTCCGTATCAGCATCTCGTAATTTTTTTCCTGCCAAAATGTCAAGTTTTGTGCCGAATAAGCATCATTTGCGGGAACTTTTGATTTACTTCTTTAATTTGAAAAATCTGCAGCTGAGGCGAATCGATTGCTTCTAGAAGCAAATGGTGAAGCTGCTTTAAGTGAGAGAAGTTGTCAGGAATGGTTTCAAAAGTTTAAGAACGGTGAGGACAAAGAACGCAGTGGAAGGCCGAAAGTGTACGAAGACATGGAGGTAGAAGTATTATTGGAGGAAGATTCGTCCCAAACGCAAAAAGAACTTGCACTTATTATATCTTCACCGGTTCTCCTGTGATCATGATTTCAACAGACGGACGGGCATGATTAAATCGCCTCAGGAGGTGACGCTGATCAAGATTATATATACTTTTCTATATATATCTGCTCTATTTCTATGCGTTACACATTTCGTGAAAATGTGAATATACCCTAACTCTTAAGGTATAATTATAAAAAAATTTTAAATTTAATTTTTCTTGAAAAGTAATTGCTTTTCGGTAACATATTGTCTTACGTAAATAAAAGATAATTTGAATACCTTTCCAACCACACCCACAACATGTAGCTAACTCCTATAGTTTGGAAGATACAGGACACCTATTTTTTTAAACGACTATAACGACAGATTTTTATAGTGTTCTCACACTTTACATTATGTCGTCGTCTGAAGTATCGGATTCTGCTGGATTCTCCGGGGCTGATGGGCCATATAAATTGCCTGTATATTTAAAGAATTCCGATAAAATTTCGGCATTATCAGCCCTGCACGGCGTAGTAGAATTCTAAAAAAGGATACCAAAAGGATAGGAAGTAATACCTTTTCAAAGAACGTTTATACTTATTCGATTACGAAATACTGCATCGATTACGATAAAAAAATAGGTATAAAAAGCTAATAACATCTAGTTTCGTGTTTTCTACAAAATTTTGTGGGTTAATTATAAAATTTACCTAGAAAAAAATTAATTAATAGGAAAAAAAAGTACTAAAAGATATTCAGTTTACCTTTCTAAGGGTATATGTATATGCAGATATTTTCTATGGTTAAGGAGATATAGGGCAAATAAGTTCAAATTTCAAAGAGCTATAACTCAGAAACCAGGGGGCGCCGTGTAAGTTGTTGTAGTTGTTTGGTCTGCTCCACATGCGATAACAACCACAAAAATACTGTGGTCGTTACCGGGCGGATCCCGTTCTGCTCCTTTTAATACCCTACAGCCTATAGTCGATATGAAATATGAAAGTGGAAACTCCTATTTCAGATGCGGACGGCCATCTATATTGCCGTATTCACTAGTTGTGAAGATATTAAATTTGTTTTCTTAACTCACGGCCAGAATAAATCCACACATGTATATGAAAATTGGGGTAAATTTACATCCGTACAAAATGCACAATTTTGTTGTTGTTTTCATGAAAAACAACATAATTTTTTGCAGTTCTCTATTGGTTAGCCGAGTTTATAACCACTTGAAATTTGAAAATTTAGTGTCTGTATCTCCTTAACTATATGAGAGATCTCCATGTTATTGATATCATTGGGAAGATATTCAATTGTTAATGCTTTATGTTAAATAATATTTGGCTTAAATAAAAATCTGCCCGGAAATTTCAAACTTTTTGTGGTTGCTATTGTTGTTGGTTGTGGAGCAGACCCCAACAAGAACAAAAGCATACCCGGTAGAGTTGGGTAGTTCGTGAACGAACTAGTTCAATTGAACGAATCACTTGCGTGAACTATGAGAACTAGTTCACAGTTCTTAGTTCTTTTAATTCACTCGGTCTTTTAGTTCATTTTAGTTCAGCAGTTCGTTAGTTCGTTTCAGTTCAGCTGCTCGTTAGTTTTTCTGTATGTTTCAGTTGGTTAGATCGATTTCAAAGGATGTTTCCATATGAAATTTTTATTTGAAATCTTGGAACAATTCAGGCACAATGACAACTCCGATTTTGTACTTATTTTTGTTGTTGTGTGTTTATTGTTGGAACCATAACAACCATATGAGTTAGTGGAGCTTTCGTCTTGGTTCCGAGTAATGTCCCTTTAAAAAAAATTAATGAATGGAAAAAATGTTACTAAAAATCTAACAATATTAAGGGTGTAACGCATAAGGTACGCCAAAGAGCTAGGACGGGTAGGTTGGGTCGAGACAAGAAAAAAATCGTAAGGGAGGGAGAGGTGCATTTTCCCCCGTTTAAGCGGCAGGGGCCATTTCTAAAAACCCGACTTAACATAGGAAAAAATATTATTAAAAAATAATCGTTAGATTATCCAACGTGGAACAGTTTTTGAGAAAATGCCCAACACTAATACTCGGCACTCCCTGATTCGTGAGTTATAGCCCTTTAAGATTTGTGTTTATTTGCCCTATATCTCCTTAAGCAAGTAGATTTATGTAAAGTAAGATTTGACCGAGACACCCACATTTCTGGAGAAAAACCGATCTCAATATTTTTAATACTTCTTTCCTGCATTAATTAATTTTTTCTAAGTAAAATATGTATGTAGTTAACCCACATAATTAGGTAGAAAATAACAAAGTAGAAGTCATTAGCTTTGCAGAGTTGGTTTTTTCACCATAATAAGTGCAGGATTTTAGGAGAAGAAAGTACTCAAATTACTAAGATCGATTTTTCCCAAAAAATGCGTTTTTCGATATAACTATAAAGCTATAACTCAGTAACCAGGCGGCGCCGGGTATGTTTTTGTTGTTGAAGCTTGCTCCAGAAGCTAAAACAACAATATTGCAGTTTCACGGCGGATCTTTATACCCTACACGGATAGGATTATGGCGTGGCAGGTATATAAAAGTATATACCTTCCGGCCATCTGTCTGTCTGTCCGTCTTTGGAAATCACGATTACGAGAGGACAAATACATTTCTTCATCCAATTTGGCACGAATATCCTCTATCATCAGAAATACATTGGTATTGGAAATGGGGAAAATAGGACCAGCCTACTTTTTATAGTGAATATAAATTCATCCATGCTTTTAGCTTAATTTCTCAGCATGTGGATCGAATTTGAAGTTGAACTTTTATTCACGAGTCCACTGTTATTGATTCCACTTGGATCAAAACATACTACCTAAAATTGGCGTGGTTCGCTCACTATTTAAATAAAACTCTATTACAGGAAAATGAATAGAGTAAATAGTATGGTCATGAAATTCGGCACGAATATTCTCTGGGCATAAATAGGGATCCGCCCGGTAACGCAAAGCGTGTTCATGTTTTTACTGTTGTTGTAGCTTGCGGAGCAGACTATAAGAACAACAAATTCACCTTCTGCTTCTCCTGGTTTCTAAGTTATATCCATTTGAAATTTGGTATTATTTGGTAGAATTCAAAAAAAGAATTAAGTAATTACGTTTCAAAGAGCGTTTTCTCCTAAAATACTGCACCGATTTCGATAAACAAAATAGGTATAGAAAGCTTATTAGCTTCTAGTTTCTACATCTAGTTTAACATCTAGTTTCTTGTTCTCCGCAAAATGATGTGGGTTAATTACACATTTTACTTTATTAATGGGGAAAAGAGTACCAAAAATATTAAAAGCGTTTTCTCCAAAAGTAAGCGTTTTTCGGCAAAATCTTACGTACATAAATGAAAGGTATTTAAGTTACCTTTCTAAAGGTATGCATCTATACTGGATATCTTTTATAGTTAAGGAGATATAAAGCAAATAAATCCAAATTTTAAAGGTTTATAAGTCAGAAACCATGGGGCTGAAGATGAATTTATTTTTCTTGGGGTCTTTTCCGCAAGCTACAACAGCAAAAACATGAACACGCTTGGCGTTCCCAGGCGGATACCTATTTATGCCAAAATTTGACCGGGACGAAATTACTTGTTTTGATTTTTCATTCATTGAATTGGAATCCAATTAATTTGGAACCGAGGACAGAGGCGTCGGTCGGTAAGCTTAGAGGTCGGCTAACAGCCGGCTAGGCTTACCCCCATTAAATTCTATACTCCAGAACCGCGCGGCATTCGACCAGATTAAGCTTCAAATTTAGTATTACTACTAATGTACGAATTTTAAGAAACTGTCGGGCACAAATGTGTCACTATATTCTGAGCCGCCGAAAACGTTAGGTTCACTTCGGCACTTAGCCGGCATTGAGCCACCGCCGTTCCATTTTACTCAGCCGTCGACGACGTAGAATGTCTCGACGCATTTCTCTGGCCGAGGATTATTATTTAAGTGTTGTTATTACACACCCTGCCCGTGCTACTCATTGAACTTCAACAAAAAGTTTTCAGTGTCAACTGTATAAAAATTCGATGATTAAATCTTGAAAGAAACATTTCCAGAAAACTGTGATATTACATTTTTTATTCTTACAGTGGCGTAAAATACCTTGTAGTAAATGGCGGAGAGGTTAGTTTAGCAAACAAGGATAAGTTAAAAATTTATTGGAGAACGTTTTCACTTAAGATTTTCTACTTTAACAAATATTCACTTTATGACAGTATGCTTATATACTTTTTTGGCATAGAAAAATGAAAAATTAAAGCATGAAAAATTTCTGCACCTCAGAGCTTTTCGAGATTATTTGAAATATTGAAATAATCAAAGGCACTCAGTTTTTCAAATAACAAATACCAATTAGATATAAACCGAACCTTACATCAAAGAAAATGCTTTACGCAAGCACGTTGTGTAGACAGGGTTGCACCGAATATTAAAAAACTTTGAAAGATGCAAATAAAATACTATTCAAATTTAGGGAATATATTTATGAGACGCACGGAGCTACAGTTTTATTGTTGTTGTGGTCGTTGTTATAGTTTTTGGCGCTGACTTCAACAACAAAAACAATTGATACTGGACTCCATTGTGGCTAGAGTTATAGCCTCAAATTTGAAATTTAACCGTCTATATCTCTTAAATTTTATAACACATATCCGGATTATGTTAGTACCGTTGTACAGGTATTAATAATGTCTTTCATTTGTGTAAAATAATAATATATCGAAAACCCATCCTTTTCGAAGGGAATTACTTTTTAACATTTTTAGTACCATTTTTTTTTATTCATTTATTTTCTCAGTAAAATGTATAATGAAGCCACATAATTATCTCAGTATTAAGATAATAGAGATCATTGCATTTTTGGCATACATAATTTTTACCACATTCGTAAAGTTTAGAAGTTGTGAGTACTTTTATTTAAATGTGGACTTTTTCCCTTTGAAATTGGGTTTTTTTTTTTCTCGGAAATGGGTTCATTAAGGTACTCCAAAATATACATATCGTAGAGCCTAGTGTTTTACCTTTAAAACGGTTTACCTTTATAACGGTATATTTTTGTATTAATAATGTAAAGGAATATGAAGTAAAAATCATTACTTCCGTTTTTCGCTTAAATTTTAGCGAAGACCAATTTTTTGGTTGGTATGTTATGCGCTTAAGACTAATTTTTAATAAATATGGTGAAAACTGTAAGAGATTTCACCAACACATTATATACCATTGAAAGGATGATAGACTTTCAAATGACAGTTTCCAACTTGTACCTTAATTGTCATATAAGAGAGAATGATTATGTGCAAAATTAAAAAATGGAATACCCGTATTTCTTACCCTTTAGGAGATATCGCTCTTCGAAAATCTGATATGTTCGACATTTACTTAAACGATCACAACTCCTTTTAGATTAGAATCGCCCACACCTCCTAACTTTTGTGGTTAGGACCACCTAATACCGGTAGATAAGTTGAGAAAAAAAAATCGTTGCAAACAAAAACAAGGAAGTTTATATGCAGTAGCGGACATAAAAATCCGGACAGGTAGTCCGGACGGATGCATTCAAAGGGTTGTAGTGCTCCCCAGGTACAAAGGTGTAGGTAGGGCAATTATTTTGTACAAATACATGCATTATGTGAATTTTTTTATCATTCTGTTGTTACTGGCATGACAAGTGCCATAGAAATTTAAAAAAAAAGCGAAAAAATGCCAAATTTTAAAAAAATTAGTTGCGCCGATAAAGCTCAGATTTTGGCATTGCGGAGGAAAATCTGAGTCTCCGGGACATTAGTGGAAGAATTAGATTCAGCAAATCGTCAATCAGCGATTTTTTTATAAAGCATACTGAAACAGGATCTTTGCAGCGGAAACCAGGGTCAGGACGGGTCCGAAAGACCAATGCGGCAGAGGATCGCGTTTTAAAACGCATAAGCTTGCGAAACCGCTTAAAAACGGCTGAGGATATTAGAAAAGAGTTTGAAGAAGACAGTGGAACCCAAATCAGCACAAGAACTGTTCGTAGAAGACTCACAGAAGCCGGCTTATGCGCGCGCCCCCCTTCCAAAAAGCCTCTCTCGACAGCAAAAATGCGCCAAAAGCGCCTAAATTGGGACAAAGAACACCAGAATTGGACTGTGGTGAATTGGAGAGAAGTGATCTTCTCAGACGAATGCAAATTTAACTTGTTTGGATCCAATGGAATTTGAGGCGAAGAAAAGGCGAGCGTTACTGTGACGAATCCATTAAACGTACCGTCAGGCAGGTTGGTAGCCGAATGGTATGGGGATGTTTTTCCTACCATGGTGTTGCACAGCTGGTTCTTCTATAGACCAAACAGTGAATGGTGTTATGTACCAGCGCATACTGGAAGAAAATTTAATCCCATTGGTGGAGCAACACTTTTCGCTACTAGCTCATATTCCAGGATGATTCTGCGCCTTGTCACCGTGCAAAATCGGTAAGTAATAATATTTTATGGATGATTGTAGAATTGACTAATAATTACAAAAATTGTAATTTGTCAAATCGGTTTATTTTTGTGTAGGTAAAGGATTACTTATCAAAAGTCGTAATTTCGGCAATGCAGTGACCTGGATATAGCCCTGATCTCAACCCAATGGAGAACCTGTGGCACACTCAATGCCTGATCGCATTAATATGGTCATAAAAAACAAAGGAGGTGCCACGAAGTATTAAAGTAAAGTTTTTTAGAATCTTTAAGGTTATCAGGTTTTCAGGTGTAATTTTGTGTTTTTATTGAATGTAATAAAAAAGTTATAAAAATTCTTGTTAAATGTTGTAAAAAAACCACAAATCCACAATAAACATTCTACCCTTTTAAACAAAAAACAGGCTTTTTCTTACATTGCTTATTATATGTTTCAGGTAGTTAAAGGACATACATATTCATGGGTAAAAGGTTTTTTAATAAAATATTCACTGGTAAAAAAATAAATGGGAAACATAATAATTTTTTAGGTGTCCGGATTTTTAAGTCCGATACTGTATGTATATAAAATTTAATACTTTTTATAAGGCGGTTAAGAAAGTGGATGAAAGATTGAGGGAAATGTAGTGTTTGTGAAAGTTCATTTTCAATATTTATGTTTTTATATTGGGTCTGGGAAAAAGTTCGTGGCGTTCGTGGTCAATTGCAAATAATTTTGGCAACATTGATCGCAGCGATACCACTGAACGCCAATTGGAAAGGTGACACTGTCAGAAAACAACAAAAGTGGTGCAATGGGTGGAAAGTTGTTTACATTTGAAAATGCAGAAAAATAATGAAAAATTGCGCTATATTTTGCAATATTATTACGGAAATTACAAAGGGAAAAACGCTGCGCAGGCTTCTGAAAAAAGGCTTCTTTGTGCTGCCTACCGTGAAGATGCTTTATCAATTCTGACTAATTGATAATTGATATTCACTCGCTTTCGCTGTGGTAATTTAAATGTGAAAGATGAGTCACGCTCTGGTCGTCCTATCATTGGAAAAGCTGATGAAATTCTTGAAACAGCTTTCTCTAGCATTCTCTACATATACAACAAGTTGACGTTTCACACGTAAAAGTGTGGCTTCATAAATGGCGTGGAAGGTAACGCACTTGCCTTTCAACCTTGTGGACGGGGGTTCGAATCCCCATGCGCATGGATGTTTAAATTGTGTTTGTTATCTTTCTTCTCTCTCTACCTATCCCCTTATCAGTCGATGGATAAGGGGTTGCCAGTACTGTCCTATTTGTGTAGTAATTAATTACTGCATAAAAGTAATAAAAATAAATAAATGGCTTCATACACCTCGTTTTATAATCAGTGCACGTTTTCCGAACCGGCTCGTGTTGCAAATAATTTGTTCTGCAAAAGTTTAAGAAAAGGGGATGATAGTGGCTTCTGAAGAGGCGCCACTATCAAGTTTAAGAAGGGATATTGATGTAAATCTTAGTCAAGAAATACGGGCAATCTATATATCCCTATAAGAGCACCGAAATAAAAATAGAGTTCAGCATCTTCTTCCGATCCTATAACGAAGAAGGGTCTATCAGTTTAACTCTCGATCTATATGATGGCTTGTTTTGAGGGGGTCCCAAGGCAAACTCCCTAGGCAAAAAAGAAGGAATTGCTTTTGCACCAACTCTGTTGCTTCCTTCGGATGCTCCTATTATATGTGCGAGTATATCCAATTATATGTACCGGCATACGTTAAAAAAAGCTTCTAGAGCTTAGATCACGCCACATTGAGGGACTCGATCTTATCTATCGATATGGAGCCGAAAACCAGTGCTGTGACTGAGCCACAGGGTGACATAGAAAGATGCATGACTAAAAAAATACGCAACCCAACACCAAAAAACAGTTACTATTCGAACACAGTAGAGATGAGCGATATTTCTGTACCGGTGACTTTGTCACCGTGATTTAAAAGTCACTGCTCACTGGAGTGACCGAATATTTTTTTTACCAGTGACAGTGACAGCCTTCGTTCCACGATATTTATTTAAGAGAAATCGTTGAAAACTTTGGCCCACGTAGCACAGGAAAAACTCTGCGCATTGGCATCATCGATGCCCTGCGAAACTCTATTTTTGAAAGCTGGCCAAGTTTTAAACGAACGTCGGAGTCGATTATACGCAGAAAATTTGAAAATGCTTTTATTTTTAAATTATACTTTGTCACCGTGATTTAAAAGTCACTGCTCACTGGAGTGACCGAATATTTTTTTTACCAGTGACAGTGACAGCCTTCGTTCCACGATATTTATTTAAGAGAAATCGTTGAAAACTGTGGCCCACGTAGCACAGGAAAAACTCTGCGCATTGGCATCATCGATGCCCTGCGAAACTCTATTTTTGAAAGCTGGCCAAGTTTTAAACGAACGTCGGAGTCGATTATACGCAGAAAATTTGAAAATGCTTTTATTTTTAAATTATACTTTGTCACCGTGATTTAAAAGTCACTGCTCACTGGAGTGACCGAATATTTTTTTTACCAGTGACAGTGACAGCCTTCGTTCCACGATATTTATTTAAGAGAAATCGTTGAAAACTTTGGCCCACGTAGCACAGGAAAAACTCTGCGCATTGGCATCATCGATGCCCTGCGAAACTCTATTTTTGAAAGCTGGCCAAGTTTTAAACGAACGTCGGAGTCGATTATACGCAGAAAATTTGAAAATGCTTTTATTTTTAAATTATAATAATATGTAAATAAATAAAAAATACATGATAGTATTTACCAGAACTACCAGAAAGCACATTGTTATATTTCTCGTGGTTAGTGGCAGTGCATTAAATGTATGGTATTAGAAAAACCTTGTAATAAAATACATACGTTTCTAAATTATATTATCAAGTTCATAATATTATTTTTAAACAATTACACAAACATGGTTTTTATAACAATGTTGCTTTATTTTATATTAAATATACAAATCTAATTTTTTCGATATTTAAACATGTTAAAACTTCTGATATCGGTTACCTTTACCAAAGTCACGGTGACTTAAAGTCACTGGTTAAAATCACGGTGACAGAAATGTCACAGTCACCGTTCCTAAAAAATCACTGGAACGCTCATCTCTAGAACACAGTAACGTTCGACATAGAAGCTGAAAGTTCCTATATGCGACCCTTCCAGATCTTCAAGGTTATAATATATATTTCCTAATTTTTCCTTAATCTTGGCTCTGATACCAATTGGAGCGAGGTAGGTTGGTTTGGCCGTCCCTTAAGACGCACTTAAACCGCTTGGGTCCATTGTGATGCCATATGAATCTCACCCCCAAAATTTTAGCTCAGCCACTCCAAGCTATTTATATAGCGACTCAGAACTCCTATCTTCAGAGGTATCATCTTGCAGAGGTTGTCATAGAAATATGCTCCCATGTAGGTTCGCCTTCTTTGGGCCAGAGCTGGACAGCTGCACAAGAGATGCGTTACCAAGATGCGTCATTTGCAAAAAGCCCTATGCGCTTTGCGCGAGCCACAAAAAAGCCACTCCTATGACTCCTATCACCCGCGGAATGTTCTCCCTGCTTAGCGAAAGAGGTCCATTCTTTTGGTGGTAAATGGGTCATAGCTGCCTTGCAGTCTTACGTGACGCCAATTCCTCCTACCGTTTATTAGCCTCTCTTAGGCGTCGTGCAGACAGAAAGCGGAGCTGAGCTGAGCTGATCAGCGCTGATCAAACAAACATATTGCACGTAATAGATACGCGCACACTGATAAGCGGAACGGAGCTTATCAGCGATTAGCTGAGCTGAGCTGATTTCTTCGTGCACTTTTATTTGTTTAGATCAGCGCTGATAAGCTGCTGAAAATGAAAACAATATTCGATTTTCGTATTGTTGGTTGCGTGGTGACGAGTTGTGGTGACGAGGATGCAATGGATTGCGAAATTTTAATAAGTGAAATTGCTTTGCACTCTGCACTATGGAATAAGAGAAATAAATATTATTCTAATAGGATAATAACGGAACGGCAATAAATTGTGACTTAACAAAACCTATCTTCTCACTTCCGATTCCGGTTCCTTTCCAGCAAATGTTGGCAAAATAACTTTGTTATATTCCAAATCCAATATCCAAAGAGTATTGGAAGTTCCACGTCATCTAAAGTGGTGACCATATCTACTGCTGATCCTCGAGGTTTCTTTTAGAATTTGCTCTCTTATGGAAGAGTGCATTTGGGAATTCTATTCCGTCTTATTGTACCCAGACTCTTATTCTAGTCTTGTTTTCGTAAATATACAAAAAGCGGTAACGACGTGTTATAATTTTCGCAGTACATTTTTTAATTCTTCGCACTGCTTTTGAAACATTTGTTGGTTTCTGCGGGTCAGTTCATCCACTGCAAGAGGTTTTTTCCATGCGGATGTGTTCTAGTGGCTCTAGTGTAATGGCTCTTCTAGTGGATGAACCTTATCGTGGAGACTGAAAGAAATGGATTGTCTCGAAAACGGGTCGTTTAATTTTTTTCATTTTAACATTACAAAATATCTGTCGGCCAGTGTAATTACGAAAATGCATTGTATATAAATTTGCTTTTATATAATAAACAATGGCTTTAATAAGCAATAAAATAATCGTAATTTTTCCATTTATTTAATATCGAACTTCATCACATGTTTTCTGTAACAATAATAAGTAAATAAATTGCTTAAATATCTTAATGTATACTTCAATTAATTGTTTAACAAAAAAAACACTTCTCTTTGAAATGTAAAGACTTTTTTATTCCATTATCCAATTTTCAGCCGTATTAACCCAGTGTGTGGCGCCGAACTCAAAAATCAATTTGTACATTGACAGCCAGGGGCTAATTAAAGTCCCTATAAGAGTGCTTATATAGGGTTCTCTAATAAGAGGTGTAATTTTGAATAGCTATTTCGGTAGCTGTCACTTTTGAAGCTGTTATTTTTGACATTTGACAAGTAGAAACTACGCCATTACTTATGCCAACTACTAAATGGAACGATACACGCTGCAACAACGCATTGAAATTTCAACAAGACGGCGCTACGTGCCACACAAGCAACGAAACCATTGATCTTTTACGGGAAAAGTTTGGTGGCCATTTGGCTGATGTTGTTTTTCATTATTAACGGCATACCTTCCTCTTTATTACGAAATAAACATGCGATAATTTATCTCAAAAAATGGCATTTTTCTTTGAATATCAAAATTACACCTCTTATTGGAAAACCCTATTTATTATCTTAATTTTATTGTTGCCTCTATTAGGCAGCATACTACGTAGCACATGGTGGAATGGGCAGCACATATGTGTAGTGCATTCCACGTATGTGTTATATATGTTGAAATTTCAATGCGTTGTTGCAGCGTGTATCGTTCCATTTTTGGTAATGGCGTAGTTTCTACTTGTCAAATGTCAAAAATAACAGCTTCAAAAGTGACAGCTACCGAAATAGCGGGCTATTCAAAATTACACCTCTTATTGGAGAACCCTATATATGTCGGCTTTCAATGCGTCACTTATGAAGATATATCGAAATTTAATTTTTTAACCCATATTCCCATCTTTAATATTTAGGGCCAGATTTTCAATAATCACCGTCTTTTCTTCGCATTGCTTTATTGATTTACAATTTTACTATAAGTTTCTCATGTTTGTTTTGACAACTGCTGAAAATGATGAAGTGAATATTTCAAAACTGCGAAAGCAGAATTTCATATATGAAATAATAAATATATAAAAATGAAACCAAGAACATTTTTTGGAGAGGATTTTCTTGCGTTTCGAGTCGCAGATGTTCATCCCCTATGGATGAACTAAACTCTGAAAGCTGGGGGCTTAAAGTTGACCAATTTGTACGGAAGGATTAACAATTTCACAATTTTGCCGAACAATATTCCTAGTGTAATATCGGCATAGCAAAACATCGTGTTAACGAAAATTGCAAAACAAAAAGTAGGAGAAGCATGCGTGTTTATCAAAATGCGTCGAATACGGAATGAGGCTGTAATACATTTTCTTTACTCGCTGCAAAAACATGCAATTGTACTGAACTTGAACGCTAGTGACACTCTGAAATAAAGAACCAACAACCCATGATCTTTTTGTCAAATGAGAACACATTATCTTGGCAGCGTTTACCTGTGTAATGCGGATATTACACTATGAACATTGTTTGTTGTCGATGAACCATTTCTGCTCTTTCTCAAAATTTTGTTCAGAATTGTAATTACACATGGAGCAAACAAATATCAATATTTACAAATACAAAGCAAAGTTACGGAGTTGCTTTTTGTATTTTTTTCTTATTATGAAGTACCTTTTATCAATAAAAGTGTAGTTATTTTAATCCTAAACGCGAGTACTATTTTGTTTCAACACACTAGAACACGGCTTTAATCGAAGTTTTTTGTCGTCGACCACAAACATTTTGTTTTGCTTCGCAAAAGGTCATCCTCTCTGGATGAACTCAACTCTGAATCCTGAGAGCGTAATGTTGACAGCTTTGTACAGAAAGCAAAAACTATTTTACAGTTATTTCGAACAATGTTCGTAGTGTAATATCCGCATAAGTGCTGTCGAGAATCTACAATTTGTGCTGCCATAAGAAGAATGCAAGAATTTTTTCAGAGCGATAAGTTTTTGTTTTAATAATAGTTTTGCCTGAGTGTATTCTTTCCAAAGTTGTAAATATATTTTGCACTGCACGCATTTCTCATGAAAAAGTTTTAGTTTACAAATAAAATTTCAAAACTTTAAAATTTAGTTTAGAAAATTTAGCTATTTTAATGGTATAATAAAAAAATCCTACGTTGTGGTTCGTTATTATTTGGTTAATTTATATTCTTTAAATTGAGTTGTATAAAAATTTGCAATAACAAATCTAAAAATAAATTTGTCATATTTTTTAAGTGCGTGTTTAAAAGTGCGAAGTGTCGAAAATGTTCATATTTTTGTAGAAGCCAGTCAGCCACGCTTCATTGACATTCAAAGGTCGAATGTTTATGATATGATTTGAATTTTTTACGTTTGTGTATAAAAATAAACTCAAAACTATTTTTGCCACCATTGTTGTTTAAAAGAGAACAACAAAAACAAACTTTTATATCTAAATAATTGTTTTTTTCAAATAAGTGTAAGAAACATGGCAAAGAGTTTTGATTGTAAACATTTTTAAATTTAAACCGTATATTAGAGTTTATTCCCAGAACTGGAGAGGAATAAGAAAATAGCGCATAGAATTTTAACTATTCGGAAAATTGAAACCTGCTGGAAATAAATATAAAGTTTCCAAGTTTTGAAGTGGACATTTTTTATAATTTGGCGAATGGCGAAACAACGACATATGTATATTCAAATGTATCATAAAGATAAGTTCATTAATGAATTAATTTTTCGAAATTTTGCAATTGGACTGTGAATGAAAAGCAGTTTTGGGTCGCCATCAGATTTTCTTTATAATGTCATGAATTCTGAGTTATTTAGGTAAAGTTATTTGCAGTATTATTTCTTACTTTTAGTTATCTTACTTAATTATCGTTCCTTGAATTCCTAGTGTTTTAGTCCGAAAAATTTAAACCTAAACTGCAATTTTAGGACTTTTGCATTCACTTTTTAACTGTTGCACTGTTTTGTCAATAATACAAAAATATTATCTAAGAGAATAGAAAAAAATTATAACTATAATAAAGATATTCAGCCTTGTTCTGCATTCCGAACGGAATTGATTCTGAATCGGATTTGAATTTTGATCAGAATTAGTAAAAGTGCTCTGCAACTCGATCGGAATTCACATGTTCGAAAGGAATACAATTCCCATTCGAACTTATGTTATAATCTAGCTGTTCGTAAAGAGAACAAATCTATTATCAATGAGTAATGAGCTGTCTCTTTCTTTCGCGTTGAACAGAATCGATTGTGTTGTGCGTGTTTTATTTTATGATGAGTTTTCAAGCATTTCTTTGCATTTGTTTATTGGATTATTATTTCTCTAAGATAATTTAAAAAAATTTTAAGATGAAAATGAGTGGAATAATTTTGAATGCACTTAATTTGGATCTTCCCTCTCTGGTAACGGCGAGCGGGTCAGTCACTAGATTCTGAGAGACTACTGCAATTCTAGGGAAATCGCAGACTCGGCTTTAATAAAATTATTCTCAATTGCTGTAACTCAAGTTTTAAAATAAAATACCAATATTCGTATTCTAGATAAATAAAATACGTTTTAAGTAAATACAATATAAGGAACTGTAAATATTTCCAATAAAAATATATTTAATATAAAACAACTTGCGTAGAACTCTTTAAAAAAAACAATAAAACACAAAAATTTAAATTCACACAGAAGAAGTTCCTACTACTTCCGACAGAAAATTCTGATAAATCGGAATGCAGAACACTTCCGAGCAAAAACTGATCGGATTCAAATCCGAATCCGTGTAAATCGGAATGCTGAACCAGGCTAATTGCGCTTTTAGTTAAAATATGTAGCAGCGACGAAATATGTAGCGACTTGACAGCTACTCTATACGATTTCTATCATTGCCAGTCGTGAGAGGTCTTGTCAGGCTTATTTGTTGACCATAAGTTATACTTTCAATATCATCAATTATTTTTGACTAACCAAATAAAAGCCTCATTTCGTAACTTTCAACGCAACGCATATCGTACGTTATGCTTTACTATATTCACTTAACAACTGTTAAGTGTCTGTCTGATCCAGCCCAAATTACGTTCCTCCTTATCCGTATTCAACGTATTTTGACAAACACGCATCTTCTCCTCGTTTTTGCTTTGCTATTTTCGTCAAATCGATGTTTTGCTAGTGCCATGTTACATTGCAATTTTTTGATTGCTGCAAATTGGAATATTTTACTCTCTCAACAATTTTTTATTTGCTGGTATGTTACATTGCAATCAGTTTGCCAGCAATCTGTCAAAAATAGTATTGGAACTATGCGTAGTATTTCATACCGATTTTACTTTTTCTGGTAAATGTGGATCTTTTTTACTCCAAAATGTACACACTTTTTTATTACGCCACACAACAACACCGTTTTGATTGAAATTTGGAGTCGTCGCTGGCAAATTTTTTGATTGCGGGTTCCGTAGATCATCGGCTCTCTTTCTCTCTCGGATGAACTCGGCGTTGACAGTTTTGTACAGAAAACAAAAACAAAGAACAAACTGAAACAATCAAAAAATTGCAATGTAACATGGCACCTACCGAAAAAAAAACAAAGACAAAACGAGTCGAATTTGATGTACTATATGTTGTTGGTGTTTTTACATGCATTCTTGGCACTACGTCAAAAACATACAATTTCTATATTCATTTCTGTCTCGTTTTCAACCGATATCATGTGTCAAATAACACGCATCGCAAAACCAGTCGTCCGCGTGCATTAATTGTGAAATAATGGATAAAAAAGGTTTGTTCTTTATTTGATAAATGCAATTGTAATGGCTTATGCATTGAAGACTCCAATGTTTTACGGCTTGAAGCACACCGAAAACAAGCAATTCCGTTTGCTAATAGAGCAAATGATCAGATTGCCCGACATGGCGAAAGGGGATCCTGTATTTGGAAACAACAGGCAGCGGTGGGAGCAGGAATGAAACAAATGTTGAATTGATCCATAACGTGTCTTCCATTCCACTCTCCGTCGCCGTGTTATTTCCCACAACGATTTCGTCTTCAAATGAGGCCGCTGCCTATATACATATATTGATATGACCAAATATCAGAAAGGAAGGTAGAATGGAGAACATATCGGCCAACACATAGCATTTAATGTTTTTATATACACGTTTTTAATAAAGAAATAAAAGCAAATATAACAAATATTAGCAATAATAATCGTCAGTAAATCCTCGTCATTAATAATCAATCAGTATTGCCATATCCCGACACAAGGAATTGCACTATAGAAAATGAACATAGTTGAAAATTCTTTAAAAAATGCATTCCAGTCTGGCATTTATCTGTGAGTTGGTAGACAGCAGAGAACATGGAATGACAGCTACAGCAAATAGAGGGGAAAGCTTACGTACTCCTTGTTGCGAAGAATACGCCAAAAGTCCATCCGCTATATCATTTCGAAATGCTAATAGATCCATTCGATCCTTCTGTTTATTAATGCTCTCAAAATCAATGCGATACTATAACAAAGACTTACATTCAGCGAGATCAATAAAATGGTCAGATATTTTAAGCGTCTACTTCTTAGTTCTTAAAGAAATTCTGTATAAGGAAAGCAGAAAGTCCATTTTATCCACTCCTAACACTGACAATAGCCCAACCCACTCTGCTATCTGTGATAAGATTATCTAGCTGTTGTAAGGGAAAATAGCAAATGTTGGCGTCGATTCCACCTCACTATTTCTCGGAATGTGGGTGTATTTTAATAACTGAAAAATAATAAAGCAAAAAAAAATCCAAGCTTGATATACCGACAGACGTAAGCACCTGATTCTTTATTGTAAAGGAACTAAAAAGAAGTCAAATTGTCTTGTTCCCTCAATCCTGCTTTTATATACAAATCGATCAATCGTTTCATTCCCACCTCCTTGGACATACAATATTACATCGATCAACTGTTCTTACGCATAATCATTTATGAAGGAAAACAAGCAAACCCGATTTGTATTTATACAAAAACAAAGCAAAGGCAAAGAGAATCAAATAACACGAAATTGCCACGAAGTTATCAAACAAATGAGAGAGTAGAGAGTAGAGAGAATGTGTAGCAACACAAAAAATTACTCAATGTTGCGCAACATGGACGTACTGGCAAAGAGTATTAATACATAAAGAGATTTCACGAGACCAATGATGCTATCAACATTTAGTTTGAATGAGTCGAGTTAAGCTCAGGTCGAAAAACTGGTCGATATCGCAGTCGACCACTTTGACTGCGAACTGAAGTGGTCGAAATAAATCTGCTGCCCATACGAATTCTTCAACAGCACGCTATGCTCGGAACGTAAATCAGAGATAATGAGATAGGACACTTCGAATTCGCTGTTTCAACACACATGCATTTTGCTGAAATTTCACTAAACCTATGATAAAAAAACGTGTGCGCTGTCCTCTCATGTGGACTTCGCCACACAAAATCGTGTCCTCTCATGTGTACTTCGCCGCAGTATCGCATGCACGCATGCAATATTGATTTTAAAGGCCTGATTAGTCGTACTTAGCAGCACTTCGAAGAACATGACGTACTGTCAAAATCCACTTCTAGCTTATGGAAACGTGTGTATTCGATTAGTCGTACTTATGTACAAGGGGAATATCAAATCGATTTTGATATTTTACTAAGTTCGAACTAAGTGACAGCCAAACGCGTGCCCAGATCGAACTCGACGCTAGTTTCGAAGATGTCGTCTTTGCTTGCCGAATTTATAATTTCATGGGATTTCAATATAATATTATTTAAACAATTAATTTATACGAAACCGTCTCTATTATAACAAAATACCATAATAATATAAATAATGTGAATATAAATACTAAAATTTTGCTGCTGATTGCAAATCGAAGGCAATTGTAATCTAGTAAAATCCCACAAAACCAAAAAAATATCCAATTTCGAACATTAGGTCAACTAGTGGCAACACTAGAAGTGCCGGTACCCCCTGCAACCCGTAAACAACTACGTTCTTCGAAACTTATAAGTGCTATGCGCTAAGTACGACTAATCAGGCCTTAATGGGTGTTTTTTCGAAACGTCAAAAATATATTTAAGAAATTAAACTTTTGTTTATGCTCACATTATATACATGATATATCTACCAGTTCCTTACTTGTTTAGTACCTTACTTTGATATTACTAGTAAATAAGTAAGATATTACTACTACAAATTTTTGCGTAGTAATATTTTGCGTAGTAGCACTTTTATAGTGCTCACTTTACACAGCCACAAAAACAGCGGTCGTGTGTAGTAGTAGTGGTCGTGTGACCTCGCGATTACGCACTCTCAACGACGTCTAATTTCTTTCGCCAATTTTTTAAATTACAAAACTTAAATAAATTGTAAAAGAGAAACTTTCAATTATTTCGAATTTTAAAAAAGCTTAGTTTTATTTCTGCCTCAGATTTCTTCATTTATTAAATTAGAAAATATCTATAAAAATCAAGAATGATAGAAAATAAGATTAAGGATTGCGCAGGTCCGATATCTTTTTTCGTTTTAGATAACGTCACGCCAGCAAAATATTGACAGTTTCTTCAAGGTGCCTAAACATTGTAGCTATCAGCTTTAACGGACCTTTTTCTAGATGAAGGCTGGTGTCAGACTAGGCGTTTTGAAGCCTTGCTCGGCTCGCTCTGATTGGTTAATTGCAAAATGTAGAACAGCTTTCGATCCACATTCGCCTCAACGTTGAGGCTAAAACCTGTCTAAGGTTGACCCTCTAATAATTATACCCTACACCTTAAGGTATATATATATATACCCTTAGTATATTCACTTTGTCACGAAATGTATAACGCATAGAAATAGAAAAGATAGATATAGAATAGTATATATATTATTGCCCCATCCTAGCTACGCCACTGTATTTATACCCGTCTGTGAAACAAACAAAGAGAACACAATCATTCATCTTTGCTGTATTTCATGTTGTTTTTTTTTTTATCTTATTTTTATCAAACTGATTTAAATAAATAACTAAAGCTAACTAAAATAACTTTAGTTTTCCAGAAAGTTAAATAGTTCCAGAGTTCCTTTCATTCGCTTAAAAACTAGCTTCTCCAAAATCTACCAACTCTAAATAATTATCGAGATTAAACATCTGCATGATCATTTCCATTTTATATCAAATAAGAATATTATTTCAATATTTTATTTTTAAATAGAAATTATTTGAAATAATTATCGCATCTGCAAAATTAATTCAAATAACCATGAAATTCATAATAATTCTGAAATAACGAATTATTTGAGCTCCTTATTTCAGAAATTATTTGAAATGACAAGGAGACAATTTCACCATAAAATTCACATACACTGTAGGTGAGCACGCGGACGGACATTTGTTTGAGCTCGCTCACGAAATGATAGGAGTTTCCAGTCTTGTAGTCTATGCGCAGAAGGAAACCACCTTTTTACGTCGATCGACCTGATCAAGTTTTCTATTATTTTCGTATAAAAATTCTAAAAACAAAAATCATTGAAATACTCATAATTATCATTTTTTTAGTATCACTTCCAAAGAGTATTGTTTCTCAAAACACACTTCAATCGACATGCGCTCTTTGTTTTTAGAACCGCCAAAATATCCCCTTTGGATAACTCTGAAATTTTAGCAAGTAACCTCACAACTATACACATGCAAATGTGTCAACTGCGGTCACTTACTTCTTTGGGTTGCTCGTTGGATAATGGGTGGCCTGGTGTTTATTTCATACAAAAACAGCTACTTTAAAAATCATTGGGAGAAACCTTAAAAATATGGTATTTACATCAACCGAAAATAATATCATTGGCATTTTCCCGAAATGGTCGGTTTTATTGTATAACACATTCAATTCTAAGAATCTGTTTCTCTGAATCTGTCGTCCTGTGCGTGCGCGTGTGTGTTTGTTACAATTGTTCACAATGCAAATTATTTTGGGCCCGAACCGATTATAATCCTTAAACAATTAAGTAATTATCCCCTTTAAAAATCGTAATATTATTATTTTATTAACGAAATAAAAAAAACAATTACAAATTATTAGCGTGTAACAAATCGGGAGCGAAAACACAAATCAATACCGTTGAACTTCAAATGCGACAGCAATAAGAGTAGGAAAATCTACACGTTTCAGCTTAAACCGTTTTTATTTTTTTTTAAATTTTCTGAAATTTTAATGTTTTGATTGAAATTCTTAGAGAGAGATTGTTTTTTAAAGTTTTAGATGTTGAACTTTTAGATGTAAGGCACCTAACAGCACAAGGTAATTTCTTAATAACATTGTTATTTATTTCCATAAGGCAAACAATTAGATTTAAATGAAATTTAGGTATTCGTCAACACGTTTTTAAATACAGAAATAATGCTGTTGATTTGTTCAAACCAATACCTTTCGATTTCAGATAAGTGTATAAAGTTAATATTAAAATACCTCTAGATAAAATAATACAACTACATAGGAATCTGTGAAAAATCGTCAACGCTAAAAAAATCAATAATTATTGTATGTACACAATGAAATGGAAGTTAAAAAAAACTCACTGTCAACGCTGCCTGTTTTGGATAACACATCGATTTTCTCCATTATATCAGAATTTCGAGATAGTGAAGTAAACAGCGAATATTTTGGTACCTTTCGACATTAGCAGTTAACTTTACATAACTGGTGTCTAAGACAAAGTTATTCGCTATAAATACCTAAGAATTATTTGGCTTCCCAATATCCCTATCAGAAATCCAGTACAATACTATGGAAAATCAGAAAGAGTTTCCTTATATCTAGAATATAATATTGATAGATGTAAGGATTATTATTCTGCGTAACTCACTGCGAAAGGAAATCTATACACGATAATCTTTTATAAGGTGTATTGTATAAAAGTGAATATAGTGGAAAAGTGGGCGGAACATTTGGAACATAATTGAAACTTTTATTATAATAATTTATGTATACAGATTTTCCTCATGCATATCCTTTTCACGTATCTTTTTTTATATGTTACATGAAAACGATATGTTTTTATTTTGCGTCTTTGTTCAATGTTTATAATTGCATTGACATTCGCAATTTATTTAGTACATATCCTTTCTATTCAATGGCAGTCATAAAAGCTGCAGTATTGGTCTCAAATTGTTTTTGTTTTAAATGCAATATTAATATTCGGTTTTTTAATAAAAAAGTACATTTTGTAGATAGATTTTTAACATAAACGCGAGGTCACAGGTCAATAGGCCATAGATTGAAAAAATACCGTGAAATCTCACCGGGCATATCGCGTGTAGTTAAATAGATAGAGATCCAAATTTAATAGAGATATCTTTATCAAACTTGGCACGAATATTGTCTATCATTAAAAACTCATTGGTATTGAAAATTGGCAAAATCGGACCATTTTCACGCCTACTTTTTATAATGAATATAAATTCAACCATGCTTATAGCTCAATTTCTTAGCTTTTAGAATGAATTTGCGGTTTGAAATTGTTCACAAGTCCACTGTCTCTGACCAAAACAGACTACCAAAAATGGTCGTAGTCCGCCTCCTAATTAAATATAACTCGATTACAGGAGCACGAATAGAGATATTTCATCAAAATGGAAATGAAAGCTTCCAAAATGGAATCATTTTCATTAAATGATGGAATTTTCCGGAAAATATGTGTGGAGCGAAACGATAGATAATGGCATAGTGGACGACAGAGGCCTAATGACAGAGACGAAAATTGTTTGCCGGACCTTGATAGAAGGAAAACGATTGTCGAGGTGGTGTGTATTCCTCGGTGTTGCTCTGGCGAGGAAATAGAAAAGAAAGGGGAATCGAATTCTATTGTCGAAAGGGTCTACGGCCATCTCGGCATGGGATAAACACTTAAGGCTGTGTAGACTCGTTTTAATCCAGCATTCGTGCAAACCTAGAAAAGGGAAAGTATGAGGTGATAAGCGTATGGAGATTTACATCCAGTCCGTTAGGTTAAGAAAACCGACTAATTTCTTTGGAGATGTCCTGAAGTCCATTCAAGGTATACTTTAGACCGGTCCTTATTTATATGGACAAATTTATTTTCTCGAATATATGTTACGGCAAGCGCTAAAAATATTCGTTTTAGTGTCACAAAGCATAAAAAAAAATTTGACAACGATTGGATAATTTTTAGCCGTGCCCCAAGCACCTTTTTGTTTTTATTATGAGAAATAAGGCAAAAAAAAATATATTTTTTTATTTTATTTGCATTTATTTGAAAAGTAAGAATAAACTGAAATATTTTTATTAATTACATACTCATAGTAACATTAATATTATTTTAATTTAATAGTGAAGTCTTTTTAAAAGTGGGATAATTCATGTTATATTCTTTAACCACTTGAAAAAGGAATTGTTTCTCCTCTTCATTGTGGGTTAATTTATTATTATAATCTGTAATGAATTTGGCGCCTCTTTCACCTGCATCATTTACTACAGATAAGTTTTTACAAATTTGTGATCCCTGAGCGTAGTCAAATCTTTCATTCCAATCCGACGGATCGACTTGCAAAAATTCTTTTGAAATTTCTAAGCGATCAAAGAACGCGTGTGTATTGGAATTTACAAAATCGCTTAAATCTTTTTGCGCAAATGTGTCGATATTTGTTGGATTAGTTATTATTCGCTTGCATTTTTCTGTATTTGCTTTAACATTAATTGCCTGAACCATTTTTTTTTTAATTGCAACACTTACATTAGGATCGAAGAATGAAAGACCGACTGCTTCTTCCGACAAATACCACAAATGATTGCTTATTTTTTGTAGCAAAGCAAGAGCTATATCCCTTTCAGGATAAGCTATAATATTTTTAATTAAATTTAGGTCTTTATTTGGTGCTTCAATTGCTTTAGTGCATCCAAACCAGGCTTTTACATAAATACGAACTATAAACAGACAGACACTACGTATACCGTTTAGCTCTTGTTTGGTCATATTGAATTCATTACGAAACAAATACATTTTAAGTGCATAAATAGATTTTGACATCCATCGAGCATGAGAAGTTGCACCAGGTATACGAAAGGTGTTAAAATTCGGCACCGTACCACCAAGAAAACTGACAACTAATTGTAATAATTCTTTGTAGTCGCGTCTGCTATGAGCTTGTTTTAAGTTATCTAGGCAGTAATTTAAAATTGTTCCACGTTCTTCAGCTGTCAATACTGTAATAATGTGTTCATCTTCTAAACAACTCTTATAATTTAATTTGTCAATATTATTCCAGTATTTGCTAAAGCGATTAAAAATTAGCACTTCTGGACCGGCTGTAGTAGCCACTCTAATTTCATAAATGGTTTTAGCGCTTGCCGTCATTCGAATTCGAAAAAAAAGAAATAAGGACCGGTCTAGTATACTTATCAAATGATGTGTGTCTGGTAATAAGTAGTACCTGAAAGTAGTACTTCGCACAGTAAGTGGCGACTGTCTTCTTCTGACTGGTGCCCTTACAGCTGTGACCTTTGTGGATATTAAATAGTTTAGTGATGAAGATCGAGTCGGCTAACGGCAGAGCAGCACCATGTCTGGCCACCTCATCGGCTCTATCGTTACGCTATATGTCGCTATGCCCTGGAACCCAGACCCTAACCCTTGCGTCACAGCAGGGGCTATTTAGTTTCATTCGGCAATCATTCACCAATTTAGAGCGCGTTTTACGGGATACCAGAGAACGGATGGCGGCCTGGCTGTCCGTATTTATTATTATTATGCCACTTCCGCAGTATCAAGCCCTGAAAGAGAGTACGCCAGCGATCAATTCCCTGACGTCAAAATCATAGATGATTTTCTGTATATCCAGAATGATTCCCCGCCGTAGATGAGATGTCCTAAATTGGTAACTTCTTACGCCACCCGACTCCGCGCATGACAGCCCAATATCTGCTCACTTTGGAATAGCTAAAACCTTTGAGAAACTGCTTTGAGAGGTTTTGAAACCTTTCTAAAACCTCTACGTAGACTTACCGCTCCTCTTATCATCAAAGTTTTACGCGATATGGTCTTTCATTACTTTGATGTTTCTGAAACTCTGGTAAGCACGACCAGATACTGCGAAGCAAGACAAAAAAATAACAATATACAACGTAAATCTTGATGATTGATTTAGAACCTGTTAACTTGATCTAATATTAACCAGAAAGAGTGTTAACTTCGGCCTGGTCGAATTCGTGCCAAATTGATGAAAATATCCCCGTATCCGATCTCCTGTAACTCAGTTTTATTTAATGAGTGGGCGCACCACGCCTATTTTTATACCCTACACACGAAGTGATGAGGGTATATTCACTTACTGCTTCCGTTTGTAACGCATTAAAGGAGGCGTGACAGGTATAGAAAAGTATATATATTCTTGATCAGCGTGACCTCCTAAGTCGATTAAGGCATGTCCGTCCGTCTGTCTGTCAGTCTGTGGAAATTATGATTACAAAAGAACGAAAAGAGATATCTTCATCAAACTTGGCACGAATATTGTCTATCATTAGAAACTCATCGGTATTGAAAATTGGCAAAATCGGACTATTTCCACGCCTACTTTTTACAGTGAATACAAATTCATCCATGCTTATAGCTCAATTTCCCAGCTTGTAGAACGAATCTGTGATTGAAATTTTGTCCAGAAGTCCATTGTCTCTGACCAAAAAAGACTACCACAAATGGGCGTGGTCCGCCCACTAATTAAATAAAATTCATTTACAGGAGAACGAATAGAGATATTTTCATCAAATTTGGCACGAATATTGTCTTTCATCACTGGCTATTTGAGATTGAAAAGGAAAAAAATTAGACCTTTGAAACGCCTAATTTCTAAGTACAAGTGTGTAGGATATATGAACTTCGACCAGGCCGAAGTTAACACTCATTCTGGTTTTAGTATGCTTTGGTCAGGGCCAGTGAATGTGTGAAATAAATTTCAACCTCAAATTCGCTCTACAAGCTCAGAAATTGAGTAAATAAGCATGGTTGAATTTATATTCACTATAAAAAGTAGGCGTGGTAATATTTGCCCATTTTCAATACAAATGAGTTTCTAATGATAGACAAGGGCTAAATCGACTCAGGAGGTGACGGTGATCAAGAATATATATACTTTTGTATTCGGATTTCCTTTTCGGTATGCGCTACGAAGTGAAGTTGGCAACAACAGTTATGCGGATATTACACTATGAACATTGTTCGGCTAAACTGTAAAATTGTTATTGCTTTCTGTATAAAGTTGTCAACTTTACGCTTTTAGAGTTGAGTTCATCCGATAAACTTCTGCGAAGCAAGACAAAATGATTGTTGTCGACGAGGACAAACTCCTCTGAACAGTATTAAACGTCAACTTGTATTTGTAAAGAATGCTATTCGGTTCTTCTATGTGTAATCACAATACCAAGCAAAATTTTGTAGTGTAATATCCGCATTAGAAGAATGTTCATTTGTGTGTGAATGTTAAAAGAAGCTTTGTCAGAAACATATTTTGACGCAGCGTAGTAATTTCGGTTTAGCGCAACGTCGTTTTGAAGAAGCAGTGATGAAAGCAACGCACAACGCACTAATTTAGGTACCACAGTAAGCCATTTTGGAAATTGTAAAATTCATTTCTTAGTCCGTGCGAAAAGGTAACTTAGGTTTTCCAGAGCAATACATAAAGTTCAATCATATTAAGAACAAATAAGAAAATATAAATGCGAACATTCTGGAGTTACTAATTCTAAAATTCTGCACCGATTATTATACAAAAATAGGTGTGGAAAGGTAATAACGTCTAGTTCCTTATTTTCCATAAAATCATGCGGGTTAATAACACATTTTACTTAAAAAAAATTAATTAATCGGTAAAAAAGTACTAAAAATATTAAGATCGTTTTTTCTCGAAAAATGTACGATTCCCTATATTATCTTACATAAATGAAACATATGTACATACCTTTCTAACGGTATATATGCCAACCGGATATCTTCTAGATCTAAGGGGATATAGCAAATAATTTGAAATTTCGAAGAGTTATAACACAGAAACTATCGGGCGGAGATGATTGTCTTGTTGCTGAGGTCGGCATCACAAGCAACAATGACATGACGATTGTATAGTTCCTCGCCATACAAGTGAATCTTACCCAGGTACTCTATCTGGGTTATAGGGAAATCCTTGAAATAAATTGCGTGTAATAATAATAATAAAAACACGGAAGAAGAACAAGAATGATGCTGTTGCTGTCAAAATTAGAAACTAGCCCGGAGACAAGATACAAAATGGAAAGGATACAAAATCTTGTATCCTGTTGCTCTGATTGTGTTCAACGCTTAACGCTTAAAAAAACGCAGCTAAAAGCCTACCACCAGCCAGCAATGGTATGACAGTACGAATTGGTGTAGCTACAACCATGTTATAGAACATAGAATTGCTGTCTAGCAATTCGCAAACAGTATAAAAATCATATATAATTTAGATATTTTAATCGGTGTCATAAAAATCAGGTATACATATATTATTATACATATATATTATTTCCAATTATTGGCACACAGAAATTAAACGAATAATCTCAGGTTACTTCTGGGATGCGGTTGTATGTAATTTCTGCTTTTGAAAGGCAAGAGATTATTTTTGTTTGTTAAATATCAATTCGTAGAATGCAGTTCATAGATTATGTGAACGAATTTATTTTGGTAAATTTCGCCCAATTTGTTTGCTTTTTAACCAGACATTTAGAATTGTGAAAGAATCCGAATGATTTAGATATAGCCATGATATTTTCAAACATCAACGGGTTATAGCTCTGAAATTAGAAGAGTCTGGTTTGTTTTTAAATCAATGCAATTCTCATAATACCAAGTGTCTGGCAAAAACCGCAGAAAAATGGAGCAAGTGTGGTAAAGTAAATTTAAGCCGGATATTAATTCAGTTATATTTAGCGAAATTAATTAAATAATTATTACATATATGTATGTATATAGCAAAGGTATAATTGTAATAGCCGTGAATTAATTATTTTCGAAAATAGTACAATATTATAAAGCTTAATTTTTATTATTGTAGAAATGATGAAAATGTGCCCCCATCAAGAACAGTTGCTGCTAAATTCGTTGTTGGATTTACTGCGAAGAAATCCACTACGCAACAAAAACTCCAGGCATATTCGCGGTTGCATACACCACCTCTTATAAAACGGAAGCAGCACTTAGCACTGGACGCCGCACAAACTGTTGTTGAAGAACATTCAGTGCAACGTTTAGCTACACCTCCCGTGAATAACAATCGTTTAGGTCAACGAAGCCGTGTTGCATTTCGCATACCAACATCAGCAGTATATGCTCACTACAAAAACAATCTAAATACCCGCAACGCACCAGTTGTGCCGGACGCAATCAAACATAAACAATATAAAACCGTTATCGAAATGTCATCTGAAGATCTTCTTCAGCCCGGACACGTCGTCAAAGAGCGTTGGAAGGCATGTTCTGTATTTAATTATAAACCATTTTGGTTCTTGGTTACGTTTCTGATTTGTTGTCTTCAGGTAGTGCGCAAAATAGGCGGCGGTGGTTTCGGCGAGATTTATGAAGGTCAAGACTTAATCACACGTGAACAAGTCGCACTGAAAGTCGAGTCGGCCCGCCAACCAAAACAAGTGCTTAAAATGGAAGTAGCTGTGTTGAAAAAGTTGCAAGGCAAAGAACATGTTTGCAGATTCATCGGTTGTGGACGTAACGATCGCTTCAATTATGTTGTGATGCAGTTACAGGGCAAGAATTTGGCTGAATTACGCAGATCTCAACCACGTGGTGCCTTTTCTTTAAGTACGACACTACGCCTGGGATCACAAATACTAAAGTCAATTGAATCAATACATTCTGTTGGATTTTTACATCGTGATATTAAACCTGTATGTTACTAATTTTGTATATATTATTTTCAATTATACATTTCTTTCATAGAGTAATTTCTCAATTGGTCGCCTACCATACAATTGTCGACGTGTTTATATGTTAGATTTCGGGTTAGCACGTCAGTATACCACTGGTACTGGTGAGGTACGTTGTCCCCGTGCTGCGGCTGGTTTTCGAGGTACTGTACGTTATGCATCAATCAATGCACACAGAAATCGTGAAATGGGCCGTCACGACGATTTGTGGTCCTTATTTTACATGCTCGTGGAATTTGTTAATGGTCAACTTCCTTGGCGCAAAATTAAAGATAAGGAACAAGTTGGGCTAACAAAGGAAAAATACGATCATCGAATATTATTGAAGCATCTACCATCTGATTTAAAACAATTTCTGGAGCATATCCAGTCATTAACTTACGCTGATCGGCCTGATTATTCGGTGAGAAGCTTATTTTTTTATATTATAACATTTTATATTTTTTGATTTGTTTTGTAATGTATCTATAGTAAAGAGTCCAACGAGCAAGATGTAGTTCCCTACAGTAGGAAACAATCGAACAGTCAGGTGATTTAAATTGGAAAAAATTGGCAACATGCATACCCACTTATTTAAAAACTAGACATCTTTCTTAAATGGCTAAGACATCTTTTAATATCTACACTTGTAAAATTATTATTAAGTATTCTGAAAGTAAAGCCCATTATATGTCCTAACACTATTAAATAGGTTCTGAAGTGATAGAGATCGATGAGATGCACTTCGTTTATGTACTTGCTGTATCAGCTTTTTATATGTTCAAGCAACTGGAGAGCTCTCTTATGTGAATGAATAACTAAACAGTAGAATTACAAATATGTCTAGGTATATATACTTTAGAGCCCTAATGGTCTACGGTCATGAGAGTGTCATTATAAGTGCAGCTATCTGTCGTGTTAGAAATCCCATAATCTTTTGCTGCTCCGTAGGAGCTTGTTGTGGCCGCACTTGGATTCCCCAAAATATCTTTTTTTCTTGTAGTTGTGTTGCAGTTCTGTAGTTTGTCAGTCCAGGTCGCTATCTGATTTCTGAGATCCTAGTAACTAAGGTCACCTTTCAAAGCGAACCTCTTGCTAGTTCTTTGTCCAGTTCATTGTTTTCAATGTAGTAGGGTCCAGGCACCCATATTTGGAACTGTAATTGATTCTTTGCAACGACGTACCACGTTTGTTATAGCTTTGATAGCTGAGATCTTACATCTGCCCACAGGAATTTTGCTGTTGCTTAGCCACCTTGTACTTTCCATAATGCCAACCTCCTCGGATTGGTTACACTGGTCTACATTAAATGTACCTAAGTGCATTAAAAATCTTTTCGTAGTGAGATTATTGAAATCCCCTTCTATATCAAGAAATGTAGCCTAAGTGTATTCCTTTCAGACTTTTCGATACCCTGCACTACTTCTTGCAATGCAGTATTAAGACATTGTTTATATTACATATAAAGTTGCCGACGTAAAAATCCGTACAGATAGTGGGAATACAATGAAATGCTTTTAGTGTACCTCAGGTACGAGAGGCAATTGGTAGGGGAATTTTTTTGTATTGTGTGAATTTTTATATCAATCCGTTTATACTGGCTGTGAGAAGTGTTCGCAAAATTTCTTCAAAAGTGAAAAAATGCCGAAAGTTGAGAAAATTAGTTCTGCCGATAAATTACAGATTTTGTCATTGCGGACGGAAAACTGAGTGTTCGTGGCATTAGTGGATGGGTTGGGTTCAGCAAGTCGTTCATAAGCGATTTTTTTTAATTCGAGGAAACCGGTTCTCTGCAGCGAAAACCATGGTCAGGACTGGTCCGGAAGACTAATTCGACGGAGGATCGCCTTTTAAATCGCATCAGCCTACGAAACTGATTCAACACGATTGGGATATTGGGATGGAGTTTATCCAAGATTAAATGAAATTAAAACAAATTAGTACCAGAAGACTTAACGCAGCCGCGCGCGTCACCCTGCCAAAAAGCATCTCTTGACAGCAAAAAGGCGTGAAAAGCGCCTACGCTTGGCCGAGAAACATCGGAATTCGACTGTAGTGGATTGGAGATAGGTGATCTTCTCGGACGAGTCCAAATTTAACCTGTTCGGGTCTGACGAAATTTCGTACGTGAGGCGAAGGACAGGCGAGGGTCACAGCGACGAATGCGTTAAATGTACCGTCCGGCAGGGAAGTAGCCGATTGGTATGGGGATGTTTTCCTATCATTGTGTTAGACAGAAGTGTTGGTGTTACTTGGAAGAATCTATTGAACTATATCGCTGGTAACCAACCTCATATCCCAGAATGCCTTGTCATCCTGCGAAATGGGTAAATATTAATATTTAATGCATGGTTGTAAAAGTGGCTAATAATTAAAAACATTGTATGGACCAAATCGGTTTATTTTTCTGCAGGTAAAGGATTACTTTTCAAAAATCTGGATTTCGGTCAGGAACACAGTCGAGTTTTAGCACACATGAAGTTACAGATAACAAAGAAAAAGCCTAGACCTTTACCTGAATTAGACCGCATCATTGAAGAAGTCTGGTATAAATGGATTACACGGCATATACTACAAAATTCGATCGACCAAATGCTCACGAAAAAAGGAGGCCCGACAAAAGATCAGATTTTGAATTTTTAGTAAGGTTATAATGCATGTAACCTTATCTTCTATTGCGGATAATAAAAAAATTATAAATGTTATATTAAATGTTGGTAAAAAGCCCAAACAAACCTTATACCATCTCAAACGAAAAAGTATTCAATTATTCCCATACTAGTTATCTATTTCAGGTAGTTAATACATGTACAATGTACATACATGACTTCGAAAAAGTTTTAAACAAAATATTTGATTAATTTTAGCAACTCTCGGGTAAAGGGTGTTTTTTAAGCTGCATGAGAACTATCGATATCGGTAACTACGGCTTGAGAGCTGAGAATTTTTGGTGTTGAAAAAAAAAGGTTTAACGCCCGAACAACGCTTCCAAATTGTGGAAATTTACTTTGAAAAAAAGAAATCTGTTCGCGAAGTTCATAACCGGCCTAGTGAGCAATTATTGATGGTTTTCGCACTAAATTTACTCTTCTCTATTCAAAACCATCAACAAGACAAACAAATGTGAGTACCGAAGAGAATATTTCTGTTGTAGCGCGAAATATAGAAAACGTCGCCAAGCCAGAAAGAATTGAAGCCAAATGACTTGGTTTTCGTTTTTTTTCTGATTGGGCTCATTTGAAATTGGCTGAAGATGAGCATTTTTATCGAACACTTTTAGTTAGTGATGAAGCTAATTTCTGGTTAAATAATCAATAAGCAAAATTGCCGTATATGGAGCGAAGACAATCCTCAAGCCGTTAAAGGATCACCACTACATGCATTAAAATTGCCTGTTGCGGTTTACACGATCGCGGCATCATCGGTCCTTATTTTTTTCGAAATGAGCGAGCAGCTGCCATTACGGTGAATGGCGAGTGCTATCGTGCCATGCTCACTGAATTTTTGTTTCCAAAAATTAATCAGCTAAACATCAACGACATTTGTTTATTTATTTATTTCGTAAAAAAAATTACGAAGTCTTTTGGACTTTCTCACCTTACTATTGAGAAATTACACTGTTATGAAAAATTATTAATTTTTTAAATTATTAAATTTTTCATAATAAAATCTGACAAATTAATCAGCACAATCTAGGAAAAAAAATATAAATTTCCTCCCAATCAGATTTATTGCAAAAAATGGCGAAGCCGTTTGGATTTTTGAAATTTTTCTCATCAACATTAGATGCCCAGGAACATTTGTGAAAAAATTCAGGTTTCTAAGTGATGTGGAAGTCCAAAAAAAAGTCTCGGACATATTTTGCTAACCGACTGACACAGGGATTTTATATATATAGATATTTCATTGATATTTATATTTCCAAATCTTATATTTCCAATTTTTATGGGCACAGTATTTAACGCCAGGATTGCTCTCCCCTTAGATTCCATGGGAGACCTGATCGATTCCAGCCACTAGCAAATTGTCATTCTACAGTTCTTCCTTGTAAAATACCATCTAGCTTTTTACTTTTTACTGAGCCCTGTATTCTGTTTACCAAAAGCTTCACATTTGTTCCCGTGGGCAACGTAGTAACATGCCCACGTATGAAAATTGTGGTCTTGATCGTCCTGAAATCTCACCCTTTGCTACAGGTTCCAAATGGCTCCTTTCTAAAGCTCCACCACAAACATTTTTTGCAGGTCACGTTCTCTTCCGTCGTTTATTGTAGTTCTTGTAGTGTCCTCTTCCATCAGTTTTCGTTACGTTCGTTATCCAACCTATCCAGAAAATACTTGATGTACCGAGAGACCTGCCAATTCTGCACGGGATGTTAAAGATCTTCAAAGAGCTTGACTTGAAGATGTTAAATGACTGCAGACTTAGAAAGTGGACCTCAATAATCGAAATTCAAGTCCAAAGTAAAGTAACCATTATTATTAATTTCCATTGCATTTATTGGGGGTATTCATTAAGCGCATTCTGATTTATTCACTTAGAGAGAAAACTCTAGAAACTCTAGTGTGAATAGAAACTTTGAGCCTCGGTAGAGATATTTTACCAATACCCATTTGACTACTCAAAATAAAAATTATCAACATTGATTAAAATTACTTAAATCAACATTAAAATTTAAACTCAAACTTTTTCGTTATTATTATACATTCTGATATTTTACTTTGTGATTTAATTATGTTATTTTCAGATGCTTATTGGTCTTTTTGAACGATGCATGAAGCGACGTGGTGTCAAAGAATCCGATCCATATGACTGGGAGAAAACTGATGCTGCTAATGGTGGGGGCACTGCTAATCAAACAAATGATCTCCAGGCGCAGACTAAAAATGTGTACATTCATGGGAATATTACTCAAATGACAGTTGCTGCTTCAAATGCAAGCGGAACGGACTATGTAAAATCAGTTTTATATCTTGATCCATTTATATGTTCTAATTTTCAATCTTATATTATTTTAGATAAAACGTCGCAATGCAATTGATACCGCGCCGCTCGCATCTACAGAACCTGTTAATAATTTTAAAGATAAAGTAGCAGTCCTTTTATTTGATATGCTCTCGTATACTATATTTTATTATTTACAGGTTGATAAGAATTGCAATGCTACTTCCGTAGAAATAGATGTGGCAGCATTTAATCAAAATAACAGTGCAGCTCAACAGAAACGTGTCCCAACAACTGGTACAGTTTCAAATTTAAATCGAGAGGCACAATTGTCACCACATTTGCAAAACCAAAAAACGGGACAGCAAGTAGGCGTAAAAAAGGAGCAAAGTTCAGCGCCATTTAATCCGATATCAGTATGTCAAATTAATGTTAATGTTTTTTAATGCTTGTTTCAATAATCGAAACAAACCTTTATACATCTCAGTATTTAATATTAGTTTTTTAAACGGCATTAAGAAAAGTTTGTTTATAGTTGCAGTATGAAAATATGCTGATTGACACCTTTACAGAAGGCGGTGGTGATCCAGATGTTGCGAAACAAGGAAGTCAGCGTAGAAATTATTCGAATGAAGTTCCAAAAGTATCTCCCGCCTATGATGATGAACAACATAATTATCAAAATGCAACTGCCATTGGAGCTAATTACTTGTTGAGAGAATATATTTCCAGCAAAGTCGGTGCAGCGACGAATTCACCTACCGTTGGCGTGGATACATCGTTGATGGACATATTAACAGAGGGTGGCGGTGTTCCAAATGCTACAAAACAAGCAGGTGTGCGTAGAAATGATTCTAATGAACAAGATTATTACCATAATGCCCCTTCGATCGGCGCTAAATACCTAATAAAAGAGCCGAATATCTTACGACGAGATTATCTTTCAAGCAAAATTGCTAAAACTGTCAATTCAACAACTGCAGGTATTGACGCATCACTGATATACACATTAACGGATGGTGGCGGTGGTCCAAAGATTTCGAAACAAGGAAGTCCGATTAAAAATGATTCAAACGAAGTTCCAAAAATATCTCCCGCCCGTGTTGATGAACAAGGTTATTACCATAACGCCACTGTGATCGGTGCTAAATACTTAATAAGAGAATCAAATATCTTACGAAGAGATTATCTTTCAAGCAAAATTGGTACAACTGCCAATTCAATAATTGCAGGTGCGGACACATCACTTATATATACGTTTACAGATGGTGGAGGTGATCCAAATGTTTCGAAACAAATAAATCTGCATAGTAATGATTCCTATGAAGGATCCAAAATAACTCCCGCGCACGTTGATCAACAAGGTTATTATCATAATGCCACAGCGATCGGTGCTAAATACTTAATAAGAGAATCGAATATATTACGAAGAGAATACCTTACAAGCAAACTCGGTGCAACTGCTAATTCAACTACAGCAGGTATGGCCACATCGACTGGACTTCAGGGTGAACCAAATGCGTTAAATATAAAAACGGCAACTTCAACAACGCAGTTTAATGAACCCGATGCCTACCTCTTGACTATGAATCTGTTTTCGAATAAAACTGATAAGATATCGGTAACAGATTCGACAGCAAAATGCAGTGGCATCCAGGTCGACGAACAAGCGAAATCTGCATATGGACGTGTACGTGTAGTAACAGCTCCATCTAGTACTAGTGCGCATTTATTGGGGGGTCCTGGACTCAGTTCGCATAAAACCACTACATTGCAACATGACCACGATGTATCACCGTATTCTATTGATGGGATTGTTGGTGTAACTTCTTTGGTAGAAAATTCTGTAACAATTCCACCAATACAAAGATTCACCGGTCAAAGAAGTCATCACTTCGTACAATTTATAAATTCCTCTGGAAGTGCACCTTTATTTGTACCGATTTTTAATGGACGATCTGCAACTTCAACGAACTTGCGACCATATTCCGTTGACTCTGGGCTGACGCAAAGGCCCAGCAGTGGTAGTAGCACTATACGTGGTGCAAGTTTGATTGGTGATCATTCGACTACACAATTCGCCCTAATTGACGATGAAAACGTGTCAGCATTGCAGCAAGAAACTAAAGGCGGAGCCCTAACTTTGGCATCACAATGGAAAAGTCAGTTCGATGATTCCGAGGAGACAACAGATAATGAGTGGAAACAAGAACCACAGGTAAATATTCACATCGAAAAATTAATAATTTTATAATAATTTATTAATAATTAATAATATAAGGCTTATATTTTCATATTGGAGCACACTAGGTAGACGAAAAGCATTCAATATCCACAAGAGAATTCAAAATAACTTGAAAACTAGATTGTAGGCACAGTAAAATAGATATAAGTATTAAAGTTCATAAAAACTTCATAGAATAAATATACTACATAATATTAAAAGTATTAATACTTCAATTTTGACTATTATTTGTGCTACATTAATTCTTTTTATTTCAGAGTCCCGTACACAAAGATAAAAGTAATTTAGTTACGCAATCGCAGCCGAATTTATTGTCTACTTCACTACAACAACAGCAAGAACCACAGCGTCAGGAACAAAGCATATCAGCATTACCAGCACGGATTGCTATTAAGACGGATAGGGTACATAAGATGTATGTGATGTACCATTAAAAATCTATATTACAGATTTTGTAATTTTTTAGTTAATACGCGTATAACCACAATAATTGCAAATGAATTAGTTTTGTTTTGTACAAAATTTGCCAAAAAGTGTTCGTAAGTTGGGTCGAAACAAAAGAATTTTGTTTTGGCGGAAGAGAGAGGAACTACAAAATTAGTTTTAATGAGGGAAAATCAGAGCCTGAAAATAACTGTCATCAAAAAACTTTTTTCAAATTCTTTTAAAAGTAGAAACCTACTTTAAAAAAGAAGTTAAGGAGTAAATATTTGGCTTTCAAAAGCAGTAAGCTGAAGTGATCTAAGTTATTTTTTTAGATTTTTTCGATTTTATGTCGTGGTTTTTGAAAATTTCTCCTCCCGTCTAAACGGAAGGAAATTGACTACCGCCCGTTTTTTTTTTGTCTCGACTCAATCTACATGTCCTATCCTTTTGTCGTATATTATGCGAGCCACTATGTATTACACGCTGTTTATATATATATATATATATATACGGTCTCTATATATTATACAGTCTTCCCTTGAATAGTACCGTACTCGAATTGCACGAAGTTGCGAATAGCAGAGTCGAAAATTAAAAATGTTGAATTATGTCACTTTTGAAGTCGGAGTGCTTCATCAGGTTCACCTCTTGAGTCGATTTAGCCCTGTCCGTCTGTGGAAATCACGATTACAAGAGACGAGTGGAGATATTTTCATTAATTTTGGCACGAATGTTCTCTATCATCAGAAACTCAGAGCACACGCCTACTTTTTATAGAGAATATAACTTCATCCAAGCTTACAGCTCAATTTCTCAGCTTGTAAAGCGAATTTAAAGTTGAAATTTCGAAGTTCTACTCGATTACAGTAGAACGAGAGGCATGTTCATGAAATATGGCACGATTATTTTCTGTAATCACAGACTATTTGAGATTCAAAATGGAAAAAATCGGACCAGCGATAATAATTTAACGGATAACGCTGGCCCGTTAAGTTATTACAAGTCAACTTTAAACTTATCCTACGTGTGTAGGATATGTGAATTTCTGCCAAGCCGAACACTCTTTCTGGTTATTCATTAATTTTATTCCAGTACTTACACATTATGAAATATAATTTATGTTATATACGTATCATAGAACTGCATGTTAACATTTACATTTATATACCACTCGCCGTATTCACTCTTTCAAATTGGTCCAAGTCTTTATGGTTGCAAATTACCAGGCGATTATACATATGTATATCATCAAGTGTACTTTTTTTTGTCTAAAAATTTACAAATAATTTTTTGTTCAGGCAGATGTATGGAAAGGCCATGGTTACGCTACCGAGCATACTCGGCAAGTAGGACTATTTTCTTGTTGTTTTGTGTGTAAAACAAAGAATTGGATATTTTTCGTTCTCAACACCGCGCTCTCACACCAAGCACGAAAAGTCGGTCTAGCCTACACCAAGTAGACCGAGAACACCGGTGTTGCTTATTCTTAATATTCACAAAAGTATTGAAAAATTGAGTGGAGTGGAAAAATGGAATGGACTAATAAATTTATCAGTTATATCCCTCTGATTATCATTCCAAAATATTACTCTTTGGCATATGTTGAACACATTTCTATTAACACAGACACTTGGCCTTCCATCGTTACGTTTTCGGTAGCGTAACCACGGCCAAACGGATGAACGGAAATATGTATCTACCCGAAAGCCAGAACGTGGTTAATTAAAAAGTATCATTCAAAAACATATGAATTAAATTTTTATTAAATTCAATTATGATTTTGGTGGTTATCGTTTACTACCCACATTCTGGTTTTTACGTTTGGCGGGATCCGTGGTTGTGAATGTCGGTACGTAAAAATTATCTTTTCAAACTTACTCTTTTATATATGTATGATTTTTTGGTATCTTGCAGTAGAGGTTTCGGCCGATTTAAATACAATCCTCGTGTTTTTCCCCATAATACCATGATAGGCCAATATTTCAAAATATTTCGACCTGTGATTGCGAGTATTGAAATATTATATATTGATATTCATACTCATTAGACCCAACCCTTTTTCTGTTCATATTTTAATAAGTTATATTTATTTGTATTGTGCTAATATGAGCGCTTTGGCAAGTGGTTCACTAAGTAAAATGTGTACATTTATACAGTTCTGTGCTATGCATGTCCTAATATTTCTGCATTTCTAGATGTAACTTAAATATTGAGGGCATTGAAAACTATCTGAATCTTCAAAATTTGCTGCCTCGCTGCTGGTCGGAACCAGTTGTTGGTAACGTATTACGCAATGGTTTAGAGCCACCTATTATACAGCAAGCAGCTTTCGATGACACTGTAAGCGTTTATTTTACATGTGTATTGTCTTAATTGCTTTTTATTTACATTATTTGTTTGTATATGAGGATTATAAGTTAATTAAAAGTTAACGCTTGGTTTTAAAAATAACATATTTTTACAATATTCTATTTAAACACGCATGGTAGTGCAAATAGAGTACATTTTGTGTTGAGAATTCAATACCACGATTTTTATTTTTTTGAAAAATTTAAAAAATATTCATGTATTACTTTTTACTGCATGTTTTACTACAGTTAAAAAAATACTGAAATAATATATCACAAATAAATTTTGAAAGAATATTTTTGATATACATATATAGGGTGTAACTCATAAAATGTTACAAAAGGCTAGAACGTATAGGTTGGGTCGAGATAAGAAAAAAATATTTGGAAGTTGGGGTAAATTCTAAAGTAAATCCTTCAAACCGGAAGGACCTGTGTTCTGTAGTTTTCGAGAAAATTAAAAATTTTTTAATTATGTTAAAAACTTTTTGACAGAGAAACGTAATTCTAAAAGAGGCGAAGGAGTATATTTAAGGGCTTTGAAAGCAAATTTTTAGAAATGATCTAAGTATCTCCGTTATTTTTTAATATTCTTTTCCAATTTTAAGGCAGGTTTTTAAAAAATGGCCCCTCCCATACGATTTTTTTTTCTAGTCTCGACCCGAACTACACGTCCTAGCTTTTTGTAACATCTTATGCGTAACACCCTGTACATAATATATCAAATTATATTTGATACATTGAGGTTCTCATTTTACATTGTTAAGATATTTTTGATGGATGTTACACGGAATGTTTGTGTACATGAAGTCATCTCAGCAGAAGCGATCGCCGTAGCTGCCGCGAAAACATATGCAGCAGCTTATAATGTTGGCAGTACCACAACAGACGCCTACAAAGATTGTCTGGCGCATAAAATCCGTCGAAACAGCCTGCCTAATTTGGCATTTCCATATTTTATTAATCATAAGTTGTGGAATAATGCAGTTGATTCCATAGAGCTGCAGCAAAAACCTGAGATTAAATTATTTCCACGGAAAGCTGAAACAAACACAACTCTTCTGACGGCAGCAGCACTAAAAAAACAATTGGAAAAGCAAAACAATACGCAGCAGCAGTCTTTCGTGCAAAGTGGCAACGAAGATACATCAGAGGGATGTGCAGTTAGCGGACGTTTAGAAATTCATGTCACACCAGCAGGTAAATAAAAATTACAATATATATATATAGACAGGCTGTTTCGCATAAGAGCGGATAAAAGACAAGTTAGTTTCCTTTCAAATACAATTCTTACATTTCTTGGGTACATTTATGTTTTGGTACTGGATCCCATACGATTTTTCCTTGTTTCGACTTAGTCTTTTGTCACATCTTATGCGACTCACCCTTTATATAGTATATAATATATATATACATATATATGCAGTGGCGTGCAACGAATCAGGAACACCATGTCCTGGTGCGAAACTATTTCAGGATCATGTTATTTTCTCCTAAGAAATACAAATTTTTCCCTAAATCGCATGTTAGTATTGATAATGGGCAAAATCGGTCAACGACATTCATTCCTTGGTATATATATACGACAGGTAACGACCACGCCTACTGTTTATACAGTGGTGTAGCTAGGACTCATGGAGCGGGACGGTTATTCGTCTTGCAGCCCCAAAAATTCGTCGAATTCAATAAGCAGCGATTTTTGCGGGGACAACAGTAGTTGATGGACGATCTTCACGTAATTCGTCACTGAGACTGGCACTGAGACTGGCCACGCTTAAATTTAGAAAACCAGCCATATACTGTAGTTCTGGATGGTGCTCCATCACCAAAGGATGAAGTCGATCGATGCACTGTTGTTGTGTTAGGCCAAATTTAAAATCGTAAAAAGTCATCGCGCGATAATACTCTCGAGAAATACAATTTTTAATATGTATTCATGTAATACATGCATTTCTGGGACTACTCTCGTATCTATGTAATATTAAAGTATAAATTATTGTATTGTTATAAAATTATTATATTGTTATCAAATTTCTATGGTTAGAAAAAATATTTACAATTCATAATATATAAATACATTACGATACAAATTAAAATATTTTTTAAAAAAATGTTTGCAATTCAGGTAGGCATAATCCTGAAGATTCCGTTTACTATGATACCTTAGCTGGTGCTTCGTCAGCTGTACCAACATCGACATCATATACACAGAAATGTTCAGTTGTTGGACAAAAACAGCAAAACGGTAAACGGAATAATTCCATAGGAAGTAATAGTAAAAAAATTGCAAAAGCTCAAAGCACTATAGAACATTTTGAGCCTGACGGCAATGTTGAACGTGCACAAAAAAGTTGGTGGAAACAACTCCAAATAACTGGGCATGTACCAGAACAAACAGTTCTACAGCCTAGTACAGGCATTAATGAATCAGCAACTACCAAGCTTTCTATTAAACAAAATCAACAAAAAGAGCATAATAATCATGATCATGCCGAGGCAGATCATTTAGCAAAAACGAATTCAGTTGCACCAACTTCACCAATTCATTCAATATTGGCAACATCACAACTTAGTACAGGCACAACGAGTTGTTCCTTTGGTTCTAGTAGAATTCCAATATTGAACAGTAGTCTCCGTCAATCCAAGTGTGCTTCATGGGCTGGCTGTGATATTACTGCCATAACAACAGTAGCAAATACAACTAATGCCGACTGTAGTTACATTAAAAAGCAAACTATGTCTGGCGTAAGTGGTAATGATAGCGCTGCTTGTCCATTTGAGAACAGTTCGGATAATTCCGAACTAACGCCAGGTTTGTAATGAATACTTTGTAATTTTCATTTTTTAGTTTAGTAGCTTTAATACATCACACCAGCAAGTGAAAGTCTATATTAAGGTTGTCCTTCCATTCGTAACGCACAGAAGGAGGCAGATATCTAAAAAATCTATATATAAAAGTATATATGTTCTGGATTAGCGTCATCTCAAAGTGAGGAAGAAGCCATTAGGTGATAGGTCAGGCGAATACGGACAATGAGTCATTATTTCAAAGTCTTTCTCTTTTATATAAATGACTGTTTGAAGTGATGATGCGTCCACCAAATTGTCGTTGAGCTCATGGCACCAAATTACTAAAACTATAAAACTATTTAAAACTAATAAAACTGAATGTAACCAACTATTTTTCCCAAATATACTTTATCAAACTAAATGAGGCACCCAAACATCGAGCTTCTTTGTGAAACCAACTTTATGTAAATGGTTTAAAACTGTTTTGCGGTCCATTTTCAGTTCCTTCGCGTTGTCGTTGCCGGTTTACATGACGGTCTTTTTGAACCTTAGCCATAATTTCATCGACTTTTTCGACAACCACAACTAACCGTTTCAAAGTTGACACTTTACAGTAAAGCGATGAGAAAAATGCTGAATACTATTTCCCCAACTCAATATTAGACGAAAAATTATATACATATGTAATTAAATTTCTCATTAATATAGTTCTTATTATCGTTCGAAGTTGTTTATGGTTAATGTTTTATTTTTCATGTTTAACAGTCGGCTGTATTTTATGTTTTTCATATAAATTTTTTATTCTAAAAATTACAAACAACAATTTGCAAATCACAACAAACATATCGATTACAGCTGGAAGGCCTCGACGAGAGACTGCTGGGAAATGCGTATCCGATGTAGCACACTTAAATTTACGGTCTACCCGACTGCAATCCACAAAAACCAGTCGGTAAGATTAAAGATCATGTGTGTGTGTCACAGATGCATGATTTTTATATTTTTATTATTATTATATTTATATATTTTAATTTTTGTTTTTCTTTTTTTCTGCTTCCTTAGAACACGTAGCATTCCAACACCTCACATGGGCCAGTTTGGTGATTCTTCCAATGAAGACAGTGAGGAAAAGTATACAACATGTCTTAACAATGACGACAAAGTGCACGTCATAAATAATGGCAGCAATGGTAATCTACATGCAATCAAACGGCCATTGACGGATGAGCAGGTTCTTTGCAATGCAGTGCAGAAAATTATTTCCATTGATAGTGCAGTGCGCAGTGACATAACACCGCCACCAGGTGCTCCAAAGCTGGAAAATAGTGCCCGATTACGGCGTTATAGACATAATATAGATTGAATTAAATTTAGTGCATAGACTATTTAAAATTATTTATTATAAAAAAATTATGAATTAGTGCAAATAATTAAGAACTTGATAATTAATTAATTATTTACGCAAGCAGGCAGAAGAGAATTAAATTTGCTTTATATTTACAAGGTAATGCCTTATTTTGATATCCATATCTATTTTAGATTTTGTATTTGCTGTAGCAAATACGGTTTTTAAAAACGTTTAGCAATGCAATTTGTTGGAAAGATGAAACTTTGAAATTAACGTTTACTATTTTTTTTTGTTCTTAGGCTATTTGGTTATTTTCTCTCTTGAAAGACCTATCTCCTTTGATTTGATATTGTGAACATTAATTATGTGCAAAATCCTAGAAATTGTAATTAATAGATTTAGTTACGTTATACGAAGCTACGAATTTTGACTATTGCTAGCAATAAACACAATACTATACTTTACTATGCTATACTATAACTCAGAACTATTTAATAAATCTTGATACTAAAGGTTAAAGACACACTATTGCAATATTATTAACAAACAAATAAAAGTTACAGTTAAAATTATAAACAAATAGTAAATGCTTCTGTATTAAAATAATATAAAAATATTAAGAATCTTGTCATAAAATGCATCAGTAGTTTCCACCTTTTTTGTGTTTGAACCTACACTAAGAAAGGAATAAAGAAATGACCGAGCGCAATACAAAATACTCTGTTCATTAATACTGAAATACAAAACTCAATTTGTACGTTTATCCTTTTTTAAACTATTGTTTTCAAATTGTGCAAGGAAAATCCTCGACAACGAGGACGTATGCAAGACAAGCCTATGGTGCTCATCGACGACATTTTCATACAAATGTCATTTTTTCCTTCGACGAAAACGTACGGCAATGTCGTCAATGTTGAACTATAGATCTGTCTCTCGGAAAAAAATCTAATGCATCTGATATTGACGATTATAGACCCATTAGTATTCTCTCGCTGATCGCTAAGTTAAATTTTTATAAGTCCACTTCAGTCTGGCTTTCGCAAGGGACATAGTTGTGCCAGTGCGACATTCAAAATGTTGGATGGCCTGAGGCTCTATTATGATGATGGATTATTTATAGTCTCTTCTTATGCTCCTTTTAAGATTGTTATACAATTGTATTAGGTCATTAAGTATGAAATATCCGATTCTGAAACGAAGGTTAAGTCTATCTGATCTCCAATGAGAAACAATATGATTAACCAAAATATGCGCCTAAGGTGTTTTACCATTTTAAGAAGAAGTCTGCGGGACGAGAGGCAGTAAAATCTTAAAAGGCATCTTTCACAGCTTGAGAACTGAACGATTTTCCTTGCTGGTCCAATGCCCGGAATAAGTGGTAGTTCTTTGGTGCAAGGTCTGGTGAATACGGTGGATGACAGTTTCCAAGCGTAGCTCCTGTAATTTCAGTAGCGTTGTTCGAGCGACATGTGGTCGCGCGTTGTCTTATAAGATTGGATTGGACGCCCGCTATTGTCTAATCTAGGCTATTTATTGGGAAGGTCTCTCATTGTCCCGTCCAACTGATTGCAGTAGACATCTGCTGTTATGGATTGACCAGGTCTCATAAAGCTGTAATGGATAATTCCAGCGCTGGACCACCAAACAAACACCACAAGCGTTTTCTGATGAATGTTTGGTTTAGTGCTCTGTTTCGAAACCCTTTTTTTATCCAACCGAATGTTTTCGATTGTCGAAGAAGATCCATTTTTCATCAATCGATACATTTTGATTTTATACCGTAACAGGCAAGTACCGAAAAGGCAAGTTTCGTAACGATTTCTTCTTTGACGCTCGTTTAACTCATACGCAACCCACTTAATGCCCTAATATATGTATACATATATTGTAATTAAGCGCCTATTAATCTTTCTTAAAAAATAATTGACATGGTGTGGGCTCCATCAGACCTTTAGTATATAAGTTATATTATGGCGGCACCTATCGGGACCAAAACTAACTACAAACCATCCCCGCAACTTAAGTAACATATCCATCGAATGAATCGATCGAATGGTTTGGCTGTGATGCGGCTTCACACATATGGTACGCACCTAGGACTTTATAGACATAGATATCGATATATATATGAATATATGGTATATTAAATGATTTTATTAATTCAAAGTGCTTTTTAAATGTACTAGTAAATACACATATACATATGTTAATCCTGTTGTCTTCCGTGTTCACATGGAGTGGCTTCAATTAATTGTCGAGCATGTCGAATTAAACATGTTAGAATTATCCCACTCCAATTGACTCATATTCGCATAGTGTCCATTGGCAACTGTAGAAAAACGGATGTATTAAAAAAGTCGTACTAAGGTTTACATTTAATACTTACTTTCTTCTTCATCCGAATCAGAATTCTCTGATTCCGAACTCTCCTCAGAAGCTACATCATTTTGCATTGGATTTATTGTAATTGTTAATGCTGAGTCATCCCAAATTAAGCTTTCGTCGGCAATCTGTGTAAAAGTGGCACGTATATATTATATGGTGTATGAACTATGTTAGCAAAACTTACTACTAGTCGAGTTTTAAGAAAAGGGTCTGTTAACAACGGCTATGAAGAAAAAAAACGATTAGATTGGGCCAAGGAGCATAAACAATGTACAGCTTCGGATGAGCGAAATGCCATATTTTCTGAAGAATCGAAATTCAATTTGATTGGGCCTGAAGGAAAGGCGAAAGTTCGAGGACGGGCGAATAAAGGATATCCCGATGAGTGTAGTCATACATTCACCGTATTTTATGGGGCTGCATAACAACAATGCAATGCACTCAAGCTACCCATATTTCGATTGCTCTTTTGGAAAACAGAATCGGCTTGCAACTGAACCGCCTAATTTTAAATTCTACTTAATAATCGGGCAATGGTTCGAGACAGGCTCAATCATTCAATAAGCAAATAAAAATAATTGAGTGAAAGTGAAATTTGATATTTTCAAGCTTAGAATAAGTAAGAACAGATTAAGCATGTCATCTTCATATATAAAAATTAAAGGCTTGGCTTACTTCCCATCAATGCCAGGCTAAACCCTTGGTTTCTTTAACGGTGTATACGACCTAAGAAAGGATGTTTCGAAATTTTGCTACTAAGGACAAAATGGATAAACACACAATTCCAATATCCTTTGTTAGCGAGGTCTATTATTCGAGGTCCGAAATTCGAGGTCTGTTAAAAAAGTAAAGCCAATTTTGAATTTGAATTGCGAGGGTGCAGTGATTCGAACAAATCTTTTTGTTTTTAGGTTGGCAGCACTGCCATTCATACTTGTATAATAATAATTATTGTAAAAAACAGCTTAACACAACCGCTCAGCAACTTATGTACGGCGGAATATGTCGTTAGAATATGTGTTAGGTCGTGGAATATGTTTATTATTGGTCTACAAAATAAATTTTATATATATTATTGCATATTCTTACTTTCTGACACGGTTGTCCATGGTCAATGTACTTGTTGTTGCTGTTTCTTAGGCGCGCAATCGAAACACCGCACAAAAGAATAACGAAGAAGACGCAAATCAGTATGATGAGCATGGTTGTGTGTGAGCTATTAGCTGAAATTAGCGTGTATGAGTGTATTAAATTGCCGGTATTTTAAAAAATACCTTTGTGCACAATCGAATGCGTCCTGGCTTTGGGTTCTTGAACTTCATGCGAGTGCATTATGGCATTCGCATAAATGCTATTATCTGTAGAGTATAACGGATATGGAATATTAAAAGTATCGGAAGTCAGATATTGGTTACTAATACCAACCATATTGATGTTGTGCCGGCAACTGCTGTTGTTGGTGAATTTCTTTTGGCTGTAGGCCAACTGGTGGTGCGTTTGCACTGTGTTGTAGAATATTTTTCGCAACAGATGGTGCTAAAGTACTCTGCGTTAGTGTCTGCTTTGGATGTAATACAGTCAAAGTGAGCGTGAACTCAGTGCTCTTGAACTGTGAGTTCAATTGCGTACAGAAGAGTTTAAAGACCCGGTTGAGATAGTAAGCTGGTTTTTTATTACTGTAGACAAGGGCCCGTAACACATCAAGATAGTTGGTCGTCGTATCGTGACCAATCATTTCAACGCCATCCTTATTGATGTTAGTTTTGATGTCCAACGTTGAGGAAAGAGACTCGTCCCCATCCACTTGGATGTCCTCGTGATCGGGATTCAAAGACGGGAACACAATGACGCTGCATGAGTCTAGATTCTGCGAATTTGGCGCGATCTCACCGTGAGCAATGACGCTTACGTTTATGTTACCTAATATATGAACACCTTGTTTGATATCCGAGTAAGATACTAAATTATTGGAATTTCCTGCGAATGAAGCATTGTACAAAATAGATCAAAATTAAATGTCTCAATCATAATTTTACCTGATATGACAATAGTAGCTTTCTCTATGTCTTTAGCTTTCTGCAGCCTTATTCCACTAATGCTTCCCGTAGTAAGATCATCAGGTTTGGCCGACATGCTTGCAGTGTTGAGGTTCGGCTGGTAAATTTTATTTTCATCAATGATATTAACCAATGAACTAGGTTCATTGACCATGACATAAGTTTCAACAGTTGGAAGACGTACAGCACTCTGGTTGATGCACATTATTGTGGTGTATACTTCAATGTTGCGACGTCCAATTGTTGGGCTCTGTTTAGTGTTAACGTACTGTATACTACGCAACAGTTGTTCGATATTTGCTTTGCTCTGACCCTCAATGTAAATTTCGTTAAGCTGAGCGTTCGCCTGCACCTGTGAATCTGCCTCCAGTAATTGCTCAGGTGGCGGCAACAAATGCTCGGCACAATTCGTCCCACACTTTATATCATCCAGAGACAACACACCACTGAGAGCGATTTTTATTTCGCTTATATCACCGGTGAAACCGTGCTTCAAGCGACTCTCAGAGCTTTGATAGCAAGCTCCAACAGAGAGCTTCGTATTGATGCCGTGTGCTGCGTGCAACGGCCAATCGTCGATCACCTCCGGGTTGCTGTGATGATCCTCGATGGAGTTGTCAAGGCGCACGCCATCGATGTATAATTCGATCTTGGAGTTTAGATCGACATTTAGTACATAGTGATGCCACTCGTTATCGCAAACCTCCGGTATCTTCCAGCGCCACTCAGCGGGGCTGAAAATATTCAAATCGCCTTCATTGAACTTTTTGCGCAACAACAAGATGAGACGACAATTACGCACAAACAGTGCCATATGGTGACGGTTCATTTCTATGTGCATGACAAACGGTTAATATTTTTCACTCTGCTTAAGAAATGTCACTTACTATGATCATCAGCGCTACAAAGTATGTGCTCCTTGGAATGTTTGTTGGCGTTTTGGAAGCTAGAGTGTCGGAAGATTACCACAATGCTGAAGGGACGAGTTGAGAGGTCGTGCCGACCGATAACATTGTCTGGCACAATAACACCAGACGAACCATCAAAATGGAATACAGGTTCAAAACCTTCATCGTATGTGAGGTCTTTGGTCCAATCAGCCCCACGTGGCAATAAATCGATTAAATTCTGACTGGAGGTGCAGTTAATTATTTCGCGATCACATCCAAAGGAAATGTGTTTGGTCTATATGTATTATGTGGTGTTAACAGACAAAAATTAAATCTCAAGTATCCATTTATTTTCATACCTTAAGCGCAATAGATGTGTGTACGTTAATATCATCAGCATTGCAGTACATATCACAGAGTTCTAGACGGGCATTTGGAAAAAGTGACAGGCTTTCAGTAATAGTGTGCTAATAGAATACAAAACGTGGTTAGAGTTGATTTCAGTTAAGGTAGCAAAAAGGAAAATAGTAACATAGCTCTTGTAGTTCGTCAGTTTGTACTGTTTCAAATACATCAATAGCTGCAATTTGCGAACACTTACCGTGTAATCGATACGTTCCGGTATACCCAACAGTTTAGTCTCGCACACACGTCGTACCTTTATTGTCACCATAATAGGCACGGACTCCTTCATGGCACAATCGTAGGCTACCACCGACAAAATGTGGTTGTGCGATACCTTGTGCGACAGAGGTGCAGTGTTCTTTATGGACCCTTCATTATCAACAGTGAAGGGCTGGTCATTGTTTAGTATCTTATACTTGCACACGTCACCAAATAGTGGAGTGCAATCTTTGTCAGTGGCTTCCACGCGTATGATCTCCTTGTAGAGGCGTCCTTCATCGACTTCGGTCACATAGGAAGGCTGCAGGAATGTAGGCGCATACTCGTTGATATCGACAACCGTTATATGGACATTGGCTGCGGCTGAATGGGTACCATCACAAAAAATGGCTACAATCTCGAAATGGAAACTTTTGCGTTTCTCGCAATTGAGCGTATGGCGAGCCCTCAGTATACCTAAGTTATTAACAAGTTCGATCTGGGAATGAATTGGAGATAAACATAATAAATGAAACGAAGATTCGATATGTTAAGCAACACATTACCTGGAATGGAGTTTCATGATATGGCTTTATTAAGATGCGAAAATCGCAGATTTTCTCTTCGTCCACTTTAATAAGCGGCGTAATTTCAACGAGTGTCTCATTTTCGCGAATCAAACCGTGATATGATTTTTCGAGAACATGTTCTAAAAGAATTAAATTCAAAGTAAAACAAAATTGTTTGTGTGCTATACATATTCGGCGTAAGTCTAAATACCATACACCCACATTGTCTATAGTATTTTCAAATTTGGGCAGGCCACAGTCAACTTTGAATGCGTACTTTTTATACTAAATGTACAGATATTAAATTTTGTTTCCGGTGCTCGCTCCGACATGTTCAAGGATATACTTTTTGCCATACAACGCAAGTGGGCGGACCACGTCCATGTTTGGAACAATACTTAATTCTGATATTGGATGTGATTTTCGCAGATGAAGAATACATATGTTTTCATACCTGCACCCCTCCTTCTGTGCAGACGGAAGGACAAACTTAATATACTCTTTTACCTTTCTAGTGAAGGATATAAAAATACCAATTTGGTATTTCTTCGTATTAAAAAGGGTTAGTTCTTAACCGGAAAAGTTGGCCAATGTGTAGAGAAAACAAATTTGCTGTAAGTTATTTAAGTAATTGAACACACTTGTAAACTTTATTAATTCCTACAAATATTTAGAAAATTTGTGATAATACACTCTAATGATTATGTCGCTGCAGACTGCGCGTAGCGCACACTTTACCCAGAACATCATAACATACACGCAGCTGACAAAAAATCTCGAAAACCATCACTTAGGCGATTTCCACATAAGTTTTTGGTCTAAAATGATCCCTGAGTATATTGCTTCTTCAGTTTAAACGATCTTTACAAAATTCGTCCTGTAGCGAACACGATTGCATTCGGAAAACCAGTAAGAAAGCTATATTCGGCCTGGCCGAATCTTAAATACTCTACACCTAAAAGTAAAAAAAGGTGGGGCGGGGGTGGCGGTCCACTCTGGGCGGGACAATGTCACAAATGTAATATGACAAATGTAATATCTTAATAGTCAGTATCAATCCTGCCAGAATTTGACGTGATCCGCTCACTTATATTTTTTACCGTTTTACTGATAGATGGGGTCAATTGCAAATAACTCTGGCAACACTGATCGTTGCAAACGTTTATTGGAAAGGTGGCACTTCAACCGTAACTGTCAGTGTGTAAACAACAAAATTGGTGCAGTGGTTGGAAAGTTGTTTACGTATGAAATTGGAGAAAAATAATGAAAAGTTGTGCTATATTTTGCATTATTATTACTACAAAGGTAAAACGCTGCGCAGGCTTGTGAAAAAATTTGTGCTGTCTACGGTGAAGGTACTTAATTGAAATCAGTGAAAGATGTGTCACGCTCTGGTCGTCCAATCACTGGAAAAGCTGATGAAATTCTTGAAAAAGTCCACCAATATAATCATATAAGCCATTGTCATGGATTGAGCGAGGAAAACATGATGGGCAGAATTCACATCTGCGATGCGCTCCTGAAACGCAATGAAATCGAGCCTTTTTTGAAACGTGCCATAACCGGTGATGTGAAATGGGTCACGTATGATAATCGGAGGCGTCAAAAACCATGGGCAAGGGATGCAGAGTGGTCACAAACATTCGCAAAGCTAGGATTGACGCTGAGAAAGGTGATGCTGTGTGTATGGTGGAACTGGAAGGGAATCGTCCACCATGAGCTACTTCCATGAGGTCGAACAATTGATTCTCAACTCTATTGTGAACATCTAGAGAGATTACGCTAGACAATTGAAAGAAAACGGCCGGAATTGACTAATAAGAAAGGTGTTGTGTTCCAGCATGACAACGCTTGATCAAACACTTCTTTGATGATCCCTAAAAATTGTGAGAGTTTAATTGGGAAGTTTTCATGCATCCACCATATAGTCCAGGCATAGCACTCTCAGACTACCATGTGTTACGATCTCTGCAGAACTCTCTGAATGGAATTAAGTTGCTTTCAAAGAAGCCTATTAAAAGCACTTGATTCAGTTTCTCGACCAGAAACCACAGAAGTTCTTCACCGATGGCATCATGGCGCTACCTGAAAAACATTGTAGATAATAATGGAGCATATTTAAGACTATAAGAAAACTAGTTGAATTTTCCAAAAAAAACGCCACGAACTTTTTCCCAGACCCAATATATATTACGCCTTACAGAGGTCCTTTACGCCAGATGTCGTTTAGGACATCCATCCTTTCAATCGATCCTCCATTCCGCCTTAAGCGGTGACCTAAAAAGTTACCGTAGGGAGCTCAGATTATGCTATGCTAATTTCTTAATCCATTTTAAAAATGTATACATTTGAGGGTTAAGGTCCCGGTTAAGGTATCCGGACATCGTGAAAACGGCCCTTAAAAAACTTGTAACTTTATGATCAATGTACACACTTACCTTTTTGTGATAAATAATCGTCATCATTCTCACGTAACGTGCTTTGCTGGTACTTAAGCGACGCAGACGGGGTGAATACGGCTGACGACAACGGTGTAAATCCAAAATAAAATCCTATACTCAGGACGACATACAGCTCACTGACTCGCAGTGGTTTCATGTTGCCAAGCCAAGTTGTCAGTAAGGAGTTTGTTGCTAATTACCCTGGGTGATGAAGCAGATTGGTGCGTTTACCAGAGAAAATCGATTAACCAAGACAGGTCGTAAAACAGAGAAAGTAAAATAAATAAATCATTTGCGATACACTAAAAAAGTTTAAATAGACGGCTATGATGCATGCATATAGTACATTCGCTCATTCAAATGCTAATCATGATTTAACTAAAAAAATAAAAAAATTAAGAAAATAAATAATGCAACAATTAAAAAGTTCTTCGGCCGAAGCTAAATTTCCTATAGCCTATGATATGTGAAAGATGATTTAAGGCATACCGAAAGATTGATGGACTACACTCATTCTTGGATGAGTATATAGTATTAACACTATACATATTTACAGATGTTCAATTTTTAACTCATTGCCGGCGCAAATTCATACATGAAAAATAATTGAGGCGTAACATATAAAATGTGACATTTTATAATATATTTATAAGGTCGTTCGTTTTCAGCCATATCATCCTCAGCGAACGAAAATTCCGAAAATCAGGCGCTTTCAATGATTTATGGTTAGCTACAAAACACCTAAGCATCCACGCATATCGAGCGCTGGCTTGCTTGGAGCAAACGTTGTGTAGTTTGATGCTAGCATAACATTTTCCGTATGGGCCCAGATATGTATATGAGCGGATTTTAAAAAGTACTTGTCACGGACTGTGGGGTCATACAACATACAATCCAACAATTCACCGCGCCTTATACCCCTCAGCAAAACCCTATTGAAAGAGCAAACAAAAACGTGAAAAGGGTTTGGGCGCAAATAATAGACAACATTTAAACAAAATAAGATGAATTCTTCCCGGAAATATCGTTGGCCATCAACACTATGACGTCAAAAGCAAGAGGGTTGAGTCCAGCCTTCTTCGCCCAAGTTCGAGAACCGGGGATACCAAAGACGCTCTTGGACAAAGTTACAGAACGGGAACAACACCACAGATTCCACAACACAAAGGAAATCGTCTGCGATAGAATATTCGTGCCGAGTTTCATGGCGATAGTTCTACTCACACTCCTATAATCGTGGTGTTTTTCACCAGTAGGCGTATCACGCCCATTATTTTAATATATTTTGGTCTGAGACGATGGAATAGAAAATAAAATTACAGTTAAAAAGTCGCTCTACAAGCTGATAAATTGCTAAAAGCACGTATAATATATTCCCTATAAACAGTAGGCGTGGTACTAGTCCGATTTCCCCATTTTCAATCCCAAACAGTTTACGATGAATATTCTTGCCGAATTTCATGACGATACCTCTTGCGTTCTCCTGTAAACGTGATTCCCACATCCACCATATAATAAATACATTTTTTCAATACATTTGTGTACTGTAGTAACTAATTTGCTAGTTAAGAGATTTTTTCACAATTTCTAGCTAAACAAAAACAAAATAAAAGTAAGCCTAAAGGAAAATTGTTCGCAATTTGTTCGACATTACATTTCTTTATCAGGTCTAGTTTTCAAAAAAACGTTATTTTCAAGTTTTGGTGTATGATTTCCTCTCTATTTTTTTCTCTATTGAATAGAAATATTTTAGACTATTTTATGAAATTTGGTGAGAAAGAGTGCGCAATTCAAAAAATGAGTCAACACGAATTAAATTTATCGCTGTTTTTCTGAAATATTGGAAATTAACTCCAATAGTTTTACGACTATATATTTAAAATTTTCGTTACGCAAGGAGAACTTTACTACAAAAACATGAAGCGCTCACATCCCAACAGAGGTCAATTTCGATTTTTCACAAGTATTATTGTTCCATGATTTTTTACATTTTCTTCCATCTCTCTGTATTTAATTTCCTCTTGGTTAAAATTCTTATTCAATAAAAAAATATTTTGAGATTTAGCGGTCTGCCTGGAATACACTCGATATGATTACAATTGATTTTTCTAGCATTTCTGAAATATCAGCAACAGTATATATTAAGTATAGTAATAATTGCTATATTCTAAACCAGATTAAAGCTAAAAATCATATTTATGTTTTTTTCATTTTATATATCGCAATTTGTTTACAAAAAAAATGTTCGCTTTGAGACAAAATTGTTATTTTTTTCTTAAACCTGGAATAATTTTTCAATGGTAAGTTTTCACAAAAAGGACATATGTACACAAATTATGTAAATGGGGAGCTTTAAGCACATGATTTAACTATTGTATCTACATATATCCCAGTTTATAATAGTACAGAAGTTGATTTTCAACAGTTTGTATTCCTAAAATTGTTTTTATCTTTTACAATTTTGAAACGAAATATAAGAAAAAAAATTACAAAATTCTTCACTTTTTGTTTGATTTATGCTTACACACAATGCACACATATCTATAGGTATCTTATATCATATACATATATATGTGAAAACTGCTTGACAAACATTCGTACTTATCTACATACGCACATATGATATAAATTATAAGAAATGAATGCGGATAGTGCATATTGACAAATGTACAAAATATATGTAAACACAATAAAATAAAATGGACTTTTCGATTCCCTGCAACATATTCCTTACATTCAGATACTTTGACTTTGAACACAAGTTTGTACTTTACCGTTTTCTCGGGTTTACCTATCGGTTCGCAGTCGAAATAGTTGCAATTGTCAATTAGTAGTAATTTTGTTAACTTTTTTCAGTAATTTTCTTTGTTTTTATCACGTTATTGATCACATCACACGCAGAGCGAGACCAAACTAACAGATGCCCGTGCACATTCTAACACATCAAAATGAGGATTTGCTACTAATGGCCTATGATACACGGCGCTTCATTATGCGTATTATAAAACTATAAACTTGCTCACGGCAATATGTCAAAAAGTCACTCAAATTCGTCTATGTGTAAGGGCTTGAGAGTAGGTTTGTGAACGCTTTCATTTCAACGAAAGAATTGTTCAGATGGGATGTCCCAGCAGTAGCATTTTTTAAAATCGAGTTTTTTAAATCAAATTTTGTACGAAGCGGAGGATTTTTACTGTTCCACCTGGCTTAGATAAGGAATGAACTCACGAATTGTTAAAAATGCTCCCTTGGTTTTTCAATAACCTGCAGTGTTTTCTGCCTTTTCGTCAGTTTACCTTTTTATAGGAATTTCCCAGTTGTAAAACTTAACAACGGCTGAAAGGGTTGATAGAAAGAGAGCTTAAGGAATTGCGACCTTTTTATACCCTACACCTTAAGGTAAGGGTATATTCACTTGGTAACGAAATGTGTAACGCATAGAAATAGAGACGATAGGTATAGAAAAGTATATATATTCTTGATCAGCGTGACCACCTGAGTCGATTTAGCCATGTCCGTCCGTCTGTCTGTCTGTCTGTATGTCTGTCTGTCTGTCTGTTGAAATCACGATTCGGTTCGGTGAAGATATCGTGATGAAAATGCATAAACATTGTTCCTTGTGGTGGGCAGGTTGGTATTGAAAATGGGCAAAATCGGTCAACGACCACGCCTATTTTTTATTAAAAATGTGATATCAGCGTTCGTTTTTGAGCTATTACAACAAATATAGAGTTCCTGAGTATAGAGTAGCATTATCCGTTAATATGCCAAATATGGGCGTGATCCCCCCACTTTTAGGTTACACAGGCAAAAGAGGGTTATATTGTTAAATATATAAACTTCCTGAATAAAACTTTAGATAACATCTTGTTTTACAAAAAAACATTATTACATCAAAACTGGGTGCGGCCCGCCCACTTTTACACTATTTATACGGTATAGCAGTATGAAAACAAATTTATTACCACGTAAATAAAGTTTAAATTTGAACACAATAATAAAACAACTAAGATAGTTATTTTGTTTTAAAAAAGGTAATGACCACGCCTACTATTTATACAGAGGCGTAGCTAGGACTCATGGAGCCCGGGACGTTTAATCAACTTGCAGCCCCAAAAATTCCAAGAATTCAATAATTTACTACTTGTTTTCCACAACTGCGCCCCCGACATTGTGCCGCCCAGAGATTGCTAGAGATGCAATAGATAAAAAAGAAAATTAAGCTAATGTAATATAACAATAAAATTCTAATATATTATATTATTCTAAAAATGTGTTTGTGTGTGAGGCTAGTGAAGTGCCAAATGTTTACTTCAAAAGATATGACGATATGGATCCAAAGTTGTTCCACTTTTTGAAATCAACATAACAGCATGAGTTATGCACGCGTAATGATGAACCGTGTATCATAGGCCAATGCCATTCAAACGTACAAACTATAGAGATTAACCAAGTATTTGGTCCAAAGATACCCTCTCTCTTCAAACACAATCGAATCGGCTAAAGAGTTTTACATCGCGCTTAGGTGCATGCACATGGAATAGCGTCAAAAAATTATTTACTGTACAAACTTTACCAAGAGTTTAGATGAGCTAGTAGAACCAGCAGCAAATCTGTCATCGTGTTTGTTTTTTTGCGTGTATTGTAACTAGCAATCCGTGGCGCGTTTTAACAACTGGTATGCTAGTTCATTTAAAAAACAACATAAATAATCACAAACCTACAATTTTTGCATGTAGGACACAACACAACAAATTTGCTGAAAAACAACTACGAATAGTAGGGATTAACTTTATATCCGTACAAAATTCCAAATTTTTTTGTTTATTTTATGCGGTAATTACAACACAAACAAAACTTCTTGCTCTTCTCTTTTAATTTCAGAGTTCTAAAACCCCTTCGGAATTTTGAAAATTTCTTGCCGGTATCTCCTTAACTATATGAGATACTTAACTATTTAAGATTTCCATGTTATTGATATCGTTGGAAGGGTATTCAATTTGGCTTTGATTTATGTAAAATAATATATTATCGCTATTAGTTTTCGAGAAAAATTAGATTTAAAACTTTTAGTGTTATTTCTTTCCATTCGTTAATTTGTTTTAAATAAATGTATAATTAAATGAATAATTACAATTATCTCAATGCCATTATCTCAAGTTTCTTCTAGGCATATTTTTATTACCAGCATCGGTGAAGAATTTTTTAAATAGAAGAAACCGTGTTGTAAAGCTCATAATAGCAAGCACAATTTTAATTCTCTTATTATTATATACTCGTTCCATTATACTAAGGTATTTGAAAAAAAAAATAATGAGGAATCACGTTGCAAAAGAGAGCTGCAAGGAGTTTTGTTGTTGTTGTAATTACTATATAAAACAGCAACAAACAAACAACAAAATTGGGCATTCTGTACGGATGTAAATCTTTGCCAATGGGAGAAATGGCGGGCATAATGTAAACAAATTAATATTAAGCGTCTGGCGTTTTCATTTTGGGACGATTCTTTTGTCACTCGGAAGTTCTGACGCTGGCTGACGCTTCAGCGAAGTTGATGAAAAACAATAATGACTCGTTATGTAGTACAAAACTCCTGTGAGTCACACAATTTTGAAAAGGAGCTGTAATGCTACATCTGGAACACGTTAAAATATTTTATTTATTAATGGTATTTTCTCCAAATACGAGAAATATATCCGTTGCCTCAGACGTAGCTCGCGCGGAAAATTTTCTATCTCGTACATTGTTGTATAACCGTTAAAATGGTATCCCAAACCTCAGCATTATTCGTAAGAGTCAATGGACTATCTTCCATCACAATTTGGTTCACTAAGTCGACCATTTAGCCAGTTGTATCGCTTTTCGGCGCCCGAAAAGTTCCTCTTCTGAAATGCTCGTAGGACTACGTTTGTAATTGGCCAATATATTACCGTTGTAAATGGGGCGTGATCCGCTGCTTTTACTTTACATATTGGTAACTATACAAACTTCCTGAACAAAACTGTACATAGCATTTTATGGTCTAACAAATGTTTGTTGTTCCAAAACTGGGAGGGGTCCGCCCACTTTAAGATATAGAGTATTTAAGATATGGTCAGGCCGAATATAGCACTATGAGTATTTCATATTCCATTTTACATGGAACTTTTGGTTGATCAAACTGACCAAGAAATTAACTATTTTATTCTCCCATCAAATTTTTATGGTATGTTCTATTGCAAAGAAATTGCATAGCGAACTGTCCAACACTTTCCGTAGTAGTTTATACCAAGAATGATTGAATACAAAATTGCGCAGGTCCGTTATTCGATTCGAAAAATTTTGACTAACGGTATCGCCAGTTGTGTATACAAGCAAAAGATCTTGAGCAAAAGATTATTGTTTCATTGTTACTAATTTCTGCGTTATTAGAAAAAACAAGAAAATAAAAATAGAAAAATGCATTGCAATGTAAAGAACTGTGATAGTTGCAATAAGGGGTGAGCATTCGTTTTTACCAATTTCCTTCCGACAAGGACATGATCATGAAGTGGAAAACTTCAATCGTAGAAATGCATATACATATTTCTCTGAAGCATTTCACTTCTGATGATTTCGAAAACAATATCCAGTTCGAAATGGGTAAGTAAAAGATTTCTTCGTTTTTAATCGGCATTAATATGTGCAAACATTTGTAGGATATACTAAATTTAGAATTCTGATGCACGGTGCTATGCCATCTATATATAACCCACTTGCTGGGAGTCAGTTGCTGGCTGCAGAGCGCACCGAAAGGATCCAGAGACGGGAAAATAAAAAGATTGTAGGTTTATTGATGATTGAATGATGATGCAATTATAACATCTCACGAAGCTTTACTAGTAGAAGCCTTACCCCATTGAAGCTTCGTACACCATGGACATTCCAACAAAACTTGGCACCGTCTCAAAACTCTTCTGAACCAAGAATGGTTAAAAAACCATGTTCCACACTTCATGGTTCGTCCATGCAATGGCTTTCGAACTCGCCAGATGCAAATCCGATGAACTTTTCGCTTTCGATGGTTGCGACTTTTCGATGGATGCGCTGAAGAAAGTCATTGTACTGTGCGAATGGGCCAAAATACCGCAAGATCATATTTGTGCAGCGTTCTATAATTTTCGTTATTTCCACACATTTTTGTAATTGAAATAAAAAATTATTTCATACAAAAAAATATGGTCGTTTGAGTAGGTAACGGGTTAGGTAATAGGTTAGTTCAATCGCCTAGCCCTGTATTTTTTCTGCAATTTTTCTTAATGATTTACGCGGTTTTGCATAATTTCCTTATTCTCGGCGTTGCATTAATATCAATCGCTGAGCTGGGTAGTGCGTGGTATGGCCAGACTTAATGTCTTATTGCATCAATTTTCGGTAGCACATTACCGGTCTCGGGGTTCTTGTAAGCGTTGCAATGAGATAAATATCTGACTACGTATTGAGGAAGGGTACTCAACCGAAAATACCTACCCACGATACTCTGTGACGCTTCTGAGGGAGGAAACTTAACCAACAGGGTACGTCTGCAGTTGCCAATGTGCTTCACCATTATTTATTGTGTCTTAGTACTGACATTTCGTCTTTTCACTTAGCCACAGTGCTTTATTTTCATATACTTTTTTATATTCTATAATCCTTCGCACTAGAGCTGACTACTATATACATATATACCAGTATCCATCGCAAGAAGTCTTCGATTAATGTTTAACGTAATGAAAATTATCACAAGAAAGTGATTTGCACTCATCGATATCCAACGCAAGAAAGAAAGTGAAGATTCGTTGTTGTTTTCTTTTATACACTTTAAATTTATCCTGAAATAACGGTTTGATTTCGAACTTTCCACACAAGTGTTATAACATCTACTAACACTGCACTGAGAACGCCAATTGCAAGCCATTTTATTCTTGATAAGTGAGTAATCGCTTTCCATTTGTGTTGATTATTCCAATCATGGTTGGTAAGTGACTTTGTAAACTTATTGTATTTATTTCTTGTACATATAAAGTATATCAAAAACTTTCTCAATATAGTGTGGTCAAGGAAGGGAAAGAAGAAAGGTCAAAGTGGACTCTGAGGGAGACCCCGCTTAGCAAAAAGGGTAATAACTATGCAAATACTAATGGCAATACCGTAACGTCTATTCAGCATCGTCACTCACTTATGACACATGCTAAAGTGAAGATAAGTGAATAGAATCTTTTTTATTTTAAAGAATTTACAATATTGTAATATCCAAAGTTTTTTTACCACAAAAAACTTCAGAACATGTCGTCTGTGACTGTCCTGCTATTAGCAGACAAAGGCATATCCCTCTCGGTGATCCTTTGGTGCCTCATCATAGAGTATGGAACACCAAACCAAGTAGTGTGCTCAGCTTCGTAAAGAGCCTTATTCTAGCGCATGCCCAATAGATGATCCAATTCGGTAGCAGTGCACTATGGCCTCACCTATAATAATAATCCAAAGTTTTATAATATCCATTTTACAATCTTATTGCAAATCTTTTATTATTGTTCACTTTAACGACCTCATCAAACTACACAACTATCAAGTGTTACATAAAGGGCGCGCGGACAATTTTGGAGGATTAGCCAAAGTCGTAAAAGCCCACATATTAAAAAAATTCCATTTCCCACGTTGCTAGATATACTGACCATTAGAACGTCGAACCTGTCTCACAATTTAGCCTTGAGTTACGTTTATCTCCCTCATTCAATCAACATTGGAAAATTTCAAAGTGAATTCCTCAGGTTGTTTAATTTTTTGGAGTCTCTGAAAATTTTTTCCTCTGTGGCGACATTAACATCTGGGCCAAATATTTTGGTTTGTAAATTTAAATGAAAGAAATAATACGAAAATAATGAACGGAATAAAATAATAAATAATACGTAACTACCGAGCCTCTGTAGGTAGAAAATGTCGTGCATGGGTTAATTAGGACAACAGTAAGATCGCTGAAATTGAAGGAGTCAACGCTAGGGGCTTCCTCGATATAAGGACTCACATAACATAACAGAGAAATGCACTTGTGAAACCCTGATAGGCCCTGGAATACCAGGTTTCCTTCTCGAGTGGACTAACGGCATGTTTAGGAGGAATTCTCAATTCTTTTACGTGAACCTCTATTCTAAGGTGATACGAGAATGGGGAATTATGCGCTCTACGGGTGGCTCCGTGGTCGGGACATAACAGAGAATATGTCTCGTACATTAGTTTATAAATGCATCTCGTTGTCACGGAAAAGTAATGGGCATCTGCCCCTTGTATACTACTTGCCAACAGACAATTTGCGATGCCATTTAACTACTTTACTTTTTTAAACAACTTTGGACAATTATAATACTTAAAAAGACTTATTTAAAAATTAATCAGATTCTCAGCAAAATATTCATATCAGATTTGTACACTATTTACCAACATTTGCCATCGAAATATTTGTGAGTAATTCAACGACAAACTACCCCTAGCAAAATGTTAGTTGTATTGTATGTATGTACATACTCGTATAATCTACTCATTAGTTCGTTTTTTACATTTTCGACTAGTTCCCTTTTACTCTCTTTACGCCTTTTCACTTCTAAAATTGACGGCTACGTTTTTCTTTGCTTATGCGAGGAAAGGCAAACGGAAAAACCTTTTTCGTGGAAAACGTTTCCGTAGCTTCTGTTTGTGTAGCCACAATACAAAATAAAAAAATCAATGAAAGTCAAAGAAACGAAAGCATTTAATCCAAATAAAGGCAAATAATAGCAATGATAGCAAAGTTTGTCCTTGACAAAATATAATACAAAGGCAACAAAACACGTAAGATTACATTAAATATAACAGCAAAATGCTAAAACCATAAAACTTAAATATTAGGTAAAATTTAAAATGTTTCAATAAACGTGTAACCTGCAACTTAAAAAAAAAAAGAAAAGGAAAAACAATAGAAGTTTTGCGCGTTCGTGCTAATGTAAGAACAATCGTCGAGGAAATAGCAGTGAAAGTCAGTGTGCTATCGAACGAAACGGCATTTAATGTAATTCAGTGTAATAATTAATTCAAATAATTGGATTTGTATCAACTGTGAAATTTTACAAATCAATTTTTCAAGTTATGTGTGAATATATCACCTCAAAATCATACAACTGTTCGGATGTATGTCATCTAGTTTCTGTACCTTATACATATCGACAATAAAAAAGGAACATAGCAAGGATAAACACATTGGATATAATACAAATGAAAAACAAAATAGTGTATGTAGAGTAGGAAACTTCCCAGTTCGTTAAATTCCAAAATTATTATAAATTCCAATGTGGTTTTAACAGGAAATGAAAAAGTACACCGGAAAGTAAAATAGTGAGGTCAATGGCGACGACCGCGAACTGGGTATTTATTCAATAAACTATTATAGGATTAACCAAAAACAGAAATTCAGACTAAGTATATTGATTTCTCAACATTAAATATATGTTGTACAAGAACCTGGGTGACAACATATTGACAACAATTGTTTTTGGTGTTCATGAAGTTGAGCGGAGTTTTTTAGGCGAAATGGAATTATGTCGTCACATCTCCCATTAATCTCCTACGAGTAAAATTATGATATTGATCGACATTTCGCCTATTTGCAATCCTTTGTGTTTTAAAGTTCCACAAAAGAAGAAGTTTATGCAAACATTTCCAAAAAAGGTTACTGATGATTTTTTGCATTACAATTAACAGGGGATGTAGTAGCCACCGTACGTACTTCGCATTAGCTTATGCGAATTCAACGTAACTACCAATACGTCCCTTGATTATACGAAAAGTACGAACACATCACTCCATAATCATACATAGAATACAAGAGTGCGTAGTGCGCAGGTTCGTTACTCCTCTCAGCAATTACTTTCTCCAATTGTTTCGAAATGACGTCACTTTGTAAGTTCTTCCGAGCGCGTGTTTTGTTTATGTATTGCATAGTGTTTTAATAAGTAAATAATTCAGTTGTTCTGTTTAAATAACTTAAACTTAACCTAACTTAAATAGGTTAATAGGCTAACTTTCTATGTATATTTATTGTAATTTCAATTGAGCAATATATTAAAGGCAAGGAATTATTCGTTCGGCCTAGAATTGTATTTGTGATAAGAAAACTTTATCTTACTTTCATTCCTAACTGGTATTAAACATTTCTTCTGTTCGCTTCTACTTTTCTTCCCTCATTACATTGAATGCACTGCTATGAATGAAAAGTAAAACGGTGTAAATATAAATAATCCATAATTATGTTTAAGCCATCGGCGGGTTTAGGTTTAAATTTCATAATATACCATTTACTATAATTGCATTTAAAATATTTATTTTTCCTCTTTTACACAAATGTTTATACATATGTATATTCCAATGGACAATATATACCTACAGTGCTTATTTAGCTTTACAATGTACCGGCATGCGCAGAGGGAGATACAAATTTTGTGACCCTCATATTCTATCTTTCTGGGTCCACCCCTGATTCACTTACAAAGTGAGCTGGAAGCAGGCGAATTATCCATTTTTCTAAAATATGGTGAACAGAACCACTTCTGGAAAGGACTGGCCCCTTCGTTCGAGCGATTTGACGCCTCTCGATTACTTTTTGTGGGGTTATGTTAAGTCATTGTTTGCCGACATTATTCTTTCTTTCTCTTGGTTTGTGTAATTATTAGTGGGAACCTAAAACTTTCCACTTTATTTACCCCCGCGGTACTATTCTTACAGGGTTCCCAGACTATTGGCCTTGCCTGGGGTCTTGTTGGTTTCCCTGTTGATTATTTTAGATATTTTACCACTTCCTTTTTGCGAAACCATCGTTCATGATATGGCCGGGTCTATTGCACCACTCACAATGCATTTGCTTCCGTTGATTCCCGTTTAATGTATTTTTAGCACGGACAATGCTATGTCGTAGATCCTTCTACAAGAAGGAGAAAAAGGATTTCTGTCTGTGAAGGACCAGGGATAATGGTGCCACAGACAAGAAGGTGCCGAAATTTTAGTCTTTTATAGAGATTATATGGCAATAAAGTGCCGGACTTTTCCTGTGTCAGGCCGGAATGCCGAATTAGACAGGGAGCACGAAATAAAGTACATGTTAATTATGGTTCTTACTTTTATTGGGTTATTCGTGAATCTCCTTTTTGAACGTGTTTTCTTGTTTTTAATTGGTTGTTAACTAATTGTATTCAGTGCGTTAAAAATACTGAATGTTTGCTCAAATGTAATATTTTCTCTTTTATAGTTTAAATCGTACCAGAAGTAAAAATACCCTACATTGAACTTTAATTAGAGAAGCGCAAAGGTCAGAACACAGCAGAGCACACAATGATCGATCCTAGCTCTAGTGAGGAGGAGGCCGAAGATGACCCAATAATACATGCTCCAACTAAAGGACAGTCGGCTGCTGCAAGTAAGCCGGGCCAGACCATTACTACCAACAGCGAAACAGGTGCAGTGCAGAACAATGAGGACTTCAGCGGTCGTCATTTCACTGCCCATGGAAGTGCCTTCGAAGCCGCTGCTACTGGTGGGGGCCCTGGATGTGCGATTACCGTTGAAACACACAGCGTCCAGGCTCATAGTTTAGGAAAGGAAGTGGGTCCACATTTCCATGGCGGCGGCGAGATGTCCGCCAACCTCGAAGTACCAAGCAGTGCCATGCCAAGGTAAGTGAACAAGCGAACAAGGAAACATTTTAAGACTGCTTTAAGTGTTTCTACTTTCCCAAAAACGCTCCGAACGTAAATCTATAGAAATATTTTCCTACTTCATAGTAAACTTTAGACAACCCAGTTCAGTAATTTTTGTCATTTCCTTCATCAAAAGCACAAACTTCGTGGATTCTGAACAATGAAATCGATTCATAAGAAGTTTTGTATTTTGGTATCTTCCCGAAGTCTAATAAAAATAATAACAAATAAAATATTGCGGAGAAAAAATCGCGAATACGCTTTTTCTACAAAACATTCAATTTGATGCATCATGCATTTTTTTTATAACGATTAAAAAGCAGGAAGCATAAATTTCAAACTTTTTTGTTTATTGTTCACGTTTATTCTACAATACTTTTTATTCTGGCCTTTTATTTTTGATGTATTTCCTGAATATTCTGATATTAATATTATTTACTCTGCTTAGAATGGGCATTGTTCGCCCAGTTTGGCCAGATTACATAGGGAATATATCATGCTGCTCCCATGCGAAAAATAATAGTATAGACCATTATTACAAGATTATTACGGATTGTATACTTACTGTTACTACACCTTTTCCACTTGAGAATCAGAAAGCGGCACTTGTAATTCAGAATAGTCACTTGAAAATCAGAAAGCGGCACTTGTAATTCAGAATAGTCATTTGTAATTCAGAATAGTCATTTGTAGATGCGTGTAGGTATAGAATAGGTACCGGATCACTTGTATTATTTGATTTTCAACTACGTATCATAAAAAAATGTTCAATATGTTTCTTCTTTAAATACTTAATAATTGCTTTTTTGCCTTTCAATGCAATTACAATAATACACGAAATTCTTCATGCATACCTCTCCGATCTGTCATCATCAATTAAACAAAAATCATCTTGCAACCAACATTACTATAATATTCACCATCAACGATAAAAATAATTACGACCACAAAATTTGGTAAAAACAACAATTTGGGATAAATCAATTGAAAATAATACGTATGTATGTATGTATGTATATGTGTGGATATATACAAATCGAATCAAACATTTATAACATTTTGTGGTTGGCTTTATTCATTCATCACATCATTTAATCATAACGTATTTTATCGTACATTCTATCTCTTCGTATTATATCGCATTTTATTTCCTGTTTGCTTTGGCTTATGAAATGACCTCATTTGGTAACATATATGTACATATAAACCTCATCGCATTTACACCAAAAAAAGCCACAGTGGTAGAACTGTTATCCTCAAACAAAAAAGCAAAAAACTACAAGAACATGCTCATCATAATCAGAATCAATATCAGCAACAACAGCAACTACAATCGAATTTCCACCAACATCACCACCATCACCCAAATGTTCAAAAATATACAGCTACTAGAAAGTCCGCCGTTACTAATGGTGCTACTATTTCGGGAGTTAGTAGTACGGGCTGTTGTGTAAATAGTAGCAGCAATAGTAGTAGCGGTGGAGGTAGTAATCTGGCAGTGTACAATAATTATGCTAAAGCTAATAATCTCCTTTCAAATCGCACGATAATGCCATCCAGCGGTATATCACAGGAGACTTTAAGCCAAAGCGTCGGCTCGTCCAGAGCGAATTCATTGCCGCGACCGGTATCGCCGTCACCGTCCGTAGCGAGTGAGAAGTACGAAGGTGGAGTTATTCATGTAAGTACCACAGTCAAATACTATGCAATATAAATGAAAACTTTTTACGGTTAATAGCGGGATTCGGGATTATTTATAAATTGGTAGCGCATTCGTCAATTCGAATACGCCGGAACGTACTGATTCGATTTATAAGAATAAAATACATTATTAAAGTTATTATTATAATATTAAAGTTATTCAGTTATTTAAAGTTATTATTATGCATACAGGAAAATCATGAAGGCGAAGAGGAAGAGCGAAAATGTCGAATACAGTTGTATGTGTTTATATCACGCTGCATTTCGTACCCTTTCAACGCCAAGCAGCCGACCGACATGACCAAACGTCAGCTAAAATTGGTAAAACATCAGCTGGAAGCAATAACGCTAAGGTTTCAGGTATGTTGGGTGTGTTCGACCCTCGAAATTCACTGATTTTTTGTACTTTAGGCTTTCCTGAAGGGCGAAACGCAGATCATGGCCGACGAAGCTTTTCATAACGCGGTACAAAGCTTCCATGATGTCTTTTTGAATTCCGATCGCGTCCAGAAAATGGTGCAGTCTGGTGCATGTTCGCAGCACGACTTTCGTGATGTCTTTCGCAAACACATCGAGAAGAGAGTAAGGTGCGTGCGTGAATGTGATAATAAGAACTAATAAAATATTGCATACTTTCGTCCGATCGTCACTGTCAGAGATAAAAATATTTTTCTGTCCGTCCGTTAGTCTTCCCGTAAGTACGTCCGTCCATCAGTTAATCCGTCAGTTACACTAGTTCGCTCCTCACAGTACGGTTCAATAATAAAATATTTCCTTTGAATTTGCAGATCACTTCCAGAAATCGATGGACTAAGCAAAGAAACAGTTCTGACATCATGGATGGCTAAGTTCGATATTATACTGAAGGGCACCGGTGAGGAGGATACGAAGCGGCCATCGCGAATGCAACAAACCCTCAACAGCGAGCTCATATTATCGAAGGAACAGCTCTATGATATGTTCCAACAGATATTAAACGTGAAGAAGTTTGAACATCAGATACTTTACAACGCTTTAATAGTACGTATTCAGATACATACATATATATTTTTGCACATTTTTTTTCTACTTTTCTATTAACGTGTAATGTAACATAAAGTAATGTCATAATATGAATTGACTGCCATTTTGTTAGTAATAAAAAAAGTTGGGCTCTTCTGATGGTGAAACTGATGACTATTATGAGTGAATATTATTATTTCCATTCAAATTTTGCTAATTTAGCTCGATTCCGCGGATGAACAGGCTGCCGCAATACGGCGCGAACTGGTTGGTCGTATGACGTGTGTCGGGGAAATGGAAAAGAATCGCAAACTGATGCCAAAGTTCGTACTTAAGGAAATGGAATCGCTATTTATCGAAGAGCTAAAGTCGTCGATTAACCTGCTCATGGCGAATCTGGAATCTTTACCAGTCTCCAAAGGTTCCATGGACAGCAAGTATGGCTTGCAAAAATTAAAACGGTACAATCACAGGTAAGTTTCTTCCTTAAGATCATTATAATTTGGATTATAATAACCAAAGAAACCTTATTAATTTCGTTTTCAGCACACCTTCATTTCTGTAAGTAAAGTTTTTTTATCGAATACTGTATTATAAAATTTTAGTCAGGACTGCATGAGCAACAAATAATCAATTTAGCTGTTAATGTCTAGGCCTAGCTAGGATAAGGCCTTCAGTCCCACGTTACTACATAATTTCTTCATAATTAATAAACGATCCTGCACTCGGTCGCACAAGCTTTCCTCAAATTTATCTATACGCATTCAATGGGGTTTCTTGTCAGTATGAAGACAAGTTCACTAACCACGAGTCTCCACAGCAACGGGAGCCTATGTTCCTCACCGATAGTATAGGTTCGTTCAGCTAGCTTCAGTGACATCGTCGTCTCTACCCACCTTTCAGTCATTACCTCGTATATCCTGGCTGTAGTCGTTGTCAGCTAATCACAAAATTTCTGAAAGCCATTTCTTTTAGCTTTCTTTATACATTTTTTATATTCTATCAGAACTTGGCATTAGTTCTCCCGTCTCCGGTACTTATGGTACTTAATGGAATGCATTTACAATTGCCCTATTAAGATTTTGTGAGGCACATTTTTGTGTGGACAAAATATACCCACGTCCGTTTTTTCATATACATATGTGCATATATATATGTATATTTTTATACGTATACACAGAGTGCGATATATTTGTTATATATTTTAAGTTTAATTGTATTTATTATTAATACAATACATTGTATTAAATACTCGTATATTATATATAAATTTAAAGTTTCTATATATTTTTAAGTTTTCACAATGTTTTAGTTAATTAAAATGCTCTGTACTTAAAAAACAATAGAAAATTGATACTGCGTTCTCACGGCTCACTTTCGAAGCTTGAAGGCGACTCCGAGGAAGTAATTACACAACTAACTAAACTAGATGTTGTACTTACGTTTCAAATGGAAGTCATAGTCATGGAGGTAAAGGGACTGAAGTCCTTAGCTTCCAATCGCATTGTCTATTGTACAATGGAAGTTGAAAATGGCGAAAAACTGCAGACGGACCAGGCAGAAGCCTCTAAGCCCATGTAAGCCCGCTTTATTTGCACTTCTGCTGCTCCTTTAATCACATGATTTTAGGTGGGACACACAGGGCGATTTTACAACGACACACCCCCTGCCTCTTGTTAAAGTAAAACTATACACCGAGAACCCCGCCATGTTGGCGCTGGAGGACAAGGAACTGGGTAAAGTGACCCTCAAACCGACGCCCCTGTCTTCAAAGGTGAGTATTCGGAGCTAACTCTGTATAATAATCATTGCTGTTCTGTTTAGTCACCTGAATGGCACCGAATGATCGTGCCCAAGAATTTGCCCGACCAGGATCTGCGAATTAAAATAGCATGCCGCATGGATAAGCCACTGAACATGAAGCATTGTGGGTATGTAGAAAAATAGGCTTCCATTCACAATTACAGCCGATCTCAGCCGATCAATATTTAAAGCTTTGGCTTTTGAAAAAACGTACTTAAAAAACTTATTCAAAACTCTGACTTTTGTAGTCATCTGTACGCAATTGGAAAATCCGTTTGGAAAAAGTGGAAAAAACGTTATTACGTCTTAGTGCAAGTTTCGCAGTATACGTTCGCTATGTGCAGCTATAAAGAGAAAAAGTCTGAGCCATCGGAAATGATGCAACTCGATGGATACACGGTTGACTACATCGAAGCAGCGAGTGGTATGTTTTTCATGTGTTTATATGTAAATCTTACAAATTGTTTGTCTAACCGAATATATTATAATAACATAAATACTCATTGAAATTACCTAAAAATTAGATAGGTAGATATTTGCTGCCTTTTTTTATGGAAAGAAATATAAATATGTAGATACTAAATATCTTAATATAATATCCGTAATTTTCGTTCTTAATATACATATATATATTTAATATTAGCAAATTTTATTGATTTCATGCAGCAAATTTAATGTTCGGAATTGATTTAAATGGCGGTCGATACTTTTTCAATGCAGTTCGTGAAGGTGACAGCATTGCGTTCGCCTGTGATGATGAGAATGAATGCAGCCTCTGGGTCATGGCCATGTACCGCGCCACTGGCCAATCCCACAAACCAACACCACCTGTGACACAAGATAAAAGCTCAGCCCTATCAAAAATACAGGGAGGTAAATACAAAGAGTCATATAAATACAAACAGAATATCACAGACAAATAATATACAGATGCCCAGTGCAGGACAAAGAAATTGCCTTCTTTTATTTATTTTCAATTCTTCTGGAAGTGGTTATATAATCAATGAATGGAGGCCGTTATAAAAGCTAACCCAAGCCTCTTAAGTGTAATCAATATATTATTTGTCTGTGATAATATGAACAAACATGCTCTAAACATAGCCACGAGCATTTTTAGATTAATCTAGGTTTATAGGATTTAAAGGATTACATATACTTTATAATAGACTCGAAGCCAAATTAAAATATCATATCATATAATTTTCAGCTAGAAACAAATTCAAACACATTTATACAAACATGGTGTCTTTTAATTTATTATTATTTTAAAGCTTTAGTTATTATTTTGTTTTCCCTAAATCTTAAAGTATATTATTGTATATTAAAAATTTAACTTATACGCTAATTTATATTTCACGATTTAGTATGGAGGCTGAAGGTGATATTGATTTATAAAAAATGGTTATAAAAATGTTACATACAATACACTACCTGACTTAATATCTGTCCAATATGAATGCAACACATTGTGTACTGCTTCTAATAACACTCTCAATATTTAGATGCAGATAAAGCCCGCAAACACGGCATGGAAGATTTCATTAGCGCCGATCCCTGTACTTTTGATCACGCCTCGCTGTTTAAGATTCTGCAAAATCTAACTCTTGAATATAGATTAAACGATCCATACGCATCATTGGTAAATATAACATATTAATGTAATGTACGGCCTGATACGAAATTCAAATCATACGATGTCATGTATTAGACCTAATGTCAAACCTAATTTTATTATTACTACTGTTAAAGGAGACATGTCAACCCAGGGATTGATTCGGCACTTGGTCCAAAGTCTAGTTTTGTAGTCAAACTCAATCTCTCAAAACTTCTTACTCTTTCCAATTAAATGCATGCCTTAGTTGTAATGTCTTTTGTTTGTTCCCAGAAGGAAGACGGAAACAAAAATTGAACATTTATATATTTTGACGTAAAGACAAGAAATCAGGCCGTACAGCACTTAGGCATATACCATATACTTTGCGTAGTTACGCATAAAGTTAACTTACGGTTTTAATAATCTTGCATAGGGTTGGTTTAGTCCCGGACAAGTATTTGTTTTGGATGAGTATTGCGCGCGCTACGGAGTGAGAGGATGCTATCGACACCTGTGCTACCTGTCAGACCTCCTGGATCGAGCTGAGAAACAGTACATGATCGATCCGACGCTTATCCACTATTCGTTCGCATTCTGTGCTAGTCACGTGCACGGAAACAGGCCCGATGGAGTCGGCAGCATAACGCACGAGGAAAAGGAGAAATTTCTTGAGATCAAGGAACGCCTGCGTGTTCTGCTCGAATACCAAATTACCAATTTCCGCTTCTGCTTTCCCTTCGGTCGGCCTGAGGGAGCCTTAAAAGCTACACTATCACTTCTGGAACGTGTGCTGATGAAGGATATCGTGACACCGGTGCCAGCCGAGGAAGTACGGCAAATGATAAAGAAAAGTCTAGAGACCGCAGCTCTGGTAAATTATACACGGCTATCAGGCGAGGCAAAAATAGAAGGTAAGAGTAAAAACATCACACAATGTACGAAATTTTAGTTTTCCGTTATGACCTGGATAATCGAGGTCCACCTCTATATACGCTCTAATTTATCCGTATATTGAATATTACCTAATATTTGTTTTGATTTTGAAGTGATATTGAAAAGTTTTACCAGCGAGGAATAATGGAATCAAAGGCAAGAATACTGAAAATAGGTTAAAACAGGGCTGCCGAAACCCTTTTGAATGAATTGAAATAATCGGAACTAAATTCTTGACACTAAATTAGTTGTTTAACTAAATTATTACCTGAATTTTTGAATCGAAAAATTCAAGACTTAAACAGCTGACCGTTCGGTTAAAAAAAAATGTCACAAAGGTGTGTAAAGAGTTTTATAATGAGTCAGTAATGTTTATGTTTTCATTTTGGGGGTCGGGGCAAACATGCTCGAATTATAAGATGGAACGAGATAAGACTAATTTTTGCATAAGCCATATCCATCATGGTATGCAAGATGCTATATCGTGTTTGAGCTTCGGCTGAGGCACATATAGCAGTCTATCTGGTTTTATTAAATAAATAGTCAGTGGCTTCAATTCAGAATTTTTTACGAAATAAAAAGAAACCAGTATTAATTTTTTTCAACGGCCACAACTTCATTAGTTTTTTATTTTAATTGCTGCACTTTCAGAGGACCTGCGTGGCGAACTTGTTGTACCCCCTGCAAAAAAGCTAGAAGATTTAATTCACCTGTCCGAACTATGTGTGGACCTGCTACAGCAGAACGAAGAGCACTACGCAGAGGTAATTCATAACTTTCTAGTGTGTGCGATTTATTTATATTTTACTTATATTTTTAAATGTTTACGTTACTTTTTCCTAAATAAGAGAAAAAGTTAATTGACCGTAATGAAAGTAAAACTATAATACTTACTAACTTAATTCAGTGTGGTAATTTTAGGTCGCTGATCTCGAATCTGTAATCTGATTTTCTCCAACACTTGAGAATTTGATTTGATTTCAACTTGATGTTGATATTCACAGGGCAAATGTGTAAAATCAAAGAATAGTGAGGCAACAGGTTTGCATACAATAATTGAAATCTAGGACAAATGTTTTGCCTTAAGTTGTTGGTCACTTTTTGCTTTGACTATTCCCGCTCTGGTAACCACTACTCCATTCATTATCATCGAATTTATCTGATTGCAGACTCATAATCAGCAACCCATTAATACCTCAGAATAATCAGTGGTTCTGCACTGCATAAAAGGTGTAAAATTGTGGCATTGTGATCGCTATTCTATGTTCTTCAGAATTATTTTTTATTCAAAAGAGGTGCAACTGTTATGATTTAATTCTGTTATGAATTCGTCTTTAATTTTACAGATTTCTGTTACTCATTTTATTTGTATTCTAATTTTTTCACTGACTTTTTTGTTGTAGTGTGTTAGTTTTTATAAGAATGTGCATTTCATAATTTCTATAATTTAAGTTTGGGGATTCTTAAAATAATAAATAATGATAGCACGTTGCTCAGGGACAAAATTTATTCATAATTAGGAAAATGTTTAGGGTTAAATATGTAGCTTCAATCTTAAGGGTGCAGTTCCATGATTGATATTTTCAGGATTAAATAATACAAAATACAAACAATACTTAATACAAAATGACACGCCTTCCGACCACAATCGGCTGTTGTAGCTTTGACTTTATTTCGCAAGTTAAGAAGATCTCCCATTACGCATGCGATATAGACAATGCCTTGATTTCCACGTTGTATTATCCAAGGCGTAAATAATTAATGTAGTGCTATAAGGTCATCCGCGCTCAGCACTTCCCAGGGGTATTTCCTGGAGAGGAGTGCAACGCGAATGCCCTCAAGAGAGCTGCGTAGCTTCCTGAGCCTTTTTGGGTCCTTTGTTGAAGTCTGAAAACAAATATATGCAGTATGTACATCACAATCTCGATTATATGAACCTAATGAGCTGAGTTCCTTCAAATCGTATAATCGAAAGGTTTATAAAATTATTTTTTTAATATTCAGCAAAGAAAACATCAAATTATATATTACGCTGAAGCAGTGCACATTATTAATGTGTTTAAATTAGAAGTATTAATCATAATAATTTATAAAAGCGATGGTTAATCGAGAGATCGTGGGGTATTTTTTGCTAGTTAGTAACTAACTGCTCGTAAAGGTAGAATAGTAAAAAAGTGTATGAAACTGTAGAAACTACTGATAAAAGAATTTACGTGTAAAGTACTATAAAAATTGATATTAATGTTTATCAAATTTAAAGAATTACTGAAAATAATGGCAAAAAGCGAAAAATTATCAAAATTAACTTCCTTTCAAAAATCGAAAACTTCAAAAGTTGCAAAATTTAAAAACTGCGTTGAAGAACAACAAATGTATTTATTATTGTAATCGTAGTCGAACTGCGTTATTTCCTTTAATTACCCGATGTAACGACCGATCGATCGTCGGTTTCTTTTGCACCTCATCGGGCGATACGATCTTCATACGTCATTTATGAAAGAAAATATCATTTCATCCGGATTGTCTCTGACAGCGTTCGCAGTCAAAATCCTTGTCGCTTCTTTTGTGAAAAATGTCCATAAAAATCTACAGTTACCTCAAATTGTTGAGTCATATCAACACAATCCATACTTTTGGAATCGTGTGAACATTTATGTATATAAACGAATGTACATATGTAAATAAATATACATTATAGCTGCGCAAAAATAACATGGATACGAAAGACGCCAAAAAGGTTGGCGCATCCGATGCCAACGAAGATACTACCAACGTTACCGGTGACTGCGTTGCTGCAACGGATCACACCACCTCTGGCGGATCCTCGAAAGCTACTCCACAGAATACAGGCGCGGGCAGCAAAAATGGTCTTCCGCCTTTCCGTTATTGTATGCCTTCATATGCGACATACACGGCACCAGTACCAACGGCACGTACCAAAAGCTGCGGAAAATATTATAATACACTATATTAGGGGAATTCGTACTGGCTTGGGTATTTCGGTAGATTGGCACATTGATTACTTTTGTCAATTACGAACAATATCAGTTGAGTAAAAATATGCACCACTTAAAAAACAAAGAAACAATATATGTATGTACTAGCAAAAAAGTCATGGCTGATTAGTTGTTGAGTAGCCAGCGTTTTACAAAAATAAGATGAATGACAAGTCACAAAATAAGCAATTAACTAAGGCGGTGCGAATAACCCTATTTTTATTGTTAATCATTGCATAAAAACTACATTGCTACCTCACAACAAATAAAAGTAGCAGAAAACACTCGTGTATTCAAAAGTACTTACTTGCGCATACTTATGTAGGACGAATCAGTACTGGGTCTAAAGGGTCTTTGATGACTGAAAGGGTTACTCGCTATCGAATGTAAATAAATAAAAAAAGGAATAAATTCAATTGGATGGGAAGGAATTGGTCATTTGAAACATGTACATACATGTTTTCTATTCATGTGCCTTGCACTGATGCAGCAACTAGCGAAATTACAAATATTTTACTACTGTAAGTCCAAAAATTATTACCACGACGCTGGTGAAAACAGCTTCCTTCATCCCACACAACTTGATTCGTTCCAACATGGATGACGAGTAAGATCTGATTAGTTTTCACCACATTTTATTTTTCACCAGTGGCACTATTTTCGGAATTATCAAAATAAAATGCACGGTAGAAATATTGCATAAAAAAGTTAAAACCATTTCCATTCTCCATTTGCAATAATTTTCAAAGTAGCATGTACATAATTTTTATAAACTAACTCGAACTACAATAGTTAAGAAAAGCTACATATGTTGCCCAGGTTGCTTTCATGTCCTCCAGTTTTACTTAAATTTATCTATTATTTTCTTCAAAGTATAAGTTTGAATCTGAAATTATTTTTATTGCTCTATTATATTTACATACATTTATATATATATTTTTAAATAAGTTGCATATAGAAATTATATACTAGAAACTTTGTGTCAGATTCAATTGTTAATAGGTTTGTTAATGATTATTTAAATTTTCAAATTTTATTCACATGTTTTGCTTTATGACTTGATACTTAATTTATTTCATAATATTTAAAGGAACTGATTGAATCCATTGATTGAGGGCCATTTTATTCACTCGTAGTTAAACTCCGTAGATATCTATTGAAATTAACAGGCTATTAAAAGTAACCAGGGAATTAAAATCCCCAGTTAAGTATTGCTTTCATTCACCTCTAGTTAAACTTAGCAGCCCGTTAGAAATCGGTAGTTATATTTAATTGTTAAGAATTTCCTTAGAACATTTGTGCATATGGTCAAAACTTCAAAAAATTAACTGCAAGGTGTTGAATATAAGACGCGTATTGCTGTTTGGTAGGGACGATCTGCATAAACTATAACAAATACCAATTCAATTGTCCTAATTTATAATACTATTTGTTGCAGCCATTAATTCTTGCATTTATACACAAACTATTTTATATTACTATTTTATTTTACTACTACAATAACCTTATGACACAGAAACATCCGGAATATGACTTCAACATAACATAACCTTCCAAAATCCTAATTTAAAGATCCAGAGGCCTGGCGCCCATTTTAGCACTCTTTCCAAAGGTTCTCATCAGTGGTCCCGAGGGTGTAGGTTAGGGCGCTTTTTCTGGCTTGTATTGTATTCGTAGTATAGTACTTTTTATTGCATACCATAACCACGAGCATGTCAACATAAAAACTAGAGAAGAATATTCCAAGTTATCAAACAAAAAAAAATTCCGCCCTGTAGAAGTGTCACATATTCACTATAGTTTAGATTTGTAGTAATTTGAGTACTTCTACTTTTTACATCTTAAAAGAATAAAACAATAGATTTTTTCACTTCACTTGTAAAAAACTCAGCTCATTCATAATGAATAATTAAGTAAGGCGTAATAAGCATCTCACATATAATTTTCGCAATGCAAAAAACAACACTTTACGATCTTAGTCCCTAATGGGCCCTTTTATATATTCTCCAGGCCTTCGCTTGGTTCAGCGATCTTTTAGTGGAACACGCCGAAATATTCTGGTCACTCTTTGCTGTCGATATGGACCGCGTACTATCTGAACAGCTGCCGGATACATGGGACTCGTTTCCGCTGTTCCAAATACTCAACGACTATTTACGCGCTGATGGTGAGTAAAAACCAGTAAAAAAATTTACGTCATCTTTTTATCACAAGCAGTAATAAGGGCAATATACCCTTTTAATATATACCTTGTGTTTCCGTTCGTAACCATAAAAAACCTTCCACTTTTTTTGCGATATACTTTATAGCTACTAAAATTACCATTAACTAATTTTTTCTAAAACCTGACTTATACCAGTTTCACAAATGCCTCATTTATTATTATATTATGCTGGTTAAAGGGAAAATTAGGCTGAAAATTACAAATGCTTGTTAAAAATGACTACAGATTTGTGTTTCTTGCAGACAACTTAAAGAACGGTCGCTTCCATCAACATTTACGAGATACCTTCGCTCCACTAGTCGTGCGTTACGTCGATCTGATGGAATCATCTATTGCACAATCTATTCACAAGGGCTTTGAGAAAGAGCGTTGGGAGAGCAAAGGGTGAGTTACATCCTTATTAGAACATACGGACACGTAGGTGAACACACACAAGTGAAGTTTCAAAATTCCCAGCAGAATATGCAAAGAAATGCGTGGTATTTCTATATACCTATTATATATGTATAATCCTGGACCAAACATCTAGGTCTGCTCTGCTAAATTACTAATTTCAATACTACTGTACTGTGCCATACATACCTATTTCTGGTTCATTTTCTTTTTGCACTTCGTATACTTTATTTGAAATTTGTTTGTTTTCGTTTTCCTTAATTACGAATACTTTTGAAGTTACTAAATTTCGATACTTCTTAATGTAAGCAATTTTATAGAATTTGAAGATATGAACTTGGTTTTAAATTTTGTTCGAATTCACACATTTAATGACGTAACTTGAGTTGCAGTAAAGGATACACACGCACGCGCATTTAAGCTAAAAACAACTACAGGTACAATCTGGAAAAAAGGGCAAGGGCAAAAGGCAAGAAGTTAACTTGCCTATGTTAAAGCGCGTATGACACTTAATTTTTTGATGCATTTGCTAATGAATTGTGAACAGCTGTTAAAAATGAATATAGCAATATGCAATAATAGTTAATACATATGACATATTCAGAATTGACACGTAAAAGTGTAAATGCATTCACTTTGGTCCACGTTTTGTCATCACACTTGATACGAAAGAATGAAATGTTAAAAAGTTTTAAAAGTTAAGTGCCATAAGGCCAATGTAAAACATTTACAAGTTTATACCTACGTGCACGCAGGTATACATTTATTATGTACAGTATTATTCGTATATACAGTAATTAGATACTACAATATATACGTATGTATGTGCAAATGCAATTCTGTTTTGTTGTTGTAAGTCGAAAAATGTACGTACCTCGTAACCGCAGGAACACATAAAGTAGCGTCACTGTGTAAGCAAAATGCGGCAGCGACAGCGATAGCAAGAGGGAAATCATGCAAAAGCTTAGGCCGTGCTTACGCTATCGTTTCCATTCCATTGGTGGAGGAAATGCATGCTTGGTGGGCATTTTTCTCTTACTTTTGTGATCGAAGTACATACGTGCTTATAGAATAGTTACGCTTGTGCTCGATCCACGCTTGCTTTCGTCAAAAACAACAGCAACCCTTCTAGTACACAAATCTAAAAACGTATTATTTGAGCAGTACTTTTCGACGTCATGGAAGACCAAATGTTTATAATAATTGAAATGTGTTTGAATTATATAAAGGCGCAATATTTTAGAACGATAAATATTTACCGAGCATGCAGGGTAGCGTAAGCACGGCCTTATGGGACTACGTTGGTGCACACGTGGGATAAATAACACACACAAAAAACGCCAACCAATCCACACCACATTTTTCGGTTTTTCCCTATTAATATTTGTTATTATATTTATTATATTAGTGTATTTATTGTATTTATTATATTGTTTAATTATTATATTGTATTAACTTGTTTTGTTTATTGTTGCCTCTATGAGGCAGCATATTACGTAGCACATGGCCAGCACTGTTTGCGATTCTTGGTGATTGCGCGCATCCTAGTGTGTGTAAACACTCATATATAGTAAAAACCCACTGATGAGTCCCTTTCAGGCGAGGGACGAAAAACGTTTCTGGGTGTTTCCTGTAGAGTAGTTGCATGTATATGTGGCACAGGCAACGAACATTCCTCGGTAAATAATACGCATTGCACGTTTACCGAGGCCCCAATTGACTTTGAGTATGCGGCGCACCAAGCTCACCAACATGGTAAGCTTGTCGCGCAACGCAACAACGTGTTGCGAGAAGCGCATTCTCTCGCCGATAGTAACCCCCAAGTATTTCACACACCTTTCGTACCTGATAGCTCTGCCATCAGCCTGAATGTCCGGAAAATTACGATTCAAGCTGCCTTTCAGAAGCATCTGCACAGTCTTGTCCGAAGAGATGGAGACGCGAAAGTCTCTTTAGCGAAAGTTTCTTTGGACATGACCGATTTTAAATTTAACTCATACAAATCTACAAGAAATTTGTCAACTGGGACGCTACTAATAACATTTTTAACAATGACCTTTGGGCCCGGCTTCTCATTTATTTTGAGAGACAGACCAGACTCTTCGAATTTTTTGTTCCCTATAATTTTATCACGCTCGCTCACAGACGGAGGGCGAATTATCATTCCGCCATTTTGCAATGGCTTAATGTTGAATACCCTAACACCTAAAGTAGGCGCGATCTCATCGCTCACCTTCTTTTTCAACTCACTAGCGGACATTTTTTCATTACTATTTACAATGACAGAAAAGGATTCTATCGGCTTCTTACCTGAAAGTACCTGCACATTGGACCTGACAGCCGATGCGTACGAAAACGCAGGCGACGCAGACGGTCAAACAGCAGGGGGTGGAGCAAGGAATGTACCACTAACAGACGACACATTTCTGCTAGGCTGGACAACAGGTAGAGGACGGACAAATTTACTACCTTCTGCGCTATCAAGCACGTCTAGCCTACCTTTAAGCCTCTCATTTTCTGCTACTAGCCGGAAGATGCACGACTCGAATTCAGATGAGATTTTTAAATTCTCCCTTACTATGGAGTCATCCACCTTGCCAACTATTCAACTGATTTTTTAACTTAAAGAGCAAATAATTAAAATCTCTCTTACCTCCTTTTTTCTGCGATCCTTCGGCGTACTCTACATCAGAGCTACCTTTATCGACGTCGGTCTGATGCTTCGCCTTCTTTTTAGCGTTTTTCTTTCTTCCTTCCCTCTCAGATTCGCTGGCGTTGGCACTGCTGGCAGTAGCGTGCTTCGCCTTCTTTGCCCTCACAAGTTCGCTACTGTCCGAGACCAAGTCTTCGGATACCATCGCGTCGTCAGGCACAGAGCTGTCTTCAGCACTCTTGCTTTTCGACCGTCTTCACCTCCATCACGTTCGCGATCGCGCCTAAGCCCTACCGTGACCGTAATAAAGTCGTAAATGTCCGTTCCTTACTGTCGTTTCTTGGTGCACTGAAAAGTGCACTTCAAAAAATATGTACAGTCTGTACACAGGTATATACCTGTTTTCTACCTTTTGCTGCTAAGCAATAAAGCGTAGCAGCGAAGTGTCAGATTTCCGTGTATGTAATAAAGCCGTGAAGAAAATTTCTTCGAAAAATGCAGCAGTACGGCAAAAGCAATACACCAGTATCGGCCTTGAGAATTTCTGCGCTCTGAGAAGAGCACGTAAAAACCCAAAGGAACAACACAAGCACAAAACCTTTATGTCGCACAGGTAAACAGGGTTCGTAGCGTAAAGCCAAAAAATTGCAATTCAGATTTAAAAACTGAAATCAAATGAGGCATTTGGTTTTTTTTTTTTTTGTTTTTTGGGCAGGGTTGGCAAAAATGCATTTTCGCACTCCACAATTGTTTGCCTAGATTGTGGGAGTGTGGGACGCCAGTGAAGACTACCCACTAAAACCCGGTCCTGTATTGTGCCTGATGTCGGCAGGCAGCACCTATGACATTACTTGGAGCAATAATGACACCCCCAACCTAACCAGCACCGCTTCGTTCCCGCCCGGAACCTCTGCTCGTGCTCTTGTTGAACACCCGAAACGCCTGCTCATGAGGAAGTCTCTACCCGAAAGCAGACGACTACCCTCAATCAACCACGAGTGTTGTCCCTGAACCTTAGACGACTCCCTTAAGGATCTGCCATCCAACGACTCATGGAGCAACTTCGACCATCTGCCTTACACCATACTCCTGGTGGCGTAGTCAATGCTCCTCTCGGTAAGCCGCCGCTTGGTAAGCTGCAGCTCCCTTTTTAGGTACGTACATTCGCTGTTTTGGACTGTGTAGACTTCCAACCTCGCCCTCCTAAGAACAGGCATCAGCCATGTCAGGGAGGGGATTGAGAGGCCTCCACTACCAGCAGGCGCATGTACGTATGCATTGACCACGTCACCCGGCAGGTTCATCCACCCCAAACGGACCGCCTAACAACGGTATCTATGCGTTTCAGAATATTGAACATGCGTTACAGAATCTGACGACAGAATATTGTTTCAATGTGCGAATTTACATTCGTAAATTCAATAACATGAAATAAGATCGTTCAAATGTTTTCGTCAGAATTCGCACGTACCCAGTTCGCATAAAATCGTCGGATGCAGTGTGCGAGGAGCCTTAAACGGGCAACATCTCCCATTTGAATAAAAAAAATCATGTGGGTCAATTGGGCAATCCTTTTAATGGCTAAATTTTAAAAAACTACATAGTTGATTCATATATGCATTACCAGCACAAATCTGCTCATAAATAAAAAATATTTTTATTTGAGTTTTAATCATTTATTTCCTAATAATTATTACCTTATTTTACAAGTAATTTTAGATTATATTATATATTAACTTAATATAAACATGTTTTACATTGTATGCAACTGTAAACAACTGTTACTTTCTTTATTTTACATAATACAGCTTTACAATTTGTACATTGCATAAAAGTTTGTGATACATCCTGGTAGTTTGCATCGTAATCTTTTGTTTACCACTCCTGTACATATACTATCGTGGCGCACAACAATTGATGGGACATGTCCAGTTGCAGTCGACTTATTCCTTTTTTTCTTCGTGTTGGCTTGCAACCGACGGTGAAGCTGGATTTAATCTTCTGCCACAATTGACCGCAAAATCGATTTGACACAAAGTTTGTTCTAACCTTCAAAGAAATACAATCACATCCATGCGGATGTGATCTAGTTGGTCACTATTAAAGAGGTATGTGAAGAACTGGAGCAGAGATCGCTGATGAGGAACGTTGGCATGTTCCGAAATAGGCAGTATTTGATCTGCCAGTGAAGTTGAAACAAATTTTGTTGTGAATGAAAAGCTGAGTTGGAAAATTATGGGTGTTGTATATACATACGAGTACATCATGCATATAATATAATACATATACTGAAATTTTGCAGCGCTTGGAAAAATGCAAATTAAATAATTGATTTGCAATAAATGTATTACAATAATATTGAACTTCTTCATATCTGGTTTCCTAATTTGTACGCTGTCCTTATTAGCACTTTAGGGATGTGTGTTCTTGTTTACTTACCGTGCTCTAGCTGCAATTCCCAAAATCTACAAATTATCATTCGTTAATACACACGATCACTTCAAATAGTACATGTACTGGAACAACAAAACACGATTGTATACTCGTATTTATTATTTTAATAATTAAGCTAAAATAAAATAATCGAAATCGAAATAAATTGTCTCTGCAGCTTGAATTTTTCATAAACGTTATTTCGTTTTTCTTTCCTGTCTTCGTCTTTTGCATGCTCTAACCAACAAAACCAATAAACAACAACAATTTATAAATGAAAACAACCACACTCAACACAAAAATAGGATTAATGCAGCTCTTAATCCTGCAGCCCTGAATAATGCAGCCCAGGCTCTTAATACGGCGGCACTTAATCCTGCGTCTTTACTAGGGGGAAAAAAAGATCAAGTAAATTTTTGTGTCCCAAAACTACCAAGGCGTTTGGCTAATAATGACGACACGAGGTTTTTAATTAACAATTTTAAATTTAATTGCTTATTATGATTAGGATTACTATTCATTTCGTTTGCAATACTTTGCATTTCTTATCCAAATGTTTTTTGTTAGTTATAAGCTTTCAACTTTATAAACAATTATAGCACATTTATTCTATCCCATTTTCCCTCCAATAATGCTATATTTTAAATACATATCATAGTACACATTATAACACATGTGGCAATACAGTTCTCATTCACTGCTATTATAGTTTTCTCATAGATTGAACGTTTGTCCAAATTTAGATATGACGACATACAGCTAATGATGATGATTTGTTGTGCTTTCGCCTGCGGCTACGTAATTGATTACTATGATGTGGGCGTCGATTGTGGGTATTGATTGCTTGTCCTACACCCGATGGTGAAAGAATATACTAAGCTGGTCCTTCCGTAATGCATAAAAGAAGACGTGACAGGTACCAGAGTGTACATCAGCGTCACCTCTTAAGTTTATTCATATACATTAGAGAGCTGCACAAGATGTCTTGAAACGCACATCAAGCCACAACAAAAATTTCAAGCCTTGCACTGCTTGCTTATTTTGCTTTCGAATCAAGACATTGCCTGCCGAAAGCGTGCTGATAACAAAACACAAGAAGGCAATAGTATTCATTGCCATTCGTTGCTTTTTTGAACGAAAAGGCAAAGCAAGGCAATGCATGACAATTGCTATGACAATAGATAACGCATGGCAATGTAAGGCAACGAATCGCGCTAAACTAAAACGAAGACTCATGCAAAAGAATGAGATAGGTTCATATCATTGTGCATCGCGTTGCCGACATCATAGCAGTATTGCTATTTTCAATGTCTTGTTGCCTTCCTCAAGGCACTATTGCCTTTTCTGCTTACATTTCAAGCTATATTGCCTTTACAGAAAAGCAAAGCAAGGCAATGTTTTGTTCGAAGCAGGTAGACGGCAAGGCAGTCACGGCTTGTTCGGGTAGTTGCCTTGAAGTGTTCGTGTCAAATCGTTCATTTGTGCACGACAGTGCACTGCAAGGCAATACTGTGGCATGTTGGCAAGTATTTAGCAATTCAATTTATTCAATTCATCTTGTGCAGCTCTCTAATATACATAGCGCTGCCGTCCGTCCCTGTGTTCGTTGGAATAGCAAGTTATCCATCTTTGCAAGAGCGACGCCCCCCATATTTCTATATTAAACCTTGTATTAAATTAAACAAATTAAATTTGTATATATAGATTTGTGTTGGCAGTAAGTTACGAAAACCATTTTATTCATTACTTTTGGTATTAATACTCATTCAAATATCTTTTTATCACAGAGAGGTTTTTATTAAGAATTTTATTTACAAGTCTCTCGCCGACTTTAAGAATTCGTTGTTTGCTTCTAACAGGATGGAGCCGTTTCTGGTTTTTACTTATTCTGGCCGCATCACTATTTCTTGTTTTTTGTACTGTTGTGTACTCGTGAATAAATAATAAATTGAAATCGATCGAATCGAATTAAAATTGAAACATAACTAAAATAGAAAACACAAATTAAATAAAAAACACAATTACAAAACCAAAATATTTTAAGAAATTGAACAAAATTCGATTGTTTTGTAATGAAACACATTTATTTTCGTTATTGGGAAAGATCTTTAAATTAAATATATTCTTTTATGAATTACTAATTAAAATTATAAAAAATTCTTTGCTGGGAATCGAGCTCTAACATGGAAACACATACAGAAGAATTTCTTTGTATTAATCGATAGGAATTATCTCTTTCTATTATCTCCATCTATTAAATCATGGAAGGATCGCCATGCTTCTTTTACTTCTTGCTTCTTTACTGTGCGTATGTTGCTTTATATAAAACCAAAGAGTACAATAAAAATATGATATATTGTTGTTTATTTATTTATTGTTCTTGATTAGGCACATTTTAGATGTTTTCGCATGAGGAAGGAAGTTTGCTCATTTGACATTCGATCTGAACCAAGTACTTAGCAATTAGATGAACACACAATAAGGACACAATTCTTTAGTTAAACATAATTATTTGGATGTGTGCATTTGTGTATCTTTATTTATTACATTATGGTTATTTTGTAACTAAATTGCAGAATCTTGAAAGAAACCATTATGCAATAGTAAAATCTGGTAAAATAACACTGATATATTGTATGAACATTTCGGTTATATGAATGTTTGCACTTCTTAATTACTAGCTGAATAACCAGAACAAAAAACTGTGAAAGTATGACAACACTCTTTATACAAATCTGAACTCCAAAACTAAATCTAAGAATTCACAGTAATTTACCAAATTTATTTAGTTAATTCTCACTGAATGATTTTATTTACTCAAAATGGTAAAATAAGTCAACAAGCGAAAAACGTCCAAAAACTGAAAAAAGCCAAATTTTCAAATTTGCCAACGTTGTATAGAAAGACAACAGATCGAAATTCATAGACGGCCAACAGCAGCATTTGATTTTTTAGTCGAAAAGAAAAGAAACGCGATTTTTTATTCGTTTATACGAGGTCTGTTTAAAACGTATCGCGAATTTTGAATTTCAATTGAGCGGCTGTAGCGATTCGAGCAAATCTTTTTGTTTTTAGGTTGCCAGCACTGTCATTCATATCTGTATAGAATTTCACGTCATAACGTATTTGCTTTGGTTAGTTTCTTAGTGTTTTTGAACAGACCTCGTAAAACTGAATTGAATGGATTGGCATTGGATTGAATGCCGCGGTTAGTTGATGTGTGTGTGAAAGGGTATGGAAGAGATGGCCCACTAGGATCCACATAGTGTATGAGATAGTCACCTGTGATGTTTGTGTTTCTCCTTTCCTTGCCAGCTGTTCTTTTCCAAGAGTCTAAATTTACGAAGAAATAACAAAACAATGAGCACGAATTTGATCGCCTGCAAGTGGGCCGGGGTGTCAAAAAACCCCCTAAATTTCCGGCGAGCTACAGCTACCCCAACCGATGCCCCCCCAAATCACAATCTTTGGGAAATTTGTTCGTAATTTGTATGCCTTTTTGCCCACATTACATATTTAGTGTCATGGCATTAATTTAACCATCTACATATACATATGATCATGGCTGCTTAGGCAATGCATTTGCGACTTAATTGTGGCTCCTTCATTCATCAGAATCCGTACTAATGGCATCCCAATCATGAATCCATATCAACTGTGTTGTGCTTACACCACTTGTTACAGCACACAGTCGAAAGTTAGTAATTACTGTAGTTAAGTCGACGAACACTTAGAAAATACTTTTTAACATTCGTTACGATTTTCGTATATGTTATGTCTGTGTTTGCGTTCATTTTATATTTTGTCGTTTAGCATCCACTGTTAACATTAAACAGATCTTATGTTGTCTTAGTTTTTGTTACTGACAAAATCGTATGCTCCTTAATATATCTTGTCATAATTTTAAAGCAACGCACTCCACATCTTACAAATGCCCCATACATATTCGTATATTTATTAATGTATTCCCGTTTTGTCCATGCAGAAATGGTTGTGCCACTTCAGAGGATCTTCTGTGGAAACTCGACGCCTTACAGTCCTTCATTCGCGATTTGCACTGGCCAGATGCCGAGTTTCGCCAGCACTTGGAGCAACGTCTCAAAATGATGGCTGCAGAAATGATCGAACAGTGCATACAACGCACCGACTCCTCTTTCCAATCCTGGCTAAAGAAGCATATCGCCTTTATTTCGACTGACTACATCATTCCTACGGAAATGTGCGCCATGGTCAATGTGATATTAGATGCTAAAAATCAAAGCTTTAAGTTAACCACGATAGATGGCATTGATTCGGTAAGTATGATCGCTTGAATAGTTCAGTTTTTCACCGTCATCAGTTTGAAAATTAGTCAGCTGGTACGAAAATGGATAAGAATGGAATGGAAAAGAACCTAAGGAGCCAGAAATGAAACTCATTTCTAAAACACTACACTTGTTCTACTTTCAGTACAAATTTCATGCGAAGATTGATGATCAAATCGATAAAGTGAATGTAGCCATGACACAAGGACTTAGCAGTAAACTTATGTCTGTGCTAGAGTCGACTTTGTCGAAACTTGCACGCTATGACGAGGGCAGCTTGATTGGATCGATACTCAGTTTTACGAATGTCTCGAGCTCTGGCAAGGACCTCGGCCAGGGTTATGTGAATTTCTTTCGCAACAACATGGATCAGATTCGGGGCAAAATCGGCGATGATCTCTGGACTGTGATCTTTTTTGAACAGTGGTACTCCAAGCAGATTAATATGCTTTGCAGTTGGCTCTCCGAGAGGTTAGACCACTCCCTGCACTACGCTCAGGTTACCTCTTTATCTCACATCGTTAAGGTTAGTATGTTAGTCAGATTTACTTTCGATCAGGTTCACTAAATGTCGACTTCTTAATGTTTCGATTGTTAGAAAATATATTCCGACTTTGAGCTGCAGGGCGTGCTCGAGGAAAAGCTCAATTCCAAAGCATATCAAACTGTTGCTCAACGCATGGCCACTGAGGAAGCTACGTGTTCGCTAACTATGCCCGAATGTGGAGAATGGGAAGAGTAAATTTTACAGAAATGGACCGGCAAATATGTATTTACATACATGTCTTTCTTTTTATTGCTAGGCAAATGGATGACACTGCTGGGGATGGTGCCGAAGAAGAAGGCGTGGGTGAAGAGGGTGGCTCTGCAAAACCCATGCCAAAGCCTAAAATTGTAACCGCACAAGCAGCGGCGGCAGCCTTGCCCCAAATTGGTAACAATAAAATTTTACGAATTGTATTTATATTATAACATTTTAATGTGATCTCAGGACGTGTCGGAAACCTGCTGGGCAAGGGCATTGGTGGTCTTAGTTCAAAGCTTGGAAGTGGCGGTTGGTTCTAATGCAAATAATTGCTATTCATCGATATAAATACACACACACATTTACAAGCATAAAGGTAGCAAGTCGGACTGGAAGTAAAGGATTTTTTTCTGGAGAGCACAAATATTTTTAAAATAAAGAATAAACAACAATTAACTGAAAATTGAAAGTAAAAATGCTAATAGAATAACAAAACCAAAAATTTCGATTCTTGTTTGAGATCCTTCGCGTTTATAAATAATTGAAAGCTCCACACAAGTCTTATTATGTCCTTATAAAATATTATATTAGTTTAATAAATGCTTTAAAATTACAGAAATACAGAATCATTCCGAATATCTAAAGTATGTCAGACTTTCACAAGATTAAATTGGGGTTAAATTATGGTAAACTTAAGGGAAAAATTAAAACACGAGCTTAGCTTCTACATTGATCGTCAGCGAATAGAGTTCGGTAGTGGCTGAAAGTTCAGTTCGCGAGTTGTAATGGAGAATTCTACACGAGGGAACACGTTGTCTGAGATTGTCAACTCAAACATCAAGCATTAGCGTCACCCAATAGAGCAGCGATTGCCTGGAAATTGTGGAAGTTCAAGAAGTACCTACTGCGACTGTACACTACTGATTTCGTAGCCGAATAGCCCCGAAAAGGTCCTCCTTTTCTAGGTCTTTAAGTCTTATTTAGCAATATATTAAAATAAATTCCCGAAATAAAAACTATCTGCTATTTGGTATCAAATAAAATTAAAATATAACAATTATGCAAATGAATGTTTGTTTTGTTTATTAATTTTGGCAGAATGTTTTTTTGTACAAGATTTATCTCTTTCTTGATTATCCCTAGATTATCAGGTAATATATTGAACGGTAGTTCTTGTTGCCCAAACAATGACTAAGAATTCTCTCTCTTTTGTAGAGTAACGCTTCTTCGCGTCATTAAGAACACTAGCAAGAGCTATTGGTCTATCCTGTCCTATTATTTCCAGCGAAGGGACGGCATCTGGTACTTCGCTACTTGCTTCTGTTGTTAAAACTACTTCTTTGTTAAAATCTAATTCAAAGAAACACGTTCATTGTTATTATTGACAAAATTTCGAAATTCATTGAAATGAATTTGTTGAAATACAACGAAATAAACTAGCTTTTTTATATTATACTAGCTTGCCCGTTGTCCGACTTTGCTGGGCCGCTTTCTGTTTACCACATTCCCTTACACCCTTCCCATCCTCCCTCTTTTAAATGCTTTAGCATTTAGAAAAGCAAATGCTTTTGCTTAGAAAGGTCCTAAAAGACTGCTTTATTTTCTTTACATTTTGTTTACCTAATAAAATTATTACCATAAAAAATTACGCTTTTATGTATGTAGTTTTAAAATTATTAGAATTTTTGCTACGCCTTCTTGAACCATTTATGAGAGTAATTTTCCAAATACTTGTTCTAATAGTTTCCAAATTATGGCCATTTTAAATCTTACCACGCCCATTTAGGACATTTAGGGGCATACGTTTGATGATGCCGCAGTTACCGTATTCCCCAGATCTGGCCCCCAAAACTAAAGAGGCCCATGAAAGGACGACTCTACGATATGATTGAGGAAATAAAGACGGCATCGAAGGAGGAGTTGAACAAGATACTAAAAATGATATTTTGAAGTGCTTCGACGGTTGTAAAAACCGTTGGCACAAGTGTATAATATCTGATGGGGATTACTTTGAAGGGGACAAAATATATATTTATGAATAAATAAATAATTTTTGAAAAAACACAAAATTCGCCTTACTTTTTGAACGTACCTCGTACATTACTTTGTCTGAATAAACATAAAACCGCAGGCTGTCATCGGTGGACGATCCATATAAAAAACTGAGCAATTGTTCTCAAAGGCAATAAATTAACGTGTCGTTACTTGGCTCCACAAGAGACGCAACAGAGTGGCTTCAAGTACCAAACCTATTATCACATTCTATCGACATAGTTATACAATCGGTGCAAGTACCGAATCTGGGAATAACTACAAATCCAGGACAAACCTCTCTAGACACAAAGAGTAAATTTAAGTAATTGAACAATACATTAAATAATATAAAAACTAAAACTTAAACAACAGTGTTATTATGTATTTCAATATTCAGGCTGGAGAAGAAAACCGCTGTACAAATTCAAACGCTTAAACTCACGAACGACAGTTGGAACTGTTTTCCAGCCAAAATACGCAGTCTTCAAAGCTGTTATTAAAATTGGAACTTTAATTTGAGAAGCAGTAAACGAAAATGCTTCTACGTGTTTATGAAATACCTAATGAATAATCAGTGTGTCAAATTTTAGCTGGATTGTAGTACAAACGGTTTGACAGCCGCACCGGTGTAAAAATGGTTCAGTTCAATCCAGCCATTTATACTCGTAATTGATTTACTTTAATATATTTATTATCGTTATATCTAATATTATCTAGCTTTTATCTATTATTTAGCACGTAAACAAAAAATTGGCTTTGTTAGTGTGGAAATAACAATCCAGCTATAAAATATCGATATTTCAGTTTAGTTTCAATTTTTCACCGCTTGGATGTTTCTTAATTGAAACTGAATATTATTAGTTACATACATAGTTGCAATCCAACCAGATGGATTGGAGATTTCTTGTTATGCTTTTCTTCTTGCTTTGGCGATGAAAAACAAACAATTTTCTCGGCTGCACAGTTGGGTGGTTGACTTCTTATCGATAACGGTCTGGATACTTGTTGACTGGCGCACTACTGGAGAGCAGCGCGTCGCTTCTGTGGTTCGCTCGCTACAGCATTCCTTCTGGACAGTATTTCGCATGACTAAAATTAAACAACCACTCGTTGTTCAGTCTCACCAGCACGAATTTCCAGTTCGGTTCTATCTATAGCCTTCACACGTAACTCTAAATATTAATTTTGTACAAAACATTTTCTGGTATACAAAACAGAAGCGTAAACAAATCCATCGATAATATAAAGAATTGTTAGAAATATCTGTCATATGTCAGGAAATTCTTTAATATATGTGCGTATACTCATAAAAATATGCTATCATAGGGGAAAATAGAATGAAGACTATTCTAGAAGTAAAGAAGAACCGATGCAATTCTTTTGTTAATAAAATTTCTTAAAGTTTATTTCATCATTAATTTATTACTTTTGAAAGTTCAATTTATCAGTATTGAAAGCATCAAGTATCTTCTGTATAGAAGTATTTATAACGAAATAGTCCTGTAAGGATTTGTATGCAATTTTTGTGTATGTATGTATTAACTGGTAACTAGAATACTATTTGTTTTATATTACTATTGTTTTATATTACTATTGTTTTATATTACTATTGTTTTATATTTGTTTTATATTTGTATACTAATTGTTTTATAATAATTTAAGTAAGAAAAGCAAAAATATACTTATTATATAGCAGTTTTCTTTCGAAAAAATCAAAAGATTCAACTGACGCATCTGAAATTAAGTTGTTTGTTTTCACTCGATAAGTAATTAAATGTGAATAACATTATTAAGTTTTCGATCAGAAAACATGTGATAATGAACTATAAAACCATACCCTACCCTCCAAGGACATAGGATGTATCAAGTGCAGAATGGAAAATCATGATAATTGATGATAGTTGAGGCCTGAGTAAAACTGTTAAAATCGATCAACAGCCGCGTTTGTTGATGTCCCATCGCCCGAAAGTGAATGTGATATTATGTGTGTCCTCTCGTTTGTAATCACAGGAAGAAGCGTCGCGAGTATAGAAAATATACCTCATGTCTGCCTCTTGAAATCACGATTTAGCGAAAAAGTACAGAGATGAAATGTGGTACACCCTTCGGTGTGTAAGTTACAGTTACCCACAATCAGAAAAAAACATTGGTAAAACCAACAATTTCAATAATATATTAAACAGTCACAATTTGTATTGGTTATTTTGTGCCAAACCACCGAATTTAGCACTCTTTCTGGTTTTAATTAGTAAAATTATATTATCTGGATTACTTCAAAGGAGTTAATGCATGGAAAACATAAATAACACTTTGTTTACCGTTACCTAGGATAAAAGGAAATAATTTATTCCTTGCAATTTGTATATTCATCCCCTTTTTAATGGGGACCCTAGACAGAAATCTCAATAGAAATCGAATATCGTGTTTTCTGAAATGTATACATCCATATTTCATTACACACTTTCTAATTGCAATTCCTAATACCCGAAAATTATTGAGGTACAATATTATATATTATGTATATTATTTTGATGAAAGACAAAAGAATCAATTGTAATAAATATATATGGAAAATTAAATTGCCCTTGAAATCTTACTCCTGTTGACAGTTTAAAAGAATTGTTACAAAGTTGCTACTGCTTAACAATTTCAAAAACTTTGACTCTTTACAGGTATCGGCGGAAACTGCCGCATCACACCTTCGGTAAGTTCAATCGAGAGGAGTATAAAACTTAGTGTGTGCTCCATTCTGAAATCGTATCTTTCGATTAATCTTGTCCATCCTTATAATACCTGCAGTGGTTTTGTTTTTCCGAGTACTGTGGCCAGTGTCCAGTGTTGTCTTTTCTTACACTAAGGACGGGGTCGTAACTTAAAAACTTCTTTTATCCTGAGAGGAAGATTCATTTAATGGTCTTAAATGATTAAAGATTTAGTTACCTTTTAAAAAATTATGTGCATTTGTATGTACCACTGAAAATTTTCACTTGTTTATCGTTTAAAGGTTTACCGCAGATGGCTGCTGTAGTTTTAAAATGACACAGAATCAAATCACAAAATGCTTAGCATCTACAAAACAATATCGCAAACAACTTGGGTATATTTAAACTAAATTACACAATTGTGGTTACTAGACATTTTTTTAATAAATTGCAAATAACTCTAAAGTTGACCAACCTTATTGAAATTTTTGCATTCACAAAACTAACCACATGTTCAGTCACAACAGAACCGTTATGTTCATTGTGGACCTCCTTTGGTGAATAGAAATAGTCAAAAATAGATGTTTGAGACTAAGCTAATCAAAAATTTTAGCAATGTTTGATTTAATCATCTGTCGTATAGCTCTAAAACTAATGTATTTTGTATACTACACTGGACATTAAAGGGTTAATGGTGGGTACAAAATAGTCTCCGGTTTTGCCAATGAAAGGATAATGAGTAGGATAAACATTTTTTAAAATTCACCTATTTGAGTTTACTTACTGAACTATTTAAAACATAAAAGAAACACCTATTAGGTTTACAATAGTTCAAATGTCCGAGTAGTTCCGACGATGAATTAAATACAATATGAATGTCTCATGCTCATTGAGCATAAAAAAAAGCAATGTGGGTAATATACATACATATGTACAATATGTCTGAGTTTTTGCAGATGACACGGTACAAACAGGCCGAATTCCCAGAGGATGATTCCAGTTCGTTGGGCGGCATACAGCTCAATGAGGCTGGCGGGAGCAGCGGTATGCAGATACGCTACCATAACACGCAGGTACACGCTACCTTATATTGTTATCATTGCTGCTATCCTCTGCACATGTACAACCTTTCTTCGACAGGCGACGTCCCCATGGCGATCACGTAAAAAAATGGAAAAATTGCTAATTCTGGCCTGCGCTTTGATGACAGTCATTATCTTGACCCTGCTGTTCATCATATTAGAATGCGGCAGAGACGGAACAACACACATCTTACATGTGCAACCACAGAGTACAAGTAAGCAATGAGTGAGGCGGAAAAAGTGCATTAAAGATGAGTCGTGGCTTGGAATAAATTGACTTACATGACTTTGTCCACAGGTAACGAGCTTCCCTGCTTGAATGAACATTGTATCTACGCAGCCAGTGAGATCCTCAAATCGCTTGATACGAGCATCGATCCATGCGATGACTTCTATGGCTACGCGTGTAACCAGTGGATAAAAAACAACCCCATACCGGACGGAAAATCAACTTGGGGCACTTTTGGGAAGCTGGAGCAGATGAATCAACTGGTAATCAAGAACATTTTAGAGAAGCCACTTAAGTATTTCAGATCGGAAGCCGAGAAGAAAGCGAAGATGTACTACGAATCTTGCTTAGACAAAGAGGAGCACATGGAAAAACTGGGAGCCAAGCCAATGGTAGATCTCTTGCGCAAACTGGGTGGATGGAACGTCACTGACAGTGGCTTCAATCTGACAAAATGGAGCTTGGCAAACACGCTCAAAGTTCTACATAACAGGTACATGGCCGTATTTCTGTGCTCCTTGCTCAATTATATTATATATCACTTTTACATTGCAGGTACAATTTTAATTGCCTTTTCGGCTGGGCGGTTGGGGAGGATGACAAAAACTCCACGCACCACGTCATCCAAATCGATCAGGGCGGCCTGACGTTGCCCACACCTGAGTACTACAGCAACAAGACGGAACTACATCACAAAGTGCTCGAAGCATACATCGATTACATGACTAGGATTTGTGTATTACTCAACGCCAATGAATCTGTGGCTCGCACGCAAATGAAGGAAGTTATAGCGTTCGAGGCAAAGCTGGCCAATATATCTACCCCCCTGGAGGAGCGCCGGAACGAGGAGGCGATGTACCATCCGATGAAACTGTGGGAGCTGGAACGCCTGGCGCCGTTTCTTAACTGGACGCAACACTTCGACGATGCGATGCAGCAGGTCAATAGACGCGTAACGTCGGGCGAGGTGGTGGTTGTCTATGCACCAGAGTTTCTGAAAAATCTCTCCAAGATTGTCTTAGATATGGAGCGCACACCAGAAGGCAAGAAGTAAGTTTGAAAATTAGCTCCATACTAAATATTATTATAATTTCTAAACAAGAAATATAATACATATAATACAATAATAATACTTTTATTCATTCAACATACCTAAATAGTATTTATTATTTATATACCTTTATGAATTGCATGGTTCTTAGAGTTATCGATATATATAATTTTGCACACCTTTTATATTTGTCGTACTTGAGTCGATGGTGAATTATGGAGTATTTATTTTTGGACTTTTCTTAACGGCGTTTCTCTCAACACTTTTCGCAGCACGATCAACAACTACTTGATTTGGCAGGCTGTGCGCACACTCACATCCTGCTTGTCGAAGCCATTTCGCGATGCATACAAGGGTGTCCGCAAGGCTTTGATGGGATCAGATGGCGGCGAGGAAATCTGGCGCTATTGTGTCGCCGATACCAACAATGTTATTGGTTTCGCTGTAGGAGCCATATTTGTACGGCAAGCCTTCCACGGGGAATCCAAGCCACGAGCGCAGCAGATGATCAACGAAGTCCGGGATGCGTTCAAGCAGAACTTAAGAAGCCTCGACTGGATGGACAAACGCACACGGCGCTTGGCCGAAGAGAAAGCCGATGCCATCTCGGACATGATCGGCTTTCCGGACTACATACTCGATGACTTAGCCTTAGATCGCAAGTACGCTAAGCTTAATATCATAGCGAATTCCTACTTTGAGAACAACCTACAAGTTTCGATCTTCAATCTACGGAGCAACCTCGAGAAGCTCGATCAGCTGGTAAACAAGACATATTGGGGAATGACACCACAAATGGTCAATGCCTACTACACGCCCACAAAGAATCAGATCGTCTTTCCCGCTGGTATACTGCAGGCTCCCTTTTACGACATCGAGAATCCAAAGAGTCTGAACTTCGGAGCTATGGGCGTGGTCATGGGCCACGAGCTCACACATGCCTTCGACGACCAGGGCCGCGAATACGACCGGTTTGGCAACATTAACAGCTGGTGGGAGAACAAAAGCATTGAAAACTTCAACTATAAGACGGACTGCATAGCCAAGCAGTACAGCGCCTACAAAGTAAACGAGCGAGCGCTGAATGGCCGACAGACTCTAGGTAGTTGCAACACATCGTACATCCACTCTATGTACATTATTTCTATTTGCAGGTGAGAACATTGCTGATAATGGAGGGCTGAAAGCCTCTTATCACGCCTTTCTTGCCTCCAGTCCAGAGAAGGAAGCGGATATACTCAAGATACCTGGTTTAAACCTAACACATCGCCAATTGTTTTTTGTCTCTTTCGCACAGGTAATGTACTATACACCGAAAGACTCCTGAACTAAACTTTGCAAGATATAATACTCGTACATAAGAAAATAATCGAATGTTTCCAAATAAGTGAATGCATTCAATTTCAGGATCTAAGTTTAAATATTTCTGAGTTTTTAAAGTATATAAATTTCTTCTAATGTACAGGTTTGGTGCTCTAGCACAACAGATGAGACCAGCATCCTGCAGATGGAGAAGGACGCACACTCACCATCGCAATTCCGGGTCATTGGCACGCTCTCGAACATGCAGGAATTCGCTGACGTTTTCGGCTGCCACACCGGGAGTAAAATGAGTCCGGCGAAGAAGTGCGTCGTCTGGTAAACGACGAAGACCACCTACATAGCAGCTTGACAGCACACCTTATACAAGTTCCTACACACCTGCGTAAGAATAATAGATCTTGTGCTTCAGCAGATTCCTGGGGGGCAGGTTCGAAGCTGCTAATGCCTACCAATATTCAGTGTTTCATAAAATAAAGTGTTATTAGTGGGTAAATGTGTATATATGGTACATGTAGATATGTATTTGTTAGGGTCATGTAATAATAATATAACATGTTTCCGAAACCGCAATAGTGGATTCGATGAAAAAACTTTTCACAGTTTTAGGAATTTGTTCACGCATGTTCTCTGGCTCTGGAAGCGACTGACCTTTACCTATTGGAAAGATTCTGAGAGTCGCTAATCTAATGTCCCAACAAATCGCATCGACATTCTATAGCCTAGACCAAAATAGACGAATGCAGACGTAAGGAACTCATCGAACGACTTCGTTTGTTTCGTCTATGGCCCGAAATTCGTCTACGCAAGCCAACGAGTAGATTTCGTATACAAAACAGCGAACAAGACCAGCTGATGACGAGTAGATTCGTAAGTTGTGCGGCTCCCACGTCAGCCTACGTATTGTCAAATTGTTTCGATCAAATCCAAAATCAGTATACACAGTTTTGGGCAGTCTTACCCAATTTCATTTCTTACAGAGCTACATATATGTACGTACTCAGCTGTTACGACTGCACTCGTCCATTTTGGGCTACCCTGTCGGATGTTATGACGGCTTAGGGTACATTATTGTAACTTATAGCTTCCAATAGATCTTTATCAAAAAGTTATCATAATGTGTTTTTATTCGACGAAAGTTATTATAAACGAGAATTAAGTTTCATATTCAAGAAAACATATTTTAAATCTTTTCTTCTGGCAGATGTTTGCTAGGTATTTCAACGTTTCTGGCTAATAATCTTTGTCTAATATTTAGATTTGGTTTGCACCTGTGAGTTTCCATAGAAAAGTCCACCCGACCGAAAAATTAAATATTAATACAACCAAAAAGAGTGCTATAATCGGCATGGCCGAGTCTTAAATATACTACACCTTGTGAACGAAACTACCGCTGATATGATATGAACGCTTCCTATGACGAAGTTATACATATACATACCCATATACCCTTAACACATATACATATATACATACATATACATATTATGTCACTAAAAAATTGAGTGCCCAAATGGCTGCTCTTGGACACCACTGCTCTAATGTCACGTGCGTTGTTCAAAAGCATAATTTCTTATCATAAATTCTGAGTCGTTAGTTTCAATTAATTGAAAATTGCAATTTAAGGCATTTACATAGTTTCAAAGGTTTTCACATCACGGCACTGTAATCGTAACTAAACTAACATTATTACGGATCATATAATACTAAAACTCAATTTCATTAAAAACTCGGTCGCTTTAGCAGATTTTTGCATTTATATTATATCTGTAGATGCAGATAAAAAGCACTTCTATTTTCTGTCACGTCACGTAAACTTCTTCGTTTGCTAATATCTTAAAACCGACATTCGGAAGCTCCCAGATTTTACACTAAATACAGCTCTATTAAAATATTATCCAACAATTAAAACAAGGGAAAAACATTTGAATCTAACTGTTTTTCTTCGTATTGAAGACGTAATTTCACGCACCCATATCAAAATCGAATACTCACGTTCTCGATGAGGCTCTCACCAGATGTCATGACGGTGCAGAGGATTTAAGCTTCGCATATGAATATTTCCTTCATACTTTAGTTGTTTCTAAGAGGATTTATATCTTGAATTTGAACAGCAAAAGATGTGAATATTCAAATTTACATTTAGTGAATTTGTGTATTCTTAAGTTGCTATTCATAACTATGTGACTAAGCCACAAAACGCACCTTTGAAAAAATATTGACCCGGTTGCAGTTATGAAACAACTGCCGCAGAGTACAGATGCAGGTAAGTGTTGTAGAAGGTAGAATAGAAGAATCTCACTGTTTGCCAATAGAACATGTGAAGAGTCCCCTACTCTACTGACCACTGAGCACTAAGAAAACGTGCGGTTGTCGATAATCACTTGAGGAAATCCTGACTTAATTTTTGTTAATCATGAAATCGGTTTTGATTACATTCATACTCATAGTTGTCTATGAAAACTCACTGATGGTTAACGTGCACTGTGCTTGCATTTGTGGTTCTACAAAATAGTTACCGCACACAATTCAGCGCGAAAAATGCAAACCACATACTAACAAGTGTATAATTTATTGTTTAAAGAACGAACTACGAGCGACAACGTTGTTTGATGTTCAATAACTAAGTAATGACGAACTGTTTCTATGGCTCTATATATACAGTTGTTATCTTGTGTCGAATTTTTCTGTTATTTCTATTGTATTTATGGTGGAATCTACATTTAAGACGTGAACATTAGAATTTTCAAATTCAGCTCCGTCGATTTGAATTGGCCGCAATATACTAAATACAATAATGATAACCAACAATATCCGATCGCCATTGAGTACTCGTACCCGGCGTGGTTGTATCATACATACGAAGGCATCTACTACATGCAAGCGTATGTTGGGCTGCCGCGGTGTTGATCGTAGCGTCTTCGCTTATTTTTCGAACAGTAATCAATGCAAGAACAACAAAAACAATTCACAAAATGAGCCAATTCTGTTCTTGTAGCAATTTAAACCACCAGGGCAGATATGTTTAGTTAGATCCATCCCGGAAGGATATATTACATTCTTCCTTCCGTTCGCAACTTAGTAGAACAGTATACCTGTTTAAAACGGAAGATGAAATGACAAATTATCCAAACTTCTAAACCCAAAATGAATTTGAAATGAAATAATGTTCTTTTATTGAATTGTAGTACATATACGAGTATTTTAGGGAAAAGAAAACAGAAAGTTTTGTTACTTTTGGTCCATATCGAAATATATTCCAAATTAATTTTAATAATTGTATGTTTGTTAATAATAATGTATGTTTATACCCGCAAGTTTATTATATACAATATACATACATTGCGTTATATAAGATAAGATAAGGTATGTATATTAAGTTTAAACAAAACTTATTTATTATTTATTATATATAGTTAAAAAAATTGCAAGTGTATTATTATTATAAATCACTGTAGCCCCCAAAGGGGAGTTGATCACCGTTTCCTTCTTTTGGAAGCAATTCAATCAATAAATGCCACAAAGGTGCCACCACGGCCACTCAGAGGGCCATTATGATTGTCTTCACGATGTACTCGTAGGTGTTTGCGGCCTAAGGACCCGAAGAACGTGAAACGTATTTAATCTTTCGCGGTGGTAGATCCTATAACGACCCTATACTCTGGATAACTCCAGTCTCTGATGAATCCTGCATGATCTTTTGTCAAAATTCCCAACTTAGAAAAATCATGAAACTATCGTAGAAGGCAATCGAATCTTACCGAATTCAGGTCTATTATGATTGGGAATGGAAATAAAGGATGAAAGCGCATATCACAGGGTTTATCGAATGGCAAATTTGCGTGAATCTGATAAAAGAACGAAGAAGTCCATTTTCATAAGCAAAATAACATATTGAGGATAATAAAGTCATAAATCTCTGGAGATTATTCGTAAGCTAATAAAATTTCCGAGGCACATAAAAATGTGCACCGAAAATGAAGCTAGACCACAAACCAAAAACGACAGCTTGAGTATTAGTTGCTGGTATTTATGCGCGTGAAGTCATAAATGGTCATGAGAAATGGTATACCATTTTCTGCCATTCTCTCTGGTCAGAATTATAGATACCAATCAATATTCATGGTCTGCACACAATGTGTAAATACTATTTCAAGGAAGTTATGAAATTCTGAAGATTTGATGTACTAGCCACCAGATAATTACAACAAATCGGTGTGTGATAAATGTGTAAGACATTGCATAACATTCGACTTACAAAAATTATCGAAGACTTATCAAAAACAAACAAACAGAAAACTTTACTTAATATTTCTGCTATAATAGTTGCGATGAAAATCACGATAACGATATCAAGTAAGATTAATTTTTGAGTTATCTCCTCATTTGTTTTGCCTTTCTTTTCTTTGGTTACCGCTGTTCAACCATATTTTTTATTTAAAAGGTGTGATTATATAAACGATAAGAATTCATTCAACACCTAGTTGATTAGAAAGGTTGGAAAAAATAAAAAGCTATAAAACTCATTAAATAAGTTTGGTACAGTTGTGTTGGTCCGAATAACGTTCGTTGTCGTTGATTAGTAGTGTACTATATATGGTATCAATAAACGAAACTTCGAATTTTATTTCGTGACTTTGATTTTTGATTTTCCTCAAAAATGGAGCATAATTTTAATTCATCCACCCATTTGGTGACCCCCAAATTTTCTCTGCCTCAGAAATACTTGCTGATTTAGAAATAAATATTCCCATATTTAGAGATTATTTTTAACGCTTATTTGTATACAAGAAACATAAAACTATGCAAAAACAAGTAGTTCAATTCATTGTATATTTTAAATAATAAAAAAGAATTTACTTTAAATTAAAATAGCAATTTAAATTACTCTGAAATACAAAACAACAAATCAAATTAAATAATTCTTTCGTAAAAAATCAATATTTTTTTATATATAAGAACTTATACATATGTATAATACAAAATGATACATGCTTAAACTAGAATTTCTTTCTATTTTAACGATCTTTCGAAAGCATTATAGCCTCAACTATTGTATTTCAACTAAACATTGGTTTGCTTTTAATAAATTAATTAATTAAAGGCCAGAAAGCTTTCTTTCTGCTTCTGTGGAACTTTGTGAAAATGTTATTTAATTCAAAACTTAACTTTTGCTTTATGTTTTACACAAAGCGTTGTTTACCCTTTAGGGGAGTGAGTTTGGGTAAAACTCGATTGAGAAAGTGAGTTTCGATACAACTCTTAGGCCGTATTCACACGGGGGACATAGTCGCACGTTTGGCACTATTCATCGAGCGTGTTGCCGAAAGCATTTAGACAGGGGACAGATTAGATTGTCTGTCGTAGTCATATGGATTATTTTTTTTATACTTTTTGCTACCATTTGCATATTTAGCTGCTATTTAATAATTTATAATACTTTTTGAATATAAACTTTCGCAAACTTTTTTATTACACTTCGTGATACCGCCGTGATTATAAGTGTAAACATGAATGGAAACTGTAGAAGAAATATAAATTGCGCTGATTTCGATGGCAAGCGAGTTTTTAGACGCGTTGTTCACAATTCGCGAATACACGGCATTATAGTGATACGGCATATAAGTGTGAACACGACATTATAAAAACAATTTAGTTGACCGGTTGCATTTCGAGATTTGCCATATTTTTGTTTCTATGCGGATATTACACTACGAACATTGTTTGTCGTCGATGAACCATTTCTGGTCTCTCTCAAAACTTTGTTCAGAATTGTAATTACACATAAAGCAAACAAATATCAATATTTACAAATACAAAGCAAAGTTACGAAGTTGCTTTGTGTATTTTTTGTCAATTAAAGTGCAGTTATTTCAATCCTAAACGCGAGCACTATTTTGTTTCGCCAAACTAGAACACGGTTTTAATCGAAGTTTATCGTCGTCAGAGATAATTAGCTCTGGTCGTCGTCGACCACAAACAATTTGTTTTGCTTCGCAGAAGCAAGCTCAGGTAAAATATTAAACAGAATGGCGTTAAACGATTTGATTCAGAATTTGACAATCAGTTGTCACACGACGTTTGTGCACGTAATAACCCTACTAAAACAAAGAAAATTAATTTCTTGGATAGATTGCGAAACAACACGTTAGTTCTGACTGTTTGATTATTATGATACGAGTGCTGAAGTGGAGTAAAAAATTACTCTTGTAAATGCGGCGAAACGCTGCGAAATTCGTCCCGAATGTCAATGCATTCGGCTTCTTCGAATCCCGTTTGAATTTGGCTTCGATCCTCGTTTTCTGCCAATTCTGTTGGGGTTGACTGAATTGTTGACAGTGATTCTGGCTTTCCGTGATATTAGTTTCCATATCTATGGAAAGGTTCCTTCAAGGTTTTGTTTGCTCAGTTCTCCGTTCCCGGTTTGTATACCGTATACGAAACAGTTCACAGAAAGGTGTATTTTTCCTTGTAAGGCACTCTCCATGGTGTGCCACGTTTTCTCGCATAATGAAAAGGTTACTATTAACGCTACCAGCTCTACTAGCTTTTCGTAATATGATTTCTTATTATTTATTATTATTTATTGTTATTATAAAAAGCAGGTTTTTACACATACTCTTCTAGTATCATTATTCCAATTAAAGTAAATTTAAAATTATTATCCTATCCTATATTCAACGCAATTTTTCCTAATTTATTTTGGTGCCTATATCGTTGACCTAATATTTTAATGATTACCTAACATAATTGTCTGACTAATTCTATTTTTCCCTTATTTACTATTATACATGTAACTTAAGTAAATTATTGTAGAAGGGTTTCTCCTTTCCTTTTATAACAATTACCGTCGTTACTGGTGATTTTATCCTTTTCACTTCATATGGTCCGATCCAAATCGGAGAAAAGTATGCTATGGTATGCCCTCGCTTTTTACCAAATGAGCATATTATTATTATTATATTATTTGTGTCCTGGCTGACTGCCCGAATATTTTTCCCCTGACGTTCCGTCTTGATTTCCCTTTGCGTTTGCTCCACTCGAGTTTATAGCGTGGCAGAAAGAAATAGTGAATTCGTGTTGTAGCTTAAGGGGTTTGCGTGGAAGGGATTACTTCTTTGTATTGTACTATATCTATGATGTATTCTCCGTAACACTGAGCAGATAAATTCGCAATGCGGCGTCTTTTAATCCTGTTTTGAACGATTTTTCGGCGGCCCCTTCCACCATGCTAAAGTCCAAACGTGATATAATTTCAAAAGTTTCTTCACGCAATTAGGTAAAGATTTAGTACATAGGTATTCGCGATACCTTTTAGGTATTTTCCTCAATATATAATGCACTCGCAAGTAGTAACATTTTCAATTTCATTCGGCCCGGATTGCCGTGGTCCTACGTACACGAATTTTTATTTATAATTGTTTTGACATAAAACAGAAAATGAAGAAGGTATGCGTTTTAAAAAACCCTTATTCTTTATATATGTAAATGCAAGATTACCAATATAAAAAATACACCAATTAATCACAGAGCTCATTGTGGCCAGACACCAATTTTTGGCTTCAATGCTATATTGAGATCTTGCTGTTAGTTGTCAAAATAGTCAATTCAATCACCGAATGTTCCTTTTAATTTTGGGCAATTTTCAAACCAAGTTCGTATTTCATAACCAAAAACTAAGTAAAAGTATCACATAGTTTTTACTGAGTTAAACCACAATTACAAATATTCAAAATCGTCACAAATGTATTATCATACGTACATAAGTAGGTATATTAATCTACAGGCTATATAAATATTGTACATATATACATCTTTTTGCAGTCTCATTGATTTTACTGCAATGTAACTTTTAGAATGTTCAACTGTTTAAAAAATGCTTAACTTTAGACAATATCTAAATCAAAGAGTTAGTAGTACAGTAATAGTTAGAAGTACAAAATACAAACTGTTACAGAAAATTTAACAGGGTTAAGTAAAAACCCAATTTGAACGCACACGACTTTTAAATAATCGCTGTTTTCTCAAACGTAAATAACTTAAGAATTGTCAAGACGAAATCTTAACAGTTATGTAATTTTATTGAAGAAATTTTAAACTGTGGCTGGAGACATGTTTATATCGATATACATTCTAAACACTAAATACGCGAAGTTGTCATTTCGGCATAAATGCAGAATAGCTGCCAAGCTCAGATTTTGTTCATCTTTTTTTTTAAAAGCTAAAGTAATGTAATACAATAGTAAGTATAACCTATTATATAACATTTTAAAGGTAGAAGAACAAGCTTTCCATAACTGTAATTTGTTTTATACCTTAATGTGTCCGTTTGGAAGAAATAAATTGTTGTTTCAAGGTCAACTTGTCACATTTTTCTAAAAATCAATATAACTCCTTCACAGCCATGTTATAGATAAATGTGCATTACATCAATGAAAGTTATTAAAAATACCTTTCCTACAGTACTTCGTTTGTTCCGCTAGCGTACTTAGTTTATGAAATTAGTGCCTTTTATTAGTACCATTTATTTGACCTTCAAACGGTCATAAATCCAAAATGGCTGACCAGCCCCCGAACAAACATGGCCACTTCCGGTTATAACGGTCTCAAATAACGGTAAAAAAAAATCTAAGCTTGGCAGCTCTTCTGCATTTGTTCCGTCATTTCTTCACAATTTATGAAAAAAGCTTTCTTCTAAGTCGTATTCGTTGGTTTTATTAATGGCATCTTCATTGAACTGAAGATAAAATTTTCCACCTTTTGCAAATTCTTCGAGTAGATGTTTGAATCATTAGATTTCGCGAGATTATGAACATTCTTCACATTTGAGTACGTACAATTTGTGTAGGGCGCAGAAGCCTTGAAATGCCTTGCAGGTTTTAAATCATATACATCATTGAAGAAGGTGAAAACTTCTTCCTTACAGGAAAAGCTATTGAATTTCAGACGCAAACTTCGTTCCATTCTTTTGCTCCACATGAATGTTAAGTGATGATGAAAACAATGAAAACTAATGTTGTCACCTGCGGCTGCATCTATATTAAGCCAATCTTGAACACAACTTCTTGGCCTGTTATCCATTTCGGAATATTGTTCATCAAACAGTGCGGGGTTTGCAAGAAGACCACGTGCAGACATCACGCCATCACCGTTTGTTGCATTCCGCAGTTCCACAGCTTCCGCACGCGTCCTTACATTCCCGTTTACAATGATTGGTATGTGAACAGATTTCTTAATTTCCGCCATGGCTGCAATATTCAATGGGTGAGAACATTTCTGCCATTGCGTTCGACCATGTATGGTTAAAAAGGTAACACCACATGTTCCAACTGACGTGCCAGCTCTACATTGGAACGCACGTCCTCGTTAAATAAACGTATTTTAAGTGAACAGCTAAAATTGTCTGGAAGTGTGCGGCGTATTGTGCGCAAAATATCATAAATCCTGTCGGGCTGTTTTAGCAACCCACACCCGTAACCCTTAGCAATGGCCCACGACTGTGGGCACCCACAGTTGAGATCAACACCATCCACATATGGATAAATCAATTGCGCAGCGGTAACAAATTCTGAAGGGGATTTTGCAGCAAACTGAGCTATCAAGGGTTGATCATCTGGAGCTCATAAAAACAAAAATATATAAAAGTAATCGTTGTATTATACTGTCGTCGGATACCATAGTTTGTTGTAAACTCATTATGTCGCGCATTCTCGCTCTGATTAAAAGAATCTGCAATGATCATCGGCGTGAAGCAGAGTTTAACGCCATATTTCCGCAATAATTGACGAAATTCAAGTCTATAAAAATTATGAATAAAAATTACTAATCAATGAAGTGAACAATAACTAAATTGGATAAGAACTACCCGGGATTTAACTTTACATGTTTTCTAATGTCGCTTTTTTGAAAAAGAAAGTTATTTACCGAAATAGTGAACCGATTTCAATAAAAAAAACACCAGTAAATAGCTTCTTGACTCTACTTTGTTAAAATGCAAACGTTTATACAGGTTTCTGAAGAACTTTATTTGGGAAAAATTAATAAATACTATAAAAAATAGTAGTATAAATAATAAATGCGATTTGCGGGGAAACTAAAAGTTTTTCCATAAAATCTCTGAAACGATAAATTAAAGATATTAAAATTACCTTTCCAACGATGTATATATCGTTCCTATATGTGCCGGGATTATGGAGATATAGGACATAAAAGCTTCAAATTTTGAAGGCTCATAACTCCTAAACGGGCGAGGGGCGGGGTTTGTTTTCGTGGGTAGCTACAACAACAACAATAACAGCAGCAACAACAAAAATAAAAACAATCACACCGGACTTCCCAAATCAGGTATGCGGTACAGGTCAACGCCGTCGATGGAAATATGTTCCCCCTGGACTTCTAGGCCTAGACTAGTCTAGCTATTCATTTTCCTGTACTTACTTACTGTACCGCACCCTTGGAGACCAAACGGCTAGAAAACTGTTGGTCATATTTTCGCTAGAGAACAATTCCACAATATTTTGATATTTCCGTGGCAACAATTGTTTCAATTTCCATTGCAATTATGAGTTTTAGATTTTATGTACTCTTAACATTTGTATATATTATAAATAAAATACTTAAACTACACCCCCATATTTAAATGTCAAACGTTTAAGGCAGAGATAAATTACCTTTGGTTCAAGGAGAGAACATGCATGCACATACTAACGAAAGTTAATAAAAAATTGGGGAGGTTTATATCAGAGATGACGTGATAGGACACTTCAAATTCGTCTCCTTATACAATTCAATTTCACTAAATAAACTATTGGAACAGATGAACGACATCCTGGTAAGGTCAATCATATTGTTGTTGTTGTTGTTTGCTTGTGATGGAGACACCAAAAACAACAAAAACATCTGTCGCTCTCCCCTACTTTCAAAGTTATAACCCTTTGAAATTTGTATCCCTATATCTTCTAAACTATAGAAGATATCCTGTATAGATATATGCTGTTAGAAAGGTAAGTTAAATACCTTTCATTCATGTAAATTAAGATTTTACCGAAAAATGCATATTTTTGGAGAAAACGCGATTTTAATATTTGTACTATTTCCGCCCCATTAATAAAGAAAAACATGTTATTAACCCACATAATTGTGCGGAAAATGACGAACTAGAGGTCATTATGTTAATTTTAGGGCATGTATGCGTCCTCCGGCCTTCGGCCTACGGCCACACTTTTTGATTATAACCCTCAGTACAACGAGTATAAATAGGTAAAGAGATTGCATGAAACATTTGTTGCCGGCAACATTTGTGATTTCATGTGTTAAGATTAGAGCCGCTGTTAATTAGCAGGACTTAGCACTGTAAAGAACAAAACATCTTTGTAAAGCAGAAAACCGAAGATAAAAACGAAGTTCTTTAAAGAGTACAAAACTTCCATTGTATTCTGTGCTGGTAGCAAAGCAAAATAGAATGCTCTACTAATGTGTGAGGGGTTCGGAAGATCTTTTTAATGAGTGTGAAGGGATCGGAAGATCGATTTTGCTTCTGTTATTTTGCACTAACAATGCAAGCGAATATGCGTAAGAAGAGATTGATCCAACACCTGGAAGCCAAGTAAAGCGTGAAAGAAAGAATCGATCAATTTGTTTAGTACAGTGGGCGATGAGAAGAACGGTGCGATTCGTCTTCTTTTACTTCTCTTACAATAACAAACCATGTGCCGCTGTCCGTCCGTCTGGGTTTGCTTTAAATTTTGCATTTTATGATTTTTGAAAGAAATTTTGCTTTTCTTAGCTTTGTTCTGCTTCTTTTTGATGCCCAAGCTTTGTAAAGCGCAGGCACGATCTACGTTGCGAGCATAGCGTGCTGTTTAAGAATTTGTATGGGCATAGTCGGCATATCAATTCACTATACAAGTTATACGAGTAAGACTGAAAAGTTAATAGAAGACAAATTATGGAAATATTTATATTATATGTGTGTGGTAATACAAAGTATGATTTTACAGAAATCTGCTTTAGCCCATTATCACCGATTTCGTTAGTAACACTTATTAAACAACATTATTTTACAATACTTATTAAGTAATATTATATAAACTACATATATATGAAGCTATAAAAATAAAATATTTATTAAAGTTTAAATTGTGTTTTATTTTCGTATTTTAATGTCAATTCTATTATACAACATATACAGTACATAATATTTAATTTACATGTTACCTAATAATAACTAATAATTAAAAATAAATTATATATACATTTTATTTCAATTTAATTTTAGTTTAACTTAAATTTATAATTTTGTTAAAGTATTTATTATTTTAATTAAACTGAACTCTAATTTTAATGGACCCTTAAGACAAATCATTAATCTTATTTATCTATAAGTCTTTGCATCTTGCATTAGCTATTTTCGATGTTTTGGTTCTTTTTAATTCGAATTTCTTTCTTGCTTCTTCGGCAACTAATTTTTCGGCAACTAATACAATAAGTTTATTTGCAAGGATTTTTCTCCGATTTCCTCCTCCTAAGTCAACAAATCCGTCGATATGATCTGTAGTTGAATTATATTCACGCTCGTTTCTAATGATGACTTTGTCAAACAAAAGAACACAATTTTTGGACTGCGAATTGCGACTGAATATTTACATAATATGTCTTCTATTAACCCTTCAGCCTTACTCGTATAACGTGTATAGTGATTGAATATGCCGACTACATATCATCTTTTGCAAATACAAATTCTTAAACAGCACGCTATGCTCGCAACGTAGATCGTGCCAGCGCTTTACAAAGCTTGGGCATCGAAAAAGAAGCAGAACAAAGTTACGAAATGCAAAAATTCTTCCAAAAACCATTAAATCCAAAATTTAAAACGATTTCAGCCGGACGGACGGCGGCACATGGATTGTTATTGTAAGAGAAGCAAAAGAAGACGAATCGCACCGTGCTTCTCATCGCCCGCTCTAGACAATAAATTGATCGATTCTTTCGTTCACACTTTACTTGGCATACGAGTGCTGGATCAATCTCTTCTTACGCATATTCGCTTGCATTTTTAGTGCAAAATAACAGAAGCAAAATCGATCTTCCGTTCCCTTCACACTCATTAAAAAGATCTTCCGAACCCCTCACACATTAGTAGAGCATTCTATTTTGCTTTGCTACCAGCACAGAATACAATGGAAGTTTTGTACTCTGTAAAGAACTTCGTTTTTATCTTCGGTTTTCTGCTTTACAGAGATGTTTTGTTCATTACAGTGCTAAGTCCTGCTAATTAACAGCGGCTCTAATCTTCACACATGAAATCACGATGTTGCCGGCAACAAATGTTTCATGCAATCTCTTTACGAATATATGCTCGTTGCTCAGTATGTCAAACACCGGCTACGCAACAGAATAGTGCTTTGTGGCCAATTTTAGGCCAAAAATCACGCGATTTTTCATTTTCTACTAAAATGCTGATGTCTCCAAAAATATCCATTTTTCGGTAAAATTTTACCTTACATAGAGGAAAGGTATTTAACTTACGTTTCTAACGGTATATATCTATACCGGATATCTTCTATAGTTTAAAAGATATAGGGATACTAATTTAAAATTTCAAAGGGCTATAACTGTGAAAGTAGGGGAGACCGACAGATGTTTTTGTTGTTTTTGGTGTCTCCATCACAAGCAACAACAACAACAAAAACAACAATACGATTGGCTATACCGGGAGTCATTCATTTAAGCCAAACTCTTGATTTGTTGCAAAAAAATTTCGCAACAGATTTACATTCGTACAAAATGCCCAATTTTGTTGTTGTTCTTTTATACTGCAATTACAACAACAACCAAATTTCCTGCAGCTCTCTTTTGGATTCAGAGTTGCGCCCATTGAAATATGAAAATTTAGTGTCTGTATCTCTTTAACTATAAGAGATATATTTGTGTTATTGATTTCATTAGAAAGGAATTTAAATTGTCTTTGATTTATGTAAAGTATTATTTTATCGAAAAACTATTAGTTTTCGAGACAATATAATACAGCTATTTCAATGCCATTCTAGGCAGATTTTTATTACTATGATCGGTGCAGGATTTTGGAAGAAAACGCATTGTAAAGCTCGTAATCGCGAAATACTTAACGAATTTCATTCTACTAAGCGAATTCAGTTTTAATTAAATTCATGTAATTTAGGGCCAGTTTTTCAGTGCTCGTTTATCGTCGTTTCTCAGTTATCTTCCGTTTAAACGACTTATTGTGTTTATCAGTGCTCGTTTAAACGGAGGTTAACCGGCCAGTATTAGTGAGTTAACCTCCAGTTAAACTCTGGTTAATTTATGTTTTTAATAGATAAAGAAACAGCTATTTCTTCGAGTACAGACATTTACCTGTGCTCTAAACTATGCTAAAAATTTTGTTTCTTTGCACCAAAACAGCTGTTCCCTTTGTAAAAATGAAAATATTGACAGGTGCTGCCAAAATAGGTTGAAACAGAAACTTATAGTAACGAGTATACGCTAAATACTCGTTGCATTTAGATAAATTCGCTATGAAATATAGATAACATACGTTTAACATAGATAAGTTAAACTCGCACTGAAAAACCCAAATCTCAGTTAACTTTTGTTTGACGTTTAACTAAACGTCGTTTAAACGAGCACTGAAAAACTGGCCCTTAATATTTTATATTTATTAATATATATATAAGAAAAATAAAATTGTGTACATAAGTATAACAAAAGTTTAAAACATTTTTGAGCATCTGAAATTTTCGCTGTTGTGTTTTTATACGAAAATTACAACAACAACAAAATTTCTTGCAGCTCTCTTTCAGTATACCTTTTCAATGATATCAGTAGCATGGACGGAAGCATATCTTATATAGTTAAAGAGATTTGCTATAACTCTGAAAACAAAAGAGAGCGCAGAAATGTTGTTGTTGTAATTAGCGTGTAGAAAAAATACAACCTATAAAGTGGGAATTTTGTACGGACGTTAATCTTTTCCGAAATTTTGTTGTTGTTGTAATTTTCTTATAAAACAACAACAAAATTGGGCATTTTATACGAATGTAAATTTAAGCCCAAGTGTGGTTAATTTTCCGAAATGATAGGGAAATGGCGATAAGTGCAGGATAGCTGCCAAGCTCAGATTTTGTTCATCTTTTTTTTACCGTTTGTTGGGGCCATCAGGAACGAAAGTGTCTGGTCTTTATTGGGGGCTGGTAAGTTATCCTGGATTTATGACGGTTTGAAGGACAAATAAATGGTTTAATGAATCTCCACTTATCTCATAAACTAAGAGAGGTAGCGAAGTACTGTTGGAAAGGTATTTTTAATACCTTCATTTATGTAATACACATTTTTGTCCATAAGATGGTAGTTAAGGAGTTATATTGATTTTTAGAAAAATGTGACAAGTTGACCTCGAAACAACAATTTTTTTCTTCCAAACAGACACATTAAGGTATAAAACAAATTACAGTTGTGGAAAGCTTGTTCTTTTACCTTTGAAACGGTATATAATATGTTAAACTTACTATTGTATTACATTACTTTAGCTTTACTCTTCTGTAAACAAACAAGTGTAAACACAGAAAAACCATTTTAAATTAAAAAATTGCCTGCGGCGCTCTAACTTAACAACAGCATTTCACGCGATTTTTCATAAAAATTTTTTAATTTCAAATGTTTTCCATTAGAGCGGCACAGGCAAAATTGTAATTGAAATTTTGAAAAGGAAAGCTAAAGTAATGTAATACAATAGTAAGTATAATATATTATATACCATTTTAAAGGTAAAAGAACAAGCTTTCCACAACTGTAATTTGTTTTATACCTTAATGTGTCCGTTTGGAAGAAAAAAATTGTTGTTTCGATGTCAACTTGTCACATGTTTCTAAAAATCAATATAACTCCTTACCTGCCATCTTATGGAAAAAAATGTATAATACATAAATGGAAGTTATTAAAAATACCTTTCCAACAGTACTTCGTTTATTCCACTAGCTTACTTAGTTTATGAGATAAGTGCCTTTTATTAGTACCATTTATTTGACATTCAAACGGACATAAATCCAAGATGGCTGACCAGCCCCCGAAGAAACACGGCCACTTCCGGTTATAAAGGTCTCAAATAACGGTAAAAAAAAAAGAAAAAAAAATCTGAGCTTGGCAGCTGTTTTGCATTTGTTTCGGGAAATGTTGCTAACAACATATGCTATTGGAATCTATGTATATACAAGTAAATAAATATTCGTTTCTGCATTGCAAACCTGCCTTATCCCACTATCGTCACAATTTGCACAACTATAAAAAGCGCGGCCAACTTTATTTTTAGAACTCAACAAGTAATCATGTTGTGTGTGAAAACGCTGTATACATCTCTGCAAAAATGTTCATGGTCAAGGTTGGCACATAAAATTGGTTTTAAGGAAGTCGTTTCATCTTCTCAAGACTATCAGTTCCTGCAGCGGTCTAAGCTACCAACAATGTACTTTCAGAAATCCCTACCTCGTCTTCCTGTACCGTGGCTAGCGGATACTTGTGACCGTTATTTGATGGCTTTGAAACCTCTTAGTAATGATCAACATAATCAGACGGCGCAATTGGTAAAGGAGTAAACAATCTGATAATGGAAATAAGTACACTAGCTATATATCTGAGCCATGGTTAGTAATTTCGATCGTGAAAATTTAAACCAATTTGACAAAATGCTGGTTTTGCAGGTTTGACATGTATTTGAGTGATCGAAAACCATTGCCTCTGAATTATAATCCGCTGTTAGTAATGAAACCGGATCCACGACCGAAGTATCAGACACAGTTGCTACGTGCCACAAATTTGGTAATTAGCTCCCTGCGTTTCTGACGGTCTCTGCAGGAAGGTCTACTTGAACCTGAAGTTTTTCACTTAAATCCGGATAAAAGTTGCACTCCACAGTTTCGTAGGTTGGTGCATATTGCACCTACTGCCGTTGCTTCATATGTAGCTTACGCGTTTAAGGCTTTTCCCTTGGACATGAGTCAGTATGAACACCTATTTGGAGTTTCGCGCATACTACAACGTGGCAAAGATCGATTAGTTAGTAATAAAAATTCGAAACACATACTAGTCCTGAGAGATGGAAACCTTTATGCCGTGGATGTTCTTGATAAAAGTGGGATGCTAGTTTCGCCTGGTTTAATACTGGGACGAATACAGAGAGTACTGCAGTTCAATGCAGAACGAAAAAAAGTTGCTTCTCTGGCAGTACTAACAACTATGAATCGAGATTCATGGGCACGTACACGCGATCATCTTGTACATGGTATATGTTCCTCAAATGCCGATTTACTGAAGCGAGAGGTGGATGCAGCATTATTCTGTCTCTGTCTTGATAGTCCCGATGAAGCCTTGTACGATGAAAGCGACCCACTGCCGCTCTTCAAAAATATGTTGGCGGGTTATGGCCACAACAGGTTAAATATATTTTGCAACGTTTGTAAGGTTAATTTATTTGAAGTATTGTAGGTGGTTCGACAAATCAGTTTCACTACTTGTGAGTGCGGATGGTACAGCTGCAATAAACTTTGAGCACTCGTGGGGTGATGGCGTCGCAGTGCTACGATATTTTAATGAGATATATAAAGATACTATTGCACATCCATTTGTGCATCCTAACACAGAACCGCAGGATTCGAATGAGCATTCTGTGCGCCCCGTTAATTTTGAAGTCGATGACACACTAAGTTTTGATATTGAAGACGCATTTGTGAAAAACGCGGCCATTGTAGATAGATTAGAAATGCATATGTTGCGTTATTGTGGTATAAACAAAGGATTTTGTAAAAGTAACGGTGTCAGTCCCGATGCTATAATGCAACTAGCATTCCAGTTGGCTTATCGACGAGCTTTTGGACGATATGTTGGTACATATGAGTCTTGTAGCACAGCAGCCTTTCATCATGGACGTACTGAAACTATACGTCCGTGCACCATGGCAGTTAAACAATGTTGTGAAGCGATTTTGCATGGAGGAACAAAAAAAATTCAAGCAACGGAGGTGCGAGCAATGGTAAAACAATGTTCAAATGTGCACAGCCAACTGACCAAAGAAGCCGCTACGGGACAAGGATTTGATCGGCACTTGTTCGGATTGAAGCATATAGCGTTGAAAAATAAAATGTTAATTCCAGATATATATGATTCTGAGCCATATCATAAACTTAATTACAACATCATCAGCACATCGACTTTGACATCCGACGCTTTACTGGCTGGTGCTTTCGGTCCTGTGGTGTGTGACGGTTTAGGAATTGGGTGAGATGTTCATAAATTATTAATATTATTTTCTTAATTTTGAATTAATTAGACATACTGGTTAATCGTTACATTTTTAGTCTTAGTAATTATGTTTGCATTTTTAGCTATTCAATTAATAACGATTACTGTGGAGCCATTGTCACATCTTATAGGAATACTGGGAGTGATGGTAAAATATTCAGAGATAGTTTGGAGCAGACATTATCCGACTTACACGACTTATTTTATACAAAACACGATTGAAAATACTTTCAACCAAAAACAAAGAGTGAGAATATTTATTTACGATATGAAAATAACTCTATATAGTGTTTACTTAAAAATATAAATCGACATTTGAACATCAATTAGCTGATCGAGCGATTACATAAAATAATCCGAATTTATTTTGGCAACCTATATATCTGTGGCCACAAAACAAAACTGCTTAACTAGAGTTAGGTTTTTTTTATTTAATTTTATTCATTACTTCTAAATAAAAATATTACATACATATTACATATGTATGCTTGGATATTACATATCCACATAACAGATAGATAGCTCATATCCACAAAAAAGTGGTTCGTAAAATTTTCTGAACGCCAGTATTTTTCTAACTTCGTACGGCTTCGTTGGCTCCCGACATGAGCTTCGTCGTTGCTTGCGTTCTCAGATTTTCACCCTTATAATGGAAAACGTGATTTACGTTTTACTATCGTGTTATGTGGATATGTAATATCCAAACATGCATATGTAATATGTAAAACACTAATTTAGCAAGGAGCAATTCCAGCGGTACCGCTTCTGTCAGAAGCGCAAGCTGTGTGTATACTAAACAACCTTTTTGAACAGCGGTTTACGATTATAACAAAGAATAACGTTGAGAAGTATTAAGGCCCAATTATAATATGCTTACGCTGGCAACTGTCAGAAGTGAACCAACTGCATGTCAAATGCAGAAGACTGGCTATAATATGCTTATGTGAACTTTATTGTTTTCTGTTGTCAAAGCTGTCAGCTGATTCCGTACGCAATGTGCGATTTGTTTCGCTCCTTGCTTAAGCAAAATAAATTGAACGAAACTACGTTATGTACATTATAATTGCAAGATACAATTTCTGTGTTATCGCTCGTTTGCTTAAGCTGGCGTATGCTCGGTTAAGCATATAATAATTGGGCCTTTACAGATCGAGCATAAGGCCCTTAGTTTCATTTGCGTTTTCGTTTACGTGTCTTTTTTTGTATATTACGTTGTTAGGCTGTTACTGCTTGTGGCTACAGATATATTTGTATCCACCGAAGAAAACAGTTTGTGTGTGTGTGGTTTTCGTTCAGAACAGAGTTGCGAAGTCGGTGGGCATTTTTGTATCGGCTGGGAATTTGAGAATGCACTGCTTTTATAGGATGGATGGGTGCTTTTATAGGATTTTAACACTACAAATAGTTTATTAGGCAATTCACAGTTACCCTCATAAGTCGTCATAAGTTGTCATAACTTAAAACAATTTATGACTGTCGTAAGAAAATTTTTTGTTCTTTTGTATGTAAATCTATTACTACAACACTCGCAGGTATGTATTAGGAAAGTTGTATTCAAATCAACTGTTCATGCGATTGCTGTCTTTATTCGTTTTGGTTGAATACAGAAAAAATTTATTTCAAAATTTCGATGGATGAAAAAAAGAAAAGAATTTTAGGCATTTTAATAGAAATTCATGTTTCGAAAATCCAGAGACAAACAGCTGTTCTTGAAAAACAGCGTTGTCAATTTTTAACACTTTATAAAGCGACTGTTCACAGTTCGGAGCCATAACTTAGTATCTCATAACTTATGAGGGTAACTGTGAATTGCCTTTATATCTGCAACCCAAAAGTCGATTATCGATTACAAAGAATTGTGATGTTTTATATCTTCTAATTTCGCAGGAAGTGTTTAAACAGGGGACATATACACATCGATAGTAACAAGGATATTTTTACTACATGGTTTTTTGCTACCATTAAGAATTTGAAATACTTTTTGAATATAAATTTATGCACGTCAGTCTCGTCACACTCTCGTCATATAAGCCAGACACATATTGCACCATCGGGCCCGGCACTCCAACGCACCGAAGAGTGTTAATGATTGCCGAGTGTCCTTGCCTCGGCACCTTACGGCAGAACAGGAGCCCATTCATAAAAATTTGCAAGACAGCTCCAGGAAGAATCTTGAACTGCCTTGCAGTGACGCCATCAGGACCGGTGGCTTTGGATGCCCTCGGTATAGCTTTATAAATTTCATCTAGTGCTATCAGTTCCCATAACTCGGTCATTTCGACTGGACACACGTTTGTCTCCGGTGAATTAGTGCCACCCCTCGTCATCGCCGCCATCCAAAAGGAAAACATGTCACGCAGATTGATGTCGCCAGAGCACTTATCGTCCTCTAGAATCGCCTTCAGACCCTTACATCGATTTCTTTTGCACTCCATTTGGGTATGATTATATACCAGCCTTCGCTGCTTCCTTCTGGATAGGTTTTGCTCTGACTCTATCCTCGGTTTTGTGGCTGAGAATTAATATTCCAAGAGGTAAATCTCTAGTTGTTCCAAAATTCTCTCCTTGGGCCAGTCCAGAATATTAAGAGCTACTTCTTCCAGCAGAGAGGCACCAGGGCATTGGGTGTTAAGTTGTCCTATGTTTCTTATGAAGGTGGCAAACCGTGTGTCATACGGGCAGTTGTTGTTTGTTTGCCTAGCTTCTAATGCAGTTTCCTTATGTGCTGAGCTCTTGCACGTACCTCTCTACTAGACTCTTATAGCTCTCCTTCCTTCTCTGACCCTTTATCGCTTCGACTATCCGGCTCGCAAAAGTTTTTACCAATTCTTGGTTTATAAATCTGACGTGTTGTGTACTTAAGCGAGCCTCGTGTCTAGCAAGGAGAGAAATCTCTTCCTCTGACCAGGTCACCTTGATATTTCGAGCTTGTGCGAGTCCCTCGTCTCGCCAATCTCTATGAGCTCTCTGCTCGTGCACCCCGCGTCCAGTCGAAGTTCTGAACGCACGGGTGCAACCCGGAGCCCAACACTCGTACAACGTGTCGGGTCTGTTCGCTACGGCTTCTCGGGTGTTATGTTGCACGGCCAAGTCTTTACCTAGGTTATTAGGTAGGGTCGGGCGGGAACTAGTCCTTGGGACACGCGGGCGGCTGCGTGTACCGGTACTGACAGGGTGGTCATCCCTGCGCTCGGCGTCAGTTGTTCTGGTGGAGTCTGAGGACCCACCAGAGATTATATTTCGTGATCCGAGGCTTCTTATATCATCTATACCAACTGACTTTTGGACCGAGGGGGTTGGTAGCCCCCAGGGTCCTTTTAGCCTTCCACCATTAGCCAGTATTACTGTTACCGGCGGGAACCACGAGGAGGTTGGTGGATAGGCGCTTCTATGATCGATAAGGAATCAGTTTGAGTAGTCTTAAACACTCACATGGCCACCCCGGCGCTGGTGCTACACTCACCCCGCGCCTTGCATCAACTATGTGACTGCTATGTGGGTGTGACACATGGTATTGTTTCCCCAACGAGAACATTCTGCATGCTGGGTTATATACTACTCTCCCCTTTCCGTCAATGGCACCGAAGAGACTTCGTAATCAGTTTGAGTGGCTTTTTACACCAACATGTCCAGCCACAGCTCGTATTATCTTTCTATTCCTTTTTATTATCTATTGGATGAGCACTGGTCAAGTAAATATGGTCCTTTACACACCGGTGGAATACCTGAACATGAAGATACCTGAACTTATTACCACTCTCCCCTTTCCGTCATTGACATTTTTTTTTTTTTTTTTTTGGCAGGGTTGGCAAAAATGCATTTACACACTCCACGGTTGTATTTGTCGGTACCGTGGTAGTGTGGGACTCCCATGAGGACTACCCACTAAACTCCATTCCTATATTATGCCTGTTGTCGGCAGGCAGCACCTTTGACTAGTACTTAGAGCACTAGTAATGACCACCCTATCTAACCTATGCCGCTTCGCTCCCGGAGCCCCTGCTTGTGCTCTTGTTAAGCCTGCAACCCTCCGATGAGGACTCTGGTGCTTATGACCTTCAGCTCCGCCTTTTTTATTATCTTTTCCTCCAAGAGGAATTTGGCTGATTCATGGCACCAGACTCCTCGAGAACTCAACGTGATCGACGAGATTTTGACGTCGGGTGTCTGTCTTGTGCTCCTTATCGGGTCTCTAAGGTTCTCATAATATGCCACTTTCCTCAAATGCGCTTCCTTCAAGTTCACAGAGTCGCCTACGATCTGGGCATCGATCAGTACTGCATAACCGTCCTTCGTGGCAAGGAGGTCGGGCTTACGGAGACCATCTTCAGATGTGATTCGTGGCTCCGCTTCGACATTATCGAATTTGGACTCGAGCGCTCTCTGCACATAGTTCGCAATAGCGTTGTGCCGCTGCACTCGAGCCCCATGTGTGCGAGGACACCTTTGCAACACATGGCCCAACGTTTCTTCCTCCCTGCACCCGGCTCTACAGCACCGATCCATGACCCTACCGCGCGACAACGTACCCCGTACCCGTGACTTCGTCGGCAACGCATTTATTCGGAGCTTGTTCGACATGAGGAAGTCTCTGCCAGAAAGCAGCCGACTACCCTCAATCAACCATGAGTGTTGTCCGTCAACCTTAGATGACTCCCTCAAGGCTCTGCCATCCACCGACTCGTGAAGCAACTTCGACCATCTGCCCTTCACCATACTCCTGGTGGCGTAGTCAATGCTCCGCCGCTGAGTTAGCTGCAGCTCCGTTTTGAGGTACGCACATTCATTGTTTTGGGTTGTGTAGGTCTCCAACCTCGCCCTCCTGAGAACAGGCATCAGTCATCTCATAGAGGGGATTGAGAGACCCCCACTACCAACAGGCGCATGTACGTACGCATTGACCACGTCTCCAGGCAGGTTCATCCATCCCCGAACGGCCCTCCTAACAACGGCATCTATGCGCTTTAGCTTGCTTAGAGTGACAAAGCCCAAGGAAAGTACATGGTACAGACCGGGTAGCACAATCACTCTTAGAGCAAAGAGCCGTTGTTGCGGTTTCAGGGGGGCCTTTGTGAGCTTCTTTAGTTTCTCATGGAGCTCACTCTCTTCGTCGCCGCATGCACGACCTTCGGGGGTAAATGGGATGCCTAGGTATTTCCACTCGTCGGTTCGCTTTAAGGATGGTAATGTCCGGCCAGAGCAGCTGAAGGTCACTCCTCTATCCACAAACGACTTCTTCACATGAGGGGCGTTCCTGATGGCAATGGTGAAGGATTTCTGGTCATTTATATTCAATCCGCATGTTCCCAGATAGGAGGAAGCGCTTTCGAGCATCTCCTGCAATCCAGTCTTAGTGGAAGCCAGCAGGACGATGTCATCAGCGAACGCTAGTGCGCTGAAGCGCCTCACTCCTACATCTTTCGGAAGGGCGTCAAGCAGGCCATTCATTACTATATGAAATAGTACGGGTGACAAAGGGTCGCCCTGCTTGACGCCACATGTAGGGTGGATGGGGTCGGACATATCACCACTCACCATCAGGCGCGTCGTACTCATTTCGTATAGGCTAGATACATATTGCACCATTGGAATCGGCGCCCCAACACCTTTAAGGGTGTTCAGGATCGCCGAGTGCGTCACTGAATCAAACGCTTTCACGACGTCCAGCGATGCAATATATACCTGCCTGAAGGTTTGTCTGTGGAATCTAAGGATGAGGTCAAGGTCGAAGACGTTTTCGGCGCAGCCATCCACCGGAACGAACGCTTTTTGGCGTGGGTCCAGCCTTAGTAACCGAGCCAGGCGGTCCGATAGCACCTTATTGAAGGTCCTCGTTATAACCGAGGCCACCGTTATTGGTCGGAAGTCTCCGGGTTCCAGGGCGCCGTTCTTTTTAGGTATTAGAGTTGTCCTTGCTTCTGCCAGACGCTTGGGCATCTGGCCGCAGAACATTAGAACGTTAAGTATTAGCGTCTTGATACCTTTCCACTGCCGCGCTGTTACGCCATCTGGGCCCGGAGCTTTGGTAGACCTCGGGAGAGCCTTCGTTATTTCGTCCAGTGCCATCGGTCGCCAGAGCTCCGTCATCACAGCCGGACTCCCGCTCACTTCCGGTGAATTTTCGCCGCCCCTCGTCATCGCCGTTGTCCAGAAGGAGAAGATGCGACGTGCATCCGTGTCGCTGGAAGGCTTTACGCTCTCCAGCAGTGCTTTAATGCACTTGCACGGATTCTTTTTGTACTCATTCTGCACGTTTTTGTACCGCAATCTTCTCAACTTCCTGCCGGACAATACAGGCTCTGACGACGTCTTCTTCCTTCTGACCACTCTCCGAGAAGATATGTTTTCTCGGAGGTAGATCTCCAGCTGTTCTAAAATTCTCTCCTTAGGCTAGTCCAGGATGTGGAGAGCTATTTCGTTGAGCAGAGGTGCACCCGGACACGAGGTGTTAATCGGTCCTAATTGTTAGATGAAGACCGCGATCTGATCATGCTCTTGCGGTTCTTCACTTCTAGGTGCTTGAGCAGGGACGACTTCATTAACAATACTTCCCATCGCCTCCTGCTCATACTGCTCCACCATCCTCTTATAGCCCTCCTTCCTTCGCTGACCTTTAATCGCATCGACAGTCCGGCTCGCGAAGAGTTTCTGCAATTCAATATTCATGAATTTTACATGTTGTTTCTTCAAGCGAGCCTCTTGCCGAGCACGGAGAGAGATCTCTTCCTCTGACCAGGTCACCTTGACGTTTGGAGCTGTCGCGAGTCTTTCGTCTCGGCAATATCTTTGACCCCTTTGCTCGTGCACCCCGCGTCCGGTCGAAGTTCTGATCGCGCGGGTGCAACCCGGAGCCCGACACTCGTACAACGTGTCGGGTCTGTTCGCTACGGCTTCTAGGGTGTTATATTGCACGGCCAAGACGAGCTCCTGGCCTCTATTAGGTAGGATCGGTTGGGAACTAGTCCTCGGGACACGCGGGCGGCTGCGTGTATCGGTTCTGACAGGGTGGTCATCCCTGTGCTCGGAGTCAGTTTTTCTGGCAGTGTCTGAGGACCCACCATAGATTCTATTTCGTGATCCGAGGCTTATTGTGTCATCTAAACCAACTGACTTTTTGGATCGAGAGGGTTGGTAGCCCGCAGGGTCCTTTAGCCTTCCACCATTAGCCAGCATTACTGTTACCGGCGGGAACCACGAGGAGGTTGGTGGATAGGCGCTTCTATGAACGATAAGAAATCAGTTTGGGAGTCTTAAACACTCACATGGCCACCCCGGCGCTGGTGCTACATTCACCCCGCGCCCTGCATCAACTATGTGACTGCTATGTGGGTGTGGCACATGGTATTGTGTCCCCAACGAGAGCATTCTACATGCTGGGTTACATACTACCCTCCCTTTTCCGTCAATGGCACCGAAGGGACTTCGGAATCAGTTTGAGTGGCTTTTTACACCAACATGTCCAGCCCCAGCTCATATTTTTTCCTTCCTTTTTATTTTCTATTGGACGAGCACTGGTCAAGTTAATATGGTCCTTTACACACCGGTGGGATACCTGAACATGAAGATTCCTGAACTTATTACCACTCTCCCCTTTCCGCCATTGACACCTTAAGAGAGTCATAGTTACTCTGGCTTTAAGAGAGTCATACTTACTCCCGCCGTTGACCCGCGCTTACTCACGGTGTGCCATTACACCCGGTGTTAAATTTAGACAGAAGAAGATAAAACTAGACAGAAGATCCGCATATCCGATCTGCATATGCAAAATGCACATGCAGGGACATGCACTAAATAGGGACAGATGCCACTGGTGTTTTACGTGAGTGCCTGCCTCGCGTACAGCGTACGAAACAGATGGGATGAACGCGTACGTGGCTCTACCCATCTCACTTTCATCCCAGCTGCTTTGCCATTTGGCCAGCAGATGCTCATTTAGCAAATCTTTCACGGCTGATGGACTCAAACCTACAATCTCTTGATTGGTAATCCGATCACCTACACCTAAACCAATCTTCTTTTTAATCTTGTTTGCCATACCCACCTTCTTGACGATATGATCAAGGGGTGGTGCACCCAAGAGTACCTGCAAAGCCTCCGTCGAGACTGTTCGACAAACTTACAGTGAACCTAAAAGAAAATTTCTCTGTCAAGTGAGTAGCTTCCTGGCCTAACATGTGCTACTGAGACCATCGCACCAATATGGTGCACAATATGTGGCACAGGCAACGATCATTCCTCGGTAAATAATACGCATTGCAAGTTTACCGAGGCCCCAATTGACTGTGAGTATGCGGCGCACCAAGCTCACCAACGCAACAATAGCTCTGCCATCAGCCTGAATGTCCTGAAAATGACGATTCAAGCTGCCTTTCAGAAGCATCTGCACAGTCTTGTCCGAAGAGATGGAAACGACCACTTCGGAACCCCATTGACTGACAATGGACATGAGCTTATTGCCAACAGTTGCAAGTTGCGCCCGTGATCGGCCCCCCACAATAAGTAGAAATTCATGAGCATATACACAGCACTTGGTCATGTCGGCAAGCCGCCGCAACAGAGAATCCATCATAAGGTTCCAAATGAATGGACCACAGATGGAACCCTGCGGGCAGCCGCGAGTAATCCCACGCCATGCAAAATCGCGCTTGCCTATTGAGCACGCTTTGCTTCTCGAGAAGTAGCTTCTCCAGAGAGCAGCCTCACGGCATCCTAAACTTTCTAAATTCTTAATAATTGCGCTCCAACTGCGATAGCCGAAGGCGCCCTTGAAATCAAAAAAAATTCCTAAAACATATTTGGCTGATGACTGTTGGACGCTCGTTTTCACGTACATCCAGGCGTCATCAACGCATCTGCCTTTCCTAAACCCGTAATGTCTGAAACACATGCCCTGAACTAAACTATCCTCAAGACTTTCAACCATAATTCTTTCCAGCACTTTACCAAGTACTGGAAGCAGGCTGATGCCATGATAAGACTGAGTATCAGATCTGTCCTTACTTGGCGACTTTAGCAGAGAAATCACTCTTGCTATTTTCCATTCATCTAGAAAATAGCCCTGACTAACGCAATTAGAGTATATTTCTCTTAGGTCATCCAACCCCGGAGATTTTCTACATCTAATTGTTGAAATAGCAAAATCTAGTTCCCTATCAGACAAAGCTACAATCTGAGGCGACGTGGCTCCACCCTTTGCCTGCAGGCGGAAAGAAGCCGCACAGGAGCGCTTCTGCACACTCTCTCCACGTTGTCAACAAATTGTCGCCAACTTGCTGCTCATCTCCAAGTCTTTCTTCTTACGAAAGAACTTGTACAAATCGCCCCAAGGATCATTGCGGTGGCTACTTGTGAAATTTCGCCAGTCGCTCTCCTTTATCCTCACTATCATAGCTTTGTATTCAGCCGACGCCCGCCTGTAGGCAGTCTTAAGCTGAATAGCACTGTCGGAATTCGACGGCAAAGCTTTCTGGAACTTCTTTCGAAGTTTCCGTACTTGCCTGCGCTTGATAGTGAGTTCCCGTGTCCAATACCTTCCTTTCCGTTGGTTAACCTTGCGGCACCTCTTGAAGAGCAAGTCATTGATCTCCTTAACAGATTTATTTAAAAATGCAATCTGACTATCGACATCTAAAGCGGAAAAATCATTAAGTGGAAGCGCCCTAACTCTATCTCTGATGTTTAAACCATACGGCTGCCAATCGGCATCTCTGGTTTTCCATCGCCTATCCTCTGAAATCTCCACATCGACAACGCCGTGAGTGACCACAATCTCAATTGGATTGTGGTCACTAACGTATTTGTCGCCTCGAACGTTCCACACAAACTCATACATATCTCGAGCCGCCGCATTGGTAACAAAGACATCAATATCACTCCTACCATTGCTTGAGCAAAAAGTATATACATTTTCAATGTGTCTGTTCAAGGGGAAGATATCCCTATTCAACATCCAGTCGGCAAGGACCGCTCCTCGATCCCATCCTCGAGACCGAGCACGCGCGCAAGATCGCTTACTGCTCCAGTATTGCGATGATGCGTTCGCGTCCATGCCGATTACAAGCGGACTACTACCTGCCAAGCTAACTACTTTTTCCATGTATCTAATATACGGCTCTAATTCTTCACTATATTTACAGTATATACTAGCTAAAACGATCCTACCGAAGCTTCCCTCTACACTGACACATACCCCCCACTGGCTTGCATCCATCAGAATGCATTCCGCATTGACGTCGTCAACCACGACGGCCGCAGTCGCCCTAGTGCTGGAATAAACCCGCATACCTGCAGGCAAACCAGCAACTTTAAGGGCGTTCGTGCGGTACGGTTCTTGAATTAAAGCGAAGTTAAAGCCAGAGTCCCTAATTTCTTTGACTACGCTTTCCATAACTGCTATCGAACCCTGACAGTTTAATTGGAAAATCTTAAACTTCATTAATGGCGAGAAGTTACCCTAGCTACGATTGAACAGTAAACCGGACAAAGTGCACCCAACGTGCGATGGGAGGCAGGTTTGCCTTTGCTGCTGCAGATTTTGCAGTGCACCGGCTTGCTGCAAGATTTGGCGAGGTGACCTTCCTCGCCACAACAGCGGCAGGTCATTTCATTGCGCGGACAATCAGACAACAAGTGGTTAAGATCAAAACAACGATGGCAACCATAGGTTGGCTTAACCTGGCCTGACCTGTCCTTAACCTGCGATTTTAGCAGAAAAATCACGCTTGTTATTTTCCATTCATCTGGAAAATAGCCCTGACTAACGCAATTAGAGTATATTACTCTTAAGTATTCAGGAATAACTTTCCAGATGGTTTTAACCATCTCTCCAGTTATTCCATCCAATCCCGGAGATTTTTTACATCTAATTGTTGAAATTCCGTAATTTAATTCCCTATCAGATAAAGCTACAATCTGAGGCGCCGCACGCTTCTGCACATTCTCTCGAAATTGTCAACTTCTCTCCAATTGTTGCCAACTTGGTTGCTGTTCATTTCCAGGCTTTTCTTCTTGCGGAAAAACCTGTATAGCTCACCCCAAGGATGATTGCGGTGGCTAGTTGTGAAATTTCGCCAGTCGCTCTCCTTTATCCTCTTTATCATAGCTTTATATTCAGCCGACGCCCGCCTGTTGGCAGTCTTCAGCTGAATAGCACTGTCGGAATTCGACGGCAGAACTTTTTGGAATTTCTTTCTTACTTGCCTGCGCTTGATAGTGAGTTCTTGTGTCCACCACCTTACTTTCTTTTGGTTAACCTTGCGGCACCTTTTGAAAATTAAGTCATTGACTTGTTCAACAGATTCATTCAAAAATGCTTCGCAGCATGCAAAGATTTTACACGCGTTCAGCAGGGCATTAACAACAATGTCGTTGCCTTCCAGCACAACGTTTTGCCTGCTCTCGGAATTTACCTCCCATGGCTTCCCAACTATCTTGACCTCCTTCTGGAAGGCTTCAGGAGTGAGCAAATCGCTCAAGTTCAGAGCATAAAGCTCTGCATGAACTCGGCGCAGGAATTCTTCCTCGAAACACCCTGAATGACTACCCTAGGAAGTGGCTTCACGTTTTTGTCGGCGGACAGACCTATGTCTACAAATTGTTATTTTTGAAAATTTTCCACATCTCCTCAGATGGAGTGCGGATGACTACCCCCCCGTCAAGCAGTGGTTTGACGTCGCTGACCTTCACTTGGAGTGAAGGTGCAACCTGCCCAAGGACTTTGGCCATAACTTCTTTTGACGTTTCAGCCGCGTTACTGCTCCTTACCGATAAGGAGTATGTAACGGGAGTTACATATCAGTTTCATTGTCACTTTCATCTTCAAACTCAATATATCTGCTTCTGGCTTCTTCACTCAAACGCAGATATTGTCTTTCAGTTAAACATTCTATTTTGCGGTTCATTTTTCTTCAACTTCACTGTTCAACTTATAATGACGAAATCATTGAAATGTATTCTTTTTCTAGCGTAGCTGAACATTTGCTACCTAAAAACACAAACAATTCAGAAGCAGGTACCAAAAACAAGCAAAAAACCAAGCCTTATAAAACCAGTTTCTGTTTAATTTTGTGTGCCTGTTAGGTACAAAATGCCTATATTATTATCTTACAAACATGAAATTTGTACAGTTGAGATGTAAAAAATAAGCGTTTCTAATAATCTGCAGATATCTATAAGGTGTACAAATAAGTTTCCTCGGTTTTTTATAAAAAGTTAGGAATTCATTGTGAAGGAACAGTACATTACGTTTTATTTAAAGTATTTTCCATCATTTGCCACTACTTTTCCCCATCTTTCTGGCAACATTCGGATACCCCGTCGAAAAAACTCTTCATCTTTTAACGCTATCCTCAAATCTACCCAATTTTTGGTGTCTTCATATGATGTGAAGCGCTGCTCAGACAGACCATGTGCCATCGACCAGAACAGGTGATAATCAGAAGGGGCTAAGTCTGGTGAATACGGCGGGTGGGGTAAAACTTCCCAGTTGAGTGTTTCCAAGTATGTTGTTACCGGCGCCGCAACATGTGGACGAGCATTACCGTGTAAAAGAATAATTTTGTCGTGTCTGGAGTAGTAATGGGCGCGTTTTTCCTTAAGTGCCCGACTCAATCTCATCAATTGTGTTCGGTAGAGAGCTCCAGTAATGGTTTCGCTTGTTTCGAGCAATTCATAATACACGACACCAAGCTGATCCCACCAAATACACAGCATGAGTTTTTTTCCATGAATATAGCCTTAACTGTCGATGTCGATAGTTCGCCGGGCTTAACCCATGACTTTCTCTTCTTTGGATTATCGTAGTGAATCCATTTTTCGTCACCAGTGACTATACGATGCAAAAAACTTTTTTTTTATTCCTGGCAAGCAGCATTTCACTCATGCATAATCGGCGTTCAACGTCTCTCGGCTTTAGTTCATATGGAACCCAAGTTCCTTATTTTTGAATCATTCCCAACGATTTTAAACGATGTGAAATTGCTTGTTGAGTCACTTGTAATGTAAGTGCAAGTTCTTTTTGCGTTTGGGACGAATCTTCCTCCAATAATACTTCTAATTCCATGTCTTCGTACACTTTCGGCCTTCCACTGCGTTCTTTGTCCTTCACGTCAAACTCACCGTTCTTAAACTTTTGAAACCATTCCTGACAACTTCTCTCACTTAAAGCAGCTTCACCATATGCTTCTAGAAGCAATCGATGCGCCTCAGCTGCAGATTTTTTCAAATTAAAGAAGAAAATCAAAAGTTCCCGCAAATATTGCTTATTCGGCACAAAACTTGACATTTTTGCAGGAAAAAATTACGTGATGCTGATACGGAATCACTAGTACTTTAAGGTTATGGTGTTGCCGGATGACGAAACTTGGGATATTACGTTTTACATCTGACGATTTCTCCATAACCTTCTGGAGGGGCCATCTTTTGACAAACCGCGGAAACCTATTTGTACACCTAATATAATTTTATTTGAATATAAACGAAAAAACTGCGCTAAGTACCCGGGTACCCTGGTTATGGACTCCCGTTCTTCCAGCTGGTTATGGACCGTAGGGTTAAGGGCATTAATCTTACCCTTCGGTGAAGGCGTGAGCCACTATCTCAACCTCAGAGTTACACAATAGTGCGTGAAGCAATTCCTTGCTCACCAAACCACAGCCATCACGATCTCCCACTACGGTGGCTTACGCCATGATCAGGCAGTGTGTGCGCTAACACACACTGGGGTTCTTGATCCCCGTGGTACCGGAAACAAAGCCGCCGGGTGAGGCTTCGTAGCCGAGTCTACTACCAGTTGTGTTCCTTAATACATGCAATGCAAAATATAGACTAGCACATACTCGGCTGTGCTAGCCTTGGCCTTGGTTTACCTTACCCAGTGAGCGTCGCGACCGATGTCAAAACGACAAAATATAACATAAAGAAACTGAATAATATAATAACTTAATAAAAGGGGGCTAATCCAATGATTCTTCAGCAGCGGGCTGTGCCGCTTCTCTTTCTCTAATATTTTCCTCATCAAAACTAACAAAGCAAACTTTTCTGGATACGACCTATCTTCTCTATCTAGCAACCTACTAAAGTTAAACCCTGTACCCGAGGGACTAATGCCTAGCAAGTCAAGGAACCTAACATCACTGTAGAAAGGAAAGCGCCACAGTCACACGCAGAGGTACCGTGAAGGTTTCTCTTGAATAAAAATTCATTAAGTGAATCGTAACCTGTCAAAAGAAATCTTAAACAAAGCCCGAAGCTAAAATCTGTTCTAACAACAGCAAATGAAACGTTTGGGATAAAGGCGAGGCCCCACCGAGCTCGCTTGTATCCCACCTATTTTGCCACCTAGCTATAACTTCTTCATTTAACAAGTTCCTAACAGACGGTTTACTCAAACCAGCCAAGTCTTCGCCTTTGACCCAGTCATCCAGGTCCAAGCGAATTCTTTTCTTCAGTTTGTACAAAATACTCTGCTTTTTGATGAACAAGTCAAGCACCTGCAAGCACCTGCATGGCCTCAGTAAAAACTGTACTGCAAACTTGCAGTGCGCCCAGGAGAAAAATCCTTGGCAACTCATCAGCTTCTTGGCCAAAACCACATTCCGAAGAGCATCATACCAAACTGGTGCTCCGTATGTGGCGCAAGCAACAAACATACCACGGTAAATAATGCGCATAGCACGTTTACCGAGGCCCCAATCAACTTTTAGAATGCGGCGCACTAAGCTCACCATAATGACAAGCTTGTCGCGCAGTGCAACAACATGTTGCGAAAAACACATTCTTTCGCCGATGGTGATACCCAAGTACGTGACGGATTTCTCGTACCTAATGATGCTCCCCTCAGACCGAATGGCCGGATAATGGTCACTCAATTTGCCTTTAAGTAGCATCTGGACGGTTTTGTCCGAAGAGATGCTAACACCCACTTCGACACCCCATCGATTGACAATGGCAAGGAGGTCACAACCAGCTTGCTCAAGTGTTCCAGGGGGAATACTCATTTATAACAAAGAGATTCATACCCGCTAGACCACAGCACCACCAACCCATTCACGAGAACGGGCGCGGACTATACCGTTTTTGCTGTGCCAACTAGGAGATGACGCATTCAAATCTGTTCCAATCAAAAGTGGAACTCCTTTCGCTAAACTATAAATATATTCAATGTAATCCAGATACCGATCTAAATCCTCACTGTACTTACAATATACGCTAGCTAAGCTAAGTGTTTAATTCACAAAGCTAGGTTGTTCAATGTTTATTTCACAGCTAACTTGCTGAATGTTTTATTGACTTGGTTTATACACTTGGTTCACAAAAATCAATTAGTTGGTCGGGTTCGCTGATTGCGCGCTGCTCGCTCCACGTTCGATGATCAAGTGGTCTGGCTGCACTCCGACCACCAAGGCTGTAGCCGAAGAGCTCACAGTCAAGCTTTAAGCTTGCCTCTCCTGAGCGGCCGAAGTCCGCGCTCCGAGAGGACACGGCTTTGGACGATCAGGAGAGGCAGCCTGGCGAGCGGTGTGCTTTGGCGTAAACACTAAGCTTACCAAAACTTCCCTCTACACTAACGCATACCCCCCACTGGCCAGCATACAATAGGATGCTCTCTACGTCCACATCATCAATTATAATGGCCGAAGTGGCTCTTTTGTAGTAGCACCGCATGTCTGCGGGCACACCTACAACTTTCTTGAAATCAGTACGAAAGGGTTCTTGGAGTAGAGCAAATTTTGCACCAGTGTCCCTAATTTCTTTTACTACGCTTCCCATGGTCGCAAAAGACCTGCCAAAGTTCAATTGAATTATTTTTAAATCCATTACTGTCTGGCATTAACAACGGAAACTTTGGAACAATAGATTGGGCAATCCAGAGATACGGATACCATACGGTGATGGTGTCGAGTGGATACGCATTGTAGCAGAAATGTGCTATATAGCATCTTTTCCGCGCCAGCATATTCCTCGACACGCGTTCACTGGCTTTAATGATGACATTGACAGGCCTGTCATCATTGGCTGTCCATTAGGATGTCACAAGTTTGGCCTCCTTTGCGAAAACCTCTTTCGTGACATTCTCATCGACATTCATTTTACACAACTCGGACATAAATACATTAGGGGTGATATTCGAATCTACTCTACTAATAACAATTTTAGGACCTAACTTCTGATTAACCCTGACTCTAAGCCCTACCTCGGTGAACTTCGGATTGGCTGCAATCTTGTTTCGTTCAGAAACAGAGGGGGTACGAATAATCGCACCACCACCACGAAGTGGTTTCACGTCATCTACACGGACACCTAGGGTGGGGGCCACCTCTTTCATGACTTTCGTAACTATCTCTTTCGAGGTAGTTTCTGCGTTGTTGCTTTTAACAACAAGCGAGTACGTCATAGGTTTGCTCGGAATGACCGGAGCTGCAGGTATGGCAGACGGACGGAAGGACAGACGGGTGGACGGACTTTGGTTGTTGCTTGGCTGGACGGGCAGTAGACTACCTACTCGCCCGTTTGTCTCATAAACGTCGAGGCGACCCAACCTTTCGTTCTCCACCAAGATTCGTGTGACGATTTCCTCGAAATCACCACAAGAATCCAGCAGAGTCTCAGCTAAGCTGCCATCTACATTTCTCGAGAAAAGATTCGCTACGAACCTTTTCTTAGCATCCCTAAGGGCAATAAAATCTGAGCTAGTACGGTACCTTAATGACTGATTTTTAGGAGCTGCTGCTTTGATGTCGGTGCTGGCTTCAATTCTGCGACCCTTCTTGGAAACTTGGCACGCTTCTTTTCTTCAGACTTCAGCTCCTGGTCAGATTTATGGTCCTTCCCTCGCTTTGCTATCTTCCGAGTCGGTTGTTCGATTTCGAGGTCAGAGACGGCAGACAGCATCGATTCCTCGAAAAATGAGCTCTCTTCAGCATTCAAGCTGGCTCTTTCACACCTTCGCAGTCTTAGTCATTTTGTTTTTCTTTATGGCACTGCACTGGCACAGCAATCGAGTTCAAGTTTATGGCTCACTGACCGTAATAAACGCGTAATACCGAAAAATTGAACGCGACGGGCGAACGGTGTGTATCGAAAAAAGCGAACACACAGGTAGGGGAGGCCGTAAGCAAGCTCACGGCTCAAGGGCAAGCAATAAATTGCTGCAATAAAGGTCTACCGCGATGGAACAACCAGCTTGCTCAAGCTGTGCTCGGATTTACCTTCCACTAAAAGTAAAAGATCATCGGCATAGGCACAACACTTGCTGCTGCTTAGCCGCCGCAGGAGCGAATCCATTATGAGGTTCCAAATGAATGGACCACAGATGGATCCCTGCCGGCAGCCGCGAGCAACCTCCTGCCACGCATTTCCGCACTTTCCTACTGTGCACGCTTTTCGCCCAGAGAAGTAGCTTCTCCATAGCGAAGCCTCACGGCAACCTAAATCCTCTAACTTCTTAAGAATGGCGCTCCAACTCAAATAGTCCAAAGCACCCTTAAAGTCAACAAAAATGCCTAAAACGTATTTGGCAGTTGACTCATAGACGCACTTTTTAACGTACATCCATGCGTCATCAATGCCCTTGCCTTTCCTAAAACCATATTGATTTGGAAAAATTCCATCTTCTAAACTATCTTCTAGACGCTCGACCATGATCCTCTCCAGAACTTTACCAAATACTGGGAGGAGGCTGATTCCACGATAAGAACAAGGATTAGCCTTGTCCTTATCTGACGCTTTCAACAAAATAATAACTCTTGCTACTTTCAAGTTATCCGGAAAATATCCCTGACTAATACAATTGGAGTCTATTACTCGAAGGTATTCAGGAACAGGAGCCTTCCAGATGGATTTAATCATCTCTACAGTTGTTCCATACAACCCAGGAGATTTTTTACATCGAATTGTCAAAACACCATTCTCTAGTTCCCTATCAGTTAAATTATTAGCTATAGGCGCCACCCAATGACTTGGGTCGTTTTGCTGCTCAGCAGGCGGAAAGAACCCGCGCAGGAGCGCTTCAGCGCATTCGTTCCATGTTGTCAACATATTGTCGCCAACACGAATGCTGCTCATCTCCAAGCTTTTCTTTTTACGGAAAAACTTGTACAGATCCCCCCAAGGGTCGTCACGGTTCTTGACCGCGAAATCCCTCCAATCGCTCTCTTTAATCCTTACAATCATGGCTTTGTACTGAGTCGATGCTCTCCCATAAGCAGTCAAGGCACCCATCAGCTGAGTAGCATCATCAGAATTTGATGACATGGCTTTCTGGAACCTCCTACGAAGGTAGGAGCCTGCGGATGACTGTAAGTTCATTTGTCCACCACCTTACTTTTCTCTGGTTAACCTTGCGGCATCTTTTGAAAAGTAAGTCATTTGCTTTCCGAACAGATTCATTCAAAAGTGACACCTGTCTATCTATACTTAAGGGAGGAAAGTCTACAAGTGGAAGCGCCTTAAAAATTTCAACAATGGTGGGACGGTACAGCTCCCAAACCGCGAACGAACCATTTGAATGTGTATTTGCTTTTAGCAGGCGCATTGACAAAAGTGACATCAATATCACTTCTACCATTGCTTGTGCTAAAAGTGTACCAGGGGGAATACTCGTTTATAACAACGAGATTCATACCCGCTAGCCACTCGTCGACAACAGCACCACGAACCCATCCACGAGAACGGGCCCGGACTATACTATTCTTGCTGTGCCAACTTAAAGATGACGCATTCAGATCTGTTCCTATCAAAAGTGGAACACTTTTCGCTAAACTATAAATATATTCCATGTAATCCAGATACGGACGTAAATCCTCACTGTACTTACAATATACACTAGCTAAAATAAAGTTACCAAAACTTCACTCTACACTAACTCAAACGCCCCACTGGCCAGCATCCAATGGGATGCTCTCTACGTCCACATCGTCGATTATAATGGCCAAAGTGGCTCTCTTATTGTAGTAGCACCGCATGCGCGGGCACACCTACAACTTTCTTGAAATCGATATGACATGGCTCTTGGAGTAGAGCAAATTTGGCACCAGTGTCCCTAATCTCTTTCGCTACGCTTCCCATGGTCGCAAGAGACCTGCCACAGTTTAATTGGATTATTTTTAAATCCATTACTGGCGAGAAGTTACCCTGAAGAAGTTGCTGCTGCAGATTTTGCAGTGCTCTGGCATGCTGCAATCTCTGGCCATATGGCCTTCCTCGCCACAACGCGGCAGCACATTACAGTGCGCGGATACTCAGCCACCAAATGGTATGCTTCCCAGCATGCAAAGATTTTACCCGCGTTCAGCAGGGCGCTAACAACCATGTCGTTGCCTTCCAGCACAACATTTTGCCTGCCCTCAGAATTTACCTCCCATGGCTTCCCAACTATCTTGACCTCCTTCTGGAAGGCTTCAGGAGTGAGCAAATCGCTCAAGTTCAGAGCGTTAATCCTCTGCATGAACTCGGCGTAGGAATTCTTCCTCGAAACACCCTGAATGACTACCCTAGGAAGTGGCTTCACGTTTTTGTCGGCGGACAGACCTACATCTACAAACTTCTTATTTTTGACACTTTTCCACATCTCCTCAGATGGAGTGCGGATGACTACCTCCCCGTCACGCAGTGGTTTGACTTCGCTGACCTTCACTTGGAGTGAAGGTGCAACCTGCCCAAGGACTTTGGCCATAACTTCTTTTGACGTTTCAGCCGCGTTCCTGCTCCTTACCACTAAGGAGTATGTAACGGGAGGCGCTTTAACTTGTGGATTCGTTGGCTTCACGAGCCTCTTCGCGGCGGGAACCGCTTTTGCAACTGGAGCTGCTTTAGCGGCTACAGCCGCGAAGCTTAGTCGATCACCAACAGAAGCCTTGGGGACAGACGAACTGCTCTTGGGCGGACTGCGAAATTCAGCGGACTTCAAAATTTCCCTTTAAATTTGCATTCTCGGCAATGAGGCCCATTACCAATTGTTCAAATTCACCTGTCTTAGCCATCACCATCCTCGTTGAGGCATGGTTGATTGCTCCCACGCTTAGAAATTCGTTGATTATGTCCAACGAGATAGATTTCATCTTCTCAATGATACCCTTGGCCAGCAGTCCAGAAGCATCGCTGCTTTTCCTCAAAATTTCGTCAGAACCAGACGGACAAACATACATATCTTCATTTAAAGTGACCTTGTTTTCACTAAACTTTTGTGTGCCTGCCATGGCGTCCATTCCAATGGGCACACTGTCCTTGTGCTTCTTACGAACAGCCTCTTCGTCGGAACTCGTCATTAGGTCCAGCGTAGGGCCACATATCCTTTTCTTCTTTTTCTTTCCTCCTTCCTTCCTCCGTAATCGTTGGTAGGCATGTTGAAGGCATCGGTGGCATCCGAGGTCCCGGCAAGGTACCCCGCAGTCCGAGGCTAAGCCTTCAGATGCTGAGCTGTCTGCAATGTCCTCAGCATTTCTGCCTTTGGAGCTCTTCTTCTTTTCTTCCATTTTTCTGAAAAATACAAGCAGAAATTACGCGAAAACGATGCACGGTATAGATAGCAATAAAATTGCAGGAATTTTACCGCGAGGGGCACTGTAGCGAGCAAAAGGGTTGGGACCACGAGACGAACTCACGGCACTGTGGCAGGTAAAAACACTGCAAAAACACTTCAAGTACACTGAAGGTGTAATAAAAGCACTCGAGTTCAGCTTGAAGGCTCATCGACCGTAATAAAACGCGTGAACCGAAAAATTGATCGCGAAGGGCAAGGTGTGTATCGAACAAAACGACAATAAACACACAGGGCAATAAAACCGATATGAGATAGGGCGCACTGCAAAGTGCACCTCACAACACGGATCGAAAAAGTCTTGGAATTTACTGAAAAGTTCACGCGACTACCGATGGAAAATGTTGGGAACTTATTAAAAATTCACAAAAAAACACAGCAGAGCTAAAAATCGCAATTTAAACACGGAGCAACACAACTGATCGCTTCGAGCATCAAACACAAATGAGTGAGTAGAGAGGGACAACGAGAATCTCGTTAATCCATTCATGCGCGTCACTAATTAGATGACGAGGCATTTGGCTATTTTTTTTTTTTGGGGCAGGGTTGGCAAAAATGCATTTACGCACTCTACAGTTGTTTGGATGTAGTGTGGGACTCCTGTGACGACTACCCACTAAAAACCATTCCTGTATTATGCCTGAGATCGGCAGGCAGCACAAATGGAGTGTTCTTGGAACAGCTTCCAAGCCGTCTATTGCTTCTTGACATGACCGTGCTCGAGCTAAATAATCGAAAGGCGTTCAGACCCCCAACAAGGACCCGGTGCTGATTATTTTCAACTCGTTCGTGTTTAAAATGTTCTCGGCCAACAGAAAGTTGGCTGAATCAGCACTCCAGATCCCACGCATATTGAGGGTGACTGACGAGAGTTTAAGACTGCTTATTTGGCGGGTGCTCGAGATCGGGTCTCTCAGGTTCGCATAGTATGCTACTTTACGATTATGTGCCGCCCTCAAGTCCACGCTATTACTTACGATCTGGGCGTCGAGCAACACTGCAGAGCTACCCTTTATGGCGAGGAGATCCGGTTTACGCAGGCCCTCGGATGTCACGATGTTCGGTTCTTCTTCAACTACGTCAAAATTTTTAGCGAGTGCGCGCTTGACGTAGTTGGCAATCGCATTGTGCCTTTGCACTCTTGAACAATGCGTCCTATGACATCTTTGGAATAGGTGTCCCAACGTCTCTTCTTCACCACAACCAGCTCTACATTATTTCTCCATTACCCTGCTGCGCGATGTGCGTGACCTCGTAGGCATTGCATTAATTCGAAATTTGTTCGACATGAAGTCTCTGCCAGAAAGACGACTACCCTCAATCAACCATGAGTTTTGTCCGGTTACCTTCGATCAAGGATCCACCGTCGACAGACTCATGAAGAAGCTTGGCCCATCTGCTGTTGATAATTGTTGTGGTGGCATATTCAACACCCCTCTCGGAGAGCCGCCGCTTAGTAAGCTGCAGCTCAGTCGTGAAGTACATACACTCTTCGCCTTGGGAAATATAGGACTGTAGTCCCACCCTCCTGAGAAATTGCATAAGCCATCTCATGGGGGGAATGGACAGACCTCCATCGCCGAGTGATGAGTGTATGTAGTCGTTGGTCACATCACCAGGCAAGTTTAACCACCCCCAACGGCTCCCCTAACAACGGCGTCTATTCGTTTAAGTTTTCTCAGAGTGACAAAGCCAAGAGTCAATACATGATATAGCCTCGGCAGCACTATCACCCTAAGAGCAAATAGCCGTTGTTGCGGTTTCAGGGGAGCCCAAGTAAGCTTTTGCAATGCTCTTTTTAGGTTACTCTCATCGTCGCTGCATGCGCGACCTTCGAGAGTGAATGGGATGCCTAAATATCTCCATTCGTCTGTACGTTTTAGAGACGGTAATGTCCGGCCAGAGCAGTTGAAGATTATGTTCCTGTCCACAAACGACTTTTTGATATGAGGTGCGTTCCTGACGGACACGGTGCAAGATTTGTTGTCGTTAATTCTCGAATTGTCGCGAATAAGTTCGTCCCGCGCCTCCCCCGTTGGGAAAAAATTGTTTGTAAAGGTCGCAACACACTTTTGTGCCACGGCCTTTTTTCCGTTCGGTTGGTAACGAGTTGACATTTCTCTCGGAATTCGCGAATTGTCGCGCATAAGTTTGTCCCGCCCTTCCCCCGTTGAGAAAAAATTAGTGATAAAGGTCGCAACACACCTCTGTGTCGACAGTACGGGTCGCCCTTAGTATGAAGGTTAATAATCCAACTACTTCGGAGACCTCGGCTCAGGAGGTGAGAGCTCTGGTTCGGAGTCCCAGAAGCAAGAGGACCAAGTCTATAGGTGTTTCTCGTGCAGTGGATATGGTAGACATGGATCTCTCCATGCTGGTAAGCGACTCCGATTCCGAGACGGGCAAGGAAAGAGCTTGCGCCAGGCCGGTAGCAGCCAAGAAGGTGAGTCCTCCTGTGCAAAATGTTAAAAGTAGTGCAAATGTTAAAGTATCCATGTCGGTAAAACCCCTAACGGTACGTTTGAAGCGTGCTCGTGATGGGGTTGTTAAGAAGTCGGCGATAGACAGTTTGAAGGAGCTCACGGTGAGGTTGAATGCGGTTGTCTTTGCTGCTGACTCGGTCGAGCGGACCGCAGCCCGTCAGATCATGGACATCAGTTGTGAGTACAAGCGTTTGGCAATGGAATTCATTGCCGAAAATGAATACCTGAGGGGCCGTTTAGAGAGTCTGGGTGCTGGCGGTGGCAGTGTGGCTGCACAGGTGATTTCCCCAGCGGCGGGTTCGTCTAGCGGTGCCATTAGAGGCGTCGCTGCTACTGATAGCTTCCCAACGTTGCCGACTGTACACCAGCCTGTTGTCAAGCCAGTTGAGACGTGGTCCTTGGTAGTCAAGAACCGGAAGGCCGGTGAGACTCCGAAGGAATTGGTCGACAAGGTGGTTAAGCAGATTGGGCCCACCCTAGGTGTGCGTATGCGCCAAGTGAAGGCACTGCGTAGTGGTGACGTTGTCATACGCACCCCATCTGTCTCCGAAAGGGAGAAGATTAGGAAGAATACGAAGTTTGACGAGCTTGGTTTGGATGTCTTGGTGAACGAGAAGCCGGGTAACAGGGTGGTTGTCCGTGGGGTTCCTTGTGGAATCACTGATGAGGAGTTCATGAGTGATCTCTACAAGATGAACCTCAGGGAAAAGATGACCCTGGAGGCCTTCGAGAAGTACGTCAAGCTGGTGTCACGCGCGCGACGGGTGGTTGACGGCGAGCAGATGTCCACCATCACTCTAGCGTGCAGTGGCGCTGCTGCTTCACTCTCTAGTGCTGATGGCGTCTATGTTGCTTGCTTCCATTTCCGCGTGAGTGATGCGAGCATGACGTACGGTTGCTTTAGATGTGGTAGTCTTGATCACAGAGTGGCTGAGTGTCGTGTGGAAGATGTTGTCTGCCGTAAGTGCGGAGAATTAGGGCACATTAGCCGGTCATGTGGTAACCCAGCGCGTTGCCGTGACTGTGCTTACAGAGGCAAGCCGACTGCGCATCGTATGTTGACGCCGGTTTGCCCGCATTTCAGTGCCTTCATTGCCCGCATGAATGCCAGACACTAGGGTGTTTTGTCAGGTTGTTCAGCTTAATTGCCAGCGCTCTTATGACGTTATGTGTGAGTTAGGTGTATCTTTGTGTGCGTCAGGCACCAGCTTTGCTCTGCTTCAGGAGCCTTATGTCCTCGGTGGAGACATTAAGGGCGTCCCTTACAGGATGCGCTCCTTTACTGATGCCAGAGGGAAAGCTGCTGTCATTGTGAATGATGTGAACGTTGAATGTATGGTTGTTGACTGTGGTGATATGGGCGTGTGTGTATTAGTTGAGGGTACCTTTGGCAGGATTTTTCTTGCCAGTGTGTACTGCGCATATGGGGAAGATTTGGGGCCCTTCATTGAATACATGGATGCGGTGTTACTACGCGCTAGTAACATTCCGATTATCCTTGGGGTTGACGCGAATGCATCATCTCCGTCCTGGTTCTGCAAACCTGCTCGTGCGGGGCAGCGGAGCCTTGTACGTGGTGAGATGCTGCTGAAATGGGTTTCTTCGCGTGGCGTCCATGTGCTCAATGAGCCTAGCGCGCGCTATACTTTTGAGGGCCTCCAAGGTATGAGTGATATTGACGTGACGTTTGTAAATGAGGCTGCAGCGGACATGTTTGAGTTCGAGTGGATGGTACGCGATTGGTCAGTGAGTGACCATAATCCTATCGAGATCGTGCTTGCTTACAAGAATGTACCTAGAGTAAGTGAAGTATCCAAGAGGTGGCGCACTTGTCGTGTTAATTGGGTTGCGTACGGTGAGCGCGTGAGAGAAGAGGTTACCTCGGTACCCTTGCATGTGTTCAGTAACATGGCGACGGATGAGCAGGTCATTTATTTGAATGAGGCTGCATGGCGTGTCAACGACTTACTCCTTGAGCGATGCCGTAAGGTGGACACCAAAAGAGTTAAGTGGTGGACACGGGAACTGACTGAGAAGCGAAGGATGGTTCGGCGTCTCAGGAGTCGATTCCAGAGAGGCAGGCTGTCTGATGCTGAGAATGTTAACCAGCTCAAGTATGCGTATAGGCGGTGTATGTCTGAGTATAAGCGTATGATTCTGAGAGTGAAAGATGATGATTGGAAGGCTTTTGCGGGGCGGTACAATGAGGACCCTTGGGGCCACTTGTACCGTATCTGCCGCACAAGAAGAAAGGATGTTGATATGAGTTGTATTCATGTTGGAGACACAGTGTTAACAACATTGAAAGATTGCGTGAGTGCACTCATGAGTGAATTTTTCCCTAGAGCGGGGCCCTCGGCTGTTCCCCATATGGAACTGGTTGCTAGCCCTCTTGACCTCGGTATTGGCGAGCTAGGTAGTAGTGTCGCTCAGGTCAAGTCTAGGAAGTCGCCCGGACTTCCGGGTTTCACGGTTTGACCGGAGAGATGGTGAAAGCTATCTGGAAGGCCATACCCGAATATCTGGGCGACTTGTATGCAAGGTGTATGCGTGAGGGATATTTTCCCAGTGAATGGAAGAGTGCAAGAGTGGTTCTGCTCCTGAAGTCTCCCAACCGAGCTCGAACGAATCCTCGTTCGTATAGAGGGATTAGCTTGATCCCGGTACTCGGAAAAGTACTGGAAAGGATCATGGTTGATAGACTTCAGGAGAGCATAAGTGCGGAATTGTGCCGTCTCCAATTTGGCTTCGTCAAAGGCAAATCGGTTGAGGAGGCATGGTTGCATGTAAGGAAATGCGTAGGTGAATCGGACGCTAAGTATGTTTTGGGAGTCTTCGTTGACTTCAAAGGTGCGTTTGACTACTTGAGCTGGTCGAGTGTTATTGAAAGGTTGAGTGAATTGGGCTGTCCAGAATTGAAGCTTTGGATGAGCTACTTTTCTGGCAGAAAGGCATGTGTGGAGGGCAGAAACGATTCTCTCTGGATGGATGTGGTCAGAGGTTGTCCTCAGGGGTCCATCTGTGGTCCTTTTATCTGGAACCTGATGATGGACCCCTTGCTATGGCGCCTCAGTAGGATCTTTAAGATCTGTGCTTATGCGGATGACTTGCTAATCCTGATTGAGGGACGCTCTCGTCTCGAAGTCGAGCAGCGCGGTTCAGTCGCCATGACTACTGTGTGCGAATGGAGTGAGCGCGTCGGAGTGGATGTGGCAATGGACAAGACGGTTATGATGCTGCTGAAAGGCAGGTTAGCGCTTAGTCGACCTCCATTTCTCCCGGTTAATGGGGTTTCACTCAAGTATGTGACGAAAGTCAGGTACCTGGGCATAACCGTTGGTGAGCGATTCAATTTCTATCCTCACCTAGTCTGGTTGAGAGAACGCTTGATATGTTTAGTCGGTCAGATGCGCCGCCTCTTGAAGTGTGAATGGGGCCTCGGCAGACGTGCCATCCGCAACGTTTATGACGGCCTATTTCTTGCTTGTGCAACATATGGGTCGGCTGTATGGTGCGAGGTGGTCACGTCTGCTGTGGGGTATCAAAAGATACTTTCTTGCCAACGAGTGCTTCTGCTAGTTTGTTTGCCGGTTTGCCGCACGGTCTCGACAGAGGCGATGCAAGTGTTGATGGGTGTGGCCCCTCTTGACCTGGAGGTTCTGCGTCGTAGCATATCCTTTAGGCTAAAGAGGGGAATTCCGCTGCAGAGTGACTGGTTAGATAGGTTCCAGTTGGATGGCATGAGTGATCGTGAGCGCAACGGGCGCCTGTTTGAATGTGTCACCTCTAGATGGCAATCTAGATGGGACAATAGCGTGAATGGTAGAGTGACGTATCGGTACATACGTGACGTCACATCCGTGGTCTTCCGACCAGGATTCACATTCAGCATGCTCCTCGGATTCTTGCTTACGGGGCATGGGTCTCTCAATGCATTTTTGTATTCGAGAAATACAGACAGGTTCGCCTGTAGAGTGTTTGCGGAACGTCGTGCTAGGAGATTTTAACTGATCAATTTTGTGTTAAATGTGTGCATATGGGTGATCAATGTGTGTATTCGGTGTATGGGCGTTTTATGAACGGTGCGAAAATCTGACTAAATGCGTGAGTGTATGGTGTATGGTGAGTGTGTAATTCCTTTGAATGGGTGTAAATGTGTGAGTGTCTGTGAGTAGATGGTGGAATGTATGTGTGTGTTCGTCATCTTCGTGATTCCTGGTAGCGCATCGAGGCCTCACAGGTACTGCACTGCCAGTGTGACCCGGGGCCACCAGTCCTCGAGCTACATGGAGCTCACTGGTAGTAACTCGGTTACGAAGTCTGATCAGAGGCTTTCTGAACCACGGGTGTCGGGGAGTGATGGGGTTGGTCTCAACGCTCCACCTCGGCACTATAGACCAGCGTTGGATCTTGTTGGGGGTGCGATTGGGCTTTTGCCTTGAACATGGGTGCCGCTCCCCGTCTGAGCGGTAGAGGTAGGGATTGGCCTCGCTCCTTGCAGTGAGGAAGCTCGCGACCATGTGCGCAAGCTTCGTACTGCCTACACCATGCGTGTGATGGGCTCTCCTCTGCCCCGAGTCCATACGCGCATTGTTCCAATCCCCTATCGCACCTAGTAGAACGGCAACCAGTCCGGAGTTATGAAGGAACTCAACTGGTAGTAGTTTTGACTACGAGGTCTGACCAGAGGCCCTTTTTCTGGTACCACGGGTTGTCAGTAGGCCCCGGATATTGTATCCGAGCTGACATGAGGTAGGCCCCCTTGTGGGAGTGTCGTGGTGGCTGTGGTTAATACCCAAACGTACGCGGGTAGAGCCTGGCTCGATGTGGAGTTGCATTGCAACCGGGTGCCGTGACCCATAGAACGGCAGAGGTGTAAGATAGTCCTCAACCCTTCACCAAAGGGGGGGTCATGCCTTTTATGCATGACTTCGAATTGGTACCAGTTGGCTGGATGGATGGGATCTCGTATGCGGTCTGTATGTGCATTCTGCATATGCAGACCGGGTGTGTGGATCCCTTGTCTGTCTAGTTGGCTGGGGCGTTGGTTGACGCTTAATTTTAACACCGGGTGTGACGGCACACCGTGAGTTTAAGCCTCTATCGAGGCAGGCACTCACGTTAAGCACCAGTGGCATCTGTCGTTAATTCTTAGACCACACGAATCTAGGTATGAGGGAGCATGATCCAGCAGCCGTTGAAGACTCATGCTAGTAGAGGCTACCAGAATAAGGTCATCAGCGAATGCTAGGACACTGAATCGCCTCCCACCTATTTTAACCCCAATATTCAGTGGCAGGCCATGAATTAAGCCGTTCATGACCACGTTAAACAGTGTTGGAGACAAGTCCCCCTCGTCACACTCGTGTCATACAAGCCAGATGCGTACTGCACCATCGGCCCGGCACTCCAACGCCCCGAAGGGTATTAATGATTGCCGAGTGCGTTACCGAGTCAAATGCTTTGGCAACGTCCAACGATGCAATATATACCGGCCTGAAAGTGTGTCTGTAGTACCTTAGGATCAGGTCAAGGTCGAAGATATTTTCGGCGCAGCCATCCACCGGAACAAACGCTTTTTGTCTGGGGTCCAGCTTCAATAACCGAGTCAGCCGGTCCGATAGCACCTTATTAAGCGTTAAGTTAGTTATAACTGAGGACACCGTTATTGGACGGAAGTCATTCGGGTCCTGCGCGCCACTTTTCTTTGGTATGAGCACCGTCCTTGCCTCGGCGAGGTGCCTAGCCACTTTACGGCAGAATAGGAGCCCATTCATCAAAATTTGCAGGACAGCTCTAGGAAGACCCGTGAACTGCCTTGCAGTGACCCCATCAGGACCGACGGCTTTGGATGCCCTCGGTATAGTTTTATAAATTTCATCTAGTGCTATCGGTTCCCATAACTCGACATCTCGACTGGACACATGTTTGTCTCCGGTGAATTAGAGCCACCCCTTGTCATCGCCGCCGTCCAGAAGGAAAACATGTACCGCAGATTGATGTCGCCAGAGGACTTATCGTCCTCCAGAATCGCCTTCTGACCCTTACACCGATTCATTTTATATTCAATTTGGGTATGTTTGTACAGCAGCCTTCGCTGCTTCCTTCTTCCTTCCTTCTGTTTGCATAGCTTCTGTCGCAGTTTCCATCGGTGCTGAGCTGACTGCAACTGTGGCACTTATCAACTCATGCACGTACCTCTCTACTAGCCTCTTGTAGCTCTCGTTCCTTCTGTAACCCTTTATCGCTTCGAACGTCCAGCTCGCGAAAGATTTCATCAACTCCTGGTTGATAAATTTAATGTTTTTACCACTTAAGCGAGCCTCTTGTCTAGCAAGGAGAGAAATCTCTTCCTCCGACCAGATCACCTTGAAATTTCGAGCTTTTTTTTTCTTTTGCATGCGCATTAATAAAAATTTATTTATTTATTTCCTTATAATGTAGTGCATAAGAGACAACTCTTTTTAATGCATATTCAACGGGTACATAATTTGAAAGAAGGTTTACAAGGTTCGTTCTTAACTACAGTGTTTGAATACATTTAGAAATAAAAAGTGAGGTAGATAGGATATAATAAATATCTTAAGAAGGTATAGAATAAATAGTTAGTGATCAGAATAGATAGGAAAAGAGAGCATAGATAAATAGGGAGAAAAAAGGGGAGTTATGAAAAGTGTTGGAAAAATATCGACTATGGGTAGTGTAGCACAAGAAATCAGGGACTCTGGTATAGGATAGTGCAGTGCTATGTGGTGTCCCCAGAAAAATCAAGCGACACAAGTGTCAAGAGTGTGATAAATTCTTTTTTTTACAGTTCACAATTCTTGCCATTTGGCTGGGTAACAGCAAGAAATCGTGTCGCACTCGAAACATCATATGTATATGTCCTCTGTTTAAACGTGGCAGAGCATTCTTCGTACTCATCGCCATTTTGCATTAACTTCTATATACGAATATATGTCGGTCAGTTAATTTTGCATTCTGAAAGCATTTTTTATAACCACACCTTAATTTCAAAGTAAAGTAATCATTATTTTAAAAATGTAAGTTCCACTCTTATGTTTTATGTACATATATTGAACACGAAAATCACCCTTAAAAAATTTTCCTATAACTATTTACAAATCGTTTTATTTTTCGGTAGTTTTACATTTTTAGGTATATCTAGAGTTTTCTTCATGTTTTTATTTTTAATACTTGTATGTATGGATATGTATATATAAATTGTTTAATAAAATAACAGAAAAGAAAAGTTTTAATGTGTATATTTAATTTATTGATATTTATTGAACAATTTTTTTAAATTATAATATATATAATATATAGGAGCGCGGCAGGATCTCGAGCTTGGCCTTTGGCCAGATTTCGCTCAGGTGTGAAATAGCAGCCGACAAGAACTCCAGGAACTTCTTGGACATGATAGGAATTTAAGAAAATGTTTATTTAAAATTTTAAATTTGAACACAAATTTTATTAAATTTTTTATTGTGAAAAAGAGTAAGATAATAAGTTTAGGCGAGGGGAAGCGTAAGAAATTGTCATCCTCCCCTTCCCGTGGCACTAGCGGAGCGTACCGAATACCTGGCGACCTTCGGTACTAATCCTTACCTGTGCACACGGACCTCTGTGCAGGCGGACCATCCTCTTGTCCGATACTCGTGGGAACCAAAAGTGATTAAATACAAAAAAAGATGCAAAAACAACAAAAGACGGGGACGAAGTAGAGACGGATAGTGACGGAACGTGAAGGCTTAGATGACACGACCCACACCAACCGTAGGGAGCCGATGGCGTCACTAACAGTGACAAGCATCGTGCTTCAATTGGATTATCCGAAGAAGCCGATTAGTATATCTAGTCCTAAGCGAGGCGGATAAGGGTGAGTCGTTGACTCTATTCCAGCAAGACACACCGCAAGCAGGATTGGAAACCCTGCTACCTCTCTTGTCCCTAGACCTTTTGATCCTGGGCACTGCAGTCAAAAGTCTTACTTAGTTCCCCAGAGAGGGATTGCAATCTTCACGTACGGCTCAAAGACTGTGGAAGGAAGGGGTGTTGGTTTTTACTCCAACACACTACGTAGAGCGATCATATAGAAGTTCCAGGCGGAGGTACGGATCGGATCTCCAACAGATATTCACTTCTTCGTGGACAGTCAGGCTGCTCTGAAGTTGTTGCCCTCCGTGAAGCTGAAATCAGAGGTTATATCGAAATGCAGAGGAAAGCTCAGACACTTGAAGAGGACACACAACGTCAGACTCTGCTGGGCTCCTGGAGCTTCGAGGGACACGAGCAAGCGGATCGCAAGGCCTCCTTACAGTCTTCTACACTAAATCTAGCAGTAGCTGACTCCTCCGTATCTATTGACACCAATCTCTAACCCTGATGCAGATTCAGTGATGACGTAGACGAGGAAGAGACCTACCTACTCCGCCAAGGTCCGGCCCTATCCTGACGCCGCCATGACACGTTGGTGTTCCTCGACAGATTGTTCACGAATCTATACCTGATCAATCCCGATGGGGATTGGCCTCGAGGGCTGGTGCCTCACATACCTTCATAAAATTTTTTTAATTTAATCTAAAAAAAAAATTATTTATAATTAATATAAAAAAAATTAATATAATATAGGTCTATATAGTTAATTTATATAGAGGAATAGTCAAGGAATTCTCTTAAAAAACGGAAAAAAAAACAAATTTCTCCTTAACTGCCCACTATAAATTATATATCAATCAACAGTTAATTGTTGTACCGGAATAAATGTATAAAATATAGGTGGGTGTGAAGCGTTTTCAGGTAGTTACAGTTAAAAAAGTTCTTCTGTTAAAAAATGGGGAAAAACAAGGTTCCACCAACCGCGCCATATAAACCATGTATCACTGGTAATTGTAGCTAAAGAAATACATATATAAAATTTAGAGCGGTGGCTCTATACTATAATGCTGTAAACACAATTGAAATTCGTTGCGAAACTTTCGCGATCACTTTCCATCAGGTGATGTCGTTCTCAAACTAAAAGAGATAATGGACCTGTGTAATCTTCTTTTCTATCTTCCTTGAGTTTGAACCTATTTGCCGTTTTTATAAGGCTTTGTTTTGCGAAGTTGCAAACATGTGAACTGTATTTGGTAAAACCACTTAAATATGATATTTTTGGAAAAAAATTATATTCTATATTAAGGTTTATGATTCTTCGCTATTATAAATATTAGGTACTGAATATTTAAAATCGATTAAAGTATTTAAAATAGTAATCTATATATATAAAAATAAGTTGCATTGTGTTATTAATTGATGTTCTCTGGAATGCGTGAACCGATTTTGTTTCTGCAAAGTTCATATAAAAGGCGACGTCAATACCATTTTAGTGAAACCATTAATTTAATTTATTATGCACAGCAATGAGCTTTCTTAAATGTTAACTTAACGGATATTTCAAACATTAAATCAAACAGCTAATACATACTTGTAATACTGTAACGGACTTTTTCATTTGAAAATACTTAGAAAATGCTTGTGCACTAGAGGGCCAAATGGATTCGTCTCGGAGTAAATCTGTGGATACTGCGGATTCCTATAAACAGCGTTAAATTAATGAAATCATCTTTATTATTCAGTTCAACTTTTAGGTATAACGTTGCTACATAATTTATATTTTAAAATTTATTTTCGTATTGTATATATTATTTCGTATATACATATATCTTTAGTCGATGCTTAATTTTTCGATCAACAAATTGAAATATTGTATGTATAGTTTATAAATAACCTTAGTAGCTTACCTTAAAGCTTGCCATTGGATGAAAATAAAGCAAACGTTCTTCCTGTTTTTTTGGTTCCAATGCCAAACCAAACACACCATCCAACCATTGAAAATTCAATCCGTATAAATTAAAATCAGACGCTGTTGGAATTGGAGGTACGGTAAACCGAAATCAATTTCGAACAGTCTGGATTATATGGATCGCCATGTGCCTCCCAAGTAGGATAGGGACGTATGGCGGGACTGCGCTCCAGAGGCGGGTAAGGTAGATAACCAAAGCTTGCGGGAACACCGTCCTTCCAACGAGGTGTGGTAATAAAGATCCGATTTTGATATACGTCTATGCCAAGTGGTAGATTGTTCTCAGGAATAAATTCTCTGTTGATGACTGCAAAATGAAAATAACGAAGGTAAGTACATGATTTCAATGTTTCAAAAAATAAAAAAACAACAGAAAAGGACATTATAACTCAGAGCTGAGAAGCAACATATTAGAAGTCATACTGTTCTTTAATTCTTTCTTCTCCAAATACTATTCCAGACATACATATGTAAGTTTTATTTCCAATATGAAGAATCTTCAATCGTAAAACCTTCAAGATTTAAGGAAGGATTATTGAAATTTTGGTATAAATGCAGAATAGTGGCTAAGCTTAAATTTTTTAATTTTTTTTACCGTTAGGTGGGACCGTTGGAAACGGAAGTGGCTATTGTTTTCGGGGCTGGTCAGCCAACTTGCAGATATGACCGTTTGAAGGTCAAACAAATGGTACTAATTCAAGTCAATTAACTCCTAAACCAAGCTACGTGACGTACAAAGTACCGTTTGAGAGGTATTTTGAATACCCTTAATTTATGTAATATACTCTTTTGCCTATACTATTACGTTTAAGGAAATATATTAATTTTACAAAAGTATAAAAAATGTCTCCTTGAAACATAAGCAGAGATAATGAGATAGGACACTTCAAATTCGTCGCAAAACACAATGGCATTTTCACTAACACTACGATAAAAAATTGTGATTTTGTGCAAAAAACTTGTACTTCGCTGCAAAAAATTTGTACTTCGCCGAAAATAAATTGATCCCATGAACGCATGCAAAATCTGTTTTTCGGGGATTCGTTTATGAAACGTCAAAACAAATAAATAAAAATATTATCCTTTTTATATGTGTAAAATATATATAAAACATAACTCCCCGTTCCGTATAATGGTAATTAATACATGCTTCCATATTTTACCAAGTATTGGTTGTTTATTTCTAATTTTTACTTTGGTATAAAGTAGTCGCTGTGGTGATGTTTTGTTGCAAATACGAAGTGGTTCGCCGATTGACAAAGAAAATTACGATTAATAAATCCAGAATGGTCGCATTTATATTTTTTCGTTTCTTCTCTAATATTTTTGCAAATGAATTATTGTCATACATCTTTGATGCACTTGGGGGGTCAAGCATCCGTTCGCACCTACCATTTTAGGTTTGGGAAACTTCACCACCTTTGTTTATATATGGTGAAATTTATATTTTAAAAGCCAATGGCCTTGGCTATACGCAGTATCTTGTGAAACGGTTTCATTCAGTTCGTTTGAGAGAGAGATGAGGAAGAAAGAGAAAAGTCCATACTCTAGTATCGAGTGTAGAGAATTTTTGAAAATAGACCCTGCTTCTCAGTTTCTTTGCACGCACACAAGACAGCAGTTGTCAAACGAAAGAAGAACAACATAGTTTGCCGAACGCGTGTTCATATTTTCTCTCACTCTGGCCAACATTTGGATATTCAGTCAATTTCACACAAACTTTGGCATCACGTGTTTACGACTTGTGAAATCAAATGAGAAACCACAGTGTGTAGCCGCCGATGGTATTGACATACCAGTAATGAAACCGTTAAATGATACTGCGTCTAGCCAAGCTGATTTCATAACTAAACCAATCCGTGGTGAAACATGAAACAGCTGATTTTTTCAACATACTGAAAGACAGAAAACAAGAACAAGAATATGGTAGCTCTCACATATAGTGTACATGAATTCAACAGCTCATAAAAAATAGACGTCAAACCGATTTTTGAAGCAGCGAATTCGTACTGTCCTATCTCATTATCTCTGATATAAGTGTGAACACGACATTATAAAAACAATTTAGTTGAACGGTTGCATTTCGAGATTTGCCATATTTTGTTTCTATGCGGATATTACACTACGAACATTGTTTGTCGTCGATGAACCATTTCTGCTCTCTCTCAAAACTTTGTTCAGAATTGTAATTACACATAAAGCAAACAAATATCAATATTTACAAATACAAAGCAAAGTTACGAAGTTGCTTTGTGTATTTTTTGTCTTATTATGAAGTCCCTTTTATCAATTAAAGTGCAGTTATTTCAATCCTAAACGCGAGCACTATTTTGTTTCGCCAAACTAGAACACGGTTTTTATCGAAGTTTATCGTCGTCAGAGATAATTAGCTCTGGTCGTCGTCGACCACAAACAATTTTTTTTGCTTCGCAGCAAAGACTACAAGACTGGAAACTCTTTTTTCGCTTTGAATGTGTTGGTGAAATCAGGCTTGGGTGTCGTAGATTACAAAAACAAAACGCATGTAATTTTGACAGTTCGGGAACAAATTTTGACAGTCCGGGAATTTGTTTACAAAATATTTTGAGAGAGGAATGCCACTCTTGTTCTTCTTCACAGCAATAAGCCAGAAATATGATTTTTCAAATACGTAAAAAAGACCAAGGAGCCAGTTTGAAAAGCAACGCACGCTTCTAGAAATGTACATGAAACCTTTTTAAGTCTTATAGTTGCACAATATTGAATATTTTGCAAGTAAAACGAAGTTAAAATTCATAAAAATTACTCATTTCACAAATTTAGTCAGCTGTTTTTAACCTACCGCGCGTATTTTTAGCCGAAAGAGATGCCGACGTATTCAACATGTTTTGTTGAATATTGATCTTTGATTTAGTTTAATATTCACTGAATTGTGACTAGTTCTTTTGGTCTTTAATTTAAACGAATTTAATTTTAAAGGCATGAATTGAGAATTTCTTTATGTTTAATTAATTTTAATTTAAATAAATGAATTGTAAATTTATTTGTGTTAACACATTTTAATTTAAATAAAAGAGAAATGAAAAATTACAAAAATAAATATGTTTACATTACTTTTTAATATTTCCAAACAGCTTAGAAATCGTCAAAACCTCTAGAACTTATAAATGGAAAGTAGTTTTTCTATTAATGTTTACTTAAAAACCAAAAAAATAATTAGTAATAAAGCTGTGTCATTGGTATCCCTGCCACTAACTCACCCCATCATTTTGTGGCGGTGTGGTAACAAAGCAAAACGGTTTACATTTTCAGATATCATGCTTTGTGATAGCCTGTTTTAGCTTGTAACAAGTCGGCAATTTCACCATAAAATTCACATACACTGTATGTGAACCAAAGACTACAAGACTGGAAAATCTTTTTTCGCTTTGAATGTGTTGGTGAAATCAGGCTTGGGTGTCGTAGATTACAAAAACAAAACGCATGTAATTTTGACAGTTCGGGAACAAATTTTGACAGTCCGGGAATTTGTTTACAAAATATTTTGAGAGAGGATTGCCACTCTTGTTCTTCTTCACAGCAATAAGCCAGAAATATGATTTTTCAAATACGTAAAAAAGACCAAGGAGCCAGTTTGAAAAGCAACGCACGCTTCTAGAAATGTACATGAAACCTTTCTAAGTCTTATAGTTGCACAATATTGAATATTTTGCAAGTAAAACGAAGTTAAAATTCATAAAATTTACTCATTTCACAAATTTAGTCAGCTGTTTTTAACCTACCACGCGTATTTTTAGCCGAAAGAGATGCCAACGTATTCAACATGTTTTGTTGAATATTGATCTTTAATTTAGTTTAATATTTACTGAATTGTGACTTTAGTTCTTTTGGTCTTTAATTTAAACGAATTTAATTTTAAATGCATGAATTGAGAATGTGTTTATGTTTAATTAATTTTAATTTAAATAAATGAATTGTAAATTTATTTGTGTTAACACATTTTAATTTAAATAAAAGAGAAATGAAAAATTACAAAAATAAATAAGTTTACATTACTTTTTAATATTTCCAAACAGCTTAGAAATCGTCAAAACCTCTAGAACTTATAAATGGAAAGTAGTTTTTCTATTAATGTTTACTTAAAAACCAAAAAAATAATTAGTAATAAAGCTGTGTCATTGGTATCCCTGCCACTAACTCACCCCATCATTTTGTGGCGGTGTGGTAACAAAGCAAAACGGTTTACATTTTCAGATATCATGCTTTGTGATAGCCTGTTTTAGCTTGTAACAAGTCGGCAATTTCACCATAAAATTCACATACACTGTATGTGAACACGCGGACGGACATTTTTTTGAGCTCTCTCACGAAATAAGAGGAGTTTCCAGTCTTGTAGTCTTTGATGTGAACACGCGGACGGACATTTTTTTGAGCTCTCTCACGAAATAAGAGGAGTTTCCAGTCTTGTAGTCTTTGCTTCGCAGAAGCAAGCTCAGGTAAAATATTAAACAGAATGGCGTTAAACGATTTGATTCAGAATTTGACAATCAGTTGTCACACGACGTTTGTGCACGTAATAACCCTACTAAAACAAAGAAAATTAATTTCTTGGATAGATTGCGAAACAACACGTTAGTTCTGACTGTTTGATTATTATGATACGAGTGCTGAAGTGGAGTAAAAAATTACTCTTGTAAATGCGGCGAAACGCTGCGAAATTCGTCCCGAATGTCAATGCATTCGGCTTCTTCGAATCCCGTTTGAATTTGGCTTCGATCCTCGTTTTCTGCCAATTCTGTTGGGGTTGACTGAATTGTTGACAGTGATTCTGGCTTTCCGTGATATTAGCTTTCATATCTATGGAAAGGTTCCTTCAAGGTTTTGTTTGCTCAGTTCTCCGTTCCCGGTTTCTATACCGTATACGAAACAGTTCACAGAAAGGTGTATTTTTCCTTGTAAGGCACTCTCCATGGTGTGCCACGTTTTCTCGCATAATGAAAAGGTTACTATTAACGCTACCAGCTCTACTAGCTTTTCGTAATATGATTTCTTATTATTTATTATTATTTATTGTTATTATAAAAAGCAGGTTTTTCCACATACTCTTCTAGTATCATTATTCCAATTAAAGTAAATTTAAAATTATTATCCTATCCTATATTCAACGCAATTTTTCCTAATTTATTTTGGTGCCTATATCGTTGACCTAATATTTTAATGATTACCTAACATAATTGTCTGACTAATTCTATTTTTCCCTTATTTACTATTATACATGTAACTTAAGTAAATTATTGTAGAAGGGTTTCTCCTTTCCTTTTATAACAATTACCGTCGTTACTGGTGATTTTATCCTTTTCACTTCATATGGTCCGATCCAAATCGGAGAAAAGTATGCTATGGTATGCCCTCGCTTTTTACCAAATGAGCATATTATTATTATATTATTTGTGTCCTGGCTGACTGCCCGAATATTTTTCCCCTGACGTTCCGTCTTGATTTCCCTTTGCGTTTGCTCCACTCGAGTGTATAGCGTGGCAGAAAGAAATAGTGAATTCGTGTTGTAGCTTAAGGGGTTTGCGTGGAAGGGATTACTTCTTTGTATTGTACTATATCTATGTATTCTCCGTAACACTGAGCAGATAAATTCCCAATGCGGCGTCTTTTAACCCTGTTTTGAACGATTTTTCGGCGGCCCCTTCCACCATGCTAAAGTCCAAAAGTGATATAATTTCAAAAGTTTCTTCACGCAATTAGGTAAAGATTTAGAGATTACATAGGTATTCGCGATACCTTTTAGGTATTTTCCTCAATATATAATGCACTCGCAAGTAGTAACATTTTCAATTTCATTCGGCCCGGATTGCCGTGGTCCTACGTACACGAATTTTTATTTATAATTGTTTTGACATAAAACAGAAAATGAAGAAGGTATGCGTTTTAAAAAACCCTTATTCTTTATATATGTAAATGCAAGATTACCAATATAAAAAATACATCAATTAATCACAGAGCTCATTGTGGCCAGACACCAATTTTTGGCTTCAATGCTATATTGAGATCTTGCTGTTAGTTGTCAAAATAGTCAATTCAATCACCGAATGTTCCTTTTAATTTTGGGCAATTTTCAAACCAAGTTCGTATTTCATAACCAAAAACTAAGTAAAAGTATCACATAGTTTTTACTGAGTTAAACCACAATTACAAATATTCAAAATCGTCACAAATGTATTATCATACGTACATAAGTATGTATATTAATCTACAGGCTATATAAATATTGTACATATATACATCTTTTTGCAGTCTCATTGATTTTACTGCAATGTAACTTTTAGAATGTTCAACTGTTTAAAAAATGCTTAACTTTAGACAATATCTAAATCAAAGAGTTAGTAGTACAGTAATAGTTAGAAGTACAAAATACAAACTGTTACAGAAAATTTAACAGGGTTAAGTAAAAACCCAATTTGAACGCACACGACTTTTAAATAATCGCTGTTTTCTCAAACGTAAATAACTTAAGAATTGTCAAGACGAAATCTTAACAGTTATGTAATTTTATTGAAGAAATTTTAAACTGTGGCTGGAGACATGTTTATATCGATATACATTCTAAACACTAAATACGCGAAGTTGTCATTTCGGCATAAATGCAGAATAGCTGCCAAGCTCAGATTTTGTTCATCTTTTTTTTTAAAAGCTAAAGTAATGTAATACAATAGTAAGTATAACCTATTATATAACATTTTAAAGGTAGAAGAACAAGCTTTCCATAACTGTAATTTGTTTTATACCTTAATGTGTCCGTTTGGAAGAAATAAATTGTTGTTTCAAGGTCAACTTGTCACATTTTTCTAAAAATCAATATAACTCCTTCACAGCCATGTTATAGATAAATGTGCATTACATCAATGAAAGTTATTAAAAATACCTTTCCTACAGTACTTCGTTTGTTCCGCTAGCGTACTTAGTTTATGAAATTAGTGCCTTTTATTAGTACCATTTATTTGACCTTCATAACCACCATTTATTTGACCCCGAACAAACATGGCCACTTCCGGTTATAACGGTCTCAAATAACGGTAAAAAAAAATCTAAGCTTGGCAGCTCTTCTGCATTTGTTCCGTCATTTCTTCACAATTTATGAAAAAAGCTTTCTTCTAAGTCGTATTCGTTGGTTTTATTAATGGCATCTTCATTGAACTGAAGATAAAATTTTCCACCTTTTGCAAATTCTTCGAGTAGATGTTTGAATCATTAGATTTCGCGAGATTATGAACATTCTTCACATTTGAGTACGTACAATTTGTGTAGGGCGCAGAAGCCTTGAAATGCCTTGCAGGTTTTAAATCATATACATCATTGAAGAAGGTGAAAACTTCTTCCTTACAGGAAAAGCTATTGAATTTCAGACGCAAACTTCGTTCCATTCTTTTGCTCCACATGAATGTTAAGTGATGATGAAAACAATGAAAACTAATGTTGTCACCTGCGGCTGCATCTATATTAAGCCAATCTTGAACACAACTTCTTGGCCTGTTATCCATTTCGGAATATTGTTCATCAAACAGTGCGGGGTTTGCAAGAAGACCACGTGCAGACATCACGCCATCACCGTTTGTTGCATTCCGCAGTTCCACAGCTTCCGCACGCGTCCTTACATTCCCGTTTACAATGATTGGTATGTGAACAGATTTCTTAATTTCCGCCATGGCTGCAATATTCAATGGGTGAGAACATTTCTGCCATTGCGTTCGACCATGTATGGTTAAAAAGGTAACACCACATGTTCCAACTGACGTGCCAGCTCTACATTGGAACGCACGTCCTCGTTAAATAAACGTATTTTAAGTGAACAGCTAAAATTGTCTGGAAGTGTGCGGCGTATTGTGCGCAAAATATCATAAATCCTGTCGGGCTGTTTTAGCAACCCACACCCGTAACCCTTAGCAATGGCCCACGACTGTGGGCACCCACAGTTGAGATCAACACCATCCACATATGGATAAATCAATTGCGCAGCGGTAACAAATTCTGAAGGGGATTTTGCAGCAAACTGAGCTATCAAGGGTTGATCATCTGGAGCTCATAAAAACAAAAATATATAAAAGTAATCGTTGTATTATACTGTCGTCGGATACCATAGTTTGTTGTAAACTCATTATGTCGCGCATTCTCGCTCTGATTAAAAGAATCTGCAATGATCATCGGCGTGAAGCAGAGTTTAACACCATATTTCCGCAATAATTGACGAAATTCAAGTCTATAAAAATTATGAATAAAAATTACTAATCAATGAAGTGAACAATAACTAAATTGGATAAGAACTACCCGGGATTTAACTTTACATGTTTTCTAATGTCGCTTTTTTGAAAAAGAAAGTTATTTACCGATTTCAATAAAAAAAACACCAGTAAATAGCTTCTTGACTCTACTTTGTTAAAATGCAAACGTTTATACAGGTTTCTGAAGAACTTTATTTGGGAAAAATTAATAAATACTATAAAAAATAGTAGTATAAATAATAAATGCGATTTGCGGGGAAACTAAAATTTTTTCCATAAAATCTCTGAAACAATAAATTAAAGATATTAAAATTACCTTTCCAACGATGTATATATCGTTCCTATATGTGCCGGGATTATGGAGATATAGGACATAAAAGCTTCAAATTTTGAAGGCTCATAACTCCTAAACGGGCGAGGGGCGGGGTTTGTTTTCGTGGGTAGTGTTGCGGGTGCCTGAAAGGAAAAGAAAACAAACCTTAAAAAAATTATCTGTCAGAGGAATTAATTTAGATGTTTTCCTTCTGACACCAACGTTGGTTTGACCCGACATTGCCAGACACGAATATCCGCGCACTTTCGAGTGGTGGGAAAAGTGGCGGAGTGCGGATCGAACAGGTTCGAGTTTGGCTGTGGTAGATGTGGAGAGGTTAGCGGGGACACGAACCGTAGTTGGGTGGATGGTAGACGAGTGCACTCACATCGACAATAAGGAAGTAAGAAAACAGTAATGAGTCCAATGAGAAAGGCAGTTACAAGAAACCAAAAAATTGAGTCGAATTCGGTGAAGGTTACCGATCAGCGACCTCTGGGTAGTAAGGTCATTGCTAATCGGACAGTAGACTGTGGCGGGTGGAAATAATTTAAAAAGTGAAAGTAACATATATAGTATGTAGTGCAAGATTTAATAAAGAATTAATATATATAAAGAAAACAAGAGGCAAAGATATAGATATAAAGGAAACGGATAGAAAAAAGGTAAATCATTTCTTTAAAATCATATAGAATAGAAATTTGTAGATGAGTAAAGTAGTGCAAAGTAAAGTTAGTTGCAAAATTAGGCTGATAATCCTTAAAATGTAAAATCCCACAGGGAAGGAAAGAGAGGAGGAAATAAAGGCACAATTACTTAAGGCTGTAAGTAGGAAGGAAGGCGTGATCAAATGGTGTTCATCTCGTTTTTTTTTATGCAGTGTGGCTATAGAAGGAGTCAAAGATCGAAGGAAAAGACCGTGGCGCTGGGAACCGCGCCACCAAGATAAGTTTGAAATCATCTTTACAAAAAAAAAAAAAAACAAAAATTATGTATTCGAAGCCACAAGCCGATTTCGTTTTGTTTAAATAAACTGGTGATCATGTATTAGAGTAGATCAGTACATACGAGTTTTCTTTACGTACATAAAATCCGTTTCCTCTAAAACACCCTAAATCATCCGTTAATATACCTATATACATATATAGATCATGTACATGCCACTGCTCTACTTACAATAACAGTTACAATTACATACATTGCAAATATAAAACTTCCTTATATATAATGAAGAAAAGGATGAAATAAAGTACATACAAAGTTTTCCCGCCAAACTGTCAGTACATAGATTCATACGTTTCGAGGCATATATACATAAATATACTGATTCCACGAACTCCTACCTGAAGTAAAGAAATCGGAAGTCGTACATAAGCAGCAAGCAAAGCTGAAACGCAACGATTATCACCCGAAATATATGCGAAGAATAGAGAACATTTTTTTTATTAATTCTATTTTATTATAATACCTTTTACATGTTGTTGTACCCTTTTTTTTTATTTTCATAGTTTTATTAAGTGTTACATGTATACAGGGTGCAAATTTTCTAAAATTAAGAGTACATATATATATGTGTGTAAGTACACCTAGCTTCCGTTTTTTTTTTTTATGTATATAGCACAGCAATTGGCAACCGACAAAGCCGGCAGGTGATTGATATAGTCCATTTTTTTTTGTTGTCCTTGTGGTGGTAGTGCCAGGCCATCCCGGTGAGCTCTTCGGGTGGGTGCGCTAGGAACAACGACTGGTAGTAAATTCCTGTATGTGCTTGAGTTGTGCAAATTGATGTGCATTAACATAAATAGAAGAGAAGAATTTTGTAATTTCTGGAAGATTAAAAGTAATCTCGTGTTTTAACTAGTTTTTTTTATTAGGTATTATGTTTTGTTTTAAGTGAAATATTGTCGTAAGCATATGTACGCCAAAAGGCCAAATAAAGAATCTGTATTAAATAAGAAATAATATGAATATGCATTGAGTTATATTTTTGACGGTGGAATAACGACGCGGGGGCGAAGCAAGAGGGATGGCGAGGAGATATTCACCTTGAAGGTGAAGTGAATACGTGTGTTTCTTTTCATTTTTTTTTGTAGTTGAGATTCTCATCATTTAGCCGATAAATGATTTTTTTTTGTTGTTACTTACCACGGCCGGATGCGAAGGGTTGAGAACCACGCCCACTACACGAAAACATAAGAAAAAAAGCTTGAGCTGGCTGCCGTGCACCACATCCGGACAGGTCGAAGAAGAGGTTACGTAACAATAAATGGCGCCCAATATTTAAAAAATGAGGCTCGGCGATTCTTCCTCACCCAAGTCTCCAATGCTTGATGACTTTGATGGGCTTATAGCGACTTCAAATTGCACAAGAAGCGGGAACGTGGCGATGAGGAATCGCAGCAAAAAGTGTAGTTTTTTTTTACGCGGTTTCTTCTCAGCAGAGTCTCCAAAACATGACGGCTTGAACTGGCAATGCAGCCAAGCTCAATTGCGCATGCGGAGGAGGCACTGCTGACAAACAACCGCAGGCCAAAGAAGTGTTGGTTATTCATGAGTTTTTTTTTTTTGATGAAATTAATTAAGAATGAAGCCATAACAATTATGGCGTCCAAGTGAAAGCGAGCTTTGCGGTTTCTCCTCCGCATGGTTTCCCGAATAGGTTGACTTAGACTGGCAAGACGAGCCAAAGCTGATTGCACCGACAAGGGGAACACTGCGGATGAGCAACCGCAGACCAAAAACAAAGTCGTCTTGTTTCGTTTGTTTTAGTAAAAAGGTTAAGGCCCAGGCGATTCCATCTTCGCAGCTTTTCTGAAAACCGGTGGCTTGAAATGGAGACATAAGCCAAGTTCAATTGCACCGGGTAAAAGAAGCACTGCGAATAGGCAAACACAAACACAAACATTAGTATGTATTTAACTTGATGAGAGATAAATAAATAAAACTACTGTATAAAAAAACAGCTCCTAAAATAGACGAGCGAGACTACTATGATAACACACTATACAGTACAACGTAACGTATACGATTCACACGAAAAATTTAAAATCAAGAGGTGAAAGACACTCCATTAGGTAAAAGAAAAAAAAAAAAAAACATAACTCTTGTTCGCTCCTAGTCGTGAAATTCCACCGTCGTATTTTTTATAAAAAAATTAATAATTTTGAATTTGGTTTAATCTAGTTTCGAGAATTTTATATGAATTTCGTTTTTGTTTGTTTTTAGCGATCATCGTGAAATAATTGTCCAATCGTACAACCGATTAAAGTTTTGTTTAGTTTTGCTCACCTTCCTTAAAGTTTTCCTTACTAACGATTATTTTCTAACTTCTTCATTTATTAATAAGTTTTTTTTATAAAATTTCTATTACAAATTCAACCCAAAAAGAAGTTTTTATTACTTATTACTTTACTGTATCGTTTATCGTTATTACTTATTATAGTTTTTTTGTTAGTATTGGTATTTAATTGCTAACAGTATTTAAGTTTTTATCAGTTTAATCTACCTTATTCAGTAATACCAAGGTGTTCTCAATTCCGACTTGAATTACGCATTTGAAAGTAGTAATTGGTGGCAAACATTCGAACGCCAATCCATATAAAGGTCTCGGAATATATTTATATTTTCTAGTTTGGCTTGTTTGGTCACTAACTACGTGTTATACCAGGCAATGTCAAAGCGAGATACTCGTTTGAGTTACACAAAACGACGTGGAGGACAGTGTGATCCGTATAGGGTGTCACCCAAAAATAAGTTAACTATGTACCATACGCCGAGAAAGCAGACAGATATGCCAACAGAGGTGGAAGAGGCAGAGCGGCAGAAGGGCGCATCGTTTATAGATTTGTCAAAAACCATAATAACGTCCAATTCGCACAGTGCTCAAACAGCAGCTTCAACGCAGCCAGGGACGGTTACTGTCGCGATACCAAAAAACTTAGTTCAGCGATCTCCTCCTGCAGATCTGCCTCGTCAACCTTCAACGATCCTACCACCGTTAAGCTACGAACTACCGATAGCTACAAACATATTTGATGATGAAGCCGATAAGGTGAACAGACTAGTCACCCATGCTTGTTCCGATTTGAAATCACGATTAGACGAATCCATTAGGGAACAAATACAGAAAGGGATCCAAGAGGGTATGTCATTTATGATGCAAAAGATGGAATCCATGCTCGTGCAAACCAATGGACGACCAGTCCCGACAGATCCCGCGTATAGGCCCTCTTCCAACCAGAGAGTCGCTAACCACAATCAAGGTTTTCCTAAAAATAGAAATCGTCAAAACAACAGATATAGAGTAGATAATATAGGTGCTCAAAGCGTAGTAGAACCACAAAGAAATAGGCCGTGCATTGCGAATCCTCCGCCAGCTTACGCTCAATCCGCCTCGCGTACCTACGCTGCATCTCCACAGCTCACGAACTCGGATGAATCTCGAAGTGTCCGAACAGAATACCGCAGCTCGACTGTCAAACTCGACACATGGGGGCTCAACTTCAACGGACGTCCACAAGAAATGTCCGTGGAAGATTTCATCTTTAGGGTCGAATATCTGCAGGCCCAGTATGACTGTCCATGGCCAGAAATTTTGAGGGGGTTTCAGTGTTTTCTTTCTTCGGAGGCTAAGGACTGGTACTGGCTACATGTTAAAACCCACATAGTTGCAGATTGGCCAACCTTGCGGTACGCTCTCTTGCGACAATACCGCATAAATCGGTCGGATGTCGAAGTAATGCGCGAGATTACCGAACGGAAACAGTTCCCAAATGAATCCATCGACGCGTTCTTCCAGGCTATCTGTAAATTGAGAGCAAAGTTGGTAAATCCAATCACAGACGCCGAAATGGTGAAAATAATAAAAAGGAATTTAAGAGAATCCCTATATCAACTGATATACCCGATACCGATCTACTCCGTGGAACGATTGCGTGACGAATGCCATGAAGCAGAAAGCAGCACCGGGTGGCGTGAGAGTCGAAAGGCTCAGCGGCCGATGGCACAGTTCGCGAAACGTGTCCATGAACTAGAATGGGATCCCACGATGGACAGAGCTTTGAGCAATCCAGAAAAAGAGATGATAGAGGAAGCCCGACATGTAGTAAACACACATACTCAACAGCAACGGCCAGCGATGGAACGGAAACTGATCTGTTGGAACTGTCGAAACACAGGCCATGTATACATGGATTGCGAATCATCGCAACAACATGTATTTTGTTTCAAATGCGGATTGGCAAACACGATAACACCCAAATGTCCGAGTTGTAATCCGGAAAACGCGAAGAGGAACGTGGCAGCAGCGGGGGAGCCATGCTCCAAGATGAATCCCGCGAGGGCTATCGAACAGCGGCCCAATCAGCCACAATAGAAGAGTCAAGTGCAAAAGAACCGAAAAAAACTGAAAAAATTCATATATTAGTAAAAATTCAATTTAGTCATAAAGTTAACAACAAAAATTTGAAAATTATCAAACCACTTGAAGAGAGGATGGTCGAATATAATGAAGTTCGAAATCGTCTATTTGGAACAAAGCAATCAGCAAAAGAACAGGTGATGACCAAGACAGTCAAGAAAGCGCGCGATCGATACGAGAATCGTAAACAGATTCGCAAACAGGTAATCGAATCCGTGAAAGCAGCTAATCGCAACGATCCTCGATGCTTCGCTGATATTCAGATTGGAGACCGGGTAGTCACAGGTTTACTAGACACGGGAGCGTCGGTCAGCATTTTAGGGCGAGGGTGTAGAGAGTTAGTTGCCGATTTGGATATAGACATTTTGCCATACCACTCCAAGATCGCGACGGCCAGTGGTCACTCACATGACATAATCGGGAAAGTTAGGTTACCTGTAGAATACAAAGGAAAGAAAAAGGTTATTTTGTTTTATTTATGTCCATATTTAGAACAGAATATATATCTAGGCATTGATTTTTGGCGAGCGTTTGAGTTGGCCGTAGGGGTTCTATTGGCGCGAAAGATGATGAAGACGTAGACCAACTAATCGAAAAGAGTCCAGAGGTAGAATCACATGAGCTGACGGTCGAGCAGCAAGCGCAATTAGACGAAGTGATTAAAGATTTCAGGACGTTTGAGCAGCACGGTTTGGGACGTACGGGGCTAGAGAGACATAAAATTCAGTTGGTTGAAGGATCAGTGCCAATAAAAGAGCGGCACTATCCCATGTCTCCCGCGGTTCAAAACATAGTGTATGAAGAGGTAGATAAGATGTTGGAGATGGGGGTGATTGAGCCGAGTCAAAGTCCCTGGAGTAACCGAATAACTGTTGTTAGAAGACCTGACAAAAATAGATTTTGTTTAGATGCCAGGAAGTTAAATGAGGTTACCGTCAAAGATGCGTATCCTCTACAAAACATAGAAGGGATTTTGAGCCGGCTCGATTACACCTATTTTATCAGCAGCGTCGACTTGAAATATGCCTTCTGGCAAATCGAGCTGGACGAAGAATCCAAATCTTGCACAGCGTTTACTGTCGCCGGGCGACCACTTTATCAGTTTGTTGTAATGCCTTTTGGTTTGTGTAACGCTGCTCAACGTCTCTGTCGATTAATGGACAAGGTGATCCCATCAGACCTAAGGTCACATGTCTTTGTATACTTAGATGACCTCCTCATTGTCGCACCAGATTTTGTCACGCACGTGCGAGTATTGAAAGAAGTTGCTGAGTGCCTGAAAAACGCCAATTTAACAATAGGGTTAAAGAAGTCAAAGTTCTGCTTTAAGGAACTCAAGTACCTTGGTTTCATCGTAGGTGGAGGCTCGCTGAGAACGGATCCTCAAAAGATTGAAGCAATTCAGCAGATACCAGTGCCTCGTTCAGTGAGACAAGTACGAAGTTTCCTAGGCACCGCCGGCTGGTATAGACGCTTCATAAATAATTTCGCAGCGATCGCCGCGCCCTTGACAGACGCGTTAAAAAAGGAGAAAAAATTTGCGATGACTCCGGAGGCGATAAAGGCTTTCGAGCAACTGAAACTGGCACTGACGACTGCTCCGGTACTGAAACACCCAGAGTTTTCGAAGCGTTTTTGGGTTCAATGCGATGCGTCCGATGTGGGCGTTGGCGCAGTCTTATACCAACTAGATGAAGATAAAAGCGAGAGACCCATAGCCTACTTTTCTCAAAAGTTGAACGGTCACCAACGAAACTATAGTGTAACGGAAAAGGAGTGTTTGGCGGCAGTTCTCGCGATAAAAAGGTTCCGGCCATATATAGAACTTATGCCTTTCACGGTGGTGACCGACCACGCTAGCTTAAAGTGGCTTATGTCGCTTAAGGACCTAAACGGAAGATTGGCTAGGTGGTCTCTCCAACTCCAAGCGTATGATTTTGACATCCAACATAGAAAAGGGTCCGAAAATGTAGTGGCCGATACTCTGTCCAGGTCCATCGAAGAAATACAGTTAAATAACCAAGGAATCCTCGACTTCGAGACTACAGAGTTTGAATCGGAAGAATACCTGCAATTAATAGAAAACATTAAAAGCAATAAGGAAAAATTGCCTGATTTAAAAGTAGCAGACGGGTTGGTATTCAAGCGAACACATTTCGATCGAAGTCCAGATGATGTGGAGGAGTTTAAATGGAAGTTGTGGATCCCAGAGTCGTTGACCACAACGCTAATAGAGAAGGCACACGATCCAGCAACCGCTGCACATGGAGGAATTGCGAAGACGTTGCATCGATTGCGTCGTTTTTATTATTGGCCAAGGATGACGATACAGGTGAGAAACTATATTAATAGCTGTGCTGTCTGTAAGCAGTCCAAATCAGCCAATACGAACTTGAAACCCGGTATTGGACACGAGGTCGTTACAGTAAGGCCGTTCCAGAAAATTTACATCGATTTTATGGGTAAATATCCTCGTTCAAAGCGCGGAAATGCATATATTTTCAGTGTCGTAGATCATTTCACGAAATTTACACTATTAAAAGCCATGCGAAAAGCCACTGCTGCTAACGTCGTTGAATTTCTCACGAATGAAGTGTTTTATAAATTTGGTGTTCCCGAGGTGATCCATAGTGACAATGGGAAACAGTTTATTTCACAAGAGTTCAAGAGAATGGCAGAAACTTTTCAAATTATCCATCTTAAGACGCCAGTGTATTCACCCCAATCAAATGCAGCTGAACGCGTGAATCAGTCGGTATTAGCAGCGATTCGATCTTATTTGGAACGTGACCATCGTGAATGGGATCTTTATCTACCCGAGATCGAATGTGCCATGCGAAGCGCAATTCATTCGGCTACTGGTGTAACTCCATTCTTCGCCTTGTTTGGGCAAAATATGTTTATGAACGGCGCAGACTATAAGTTAGCACGTAAACTCCACCTATTAAACGATCCCGACCTAATAGTTTTGGATAGAAAAAGTAAGTTAGATTTAGTGCGAGAAAATATAAAAAACCATCTGCACTCAGCATACGAGAGAAGTGCAGTCAGATACAATAGGCATGCTAGAGATGTTCGCTTTGTTCCAGGCCAAGAAGTATACAAAAGGAACTTCGTACTCAGTAGCTTTAAAGATAACATCAATGCTAAATTCTGTCCGAAATTTACCAAATGCCGCGTGAGAAAAGTTATTGGAAACAATATGTATGAACTGGAAAACTTGAAAGGGAAATCGTTAGGTGTGTTCCACGCAAAAGATATTAAGCAATGAACTCACCAGTCAGTTGGGTGGATGGTAGAACAATACCGGTGACGCGACATTCAAAAAAATAGACTTTCAAAATTTTCCCGTAGTTTTTTTTATCAATGATTTTACCACTTTACCATGATTATCATTATTTCAGAAGTCAAGGCTGTGGTCAATATCCAGCTCTCCGACTAACCCTACTGTTTGATTTTTTTTTGTTACGCCAATCACTGTCCAAATCATCATCAGCGCGACAGACCTGCAAAAGTGTAAAAAGGTGCAAAAAGTAAAAATGTTTTTTTTTTAAGAACGCCATGCTTCCCTGATGCTACCGTCCAACGAAAACATCCACAGTAAGGCCAAAGCATCGATTCGAGAATGTTCCGGCTATCTCAGGGCAGAGCACGAGACACCGACATGGTGGGCGATGGCCTACGTTGAGCGCCGCATAGAGGAACGTCACCCAGCACACTGTCTTTGTTGTAACCCGTCGAGTGCAGTCACCACAACGCCAGAGTTTTGTTGCGGGTGCCTGAAAGGAAAAGAAAACAAACCTTAAAAAAATTATCTGTCAGAGGAATTAATTTAGATGTTTTCCTTCTGACACCAACGTTGGTTTGACCCGACATTGCCAGACACGAATATCCGCGCACTTTCGCGTGGTGGGAAAAGTGGCGGAGTGCGGATCGAACAGGTTCGAGTTTGGCTGTGGTAGATGTGGAGAGGTTAGCGGGGACACGAACCGTAGTTGGGTGGATGGTAGACGAGTGCACTCACATCGACAATAAGGAAGTAAGAAAACAGTAATGAGTCCAATGAGAAAGGCAGTTACAAGAAACCAAAAAATTGAGTCGAATTCGGTGAAGGTTACCGATCAGCGACCTCTGGGTAGTAAGGTCATTGCTAATCGGACAGTAGACTGTGGCGGGTGGAAATAATTTAAAAAGTGAAAGTAACATATATAGTATGTAGTGCAAGATTTAATAAAGAATTAATATATATAAAGAAAACAAGAGGCAAAGATATAGATATAAAGGAAACGGATAGAAAAAAGGTAAATCATTTGTTTAAAATCATATAGAATAGAAATTTGTAGATGAGTAAAGTAGTGCAAAGTAAAGTTAGTTGCAAAATTAGGCTGATAATCCTTAAAATGTAAAATCCCACAGGGAAGGAAAGAGAGGAGGAAATAAAGGAAGGCACAATTACTTAAGGCTGTAAGTAGGAAGGAAGGCGTGATCAAATGGTGTTCATCTCGTTTTTTTTTATGCAGTGTGGCTATAGAAGGAGTCAAAGATCGAAGGAAAAGACCGTGGCGCTGGGAACCGCGCCACCAAGATAAGTTTGAAATCATCTTTACAAAAAAAAAAAAAAACAAAAATTATGTATTCGAAGCCACAAGCCGATTTCGTTTTGTTTAAATAAACTGGTGATCATGTATTAGAGTAGATCAGTACATACGAGTTTTCTTTACGTACATAAAATCCGTTTCCTCTAAAACACCCTAAATCATCCGTTAATATACCTATATACATATATAGATCATGTACATGCCACTGCTCTACTTACAATAACAGTTACAATTACATACATTGCAAATATAAAACTTCCTTATATATAATGAAGAAAAGGATGAAATAAAGTACATACAAAGTTTTCCCGCCAAACTGTCAGTACATAGATTCATACGTTTCGAGGCATATATACATAAATATACTGATTCCACGAACTCCTACCTGAAGTAAAGAAATCGGAAGTCGTACATAAGCAGCAAGCAAAGCTGAAACGCAACGATTATCACCCGAAATATATGCGAAGAATAGAGAACATTTTTTTTATTAATTCTATTTTATTATAATACCTTTTACATGTTGTTGTACCCTTTTTTTTTATTTTCATAGTTTTATTAAGTGTTACATGTATACAGGGTGCAAATTTTCTAAAATTAAGAGTACATATATATATGTGTGTAAGTACACCTAGCTTCCGTTTTTTTTTTTATGTATATAGCACAGCAATTGGCAACCGACAAAGCCGGCAGGTGATTGATATAGTCCATTTTTTTTTGTTGTCCTTGTGGTGGTAGTGCCAGGCCATCCCGGTGAGCTCTTCGGGTGGGTGCGCTAGGAACAACGACTGGTAGTAAATTCCTGTATGTGCTTGAGTTGTGCAAATTGATGTGCATTAACATAAATAGAAGAGAAGAATTTTGTAATTTCTGGAAGATTAAAAGTAATCTCGTGTTTTAACTAGTTTTTTTTATTAGGTATTATGTTTTGTTTTAAGTGAAATATTGTCGTAAGCATATGTACGCCAAAAGGCCAAATAAAGAATCTGTATTAAATAAGAAATAATATGAATATGCATTGAGTTATATTTTTGACGGTGGAATAACGACGCGGGGGCGAAGCAAGAGGGATGGCGAGGAGATATTCACCTTGAAGGTGAAGTGAATACGTGTGTTTCTTTTCATTTTTTTTTGTAGTTGAGATTCTCATCATTTAGCCGATAAATGATTTTTTTTTGTTGTTACTTACCACGGCCGGATGCGAAGGGTTGAGAACCACGCCCACTACACGAAAACATAAGAAAAAAAGCTTGAGCTGGCTGCCGTGCACCACATCCGGACAGGTCGAAGAAGAGGTTACGTAACAGTAGCTACAACAACAACAATAACAGCAGCAACAACAAAAATAAAAACAATCACACCGGACTTGCCTTGAATGTAGCCCGAATGCCAACCCTTAAAAGGGGCGATCTTTTAGGACATACGAAAATGGCAAATTTTTTCAATATCACCGAGCGTGAAGATTGGAGAACAATGTCAGTTTCAAGCCCGGTTCCCAAATCAGGTATGCGGTACAGGTCAACGCCGTCGATGGAAATATGTTCCCCCTGGACTTCTAGGCCTAGACTAGTCTAGCTATTCATTTTCCTGTACTTACTTACTGTACCGCACCCTTGGAGACCTAACGGCTAGAAAACTGTTGGTCATCTTTTCGCTAGAGAACAATTCCACAATATTCCATTATCGGTAAAAAAAAAATATCCATTTATCGGTAAAATTTTACTTTACATAAATGAAAGGTATTTAACTTACGTTTCTAACGGTATATATCTATACCGGATATCTTCTATAGTTTAGAAGATATAGGGATACTAATTTAAAATTTCAAAGGGCTATAACTTTGAAAGTAGGGGAGACCGACAGATGTTTTTGTTGTTTTTGGTGTCTCCATCACAAGCAACAACAACAACAAAAACAACAATACGATTGGCCATACCGGGAGTCATTCATTTAAGCCAAACTCTTGATTTGTTGCAAAAAAATTTCGCAACAGATTTACATTCGTACAAAATGCCCAATTTTGTTGTTGTTCTTTTATACTGCAATTACAACAACAACCAAATTTCCTGCAGCTCTCTTTTGGATTCAGAGTTGCGCCCATTGAAATATGAAAATTTAGTGTCTGTATCTCTTTAACTATAAGAGATATATTTGTGTTATTGATTTCATTAGAAAGGAATTTAAATTGTCTTTGATTTATGTAAAGTATTATTTTATCGAAAAACTATTAGTTTTCGAGACAATATAATACAGCTATTTCAATGCCATTCTAGGCAGATTTTTATTACTATGATCGGTGCAGGATTTTGAAAGAAAACGCATTGTAAAGCTCGTAATCGCGAAATACTTAACGAATTTCATTCTACTAAGCGAATTCAGTTTTAATTAAATTCATGTAATTTAGGGCCAGTTTTTCAGTGCTCGTTTATCGTCGTTTCTCAGTTATCTTACGTTTAAACGACTTATTGTGTTTATCAGTGCTCGTTTAAACGGAGGTTAACCGGCCAGTATTAGTGAGTTAACCTCCAGTTAAACTCTGGTTAATTTATGTTTTTAATAGATAAAGAAACAGCTATTTCTTCGAGTACAGACATTTACCTGTGCTCTAAACTATGCTAAAAATTTTGTTTCTTTGCACCAAAACAGCTGTTCCCTTTGTAAAAATGAAAATATTTACAGGTGCTGCCAAAATAGGTTGAAACAGAAACTTATAGTAACGAGTATACGCTAAATACTCGTTGCATTTAGATAAATTCGCTATGAAATATAGATAACATACGTTTAACATCGATAAGTTAAACTCGCACTGAAAAACCCAAATCTCAGTTAACTTTTGTTTGACGTTTAACTAAACGTCGTTTAAACGAGCACTGAAAAACTGGCCCTTAATATTTTATATTTAATAATATATAATATAAGAAAAATAAAATTTTGTACATAAGTATAATAAAAGTTTAAAACATTTTTGAGCATCTGAAATTTTCGCTGTTGTGTTTTTATACGATAATTACAACAACAACAAAATTTCTTGCAGCTCTCTTTCAGTATACCTTTTCAATGATATCAGTAGCATGGACGGAAGCATATCTTATATAGTTAAGGAGATATGCTATAACTCTGAAAACAAAAGAGAGCGCAGAAATGTTGTTGTTGTATTTAGCGTGTAGAACAAATACAACCTATAAAGTGGGAATTTTGTACGGACGTTAATCTTTTCCGAAATTTTGTTGTTGTTGTAATTTTCTTATAAAACAACAACAAAATTGGGCATTTTGTACGAATGTAAATTTAAGCCCAAGTATGGTTAATTTTCCGGAATGATAGGGAAATGGGGATAAGTGCAGGATAGCTGCCAAGCTCAGATTTTGTTCATCTTTTTTTTAGTGTTTGTTGGGACCATCAGGAACGAAAGTGTCTGGTCTTTATTGGGGGCTGGTAAGTTATCCTGGATTTATGACGGTTTGAAGGACAAATAAATGGTTTAATGAATCTCCACTTATCTCATAAACTAAGAGAGGTAGCGAAGTACTGTTGGAAAGGTATTTTTAATACCTTTCATTTATGTAATACACATTTTTGTCCATAAGATGGTAGTTAAGGAGTTATATTGATTTTTAGAAAAATGTGACAAGTTGACCTCGAAACAACAATTTTTTTCTTCCAAACGGACACATTAAGTTATAAAACAAATTACAGTTGTGGCAAGCTTGTTCTTTCACCTTTGAAAGGGTATATAATATGTTAAACTTACTATTGTATTACATTACTTTAGCTTTCCTTTTCAAAATTTCAATTACAATTTTACCTGTGCCGCTCTAATGGAAAACATTTGAAATTAAAAAATCAATATAACTCCTTACCTGCCATCTTATGGAAAAAAATGTATAATACATAAATGGAAGTTATTAAAAATACCTTTCCAACAGTACTTCGTTTATTCCACTAGCTTACTTAGTTTATGAGATAAGTGCCTTTTATTAGTACCATTTATTTGACATTCAAACGGTCATAAATCCAAGATGGCTGACCAGCCCCCGAAGAAACACGGCCACTTCCGGTTATAAAGGTCTCAAATAACGGTAAAAAAAAGAAAAAAAAATCTGAGCTTGGCAGCTGTTTTGCATTTGTTTCGGGAAATGTTGCTAACAACATATGCTATTGGAATCTATGTATATACAAGTAAATAAATATTCGTTTCTGCATTGCAAACCTCCCATATCCCACTATCGTCACAATTTGCACAACTATAAAAAGCGCGGCCAACTTTATTTTTAGAACTCAACAAGTAATCATGTTGTGTGTAAAAACGCTGGATACAACTCTGCAAAAATGTTCATGGTCAAGGTTGGCACATAAAATTGGTTTTAAGGAAGTCGATTCATCTTCTCAAGACTATCAGTTCCTGCAGCGGTCTAAGCTACCAACAATGTACTTTCAGAAATCCCTACCTCGTCTTCCTGTACCGTGGCTAGCGGATACTTGTGACCGTTATTTGATGGCTTTGAAACCTCTTCTTAGTAATGATCAACATAATCAGACGGCGCAATTGGTAAAGGAGTTTCAAAATGGCGTAGGCATGGATCTTCAGGCACTACTTAAACAATCTGATAATGGAAATAAGTACACTAGCTATATATCTGAGCCATGGTTAGTAATTTCGATCGTGAAAATTTAAACCAATTTGACAAAATGCTGGTTTTGCAGGTTTGACATGTATTTGAGTGATCGAAAACCATTGCCTCTGAATTATAATCCGCTATTAGTAATGAAACCGGATCCACGACCGGAGTATCAGACACAGTTGCTACGTGCCACAAATTTGGTAATTAGCTCCCTGCGTTTCTGGCGGTCTCTGCAGGAAGGTCTACTTGAACCTGAAGTTTTTCACTTAAATCCGGATAAAAGTTGCACTCCACAGTTTCGTAGGTTGGTGCATATTGCACCTACTGCCGTTGCTTCATATGTAGCTTACGCGTTTAAGGCTTTTCCCTTGGACATGAGTCAGTATGAACACCTATTTGGAGTTTCGCGCATACCACAACGTGGCAAAGATCGATTAGTTAGTAATAAAAATTCGAAACACATACTAGTCCTGAGAGATGGAAACCTTTATGCCGTGGATGTTCTTGATAAAAGTGGGATGCTAGTTTCGCCTGGTTTAATACTGGGACGAATACAGAGAGTACTGCAGTTCAATGCAGAACGAAAAAAAGTTGCTTCTCTGGCAGTACTAACAACTATGAATCGAGATTCATGGGCACGTACACGCGATCATCTTGTACATGGTATATGTTCCTCAAATGCCGATTTACTGAAGCGAGAGGTGGATGCAGCATTATTCTGTCTCTGTCTTGATAGTCCCGATGAAGCCTTGTATGATGAAAGCGACCCACTGCCGCTCTTCAAAAATATGTTGGCGGGTTATGGCCACAACAGGTTAAATATATTTTGCAACGTTTGTAAGGTTAATTTATTTGAAGTATTGTAGGTGGTTCGACAAATCAGTTTCACTACTTGTGAGTGCGGATGGTACAGCTGCAATAAACTTTGAGCACTCGTGGGGTGATGGCGTCGCAGTGCTACGATATTTTAATGAGATATATAAAGATACTATTGCACATCCATTTGTGCATCCTAACACAGAACCGCAGGATTCGAATGAGCATTCTGTGCGCCCCGTTAATTTTGAAGTCGATGACACACTAAGTTTTGATATTGAAGACGCATTTGTGAAAAACGCGGCCATTGTAGATAGATTAGAAATGCATATGTTGCGTTATTGTGGTATAAACAAAGGCTTTTGTAAAAGTAACGGTGTCAGTCCCGATTCTATAATGCAACTAGCATTCCAGTTGGCTTATCGACGAGCTTTTGGCCGATATGTTGGTTCATATGAGTCTTGTAGCACAGCAGCCTTTCGTCATGGACGTACTGAAACTATACGTCCGTGCACCATGGCAGTTAAACAATGTTGTGAAGCGTTGTTGCATGGAGGAACAAAAAAAATGCAAGCAACGGAGGTGCGAGCAATGGTAAAACAATGTTCAAATGTGCACAGCCAACTGACCAAAGAAGCCGCTACGGGACAAGGATTTGATCGGCACTTGTTCGGATTGAAGCATATAGCGTTGAAAAATAAAATGTTAATTCCAGATATATATGATTCTGAGCCATATCATAAACTTAATTACAACATCATCAGCACATCGACTTTGACATCCGACGCTTTACTGGCTGGTGCTTTCGGTCCTGTTGTGTGTGACGGTTTAGGAATTGGGTGAGATGTTCATAAATTATTAATATTATTTTCTTAATTTTGAATTAATTAGACATACTGGTTAATCGTTACATTTTTAGTCTTAGTAATTATGTTTGCATTTTTAGCTATTCAATTAATAACGATTACTGTGGAGCCATTGTCACATCTTATAGGAATACTGGGAGTGATGGTAAAATATTCAGAGATAGTTTGGAGCAGACATTATCCGACTTACACGACTTATTTTATACAAAACACGATTGAAAATACTTTCAACCAAAAACAAAGAGTGAGAATATTTATTTACGATATGAAAATAACTCTATATAGTGTTTACTTAAAAATATAAATCGACATTTGAACATCAATTAGCTGATCGAGCGATTACATAAAATAATCCGAATTTATTTTGACAGCCTATATATCTGTGGCCACAAAACAAAACTGCTTAACTAGAGTTAGGTTTTTTTTATTTAATTTTATTCATTACTTCTAAATAAAAATATTACATACATATTACATATGTATGCTTGGATATTACATATCCACATAACAGATAGATAGCTCATATCCACAAAAAAGTGGTTCGTAAAATTTTCTGAACGCTGGCTCCCAGTATTTTTCTAACTTCGTACGGCTTCGTTGGCTCCCGACATGAGCTTCGTCGTTGCTTGCGTTCTCAGATTTTCACCCTTATAATGGAAAACGTGATTTACGTTTTACTAGGGTGTTATGTGGATATGTAATATCGAAACATGCATATGTAATATGTAAAACACTAATTTAGCAAGGAGCAATTCCAGCGGTACCGCTTCTGTCAGAAGCGCAAGCTGTGTGTATACTAAACAACCTTTTTGAACAGCGGTTTACGATTATAACAAAGAATAACGTTGAGAAGTATTAAGGCCCAATTATAATATGCTTACGCTGGCAACTGTCAGAAGTGAACCAACTGCATGTCAAATGCAGAAGACTGGCTATAATATGCTTATGTGAACTTTATTGTTTTCTGTTGTCAAAGCTGTCAGCTGATTCCGTACGCAATGTGCGATTTGTTTCGCTCCTTGCTTAAGCAAAATAAATTTAACGAAACTACGTTATGTACATTATAATTGCAAGATACAATTTCTGTGTTATCGCTCGTTTGCTTAAGCTGGCGTATGCTCGGTTAAGCATATAATAATTGGGCCTTTACAGATCGAGCATAAGGCCCTTAGTTTCATTTGCGTTTTCGTTTACGTGTCTGTTTTTGTATATTACGTTGTTAGGCTGTTACTGCTTGTGGCTACAGATATATTTGTATCCACCGAAGAAAACAGTTTGTGTGTGTGGTTTTCGTTCAGAACAGAGTTGCGAAGTCGGTGGGCATTTTTGTATCGGCTGGGAGTTTGAGAATGCACTGCTTTTATAGGATGGATGGGTGCTTTTATAGGATTTTAACACTACAAATAGTTTATTAGGCAATTCACAGTTACCCTCATAAGTCGTCATAAGTCATAAGTTGTCATAACTTAAAACAATTTATGACTGTCGTAAGAAAATTTTTTGTTCTTTTGTATGTAAATCTATTACTACAACACTCGCAGGTATGTATTAGGAAAGTTGTATTCAAATCAACTGTTCATGCGATTGCTGTCTTTATTCGTTTTGGTTGAATACAGAAAAAATTTATTTCAAAATTTCGATGGATGAAAAAAAGAAAAGAATTTTAGGCATTTTAATAGAAATTCAAGTTACGAAAATCCAGAGACAAACAGCTGTTCTTGAAAAACAGCGTTGTCAATTTTTAACACTTTATAAAGCGACTCTTCACAGTTCGGAGCCATAACTTAGTATCTCATAACTTATGAGGGTAACTGTGAATTGCCTTTATATCTGCAACCCAAAAGTCGATTATCGATTACAAAGAATTGTGATGTTTTATATCTTCTAATTTCGCAGGAAGTGTTTAAACAGGGGACATATACACAGCGATAGTAACAAGGATATTTTTACTACATGGTTTTTTGCTACCATTAAGAATTTGAAATACTTTTTGAATATAAATTTATGCACGTCAGTCTCGTCACACTCTCGTCATATAAGCCATACACATATTGCACCATCGGGCCCGGCACTCCAACGCACCGAAGAGTGTTAATGATTGCCGAGTGTCCTTGCCTCGGCACCTTACGGCAGAACAGGAGCCCATTCATAAAAATTTGCAAGACAGCTCCAGGAAGAACCTTGAACTGCCTTGCAGTGACGCCATCAGGACCGGCGGCTTTGGATGCCCTCGGTATAGCTTTATAAATTTCATCTAGTGCTATCGGTTCCCATAACTCGGTCATTTCGACTGGACACACGTTTGTCTCCGGTGAATTAGTGCCACCCCTCGCCATCGCCGCCATCCAGAAGGAAAACATGTCACGCAGATTGATGTCGCCAGAGCACTTATCGTCCTCTAGAATCGCCTTCAGACCCTTACATCGATTTTTTTTGTACTCCATTTGGGTATGCTTATATACCAGCCTTCGCTGCTTCCTTCTGGATAGGTTTTGCTCTAACTCTATCCTCGATTTTGTGGCTGAGAATTATTAAAAGCTACTTCTTCCAGCAGAGAGGCACCAGGGCATTGGGTGTTAATTGGCCCTATGTTGAAATTATCCTAGCTGAAACACAACAATACACAGGACAGAGCGCACCGAAAGTGCGATGGGAGGCAGGTTTGCCTTTGCGCTGCAGATCTTGCAGTGCTCTGGCTTGCTGCAAGATTTGACAATATGGACTTCCTCGCCACAACGGCGGCAGCACATTTCAGTGCGCGGACACTCAGCCACCAAATTGTTAAGTTCAAGACAACGGTGGCAACCATAGGTTGCCTTGAACCAATGTCAGTGTTACTTAGCCAGTGTTACTGTTTCCGGCAGGAACCACGAGGAGATTGGTGGATCGGCACTTCTATGGTCTCTTCGGAATCGGTTTGAGTGGTCCTAAGCACTCACATGGCCACCCTATGCGCTGGTACTCACAGCAGCTAGCGCTCAGCAACAACTAGTGTTACTTGCAGTTTCAGGTATGGCTCATGGTATTGCTCCCCCAACGAGAGCCTTCTACATGCAATATGGGTTAAACACCACTCTCCCCTTTCCACCGTAGCACCGAAGAGAGTCATAGTTACTCCCGCCGGTTTTGCTCCAACTCTATCCTCGGTCTATTGACCACTCTCCTGGAGAATAAATTCTCCTTCTTGGTACATCTCCAACTGTTCCAAGATTCTCTCCTTGGGCCAGTCCAGAATATTGAGAGCTATTTCTTCTAGCAGAGAGGCACCTGGACATTGGGTGTTAAGTTGTCCTATGTTTCTTATGAAGCTGGCAAACCGTGCGTCATACGGGCATTTGTTGTTTGTTTGCCTAGCTTCTAATGCAGTTTCCGTATGTGCTGAACTGACCGCATTTGTGACACTCGTCAGCTCTTGCACGTACCTCTCTACTAGCCTCTTATAGCTCTCCTTCCTTCTCTGAGCCTTTATCGCTTCGACTATCCGCCTCGCAAAAGTTTTTACCAATTCTTGGTTTATAAATCTGACGTGTTGTGTACTTAAGCGAGCCTCGTGTCTAGCAAGGAGAGAAATCTCTTCCTCTGACCAGGTCACCTTGATATTTCGAGCTTGTGCGAGTCCCTCGTCTCGCCAATCTCTATGAGCTCTCTGCTCGTGCACCCCGCGTCCAGTCGAAGTTCTGAACGCACGGGTGCAACCCGGAGCCCGACATTCGTACTGTTCGCTACGGCTTCTCGGGTGTTATGTTGCACGGCCAAGTCGGGCTCTTTACCTATATTATTAGGTAGGGTCGGTCGGGAACTAGTCCTTGGGACACGCGGGCGGCTGCGTGTACCGGTACTGACAGGATGGTCATCCCTGCGCTCGGCGTCAGTTGTTCTGGTGGAGTCTGAGGACCCACCAGAGATTATATTTCGTGATCCGAGGCTTCTTATATCATCTATACCAACTGACTTTTGGACCGAGGAGGTTGGTAGCCCCCAGTGTCCTTTTAGCCTTCCACCATTAGCCAGTATTACTGTTACCGGCGGGAACCACGAGGAGGTTGGTGGATAGGCGCTTCTATGATCGATAAGGAATCAGTTTGAGTAGTCTTAAACACTCACATGGCCACCCCGGCGCTGGTGCTACACTCACCCCGCGCCTTGCATCAACTATGTGACTGCTATGTGGGTGTGACACATGGTATTGTGTCCCCAACGAGAACATTCTGCATGCTGGGTTATATACTACTCTCCCCTTTCCGTCAATGGCACCGAAGAGACTTCGGAATCAGTTTGAGTGGCTTTTTACAACAACATGTCCAGCCCCAACATGTCCAGCCTCGTATTATCTTTCTATTCCTTTTTATTATCTATTGGACGATCACTGGTCAAGTAAATATGGTCCTTTACACACCGGTGGGATACCTGAACATGAAGATACCTGAACTTATTACCACTCTCCCCTTTCCGCCATTGACATTTTTTTTTTTTTTTTTTTTTTGGGCAGGGTTGACAAAAATGCATTTACGCACTCCACGGTTGTGTTTGTCGGTACCGTGGTAGTGTGGGACTCCCGTGAGGACTACCCACTAAACTCCATTCCTGTATTATGCCTGTTGTCGGCAGGCAGCACCTTTGACTAGTACTTAGAGCACTAGTAATGACCACCCTATCTAACCTATGCCGCTTCGCTCCCGCCCGGAGCCCCTGCTTGTGCTCTTGTTAAACACCCGGAAAGCCTGCAACCCTCCGATGAGGACTCTGGTGCTTATGACCTTCAGCTCCGCCTTTTTGATTATTTTTTCCTCCAAGAGGAATTTGGCTGATTCATGGCACCAGACTCTTCGAGAACTCAACGTGATCGACGAGATTTTGACGTCGCGTGTCTGTCTTGTGCTCCTTATAGGGGTCTCTAAGGTTCTCATAGTATGCCACTTTCCTCAAATGCGCATGTGGCATCGGTGGCATCTGGGGTTATTCCACGCACGCTGGCAGGAACCTCGAAGTCCGAGGCTAAATATATTAGTTGATCTTCAAAGACTATTTTTTTTATATTATTGGCAATGAAATCCATGCCCAACAAAAAATCATATGGCTTATTCATTGATATTGCAAGCCACTTCATTCTAGCATTGCATAAGTACTGAAATTCTGAGGGACATTTAGTCGAAACTGTTTTGTTAAATTTCTGCACTCTACCTTCTATTGTATTTATTGGTGTTGTGGTATCATTTATTATTTTATATTTGTCTTCAGAAATTCTCTTAGTATTAAGTAAACTTACAGTTGACCCTGTATCTAGTAATGCAAGAAATTCCTGGTTTTCTATTGTTACTTTAAGTAATATTTTATTATGATCCAAGGCTAGTTGGTAAAAAAAACATCTTCAAATACACTTGTTTCATTTGGAGTTTCACTAACAACATCTACCTCCATCGGCTCGTTTTTACTATAATTTTGTCTGCTATTTTGCCCACTGTATTGTTTTACTGTTTGGTTGTTGCTATTGAACGGTTTGCAATTATTTGAGCGTTGTGTTGAATTATTGTTGTTGTGAAATTTGTTATCTTGTTCGTTTTTGTTAAGATAATTTTGTTGTTGGTAATTTTTTAGGAGAAGACTATTTTTTAAATTTCCCTCGTCTTGGCCTATGAAAGAATTGCCAATTTCTCTAATTTCTTGAATTTTCATTTTTTTCATAATAACAAATGCAAGGGTGCCTGACACTAATTCTTTGACTCTCTGTACAAGCATACCACTAAATATATTACTTATAGTTTCAGAATCATCTTCATATGATGCAAATTCACAAATGTATGATGCAAATTCACAAATTTTTTGCCTTACCCTGGATCTTCAGGTTAAAGATAATTTTAAACACTTCATCAGCATTTGTATCGAAATCTGCTAGGGCTCTGCTAACTGCGTCAATAAATGACGGCAAGGTACCTGCTTCTCCTCGAAACTCTGGTAAATGTCTGATTTCCTTTTCAATTTTTGCTCTCCATGAAATGGGTTGGGAACCTGCTATTACCAGCTGTGTAAGAGCGGCTAAGCATTGCTCGATGGTGTTCTGTCCACTGGTCGCCATTGTAAGAAATTTGTTTGCGTTTTTTCCTCGTCTTGTATCTTGTAAAATGTGCCTGTGTTGTTTCTTGTTTAATTAGTAAATTTTGCTTTAATCAACTTTGTTGCTCACTTTTGGCTTAATTTTACGTTTTACTGTTTTCTTTTGTTCATGTGAGTTAATGTATAGCACTGAAGTTATTTACGTGAACAAGATTGTTTTTAGATTTCGTATCACTGGATTCCATTAAACTTTTGGAATCCTGCCGACTGCGCCACTTAAAAAACCAAAATCTATGGTAAAAATTAAAAGACAATTTGTTCTTTTGTTAATTTTTATTTTCTTGTCGTCTCCGTGCTTTACATTTGTTAACTTCACACTTCAATCCAGAAAAAATAACGGAACCAAAAAAAGAGTAACAAAATGAAAATAGAACACAATTCAAGTATCGTGAAATGTCAAGAGAGTCAAAACGTAAACACAGGGTGTGTACATAACTTGCGCGTCACTAATTAGATGACGAGGCATTTGGCTATTTTTTTTGGTTGGCAAAAATGCATTTACGCACTCCACGGTTGTGTTTGTCTGTACCATGGTAGTGTGGGACTCCCGTGAGGACTACCCACTAAACTCCATTCCTGTATTATGCCTGTTGTCGGCAGGCAGCACCTATTGACTAGCACTTAGAGCACTAGTAATGACCACCCTATCTAACCTATGCCGCTTCGCTCCCGCCCGGAGCCCCTGCTTGTGCTCTTGTTAAACACCCGGAAAGCCTGCAACCCTCCGATGAGGACTCTGGTGCTTATGACCTTCAGCTCCGCCTTTTTGATTATCTTTTCCTCCAAGAGGAATTTGGCTGATTCATGGCACCAGACTCCTCGAGAACTCAACGTGATCGACGAGATTTTGACGTCGCGTGCCTGTGTTGTGTTCCTTATCGGGTCTCTAAAGTTCTCATAGTATGCCACTTTCCTCAAATGCGCTTCCTTCAAGTTCACAGAGTCGCCTACGATCTGGGCATCGATCATTACTGCATAACCGTCCTTCGTGGCAAGGAGGTCGGGCTTACGGAGACCATCTTCAGATGTAATTCGTGGCTCCGCTTCGACATTATTGAATTTGGACTCGAGCGCTCTCTGCACATAGGTCGCAATAGCGTTGTGCCGCTGCACTCGAGCCCCAAGTGTGCGAGGACACCTATGCAACACATGGCCCAACGTTTCTTCCTCCCTGCACCCGGCTCTACAGCACCGATCCATGACCCTACCGCGCGACGTCCGTGACTTCGTCGGCAACGCATTTATTCGGAGCTTGTTCGACATGAGGAAGTCTCTGCCAGAAAGCAGCCGACTACCCTCAATCAACCATGAGTGTTGTCCGTCAACCTTTGATGACTCCCTCAAGGCTCTACCATCCACCGGCTCCCTCAATCAACCATGAGTGTTGTCCGTCAACCTTTGATGACTCCCTCAAGGCTCTACCATCCACCGGCTCGTGAAGCAACTTCGACCATCTGCCCTTCACCATACTCCTAGTGGCGTAGTCAATGCTCTTCTCGGTGAGCCGCCGCTGAGTTAGCTGCAGCTCCGTTTTGAGGTACGCACATTCATTGTTTTGGGTTGTGTAGGTCTCCAACCTCGCCCTCCTGAGAACAGGCATCAGCCATCTCATAGAGGGGATTGAGAGACCCCCACTACCAACAGGCGCATGTACGTACGCATTGACCACGTCTCCAGGCAGGTTCATCCATCCCCGAACGGCCCTCTTAACAACGGCATCTATGCGCTTTAGCTTGCTTAGAGTGACAAAGCCCAAGGAAAGTACATGGTACAGACCGGGTAGCACAATCACTCTTAGAGCAAAGAGCCGTTGTTGCGGTTTCAGGGGGCCTTTGTGAGCTTCTTAAGTTTCTCATTGAGCTCACTCTCTTCGTCGCCGCATGCACGACCTTCGGGGGTAAATGGGACTCCTAAGTATTTCCATTCGTCGGTTCGCTTTAAGGACGGTAACGTCCGGCCAGAGCAGCTGAAGGTCACTCCTCGATCCACAAACGACTTCTTCACATGAGGGGCGTTCCTGATGGCAATGGTGAAAGATTTTTGGTCGTTAATATTAAGTCCGGATTTTCCCAGATAGGAAGAGGCGCTTTCGAGCATCGCCTGCAGGCCCTCCTTAGTGGAGGCCACCAGGACGATGTCGTCTGCAAACGCTAGTGCGCTGAAGCGCCTCTCTCCTATCCTCACTCCCACATCTTTCGGCAGCGCGTCAAGCAATCCATTCATAACTATATTAAATAGTATTGGTGATAGTGGGTCACCTTGCTTGACGCCGCATGTGGGGTGGATTGGTTCGGATACTTCATCATTCACCACCAGGCGCGTCGTACTCATTTCGTATAAGCTAGATACATATTGCACCATCGGACTCCGCGCCCCAGCTGCCCTTAGGGTGTTAAGTATAGCTGGGTGCGTCACCGAATCGAACGCCTTCGCGACGTCCAATGATGCAACATATACCGGCCTGAAGGTTTGTCTGTGGAATCTGAGGATGAGGTCCAGGTCGAAGATGTTTTCGGCGCAGCCATCCACCGGAACGAACGCTTTTTGGCGTGGGTCCAGCCTTAGTAACCGGGCCAGGCGGTCCGATAGCACCTTATTGAAGGTCCTCGTTATAACCGAGGCCATCGTTATTGGTCTGAAGTCTCCAGGTTCCAGGGCGCCGTTCTTTTTAGGTATTAATGTAGTTCTTGCTTCTGCCAGATACCTAGGCATCTGACCGCCATAAAATCTACACAAGAATTCATCTTGGAGACACCCTGGACTACTACCCTAGGAAGTGGTTTAGCATTTTTCACGGCAGACAGACCAACGTCTATAAACTTTTTGGCCCTAACTATTTTCCACATCTCCTCCTCAGAAGGAGTGCGGATGACTACTCCACCATCGCGCAGAGGTTTGACCTCACTAACTTTCACTTGAAGTGAAGGCGCGACCTGCCCAAGGACTTTTGCCATAACATCTTCTGATGTTTCGGCCGCGTTACTGCTCCTTACCACTAAGGAGTAAGTAACGGGAGGCACCTTGACCTTCGGCACCCGGGGCTTCGTTGACCCAACGACCCCTGTCGTGGCAGTAACCGCTTTAGCAGCAGGAGCTGCTTTGGCGGCCACTGCAGCGAAGCTGAGCCGATCACCCACCGTAGGCTTGGCAGCAACGGACGGACGGCTGGACTGACTTGGCTTGTTGGTTAGCCGGACAGACCCTACGCTACCTATATGGCCGTTTGCCTCGTACACATCGAGGCGACCCCTCAACCTCTCGTTTTCTGCTAAAAGTCCTATGACGATTTCTTCAAAATCGCCACAAGAATTCAGCAGAGCCTCAGCTAAGCTATTTTCAACACCACCAGAGAAAAGATTCGCTACGAACCTTTTCTTGGCATCTTTGAGTGCAACCTTAACGCTACTCTTAACGCTACTCTTACTAACCTCGCTATGTTGTATCCGCCTATTTGGAGTTGCCTTTGCGCCTTCAATGGCAGGTTGGGCCACTCCTGCAGCTTTCTTGGCACTGCTTACCGGCGAAGAGGTCTTCATGACCTTTCTTCTACGTACTACCTTGTATACCTCACCGTCCAGCTCAGTCTGGCAATCGGTGGTGGTATCCTCACCTTTTGAGGACCTATTTATTTTGGTCCTCTTCAAGGGAACGCATAGAGGCACCTTGAAACGTGCCCGACTTCTCTCCCTAGTACTATCGTCCATGGAGACCTCATCTCCCGTAAGGTTGATGAGATTCTCCATAGAACCTCCTCCTAGCTCTTCCTTCCGGCTTCGCAGCCATGGCCAGAATGACCAAAAAGAAGAAAAATTTAAAGAGATTAGGTTTAAACTATGCTAAGAATTTTTCAGTACAATCTGCACTACGAAATTCGCAGTGCAATTTGAACGCTTACTGCTCAAAGCAGCGCAGTCAGCAACAAAAAACTCTGCCTATACGTCAAAAGTTGCAAGCAACTGACAATAAATGTTGCTATCAACAATGTTGCTAGCAACACCAAAAAATCCAAAAATTTGGACACACTTTTGGACACAATGTTGCTAGCAACAATGTGTCCAGACACAAAAATGTGTCCAAATGTGGACTGGCCCAAAAGGCGTAAGTCCGACCGCGGAAACAACTAAACTAGGTGAGAATCGCCTAGAAGAGACTTTTCTCCTAAATTCCTTAGAATATACTGAGTAATATTCATCGATAACTTGACGGAAAAACACGCACTGGATTTCCGTCAAATTAAAGTTCCTAGTGCAAATTTCTACAAAATTTTGTCAAAAGGACAAAATTAAAAATGAATTATCTCCCAAAATACTCAATCAAATCTAACAATTCTTTCAGCAAAATGTGCAGAAAGAATTCGCCCACAGTCAAATGCAACTACAGAATTAAGTTCGCTTAAATAATTGATATTTACGCACCTTAAAATTCAGCAATCCAGCACAGCGTCTGCTCTTAACGAAAGTCGAAAATCAACTCAGTAGATAGGGACAGCGAGAATCTCGTTAATCCATTCATGCGCGTCACTAATTAGATGACGAGGCATTTGGCTATTTTTTTTTTTTTTTTGGGGCAGGGTTGGCAAAAATGCATTTACGCACTCCACGGTTGTGTTTGGCAAGTACCGTGGTAGTGTGGGACTCCCGTGAGGACTACCCACTAAACTCCATTCCTGTATTATGCCTGTTACCGGCAGGCAGCACCTAATAATCGTAGAGCATTAATAAATGACCGTCCCAACCTAACCTATACCGCCTCGTTCCCGCCTCGAACTCATATTCGTGCTCTTGTTGAACACCCGAAAAGCCTGCAACCCTCCGATGAGGACCCTGGTGCTTATGATCTTTAGATCGGTCTTTTTGAGTATTCGTTCCTCCAGGAGGAACTCTGCAGACTCTTGGCACCAGACTCCTCGAGAACTCAATGTGATCGACGAGATTTTAACATCACGTATCTGTCTTGTGCTCATTATTGGGTCTCTAAGGTTCTCATAGTATGCTACTTTCCTAAAATGCGCGTCCTTCAAGTTCACGGAGTCGCTTACGATTTGGGCATCTAACAGCACTGCTGAACCGTCCTTCGTGGCGAGGAGATCGGGCTTACGGAGACCCACTTGAGTTGTTATTCGTGGCTCCGCTTCGACATTGTCGAATTTTGACTCGAGTGCTCTTTGCACATAATTGGCAACGGCATTATGCCTCTGCACTCGAGCCCCATGTGTGCGATGACACCTTTGCAGCACATGGCCCAATGTTTCTTCCTCCCCGCACCCGGCTCTGCAGCGCCGATCCATAACCCTACCGCGCGACGTTCGTGACCTAGTAGGCAGCGCATTTATACGGAGTTTGTTCGTCATGAGGAAGTCCTTACCTGTAAGCAGGCGACTCCCCTTAATCAACCATGAGTGTTGTCCGTCAACCTTAGATGACTCCCGTAAGGCTTTACCGTCCACCGATTCGTGGAGCAACTTAGTCCATCTACCTTCCACCATACTCCTGGTGGCGTAGTCAATACCCCTCTCGGTGAGCCGCCGCTTGGTTAGCTGCAGCTCCGTTTTTAGGTACGTACATGTGCTGTTCTGGGCTGCGTAGGTGTCCAACCTCGCCCTCCTGAGGACAGGCATCAGCCATCTCATGGAGGGGATTGAAAGACCCCCGCTTCCAACAGGCGCATGTACGTAGGCATTGACTACGTCTCCAGGTAGGTTCATCCATCCCCGAACGGCCCTCCTAACAACGGCATCTATGCGTTTTAGCTTGCTCAGGGTGATAAAGCCCAAGGTAAGTATATGGTACAAACCGGGTAACACAATCACCCTTAGAGCAAAGAGCCGTTGTTGCGGTTTCAGGGGGGCCTTTGTGAGCTTCTTTAGTTTCTCATGGAGCTCACTCTCTTCGTCGCCGCATGCACGACCTTCGGGGGTAAATGGGATGCCTAGATATATTTTAATATGGGATGCCAGATATCTATTATTTTATTTGAATATAAACGAAAAAACTGCGCTAAGTACCCGGGTACCCTGGTTATGGACTCCCGTTCATCCAGCTGGTTATGGACCGTAGGGTTAAGGGCATTAATCTTACCCTTCGGTGAAGGCGTGAGCCACTATCTCAACCTCAGAGTTACACAATAGTGCGTGAAGCAATTCCTTGCTCACCAAACCACAGCCATCACGATCTCCCACTACGGGGCCTTACGCCATGATCAGGCAGTGTGTGCGCTAACACACACTGGGGTTCTTGATCCCCGTGGTACAGGAAACAAAGCCGCCGGGTGAAGCTTCGTAGCCGAGTCTACTACCAGTTGGGTTCCTTAATACATGCAATGCAAAATATAGACTAGCACATACTCGGCTGTGCTAGCCTTGGCCTTGGTCTTGGTTTACCTTACCCAGTGAGCGTCGCGACCGATGTCAAAACGACAAAATATAACATAAAGAATATGAATAATATAATAACCTAATAAAAGGGGGCTAATCCAATGATTCTTCAGCAGCGGGCTGTGCCGCTTCTCTTTCTCTAATATTTTCCTCATCAAAACTAACAAAGCAAACTTTTCTGGATACGACCTATCTTCTCTATCTAGCATCCTACTAAAGTTAAACCCTGTACCCGAGGGACTAATGCCTAGCAAGTCAAGGAACCTAACATCACTGTAGAAAGGAAAGCGCCACAGTCACACGCAGAGGTACCGTGAAGGTTTCTCTTGAATAAAAATTCATTAAGTGAACCGTGACCTGTCAAAAGAAAGCTTAAACAAAGCCCGAAGCTAAAATCTGTTCTAACAACAGCAAATGAAACGTTTGGGATAAAGGCGAGGCCCCACCGAGCTCGCTTGTATCCCACCTATTTTGCCACCTAGCTATAACTTGTTCATTTAACAAGTTCCTAACAGACGGTTTACTCAAACCAGCCAAGTCTTCGCCTTTGACCCAGTCATCCAGGTCCAAGCGAATTCTTTTCTTCAGTTTGTACAAAATACTCTGCTTTTTGATGAGCAAGTCAAGTGGAGGAGCTCCTAGTAGCACCTGCATGGCCTCAGTAAAAACTGTACTGCAAACTTGCAGTGCGCCCAGGAGAAAAATCCTTGGCAACTCATCAGCTTCTTGGCCAAAACCACATTCCGAAGAGCATCACACCAAACTGGTGCTCCGTATGTGGCGCAAGCAACAAACATACCACGGTAAATAATGCGCATAGCACGTTTACCGAGGCCCCAATCAACTTTTAGAATGCGGCGCACCAAGCTCAACATTATGACAAGCTTGTCGCGCAGTGCAACAACATGTTGCGAAAAACACATTCTTTCGCCGATCGTGATACCCAAGTACGTGACGGATTTCTCGTACCTAATGATGCTCCCCTCAGACCGAATGGCCGGATAATGGTCACTCAATTTGCCTTTAAGTAGCATCTGGACGGTTTTGTCCGAAGAGATGCTAACACCCACTTCGACACCCCATCGATTGACAATGGCAAGGAGGTCACAACCAGCTTGCTCAAGTGTTCCAGGGGGAATACTCATTTATAACAAAGAGATTCATACCCGCTAGACAACAGCACCACCAACCCATTCACGAGAACGGGCGCGGACTATACCGTTTTTGCTGTGCCAACTAGGAGATGACGCATTCAAATCTGTTCCAATCAAAAGTGGAACTCCTTTCGCTAAACTATAAATATATTCAATGTAATCCATATACCGATCTAAATCCTCACTGTACTTACAATATACGCTAGCTAAGCTAAGCTTACCACAACTTCCCTCTACACTAACGCATACCCCCCACTGGCCAGCATACAATAGGATGCTCTCTACGTCCACATCATCAATTATAATGGCCGAAGTGGCTCTTTTGTAGTAGCACCGCATGTCTGCGGGCACACCTACAACTTTCTTGAAATCAGTACGAAATGGTTCTTGGAGTAGAGCAAATTTTGCACCAGTGTCCCTAATTTCTTTTAATACGCTTCCCATGGTCGCAAAAGACCTGCCAAAGTTCAATTGAATTATTTTTAAATCCATTACTGTCTGGCATTAACAACGGCAACTTTGGAACAATAGATTGGGCAATCCAGAGATACGGATACCATACGGTGATCTGCTGGCTTATCCTTGAAAGCACAATCCCTACATCTAATCAGATTTCGACAACCTTTTTGAGAGTGCCCGCTTTCACCGCAGTGTTTGCAAGTGATGGACTGGGCACGGCACTCACTGACCTTATGATCATAACCTAAACACCTAAGGCAAGTACTAATGGTGTCGAGTGGATACGCATTGTAGCAGAAATGTGCTATATAGCATCTTTTCCGCGCCAGCATATTCCTCGACACGCGTTCACTGGCTTTAATGATGACATTGACAGGCCTGTCATCATTGGCTGTCCATTAGGACAATCACAAGCACAAGCCACAGTCACAAGCTTGGCCTCCTTTGCGAAAACCTCTTTCGTGACGTTCTCATCGACATTCATTTTACACAACTCGGACATAAATACATTAGGGGTGATATTCGAATCTACTCTACTAATAACAATTTTAGGACCTAACTTCTGATTAACCCTGACTCTAAGCCCTACCTCGGTGAACTTCGGATTGGCTGCAATCTTGTTTCGTTCAGAAACAGAGGGGGTACGAATAATCGCACCACCACCACGAAGTGGTTTCACGTCATCTACACGGACACCTAGGGTGGGGGCCACCTCTTTCATGACTTTCGTAACTATCTCTTTCGAGGTAGTTTCTGCGTTGTTGCTTTTAAGAACAAGCGAGTACGTCATAGGTTTGCTCGGAATGACCGGAGCTGCAGGTATGGCAGACGGACGGAAGGACAGACGGGTGGACGGACTTTGGTTGTTGCTGGGCTGGACGCGCAGTAGACTACCTACTCGCCCGTTTGTCTCATAAACGTCGAGGCGACCCAACCTTTCGTTCTCCGCCAAGAGTCGTGTGACGATTTCCTCGAAATCGCCACAAGAATCCAGCAGAGTCTCAGCTAAGCTGCCATCTACATTTCTCGAGAAAAGATTCGCTACGAACCTTTTCTTAGCATCCCTAAGGGCAATAAAATCTGAGCTAGTACGGTACCTTAATGACTGCTTTTTAGGAGCTGCTGTTTCGATGTCGGTGCTGGCTGCGACCCTTCTTGGAAACTTGGCACGCTTCTTTTCTTCAGACTTCAGCTCCGGGTCAGATTTATGGTTCTTCCCTCGCTTTGCTATCTTCCGAGTCGGTTGTTCAGCATCGATTCCTCGAAAAATGAGCTCTCTTCAGCATTCAAGCTGGCTCTTTCACACCTTCGCAGTCTTAGTCATTTTGTTTTTCTTTATGGCACTGCACTGGCACAGCACTCGAGTTGAAGTTTATGGCTCACTGACCGTAATAAACGCGTGATACCGAAAAATTTAACGCGATGGGCGAACGGTGTGTATCGAAAAAAGCGAACACACAGTTAGGGGAGGCCGTAAGTAAGCTCACGGCTCAAGGGCAACCAATAAATTGCTGCAATAAAGGTCTACCGCGATGGAACAACCAGCTTGCTCAAGCTGTGCCCGCGATTTACCTTCCACTAAAAGTAAAAGATCATCGGCATAGGCACAACACTTGGTGCTGCTGCTTAGCCGCCGCAGGAGCGAATCCATCATGAGGTTCCAAATGAATGGACCACAGATGGATCCCTGCGGGCAGCCGCGAGCAACCTCCTGCCACGCATTTCCGCACTTTCCTACTGTGCACGCTTTTCGCCCAGAGAAGTAGCTTCTCCATAGCGAAGCCTCACGGCAACCTTAATCCTCTAACTTCTTAAGAATGGCGGTCCAACTCAAATAGTCGAAAGCACCCTTAAAGTCAACAAAAATGCCTAAAACGTATTTGGCAGTTGACTCATGGACGCACTTTTTAACGTACATCCATGCGTCATCAATGCCCTTGCCTTTCCTAAAACCATACTGATTTGGAAAAATTCCATTTTCTAAACTATCTTCTAGACGCTCGACCATGATCCTCTCCATAACTTTACCAAATACTGGGAGGAGGCTGATGCCACGATAAGAACAAGGATTAGCCTTGTCCTTATCTGACGCTTTCAACAAAATAATAACTTGCAACTTTCAAGTTATCCGGAAAATATCCCTGACTAATACAATTGGAGTCTATTACTCGAAGGTATTCAGGAACAGCCTTCCAGATGGATTTAACCATCTCTACAGTTATTCCATACAACCCAGGAGATTTTTTACATCGAATTGTCAAAACACCATTCTCTAGTTCCCTATCAGTTAAATTATTAGCTATAGGCGCCACCCAAGGACTTGGGTCGTTTTGCTGCTCAGCAGGCGGAAAGAACCCGCGCAGGAGCGCTTCAGCGCATTCGTTCCATGTTGTCAACATATTGTCGCCAACACGAATGCTGCTCATCTCCAAGCTTTTCTTTTTACGGAAAAACTTGTACAGATCCCCCCAAGGGTCGTCACGGTTCTTGACCGCGAAATCCCTCCAATCGCTCTCTTTAATCCTTACAATCATGGCTTTGTACTCAGTCGATGCTCGCCCATAAGCAGTCAAGGCACCCATCAGCTGAGTAGCATCATCAGAATTTGATGACATGGCTTTCTGGAACCTCCTACGAAGGTAGGAGCCTGCGCATGACTGTAAGTTCATGTGTCCATCACCTTACTTTTCTCTGGTTAACCTTGCGGCATCTTTTGAAAAGTAATACACCTGTCTATCTATAGTTAAGGGAGGAAAGTCTACAAGTGGAAGCGCCTTAAAAATTTCAACAATGGTGGGACGGTACAGCTCCCAATCTGCCTCATTGGTTTTCCATCTCAAAGTGCGCGGAATTTCGGTGTTCAAGCTCTGAAAAGTAACCACAATCTCAATGAGATTATGGTCACTGATGGTTCTTTCACCGCGAACGAACCATTTGAATGTGTATCTGCTTTTAGCAGGCGCATTGACAAAAGTGACATCAATATCACTTCTGCCATTGTTTGTGCTAAAAGTGTACCAGGGGGAATACTCATTTATAACAACGAGATTCATACCCGCTAGCCACTCGTCGACAACAGCACCACGAACCCATCCAAGAGAACGGGCCCGGACTATACTATTCTTGTTGTGCCAACTTAAAGATGACGCATTCAGATCTGTTCCTATCAAAAGTGGAACTCCTTTCGCTAAACTATAAATATATTCCATGTAATCCAGATACGGACGTAAATCCTCACTGTACTTACAATATACACTAGCTAAAATAAAGTTACCAAAACTTCACTCTACACTAAATCAAACGCCCCACTGTCCAGCATCCAATAGGATGCTCTCTACGTCCACATTGTCGATTATAATGGCCAAAGTGGCTCTCTTATTGTAGTAGCACCGCATGCGCGGGCACACCTACAACTTTCTTGAAATCGGTATGACATGGCTCTTGGAGTAGAGCAAATTTGGCACCAGTGTCCCTAATCTCTTTCGCTACGCTTCCCATGGTCGCAAGAGACCTGCCACAGTTTAATTGGATTATTTTTAAATTCATTACTGGCGAGAAGTTACCCTGAAGAAGTTGCTGCTGCAAATTTTGCAGTGCTCTGGCTTGCTGCAATCTCTGGCCATATGGCCTTCCTCGCCACAACGCGGCAGCACATTACAGTGCGCGGATATCACCAAATCGTTAAGCCCAAGGCAACGGTGGCAACCATAGGTTGCCTTGAACTTTAAAACTTTGCATGCTTCCCAGCATTGGCGTAAACACACTGCAAAAACATTTCAAGTACACTGAAGGTGTAATAAAAGCACTCGTGTTCAGCTTGAAGGCTCATCGACCGTAATAAAACGCGTGAACCGAAAAATTGATCGCGAAGGGCAAGGTGTGTATCGATCAAAACGACAATAAACACACAGGGCAATAAAACCGATATGAGATAGGGCGCACTGCAAAGTGCACCTCACAACACGGATCGAAAAATTCTTGGATTTTACTGAAAAATTCACGCGACTACCGATGGAAAATGTTGGGAACTTATTAAAAATTCACAAAAAAACACAGCAGAGCTAAAAATCGCAATTTAAACACGGAGCAACACAACTGATCGCTTCGAGCATCAAACACGAATGAGTGAGTAGAGAGGGACAACGAGAACCTCGTTAATCCATTCATGCGCGTCACTAATTAGATGACGAGGCATTTGGCTATTTTTTTTTTTTTTGGGGCAGGGTTGGCAAAAATGCATTTACGCACTCTACAGTTGTGTGGATGTACTGTGGGAGTGTGGGACTCCTGTGACGATTACCCACTAAAAACCATTCCTGTATTATGCCTGAGATCGGCAGGCAGCACAAATGGAGTGTTCTTGGAACAGCTTCCAAGCCGTCTATTGCTTCTTGACATGACCGTGCTCGAGCTAAATATTCGAAAGGCGTTCAGACCCCCAACAAGGACCCGGTGCTGATTATTTTCAACTCGTTCGTGTTTAAAATGTTCTCGGCCAACAGAAAGTTGGCTGAATCAGCACTCCAGATCCCACGCATATTGAGGGTGACTGACGAGAGTTTAAGACTGCTTATTTGGCAGGTGCTCGAGATCGGGTCTCTCAGGTTCGCATAGTATGCTACTTTACGATTATGTGCCGCCCTCAAGTCCACGCTATCACTTACGATCTGGGCGTCGAGCAACACTGCAGAGCTACCCTTTATGGCGAGGAGATCCGGTTTACGCAGGCCCTCGGATGTCACGATGTTCGGTTCTTCTTCAACTACGTCAAAATTTTTAGCGAGTGCGCGCTTGACGTAGTTGGCGATCGCATTGTGCCTTTGCACTCTTGAACAATGCGTCCTATGACATCTTTGGAATAGGTGTCCCAACGTCTCTTCTTCACCACAACCAGCTCTACATTGTTTCTCCATTACCCTGCCGCGCGATGTGCGTGACCTCGTAGGCATTGCATTAATTCGTTCGACATGAGGAAGTCTCTGCCAGGAAGACGACTACCCTCAATCAACCATGAGTTTTGTCCGGGTACCTTCGATCAAGGATCCACCGTCGACAGACTCATGAAGAAGCTTGGCCCATCTGCTGTTGATCATTGTTGTGGTGGCATATTCAACACCCCTCTCGGTGAGCCGCCGCTTAGTAAGCTGCAGCTCAGTCGTGAAGTACATACACTCTTCGCCTTGGGAAATGTAGGACTGTAGTCTCACCCTCCTGAGAAGTTGCATAAGCCATCTCATGGAGGGAATGGACAGACCTTCTTCGCCGAGTGATGAGTGTATGTAGTCGTTGGTCACATCACCAGGCAAGTTTAACCACCCCCAAAGGGCTCCCCTAACAACGGCGTCTATTCGTTAAGTTTGCTTAGAGTGACAAAGCCAAGAGTCAATTCTCCATTCGTTTGTACGTTTTAGAGACAGTAATGTCCGGCCAGAGAAGTTGAAGATTATGTTCCTGTCCGCAAACGACTTTTTGACATGAGGTGCGTTCCTGACGGACACGGTGAAAGATTTGTTGTCGTTAATTCTTAGACCACACGAATCTAGGTATGAGGGAGCATGATCCAAGCCGTTGAAGACTCATCCTAGTAGAGGCTACCAGAATAAGGTCATCAGCGAATGTTAGAACCTCCCACCTATTTTAACCCCAATATCCTGTGGCAGGCCATGAATTAAGCCGTTCATGACCACGTTAAACAGTGTTGGAGACAAGTCCCCCTCGTCACACTCGTGTCATACAAGCCAGATGCGTACTGCACCATCGGCCCGGCACTCCAACGCCCCGAAGGGTATTAATGATTGCCGAGTGCGTTACCGAGTCAAATTCTTTGGCAACGTCCAACGATGCAATATATACCGGCCTGAAAGTGTGTCTGTAGTACCTTAGGATCAGGTCAAGGTCGAAGATATTTTCGGCGCAGCCATCCACCGGAACAAACGCTTTTTGTCTGGGGTCCAGTTTCAATGACCGAGTCAGCCGGTCCGAAAGCACCTTATTAAATGTTCTAGCTATAACCGAGGACACCGTTATGGGTCGGAAGTCGTTCGGCTCCCGAGCGCCACTTTTCTTCGGTATGAGCACCGTCCTAGCCTCTATTAGGTGCCTTGGCACTTTACGACAGAACATGAGCCCATTCATCAAAATTTGCAAGACAGCTCCAGGAAGACCCGTGAACTGCCTTGCAGTGACCCCATCAGGACCGGCGGCTTTGGATGCCCTCGGTATAGCTTTATAAATTTCATCTAGTGCTATCGGTTCCCATAACTCGACATCTCGACTGGACACATGTTTGTCTCCGGTGAATTAGAGCCACCCCTTGTCATCGCCGCCGTCCAGAAGGAAAACATGTACCGCAGATTGATGTCGCCAGAGGACTTATCGTCCTCCAGAATCGCCTTCTGACCCTTACACCGATTCATTTTATATTCAATTTGGGTATGTTTGTACAGCAGCATTCGCTGCTTCCTTCTGGACAGGTTCTGCTCAGACTCTATCCTCGATCTTGTGATCACCCTCCTGGAGAATAAATACTCCAGGAGGTAAATCTCTAGTTGTTGCAAGATTTTCTCCTTGGGTCAGTCCAGAATATTAAGAGCTACTTCCTCCAGCAGAGAGGCACCAGGGTATTGGGTGTTAATTGGCCCTATGTTACTAATGAAGCTTGCAATTTGTGTGTCATATGGGCAGTTGTTGCTTGTTTGCATAGCTTCTGTCGCAGTTTCCATCGGTGCTGAGCTGACTGCAACTGTGGCACTTGTCAGCTCATGCACCTACCTCTCTACTAGGCTCTTGTAGCTCTCCTTCCTTCTGTAACCCTTTATCGCTTCGAACGTCCAGCTCGCGAAAGATTTCATCAACTCCTGGTTGATAAATTTAATGTTTTTACCACTAAAGCGATCCTCTTGTCTAGCAAGGAGAGAAATCTCTTCCTCCGACCAGATCACCTTGAAATTTCGAGCTTTTTTTTTCTTTTGCATGCGCATTAATAAAAATTTATTTCTTTATTTCCTTATAATGTAGTGCATAAGAGACAACTCTTTTTAATGCATATTCAACGGGTACATAATTTGAAATAAGGGTTACAAGGTTCGTTCTTAACTACAGTGTTTGAATACATTTAGAAATAAAAAGTGAGGTAGATAGAATATAATAAATATCTTAAGAAGGTATGGAATAAATAGTTAGTGATCAGAATAGATAGGAAAAGAGAGCATAGATAAATAGGGAGAAAAAGGGGAGTTATGAAAAGTGTTGGAAACATATCGACTATGGGTAGTGTAGCACAAGAAATCAGGGAGTCTGGTATAGGATAGTGCAGTGCTATGTGGTGTCCCCAGAAAAATCAAGCGACACAAGTGTCGAGAGTGTGATAAATTCTTTTTTTTACAGTTCACAATTCTTGCCATTTGGCTGGGTAACAGCAAGAAATCGTGTCGCACTCGAAACATCATATGTATATGTCCTCTGTTTAAACGTGGCAGAGCATTCTTCGTACTCATCGCCATTTTGCATTAACTTCTATATACGAATATATGTCGGTCAGTTAATTTTGCATTCTGAAAGCATTTTTTATAACCACACCTTAATTTCAAAGTAAAGTAATCATTATTTTAAAAATGTAAGTTCCACTCTTATGTTTTATGTACATATATTGAACACGAAAATCACCCTTAAAAAATTTTCCTATAACTATTTACAAATCGTTTTATTTTTCGGTAGTTTTACATTTTTAGGTATATCTAGAGTTTTCTTCATGTTTTTATTTTTAATACTTGTATGTATGGATATGTATATATAAATTGTTTAATAAAATAACAGAAAAGAAAAGTTTTAATGTGTATATTTAATTTATTTATATTTATTGAAAAATATTTATATTATAATATATATAATATATAGGAGCGCGGCAGGATATCGAGCTTGGCCTTTGGCCAGATTTCGCCCAGGTGTGAAATCGCAGCCGACAAGAACTCCAGGAACTTCTTGGACATGATAGGAATTTAAGAAAGTAGCCGCATTCAGCGGTTGAGCGTTCAGGGAGCGCTCAATTGTTTTGATGTCACTGAACGTACCCTATTGTTTACATATTCACGGAGCGGTCGCCATTTTTTGTAGCGAAAAGCTTTTACGCTACATTTGCCAGAGTTGCATTACTAACAAGCAAGCAAAAAAAAACAAATAAATTCGCTTTTTACAGAGCAAACGTCAAAATGTTTTTAAAGAATTGGCTTAATAAATCAACGCATTATTAAGTGAAATAAAATTAATTTGAAAGTTATTGAACTCAGAATGACTCAACAATGGAATTATAATTATAAATATATAGATTATGTAGTTTGGGATACGATTGAAGTTTTAGGTTTGGGAATTTTCTTTTTGTGGGATACTTGAAATTCGTGTGGAAAAATCAAACGTGGCAACTTTTTTCTCGTCTTGTTTACTATTTTTATCTTTCCGCTCAATGATCAGGTAGCATACCATTCAGGAACACATAGCGATCACTGATCAGGTACCGCTCAAGGAGCGCTCACCCGCTGAATGCGGCTTGTTTATTTAAAATTTTAAATTTGAACACAAATTTTATTAAATTTTTTATTGTGAAAAAGAGTTATTATCTTACGTTTAGGCGAGGGTAAGCGTACTAGCGTGGCACTAGCGGAGCGTACCGAATACCTGGCGACCTTCGGTACTAATCCTTACCTGTGCACACGGACCTCTGTGCAGGCGGACCATCCTCTTGTCCGATACGCGTGGGAACCAAAAGTGATTAAATACAAAAAAAGATGCAAAAACAACAAAAGACGGGGACGAAGTAGAGACGGACAGTGACGGAACGTGAAGGCTTAGATGACACGACCCACACCAACCGTAGGGAGCCGATGTCGTCACTAACAGTGACAAGCATCGTACTTCAATTGGATTATCCGAAGAAGCCGATTAGTATATCTAGTCCTAAGCGAGGCGGATAAGGGTGAGTCGTTGACTCTATTCCAGCATGACACACCGCAAGCAGGATTGGAAACCCTGCTACCTCTCTTGTCCCTAGACCTTTTGATCCTGGGCACTGCAGTCAAAAGTCTTACTTAGTTCCCCAGAGAGGGATTGCAATCTTCACGTACGGCTCAAAGACCGAGGAAGGAAGGGGTGTTGGTTTGTACTCCAACACACTACATAGAGCGATCATATAGAAGTTCCAGGCGGAGGTACGGATCGGATCTCCAACAGATATTCACTTCTTCGTGGACAGTCAGGCTGCTCTGAAGTTGTTGGAGCCGTGGAGCTGAAATCAGAGGTTATATCGAAATGCAGAGGAAAGCTCAGAGACTTGAAGAGGACACACAACGTCAGACTCTGCTGGGCTCCTGGAGCTTCGAGGGCAACGAGCAAGCGGATCGCAAGGCCTCCTTACAGTCTTCTACACTCAATCTAGCAGTAGCTGACTCCTCCGTATCTATTGACACCAATCTCTAACCCTGATGCAGATTCAGTGATGACGTAGACGAGGAAGAGACCTACCTACTCCGCCAAGGTCCGGCCCTATCCTGACGCCGCCTTGACACGTTGGGGTTCCTCGACAGATTGTTCACGAATCTTATACCTGATCAATCCCGATGGGGATTGGCCTCGAGGGCTGGTGCCTCACATACCTTCATAAAATTTTTTTAATTTAATCTAAAAAAAAAATTATTTATAATTAATATAAAAAAAATTAATATAATACAGGTCTATATAGTTAATTTATATAGAGGAATAGTCGAGGAATTCTCTTAAAAATCGGAAAAAAAAACAAATTTCTCCTTAACTGCCCACTATAAATTATATATCAATCAACAGTTAATTGTTGTACCGGAATAAATGTATAAAATATAGGTGGGTGTGAAGCGTTTTCAGGTAGTTACAGTTAAAAAAGTTCTTCTGTTAAAAAATGGGGAAAAAACAAGGTTCCACCAATCGCGCCTTATAAACCATGTATCACTGGTAATTGTAGCTAAAGAAATACATATATAAAATTTAGAGCGGTGGCTGTATACTATAATGCTGTAAACACAATTGAAATTCGTTGCGAAACTTTCGCGATCACTTTCCATCAGGTGATGTCGTTCTCAAACTAAAAGAAATAATGGACCTGTGTAATCTTCTTTTCTATCTTCCTTGAGTTTGAACCTATTTGCCGTTTTTATAAGGCTTTGTTTTGCGAAGTTGCAAACATGTGAACTGTATTTGGTAAAACCACTTAAATATGATATTTTTGGAAAAAAATTATATTCTATATTAAGGTTTATGATTCTTCGCTATTATAAATATTAGGTACTGAATATTTAAAATCGATTAAAGTATTTAAAATAGTAATCTATATATATAAAAATAAGTTGCATTGTGTTATTAATTGATGTTCTCTGGAATGCGTGAACCGATTTTGTTTCTGCAAAGTTCATATAAAAGGCGACGTCAATACCATTTTAGTGAAACCATTAATTCAAGTTATTATGCACAGCAATGAGCTTTCTTAAATGTTAACTTAACGGATATTTCAAACATTAAATCAAACAGCTAATACATACTTGTAATACTGTAACGGACTTTTTCATTTGAAAATACTTAGAAAATGCTTGTGCACTAGAGGGCCAAATGGATTCGTCTCGGAGTAAATCTGTGGATACTGCGGATTCCTATAAACAGCGTTAAATTAATGAAATCATCTTTATTATTCAGTTCAACTTTTAGGTATAACGTTGCTACATAATTTATATTTTAAAATTTATTTTCGTATTGTATATATTATTTCGTATATACATATATCTTTAGTCGATGCTTAATTTTTCGATCAACAAATTGAAATATTGTATGTATAGTTTATAAATAACCTTAGTAGCTTACCTTAAAGCTTGCCATTGGATGAAAATAAAGCAAACGTTCTTCCTGTTTTTTTGGTTCCAATGCCAAACCAAACACACCATCCAACCATTGAAAATTCAATCCGTATAAATTAAAATCAGACGCTGTTGGAATTGGAGGTACGGTAAACCGAAATCAATTTCGAACAGTCTGGATTATATGGATCGCCATGTGCCTCCCAAGTAGGATAGGGACGTATGGCGGGACTGCGCTCCAGAGGCGGGTAAGGTAGATAACCAAAGCTTGCGGGAACACCGTCCTTCCAACGAGGTGTGGTAATAAAGATCCGATTTTGATATACGTCTATGCCAAGTGGTAGATTGTTCTCAGGAATAAATTCTCTGTTGATGACTGCAAAATGAAAATAACGAAGGTAAGTACATGATTTCAATGTTTCAAAAAATAAAAAAAACAACAGAAAAGGACATTATAACTCAGAGCTGAGAAGCAACATATTAGAAGTCATACTGTTCTTTAATTCTTTCTTCTCCAAATACTATTCCAGACATACATATGTAAGTTTTATTTCCAATATGAATCTTCAATCGTAAAACCTTCAAGATTTAAGGAAGGATTATTGAAATTTTGGTATAAATGCAGAATAGTGGCTAAGCTTAAATTTTTTAATTTTTTTTACCGTTAGGTGGGACCGTTGGAAACGGAAGTGGCTATTTTTTTCGGGGCTGGTCAGCCAACTTGCAGATATGACCGTTTGAAGGTCAAACAAATGGTACTAATACAAGTCAATTAACTCCTAAACCAAGCTACGTGACGTACAAAGTACCGTTTGAGAGGTATTTTGAATACCCTTAATTTATGTAATATACTCTTTTGCCTATACTATTACGTTTAAGGAAATATATTAATTTTACAAAAGTATACAAAATGTCTCCTTGAAACAATTTTTTTCTACCAAACGGATACAATAATGTAAAAAACAAACTTTTATTAGTACCATTTATTTGACATAACCTGACCCATAGCTAGTCCGCTATTCTCCATTTCTTCGGAAAATATTTTCATAAGTTTCTGTAAACAAAAAAAAAATAATTAAATAAATGAAGAAAATAAATAAAGTAATTGGAACTTTAAATGATTCTCCTGAAAAGTTAGAAAAACCAAGTTAGGCTGTTACGGCTTGTGGGCACAGATACTCGTATAACATAACTATACAAATTACTAATATATATATATAGCAAATCACAGTCCTCTCCGATTATATATATCCTATATATCGCGTTGGACTGCTTCACAGAAATGTCCACTATTAAGTAAATGTATTTAAAGTGACTTAATAATAATAAATACTTTGCAGTTATCGCCTGTTTTCTACGAGCATAGCTTGGGTACTCGAAATCCAAGTATTTCCACTCATTGATTATCTGAAATCGATTGTCACTATTTGTATTCATCACTGAAAATGTTTGTGGTTGCAGCTGATGCTATTGTTCACCATGAGTAGCAAAAACTCCGACATTAGTATTAAATTGCTGTTGCAAGGCTTTCTGTTCATATTGAAATGTGTTTGATCCAACGGTGAAAACACATAAGATAAACATAAGAACGTGAAGATTTATGTACGAAAACATCACGAATTGATATATAACTAAACTAAACTATTGTGTTTTAAATTTGCACTAATAGCAATTGAAAGACTTTAAAAAGCTTTGGTAACACCGTCTTCGCTAAAACGATGTAAGAAAGTGAACTTATTTCTATAAAATTGGTTCAATAAAACCAAAAGAGGAGATAAGTAGAAAATGAGACAACATACCCAAAGGTTCATTAGTTATATATATTTTAAAACGCTGGTTTGGATCAAATAGTATCTAATTTCAGGGAGTTTCTCACAGAGATCACAGTTTCCCGAATTTGATGTTGACGCTCGGTAGGTAAGCTCAACATTAAGATCAAGGATACAAGATTTATTAACAAAAAGTCTCAGAAACATGGTCGGGAATTAAATATTGGCTGCATATATGTATTACTACCATATTACAGGGTTTCAAGAAAAAGGTCCCACAGTTCTAGAAGAAAAAAAAGAAAGTTGAGGGATTATTTGAAAAATACAATAAAAAGTTATAGTATCTTATATACATATGTACTCGTATATCCATTTGTGTTCTAAAAATTGTATTGCAGAACTTGGAGTTTTTGTATAAATATCAGGGTTCGGAAAACGTTTCTTTTTTATATCGCTCAATTTATCCCTCACTGAAGATAACAATATTTCCATCCTCACTGATAAATATCTTTTTTCATCTTCGTTCAAAAAAATACATATCGCTCACGTTCAAAATAATTTCGATCTTCCAACAAAACTATCACTTGGGACGAAAAAAATTGTTATCTTCAAATATTTCGATCCCTCAAGTTGAAAACAATTCGTTTGTTGACGAATAGCGATCGCAGAAGATGAGAAAACTTCGGCTTTCGCACCATAACGATCTTCGGTGATGAGAAAAAGGCTGCGCAGGCAAAGAATCGATCTTTGAAGGTGAAAATAATTTCGATGCAGGATCGAAAAAAGCAGCGGAATAGAGTTGAACAGCGCGGGTTTTGTTGGTGTTTGGATGGTTCACTTCGCGGCAGAGACAATTGCTTGAATATGAAGTTTTGTTTGTGTTTCGTATGAATATGTTTTTGTTGGATTTGGTATACGATGAATTAAAATTAATTTTGCATGGTGTGAAGTGTGAGGGAAAACTGTAGAAGTAAATACGTAAAATGTTAATATGTAAAAATATTAATAAGTAAATTTTTTCTACCATAAGTACATAATTCTAATATATTTTATACATATTTCTATTATAAATGTTTATTATGAATTATGTATTTGCTCTGCGATTGAAATCACTGATTGTGCCGCGTTACATTCGTCAATTTTATTATCCGACGGGCATTTGAAAAATGAATTCAAACACTTCTTCCTTTGTAAAATTTGTTACCTGTTGGCCCTCTAATAATCAATCCTTTTTCATTCTAAAAGTAATTCATTCTAAACATATTCAAACACAAACAAAACTTCATATTCAAGCAATTGTCTCTGCCGCGAAGTGAACCATCCAACCACCAACAAAACCCGCGCTGTTCAACTCTATTCCGCTGCTTTTTTCGATCCTGCATCGAAATTATTTTCACCTTCAAAGATCGATTCTTTGCCTGCGCAGCCTTTTTCTCATCACCGAAGATCGTTATGGTGCGAAAGCCGAAGTTTTCTCATCTTCTGTGATCGATATTCTTCAACAAACGAAATGTTTTCAACTTGAGGGATCGAAATATTTGAAGATAAGAATTTGTTTCATCCCAAGTGATAGTTTTGTTGGAAGATCGAAATTATTTTGAACGTGAGCGATATGTATTTTTTTGAACGAAGATGAAAAAAGATATTTATCAGTGAGGATGGAAATATTGTTATCTTCAGTGAGGGATATAAATTGAGCGATATAAAAAAGAAACGTTTTCCGAACCCTCAAGTTCGGAACGAACTAACTACACGATTTGATTCAGAATTTGACAATCAGTTGTCACACGACGTTTGTGCACGTAATAACCCTACTAAAACAAAGAAAATTAATTTCTTGGATAGATTGCGAAACAACACGTTAGTTCTGACTGTTTGATTATTATGATACGAGTGCTGAAGTGGAGTAAAAAATTACTCTTGTAAATGCGGCGAAACGCTGCGAAATTCGTCTCCGAATGTCAATGCATTCGGCTTCTTCGAATCCCGTTTGAATTTGGCTTCGATCCTCCTTTTCTGCCAATTCTGTTGGGGTTGACAGCGATTCTGGCTTTCCGTGATATTAGCTTCCATATCTATGGAAAGGTTCCTTCAAGGTTTTGTTTGCTCAGTTCTCCGTTTCCGGTTTGTATACCGTATACGAAACAGTTCACAGAAAGGTGTATTTTTCCTTGTAAGGCACTCTCCATGGTGTGCCACGTTTTCACGCATAATGAAAAGGTTACTATTAATGCTACCAGCTCTACTAGCTTTTCGTAGTATGATTTGTTATTATTTATTATTATTTATTGTTATTATAAAAAGCAGGTATTTCCAGATACTCTTCTAGTATCATTATTCCAATTAATGTTGTTATGTTTCGGTTTAACGCTATTTATTCAGTTACCAAAAACATAAGTATGTTCGCACATTAATAAAAAAAAACAATCAAAAATCATATAAACTTCTCTAGTTGAATATGTTCGGAATCAAGTGTGTATACCCACGCTCACATCAAGACGTCAGACTTCACCATGCTGCCAGATTGGTTTTTATTTGGCTGTTGCCAACATCCCTCTGCTTAAGATGGTGAAAATCTTTGCGGAGCACGTCTGCGCCTTGAGGATCTTTTTGATACTGCTTCTTCAACTACTGTTTCAGAACCAGATTCTACCACTTGTTGAGTTACACCAGTTGCTGCTGCGTTTTCATCTTGAACAGCTGCTGTTGTGGTTCCATCATGATCAGTTGCTGTTTTCGGCTCATCCTGCAAAACGAAGTTGAACTCTTGATGCCCGTTGGTTTCCGGTTTGTCTGCGTCATGTTCTCTTCCACGGAACTGATTGACATGAGACCTTATTAGTGTCTTGCAGTGTCGCGTACTAGCAAGTACGTTGTAGATTACATTTCCGACCTTTTCAATTATTATTCCGGAAGCCCACTCAAGTTTATTCCGATGGAAAATTCTTGCGTAAACTTGGTCGCTAGCTTTAAATGATCGTTTAACTGCGCCATGTTTTTTGTTAAATTCAGCTTCCATCTTTGTATTCTTTTGCTTCTCTCGTGACGTCGGTTTTAAGAGGTCCATCGGCGTACTGAGTTTTCTTCCGATGAATGCTTCTGCGGGTGACTTTCCGTCTGGTCCACTTGGATTGGGTGTTGCGCGATATTGGTGCAAGAAATTACATACGTTTTCCCAATCGTCGGGCGTGTCGTCGCTGTGGCATTTATGTATCGCTCTCTTCACTGTATCTACGAACCGTTCCGCCTGGCCATTAGATTGAGGGTGATAAGGTGGTGTTCTAATATGCTCTATTCCTCTCTCTTTGCAAAATTGTTCAAAAACGTGGCTTGTAAACTGTGTACCATTGTCCGATACCAGCACTCGTGGTTGTCCATATCGGCTGATGAATCCTAACGTGCATTTTGTGATTTCGTTTGCCGTTATCGACTGTATTTGCACTACTTCGGGCCATTTAGAGTAAGAGTCGACTGTAACCAGGTAGTACTTTCCCCGTATTGGTCCGGCTATGTCCATATGAATTCTCTCTAGAGGATCTTTAGCAACATACCAAGAACTAAGTTTCGCTTTTGTAGGTGATTTTGCCACTGAAGAACAATTCTGACATTGCTTAACGGATTCCGATATATCCGAGTCAATTCTAGGCCAATACACAAATGATCTAGCAAAAGCTTTCATTCGCTCAATACCCTGGTGTCCTTTGTGAAATTGTTTCAACACGCGCCGGTGAAATATTGTCGGTACCACTATCCTTTCAGATGTCATTAAACAATCATCTATTATACTCAGTGACTCGCGACGGCTATGAAAAATTTTCAGTTCAGGAGAAAGTTGCTTAACTGCCGGCCATCCATCTTGGATGTATTTTCTAACTTCTACAAGAATCTTGTCGTTTTCTGTTTCTTGTCGAATCATATTTAATGTCACTGGAATATTCTTGACATTTTCCCGTAAAATACTTTTAACTTCTTTTTCCACGTTTATAGATGCTAGAATGTAGTCTTCGTTCTCTGGTTTATTTGTTGTGAGTCGTAATAGTACGTCTACATTCCCAAATTCATTTGTTTTAACGTACTGTATTTTGAAATCATAACTCATCAATACCAAGGCCCACCTCTGCAAGCGATTGGCTGTATGAGTTGGAATACCTTTTTTAGATCCAAAAATTGACAACAGGGGTTTATGGTCGGTAAGAAGCGTAAAAGATCTGCCATAAATCATTTTATGAAACTTCGTACATGCGAATACGAGCGCTAGAGCTTCTTTTTCTATTTGACTGTAATTCTTTTCCGCTGATTTAAGAGTTCTCGCCACATGGTATATAGCTTTTTGGCTTCCGTCTGGCATTTGATGATATATTTGGGCACCTATTCCAACGGAGGATGCATCTGCTGCCACAAATATTGGAAGTTTTGGGTTGTAGTGTGTCAGTAATAAATTAGATGTTAAGATTTTCTTAAATCTTTGAAAAGACAGCTCAGATTCGCTTGACCAATTCCACTCTGTCTTGGAATTTAAAAGTTCGTCAAGGGGAGAACATAGGTCTCGCATTTGGCGAATAAATTTTCCATAATAATTTATGGCACCTAGAAATGAACGCAGTTCAGATTGATTTGTAGGTCTAGGCATTTTATTTATCGCCTCAACTTTTGCAGGGTCTGGACAAATACCATTTTTATCGATGATGTGCCCCAAATACTTTATCGATGCCTTATATATCTCACATTTGTTCCAACGAATGGTGAGGTTATGCTCGCGAAAACGCCGCATCACTTCCATCACTTGTTTATAGTTTTATTCGATTGTTGGTGTGGCTATGATGACGTCGTCAAGATACGCAATCACGCCGTCCAATCCTACCAAAATGGTGTCCATTGCTTTCTGAAACGCTCCCGGTGCTGACGTTATTCCAGGCGGCAAACGATTGAAGAGAAAAAGGCCTTTGTGTGTATTTATTGTTAAAAGCTCTTTAGTGTTATCATCAACTTCAAATTGAAGATATGCGCCCGAAAGATCAATTTTGCTGAAGAAGTTACAATTCGCCATTTTGGAAAATATTTCGTCTGCAAGAGGAATCGGATAAAAATTAGGTTGCATACATTGATTCAGTTCTGTCGAGTAGTCTCCGCAAATTCTGATGGTATTGTTTGCTTTACGTACGACTACTATCGGTGCCGCCCATGATGAGTGTGTAATGGGGGTCAATATGCCTTGTGATTCCAACCTGTTTAACTCTGTTTCAACGAGTTGTAGCGTAGCATAAGGAACCGGTCGTTTTGGCTTGAAAACGGGAACCGAATTCGGCTTAAGCTCTAAGCTAACTTTGAATTTTGTACAGTTAACTGTATTATTTTGTACCACTTCTGGAAAATCTCTTTGAACGACTGCGAATACTTTTTCTTTATCCGTCTGAACAGAGATCGCATTGCATATGGAGTTCAAATAAATGTTCCAGTAATCAAATTTGTCGATTAGGTCGATACCGAATACGTTTAGATTAGATATAGTAGTTACATAAAGTTTCGCTTTAACAACTTTGTTGTTATGCTGAATTCGTGCTACAAATTCCCCAATAATACCAACTGTATTTCCAGAGGCATCTGATGCTCTGTGTTTACAACGCTGTAGAGTTGGTTTTCCGAAAGAAATCCAATTTGATTTTGATATCAACGTGATATCTGCAGCCGTATCTAATTGAAGTTTAATAGGCTTATCAAAAATAGTAATGGTTACAAATTTTCGTTGTGCTTCATGATTATAAACGCCTTTAATGCTTACGTCGGTTTTAATTACAGAAGCCCGAACACTGTTACTGTATTTGTGTTTGTTTTTGCAGTTTTGGCTTTTGGAATTAGTGAAGCTCGTTTTATCTTAGCTTGCGGTTCGATAACTTTTGAAGCAAGCAGAGTAACCGTCTTTATGCCCGATATTGCCACAGACTTTGCATTTGTGGGTTGAATAATTGTAATTTTTCACAAAATGCATGGAACCGCACTGCCAACATGGACGTGTAGGTGTATCTGTCTGTAACATCAATTCCGTATTGCTACTGTTTCTGTTGGTGTAATTATTCTGTTTGAGAGCCTTATTTTTGGAGTGCACAGCATTCACAATAGTTGATGTTGATTCCACCAACTTTGCATCGGACTTCAGTGCAAACGTTCTTTGCGTTTCTGCAGTTAACTTTTCCAAAGTTATCTCTTCATTTTCATCTAACAGTGAGAGCAATCTTGTTCGAATTTCGCTATACAATGACGACTGTAGTCCAATTATAAAAATTAGACATTTAAATTGTTGTGCCGACATTTGATTATGTAGAAATTGCTTACATTGCTTATTAACTCTACCAGCATAAGTCTTCCGCATCGCTTTTCACAATTTTATAACAATTGTAACGAATTCGAAAGAGTGATTCCTGGCAGTCGAAAAGAGATTTTAATGTCCTGATTGTTTCAGCGTACTTGAGTTCTTCTGGCTTCTTTGGCAGTATGAAATTCGCGTATCGGTCGTAGACACGCTGACTTAGCTTGCGTAAAAGTAATCTTACCTTTGAAGCGCCATCAAGACCCTTAGCATCCGTCTCGAATAAAGGTTCATACCTGCTGTACCAATTGGAAAAATACAACTCCGCTTCTGGGTCATATCTGAACTCAGTGATGCTATTTGCGAGGACGTCCATCAATTTTTCATTGAGCCCAACAGTGCCATGTTGTAGTTGGGCTTGCGATGTACTCGCACTGGATGTACCTTCCGCTAACGATGCCAATCTTTCCAGTAATACTTGTTGCCTTGCTGCAGCTTCATTCTGTTGCACCAAGATTCGTGATATCACGGCTTCCAAAGTTGCCATGCTTATTAATTATTAAAAATTTGTACGTGGTTCGTCTTCTCGTCGCCAATTGTTATGTTTCCGTTTAATGCTATTTATTCAGTTACCAAAAACATAAGTATATTACATTAATAAAAAAAGACAATCAAAAATCATACAAACTTCTCTAGTTGAATGTTCGGAATCAAGTGTGTATACCCACGCTCACATCAAGACGTCAGACTTCACCATGCTGCCAGATTGGTTTTTATTTGGCTGTTGCCAACAAAGTAAATTTAAAATTATTATCCTATCCTATATTCAACGCAATTTTTCCGAATTTATTTTGGTGCCTATATCGTTGACCTAATATTTTAATGATTACCTAACATAATTGTCTGACTAATTCTATTTTTCCCTTATTTACTATTATACATGTAACTTAAGTAAATTATTGTAGAAGGGTTTCTCCTTTCCTTTTATAACAATTACCGTCGTTACTGGTGATTTTATCCTTTTCACTTCATATGGTCCGATCCAAATCGGAGAAAAGTATGCTATGGTATGCCCTCGCTTTTTACCAAATGAGCATATTATTATTATTATATTATTTGTGTCCTGGCTGACTGCCCGAATATTTTTCCCCTGACGTTCCGTCTTGATTTCCCTTTGCGTTTGCTCCACTCGAGTTTATAGCGTGGCAGAAAGAAATAGTGAATTCGTGTTGTAGCTTAAGGGGTTTGCGTGGAAGGGATTACTTCTTTGTATTGTACTATATCTATGATGTATTCTCCGTAACACTGAGCAGATAAATTCGCAATGCGGCGTCTTTTAATCCTGTTTTGAACGATTTTTCGGCGGCCCCTTCCACCATGCTAAAGTCCAAACGTGATATAATTTCAAAAGTTTCTTCACGCAATTAGGTAAAGATTTAGTACATAGGTATTCGCGATACCTTTTAGGTATTTTCCTCAATATATAATGCACTCGCAAGTAGTAACATTTTCAATTTCATTCGGCCCGGATTGCCGTGGTCCTACGTACACGAATTTTTATTTATAATTGTTTTGACATAAAACAGAAAATGAAGAAGGTATGCGTTTTAAAAAACCCTTATTCTTTATATATGTAAATGCAAGATTACCAATATAAAAAATACACCAATTAATCACAGAGCTCGTTGTGGCCAGACACCAATTTTTGGCTTCAATGCTATATTGAGATCTTGCTGTTAGTTGTTAAAATAGTCAATTCAATCACCGAATGTTCCTTTTAATTTTGGGCAATTTTCAAACTAAATTCGTACTTCCTAACCAAAAACTAAGTAAAAGTATCACATATTTTTTACTGAGTTAAACCACAATTACAAATATTCAAAATCGTCACAAATGTATTATCATACGTACATAAGTATGTATATTTCTCTACAGGCTATATAAATATTGTACATATATACATCTTTTTGTAGTCTCATTGATTTTACTGCAATGTAACTTTTAGAATATTCAACTGTTTAAAAAATGCTTAACTTTAGACAATATCTAAATCAAAGAGTTAGTAGTACAGTAATAGTTAGGAGTACAAAATACAAACTGTTACATAAAATTTAACAGGGTTAAGTAAAAACCCAATTTGAACGCACACGACTTCTAAATAATCGCTGTTTTCTCAAACGTAAATAACTTAAGAATTGTCAAGACGAAATCTTAACAGTTATGTAATTTTATTGAAGAAATTTTAAACTGTGGCTGGAGACATGTTTATATCGATATACATTCTAAACACTAAATACGCGAAGTTGTCATTTCGGCATAAATGCAGAATAGCTGCCAAGCTCAGATTTTGTTCATCTTTTTTTTAAAAAGCTAAAATAATGTAATACAATAGTAAGTATAACCTATTATATAACATTTTAAAGGTAGAAGAACAAGCTTTCCATAACTGTAATTTGTTTTATACCTTAATGTGTCCGTTTGGAAGAAATAAATTCTTGTTTCAAGGTCAACTTGTCACATTTTTCTAAAAATCAATATAACTCCTTCACAGCCATGTTATAGATAAATGTGCATTACATAAATGAAAGTTATTAAAAATACCTTTCCTACAGTACTTCGTTTGTTCCGCTAACGTACTTAGTTTATGAAATAAGTGCCTTTTATTAGTACCATTTATTTGACCTTCAAACGGTCATAAATCCAAGATGGCTGACCAGCCCCCGAACAAACATGGCCACTTCCGGTTATAACGGTCTCAAATAACGGTAAAAAAAAATCTAAGCTTGGCAGCTGTTCTGCATTTGTTCCGTCATTTCTTCACAATTTATGAAAAAAGCTTTCTTCTAAGTCGTATGCGTTGGTTTTATTAATGGCATCTTCATTGAACTGAAGAAAAAATTTTCCACCTTTTTGCAAATTCTTCGAGTAGATGTTTGAATCATTAGATTTCGCGAGATTATGAACATTCTTAACATTTGAGTACGTACAATTTGTGTAGGGCGCAGAAGCCTTGAAATGCCTTGCAGGTTTTAAATCATATACATCATTGAAGAAGGTGAAAACTTCTTCTTTACAGGAAAAGCTATTGAGTTTCAGACGCAAACTTCGTTTCATTCTTTTGCTCCACATGAATGTTAAGTGATGATGAAAACATTGAAAACTAATGTTGTCACCTGCGGCTGCAGCTATATTAAGCCAAGCTTGAACACAACTTCTTGGCGTGTTATCCATTTCGGAATATTGTTCATCAAACAGTGCGGGGTTTGCAAGAAGACCACGTGCAGACATCACGCCATCACCGTTTGTTGCATTCCGCAGTTCCACAGCTTCCGCACGCGTCCTTACATTCCCGTTTACAATGATTGGTATGTGAACAGATTTCTTAATTTCCGCCATGGCTGCAATATTCAATGGGTGAGAACATTTCTGCCATTGCGTTCGACCATGTATGGTTAAAAAGGTAACACCACAATGTTCCAACTGACGTGCCAGCTCTACATTGGAACGCACGTCCTCGTTAAATAAACGTATTTTAAGTGAACAGCTAAAATTGTCTGGAAGTGTGCGGCGTATTGTGCGCAAAATATCATAAATCCTGTCGGGCTGTTTTAGCAACCCACACCCGTAACCCTTAGCAATGGCCCACGACTGTGGGCACCCACAGTTGAGATCAACACCATCCACATATGGATAAATCAATTGCGCAGCGGTAACAAATTCTGAAGGGGATTTTGCAGCAAACTGAGCTATCAAGGGTTGATCATCTGGAGCTCATAAAAACAAAAATATATAAAAGTAATCGTTGTATTATACTGTCGTCGCATACCATAGTTTGTTGTAAACTCATTATGTCGCGCATTCTCGCTCTGATTAAAAGAATCTGCAATGATCATCGGCGTGAAGCAGAGTTTAACGCCATATTTTCGCAATAATTGACGAAATTCAAGTCTATAAAAATTATGAATAAAAATTACTAATCAATGAAGCGAACAATAACAACTAAATTAATATCCGTATTAAGCTATTCTATTTATTATAAAACATTCATTAAGTTATTCTGTTCATATATAAACGAATCCCAACCCTTAAAAGGGGCGATCTTTCAGGACATACGAAAATGGCAAATTTTTTCAATATCAACGAGCGTGAAGATTGGAGAACAATGTCAGTTTCAAGCCCGGTTCCCAAATCAGGTATGCGGATAGGTCAGTACAGGTTAACGCCGTCGATGGAAATATATTCCCACTGGACTTCTGGGCCTAAACTAGTCTAGCTATTCATCCTGTACTTACTTACTGTACCGCACCATTGGAGCACTAACGGCTAGAAAACTGTTGGTCATCTTTTCGGTAGAAAACAATTCCACAATATTTTGATGTTTCCGTGGCAACAATTCTGTTTCAATTTCCATTGCAATTACGAGTTTTAGATTTTATGTACTCTTCTAGTTCTACATATATATGAATTTAACATTTGTATATATTATAAATAAAATACTTAAACAACACCGCTATATTTAAATGTCAAACGTTTAAGGCAGAGATAAATTATCTTTGGTTCAAGGAGAGAACATGCATGCACATACTAACGAAAGTTAATAATAAATTGGGGAGGTTTATATAAGAGATGACGTGATAGGACACTTCAAATTCGTCTCCTTATACAATTCAATTTCAGTAACAATAGGAGATAAACTATTGGAACAGATGAACGACTTCCTGGTAAGGCCAATCATATTGTTGTTGTTGTTGTTTGCTTGTGATGGAGACACCAAAAACAACAAAAACATCTGTCGCTCTCCCCTACTTTCAAAGTTATAGCCCTTTAAAATTTGTATCCCTATATCTTCTAAACTATAGAAGATATCCTGTATAGATATATACCGTTAGAAAGGTAAGTCAAATACCTTTCATTTATGTAAATTAAGATTTCTGCCGAATTACTCACTGCTGACGTAGTAGCGTCAGCAAAATTCACCAATCACGGAGGATTTGGCTCGGACGGAAAATCGTTTATTATTTATTTTCTTATAAATACGTTACAATAATTATTCCTGTAATACTCGCGCAGCCGCGTCGCTAGTGTACACGTTTTACTAGCGAAGCCGCTGGTGTTACGCTACGGTTTGCGTATTCGGTTAATGCCGCGGTGGCTGAGTTACGCTACGGTTTGCGTATTCGGTTAATATTCGACCGCGGTGGCTGAATTGTTACGGTTCGCGTAATGACGTCACAAGGTCTCGGTTGACCAATTACGCTACGGGTTGCGTATTCGGTCCAAGTCGTGGTTGACTTGCAATGGTATGCACTGGTATGGCCGAAGGCAGGCAGTTGGTTGCTTACAAGCATGCGACCAATTCGCTGCGGTTCGGGTACCGCATTCCGAATTCGATGTGTTCGGTATGCGCGCAGCCATTAAGGGCTTACCTGCTTACAATTCTGCAAGCAAGGTTCGGCCGGTGCCGGGGGAAAGGCTGAAGCCGGGTGACCGTGGTCCGGAAAGCCGAAGCTGGTGACCGTAGTCGGGAAAGCCGAAGCGGGTGACCGTAGTCGGGAAAGCCGAAGCGGGTGACCGTAGTCGGGAAGGAGAGTGTAGAAAGAAAAGAAAAGGAAGAAAAAGAAGGTAGGAAATGATCGCAACTAGTGCAAAAAGAAGCCAACAAAGTTCGGTTGATTAGGTGTCCTAACGCACCCACTACTTAATACCAACGCTTTTTGACTCGCCGTGCTTTGCAATCACCGTCCTTTATAAGGACCGGTGATTGCAAAGTGCGCACGAATTATATTCGTGTGTGGCATGATCATGCCAAAGCAAATCGGTCACTCAAAAATTAATCAGAGCTGCCACTATATGTATTCGGTGGGTCAGGGTTGCTCCCTACCTTAATTTCTTAGAAGCTAAGTATTTTTATTATGGATAATGCAACCCGCATGCTTAAAATTTAGAGTTTCTTCGTGGTAATGACCCCTGGTGATGAGGTGTTTACTAATACGGACTGACCGAGGGTCGCTTAATGGTACGAATGAGGTTAATATGTGAATAAAGCACTGTGACACAAATTTTGTGTTACAGTTTCATCCCTTCTTTGGAAAACAAAAAAAAACTGTTTAGGCTTAATTAGTAATTCATTTTTGTTCTTATAACTAACATTTCCTTAATAACTTAAAATAATTAAATACTTCATTTTCTTTACAGCCGAGAAATCGGTGCGGCGGGATGCAGAATCCACTTAATCGGTTGGGCTTTGTGGTTGTTGGTTTTTGTTGTTGGTATTCCGTGATTTTGTGTTGCCTAGGAGTTGTTTTTGTTTTGGGCCTGGCTTCCGGGGGTGGCTGACACACTTGCACGGGGATGACCTCGTTGGTTCGGACGAAGCCGGGGCGTCTGGGTTGGGTGGCCTTCCGCTTCATTGTCTAATTGTAGAGTGAGAGGAGAAAAGGATTTTGCGTTCTTATTTGGCAGCGCCGTATATTTTTTTAAATTTTGGAGATGAACGATAAATGTTTTGGTGGGATCGTCCGGGTCACCAAGTTGGGCCAGGTTGGGAGAGGGATATCGGAGGATGCGGAAGGGACCTTCGTACTTCGGTGCTAGCTTTTCCGTGAATTGTTTTGCCGCCGAGGATAATACGTGTGTTTTGCGCAATACTAAAGTGTTTATTGCCGGTTTCCATTGACGTCGTCGTGCGTCGTAGTATTTTCTTTGTCGTGCGGTGGCTTTCTAGTTGGCTTGAAGTGCTTTGTTGTATAGATTTTCGAAGTTGACGGGATGTCTTTGGACGTCGATTTCGTTGAGCGCTAGTATTTTTGGAGCGGCTGGGTTGCGTCCGAGGTTTAGTTCGGCTGGTGACATTTTCGTGGAGTCGTGGTAGGTGGTGTTGATAGCGAATGCTATCTCTGGTAACTTGGAATCCCAGTTTCGGTGGTCTTCCTGGGTGTAGATTGCCATCATCGTTTTAAGAATCCGGTTTACTCGTTCAGTAGGGTTTTCGTGCGCTGTGTACGTGGCGGTGAACCGGTGTGTGATGCCATACCGTTCGGTTAATTCCTTCAGGAGATTACTGGTATAGTGCACGCCATTGTCGGAGATTAGGGTTTCTGGACATCCAAATCTGAAGATCACTCTCTCGCGCAGGTGTCGGATGACTGCCGCGGTGGTAGCTTTCGGTACTGGAATCACTTCTACCCATTTTGTAAATTTGTCGGTAAAGACCAGGAGCGCTGTGTTACCTTTTCGTGAGCGGGGGAATGGTCCCATAAAATCAGAGCAAACTATTTGCCAGGGTCGGTTCGCAACTAGCGTGTTCATTTTACCGGCCGGGGGTCCGCGTGCTGTTTTGTAACGTGCACATGTTGGGCAGCTGTTGACATATTGCTTTACGCTATGATGCATACCAGGCCAGTAGTAGTGTTCTTGTAGTCAGCGGAGTGTTTTTGCTACTCCCAGATGGCTAGCTGTAACATTATAATGTGTTTCGACTAGTGCTTGCTGTTGTTGTTCGCTGGGTAGGCATAACTTCCATTCGGTGTGTATGGAGTTGCGGTTGATTTGTTTGTATAGTTTTTCATCTACTATTCGAAACTTGTGAGCCGCTCTTATCGAATTATTCTTTACTCCTGTCTTTGTTTTTGTGTACCAGTCGGTTGCGGTGGAGACACAATAGTTGGTCTCGAGGGAGGGTTGGGTGTCCCATGATAACGCGTCGGCCACTGCATTCTGAGAGCCTCTTCGGTATTCCACACTAAAATTGTATTGTTGCAATTCTAAGGCCCAGCGAGCTAGGCGACCGGACGGATTTTGTAGCGTGTGGAGCCAGCGTAATGCATGATGGTCGGTAATGACGGTGAACGTGTACCCTTCTAGGTATGGCCGCATTTTACGGATGCTCCACAGAATTGCCAGACACTCTTTTTCTGTCGCGGAATATTTTTGTTCTAGTTCCGTCAAGGTACGGCTGGCGTACGCTATTATTTTTTCGTCTCCTTCGTATTTTTGTGATAATACGGCACCCAGTCCAGTGTCACTGGCATCGGTCTGTAGGGTGAAAGGTAGATCGAAGTTTGGGCAGCACAGTACAGGAGCGGTGGTTAGTGCTATTTTTAAATTTGTGAAAGCCTCTTCTTGTTGTGGGCCCCAAACCCATCGTTGATTTTTCTTTAGGAGCATGTTCATGGCGGCCACAGTGGTGGAGAAAGATGAATAAATAGAACAAATAGAACGTGTAGAACAAATACAAACTCAAAAGTGGGAATTTTGTACGGACGTTAATCTTTTCCGAAATTTTGTTGTTGTTTTAATTTTCTTATAAAACAACAACAAAAGGGGGCATTTTGTACGAATGTAAATTTGAGCCCAAGTATGGTTAATTTTCCGGAATGATAGGGAAATGGGGATAAATGCAGAATAGCTGCCTAGCTCAGATTTTGTTAATCTTTTTTTTACCGTTTGTTGGGGCCATCAGGAACGAAAGTGTCTGGTCTTTATCGGGGGCTGGTCAGTTATCCTGGATTTATGACCGTTTGAAGGACAAATAAATGGTTTAATGAATCTCCACTTATCTCATAAACTAAGAGAGGTAGCGAAGTAGTGTTGGAAAGGTATTTTTAATACCTTTCATTTATGTAATACACATTTTTGTCCATAACATGGTAGTTCAGGAGTTATATTGATTCTTAGAAAAATGTGACAAGTTGACCTCGAAACAACAATTTTTTTCTTCCAAACGGACACATTAAGGTATAAAACAAATTACAGTTATGGCAAGCTTTTTCTTTTACCTTTGAAACGGTATATAACAAGTGTAAACACAGAAAAACCATTTTAAATTAAAAAATTGCCTGCGGCGCTCTAACTTAACAACAGCAATTCACGCGATTTTTCATAAAAATTTTTTAATTTCAAATGTTTTCCATTAGAGCGGCACAGGCAAAATTGTAATTGAAATTTTGAAAAGGAAAGCTAAAGTAATGTAATACAATAGTAAGTATAACATATTATATACCATTTTAAAGGTAAAAGAACAAGCTTTCCACATATGTAATTTGTTTTATGCCTAGAACACAATTGGAAGCACAAAACACTAAACACATTTGTCTCTGTATCTTTTGCTTAGAACACGCACACAATTGGGCCTCGCGCACAAAAAACAAAATCTGTCATTTCTGTCAATTCTCTTGTGTAAACAATTTGAATATATACAGAAGCAGAAGAAGAGCTTGTGCACAAAAGCTGTCAAAATAGAAATAGAGCTATCTCACGGACATGCGTTTCTTTATCTAAACACAAATGTTCGTAGATAACTCATTTTTTTCTTGAATCCCATAAGAGCTTGTGTAAATTTGACAGTTGATTTTGTGTTTTGTTCGTCCAATTGTGTTCTAGGCATTATACCTTAATGTGTCCGTTTGGAAGAAAAAAATTGTTGTTTCGATGTCAACTTGTCACATGCTTCTAAAAATCAATATAACTCCTTTCCTGCCATCTTATGGAAAAAAAATGTATAATACATAAATGGAAGTTATTAAAAATACCTTTACAACAGTACTTCGTTTATTCCACTAGCTTACTTAGTTTATGAGATAAGTGCCTTTTATTAGTACCATTTATTTGACATTCAAACGGTCATAAATCCAAGATGGCTGATCAGCCCCCGAAGAAACACGGCCACTTCCGGTTATAAAGTTTATTTATTTATTTATTTATTTATTTATTTATCCAAGTTGTACAAAGAAGGTCAGTTTGACCTTATATTAATCATACTTAGTTCAACACAATAGTCAACCATACAGCGGTTTGTCTTATTCTAAGGTATAACTTATAACTATACAATTGTTTAATGACAAATTTACGTGCATTGCAATATACTATAAATGCTTTCAATAAGTTACCCTGTTGCACAATATATTTTTAGCCTTATTTTTGCCCTCCGCCCTAAAGTCCCCTCCGCATCACCTCCCACCCTACAATGCAGCGTCCGTCATCCCCACCAAGCAATTTTCAAAGACATATTTGTCAAGTAGAGAACGCTAAAACCTTTACACAAATAATATTTATTTAGGGGTAGTAACTCTAGCAACAGCTTTTCTAGCATCTAAGATTACCTAGCATAGGAAAAGAGAACAACGTGCTGTTACTCCGATTTACGTTGGAGAGGCGATAGCGGTAGTCGCTAAGAATCAAGCGAAGCTACACACCTGAAGGCCTCTTCTTTGAATCTGGAAGGCCCCGTATTTTCGTTTATCGCGTTTGGCAGGCCATTCCACAATCTAATAGCTCTCACCATGAAAGATCTTTCCATTATCTGGGAGGTGAATCGTGGAATGATGACATTCGATCTTCGCTCGGAGCGCCCGAATTCGAGTTTGTTGTATAGGTAAGCGGGCTCACGAGATCTCATCACTTTATACATCATTATCAGAACCCTGTGTTTATATACAGCTTCTAGATAGCTTCTCTAGATCTGTATTTATAACCCTCCTAACAAGGTGCGAAACGCTATCCCTTCTTCTTAGGGAATAGACAAACCTTACTGTGGCCCGGCGGCAGACATTTAGCCGGCGTAAACAAGCCGCGCTGCAGCCGCTGAAGACCTCAGAGCAATAAAGCAGATGAGGCAGCACCAGAGCTTTCACCAAACGCAGTCTTACAGCTGCTGGTAGGTAATGCTTTACCAAGTGTAGCCTTCTAAGGCAGAGGAAAACACGGCTACATACCTGAGCAACATGCCTGTCCCACGACAACGTGTCACTAATTATCACTCCCAAGTTTTTAACTTTATCGACGAACGGCACCTCTAAGTCATTATGGTAGATCGGCCGGCATATATACCCTGAGGAACCACTATGTAATACCATTGCTTGTGTTTTGCCTGCATTTAATGTTAGCCCGTTTTCCACGGCCCATCCCGTAACAGCTATCAAATCCGCCGTAACCCGGTCCGCACCACCTCCCGCGTCCTCGGGCTTACAGGCGTGTAAAAGCTGAACATCGTCCGCAAAAATGTGGACTAAAGAGTGCGTGATGACGCCTGGTAAATCGTCCACGAAAAGCACAAATAAAATTGGGCCCAATATGGAACCCTGAGGTACGCCGCAGCTTATGCCAAGCAAATCAGAAAGGGACCCAGATGCACAGACCCTCTGAGCCCGTTCGGTCATGTAGGAAAAAATAAGGTTGCACGCCGAGCTAGAGAAGAGGAACCTCTCCTTAAGTTTACGACACAAGATCCTGCCATCCACCCTATTGAAGGCTTTACTGAAATCTAATAGAAGCAAATATGACACGAGCTTTCTATCGAGATTTTGCCTAATTGTGTCAGTAATATCCACAAGGGCCGTCGCTGTACTATGACTCGATCTGAACCCTGATTGTCGCAAAAATATGCTAACCCTGTCATCAGATTTAATGAATTCGAGAATCTGATCCTTCATTACCGCCTCACAGAGTTTTGACAGACAAGGCAAGATACTAATTGGTCTATAGTCGGACGGAACCATTGGCTTAGAAGTCTTAGGCAGCGGGATGATCTTAGCTAACTTCCAAGCACGAGGGAATATGGAGTGCGTTAGGACAGAGTTTACCATTGCCCAAATATGGACACCAAATATGGGCCATATGAGCCTAATGAATCTTATACTGATGCCATCGAGCCCTACAGCATTTGACTTCATATTGGTAAGAACATACCACAATTCACTTCTCTCAACGTTTCGGAAGAAAAATGCTTCTGGATTTTCGGGTAGGTTGATGTCCGTACGACCAACGGTGATATCCGATTCATGTAGCGACGCGAAATAGTGATTTAGGTCATTTGGATTTAATAGGACTGGGCATTTCTTACTGGGGGTAACCCCCAGTCTTCTAACACCCTTCCAAAAATCGCCGGTTGTGGACGACCCCTCCATGGTGCTACTCCCGTATCCGAGCTTTGCCTTCTTGGTTAAATGGGTAACCCTGTTACGGTACTTCGTATAGCAACGCCACTTCTGGGGCGTTGGGTCAGAACCGTAGGCCCTAAAAGCTGCATCGCGGAGAGATTTGGCATTAATTATACCCTGGTTTAACCATGGGCATGCTTTGGTGCGGGGCTTGTACTCCACTAGCGGCACTGATTCGTAAAATAGTCTAATTATTTCCCCATTCAAAATCATGATCTTTTCATCAATATCTCCAGTGCCATAGAAGGCACGCATGTCAAGGGATCTACATTTCTCCATGAGTCTAGGCAGATCTATTTTGTTGAAGTCCCGAATTTTGTGGCTAACTGGCGAGCTCTGGCTGGTTATGGTCGTTGAGGCAAAAATGAACGCATGTCTCGAGACGTTTGGAATCCAGAATTGGTCGATTAAAGTAACAGACTCCACCCTCCTCAGTACAAGAAAATCGAGTAGGGAATGGGAACCATGTACCACATCCAAATGGGTTGGAAGGTCGCGGTTTGTCATAGTCACCATGTTAAACGCGTTAAAAAACAAGGTCGTGCTATCCTTGACAGCACCATTTAATAAGTCCAGATTAAAGTCTCCCATTATGTGGATGTGCTCGTAGCCAACCATCACCCTTGTCAGCGCATCACTTAGCTCATGAAGATCCCCCCTGGGGCGATAGACCACACCAAAGAGAACCGGCGTTTTATTATAAATGACCTTAATAAAAAGAAACTCAATATCAGCTGCGACCGGGGAGTAGTCAAATAAAGTTCTCAAATAACGGTCAAAAAAGAAAAACCAGTAAGAAAGCTATATTCGGCCTGGCCGAATCTTAGATCTTACCCTACACCTAAAAGTTTTAAAAAAAGTGCCGAAGCTAGGATGGGGCGGGGGTGGCGTTCCACTCTGGGCGACACAATGTCGGGGGCGGCAGTTGTGGAAATCAAGTATTGACTTATTGCATTCTAGGCATTTTTGGGGCTACAAGTTGATTAACCGTCCCGGGGTCCATGAGACCTAGCTACGCCTCTGTATAAATAGTAGGCGTGGTCATTACCTTTTTCAAAACAAAATAACTAGCTTAGTTGTTTTATAATTGTGTTCATTTAAACTTTATTTCCGTGGTAATAAACTTTTTTTCATACTGCTATACTGTATATGTAGTGTAAAAGTGGGCGGACCGAACCCAGTTTTGATGTAATAATGTTTTTTTGTAAAACAAGTTGTTATCTAAAGTTTTATTCAGAAAGTTTATATATTTAACAATATAACCCTCTTTTGCCTGTGTAACCTAAAAGTGGGCGGATCACGCCCATATTTGGCACATTCACGGATAATGCTACTCTATACCCAGGACTGAAATTTTGTTGTAATAGCTCAAAAACGAACGCTGATATCACATTTTTAATAAAAAATAGGCGTGGCCGTGGACCGATTTTGCCCATTGTCAATACCAACCTGCCTACCACATAAAACAATATATCTGCAAAGTTTCATCACGATATCTTCATTGGTTCTCCTATGATCGTGATTTCAACAGACAGACAGACAGACAGACAGACGGACGGACATGGCTAAATCGACTCAGGAGGTCACGCTGATCAAGAATATATATACTTTTCTATACCTATCGTCTCTAGTTCTATGCGTTACACATTTCGTTACAAAGTGAATATACCCTTACCTTAAGGTGTAGGGTATAAAAAATCAGAGCTTGGCAGCTGTTTTGCATTTGTTTCGGGAAATGTTGCTAACAACATATGCTATTGGAATCTATGTATATACAAGTAAATAAATATTCGTTTCTGCATTGCAAACCTCCCATATCCCACTATCGTCACAATTTGCACATCTATAAAAAGCGCGGCCAACTTTATTTTTAGAACTCAAGAAGTAATCATGTTGTGTGTGAAAACGCTGGATACGTCTCTGCAAAAATGTTCATGGTCAAGGTTGGCACATAAAATTGGTTTTAAGGAAGTCGATTCATCTTCTCAAGACTATCAGTTCCTGCAGCGGTCTAGGCTACCAACAATGTACTTTCAGAAATCCCTACCTCGTCTTCCTGTACCGTGGCTAGCGGATACTTGTGACCGTTATTTGATGGCTTTGAAACCTCTTCTTAGTAATGATCAACATAATCAGACGGCGCAATTGGTAAAGGAGTAAACAATCTGATAATGGAAATAAGTACACTAGCTATATATCTGAGCCATGGTTAGTAATTTCGATCGTGAAAATTTAAACCAATTTGACAAAATGCTGGTTTTGCAGGTTTGACATGTATTTGAGTGATCGAAAACCATTGCCTCTGAATTATAATCCGCTATTAGTAATGAAACCGGATCCACGACCGGAGTATCAGACACAGTTGCTACGTGCCACAAATTTGGTAATTAGCTCCCTGCGTTTCTGGCGGTCTCTGCAGGAAGGTCTACTTGAACCTGAAGTTTTTCACTTAAATCCGGATAAAAGTTGCACTCCACAGTTTCGTAGGTTGGTGCATATTGCACCTACTGCCGTTGCTTCATATGTAGCTTACGCGTTTAAGGCTTTTCCCTTGGACATGAGTCAGTATGAACACCTATTTGGAGTTTCGCGCATACCACAACGTGGCAAAGATCGATTAGTTAGTAATAAAAATTCGAAACACATACTAGTCCTGAGAGATGGAAACTTTTATGCCGTGGATGTTCTTGATAAAAGTGGGATGCTAGTTTCGCCTGGTTTAATACTCGGACGAATACAGATATCTTGTACATGGTATATGTTCCTCAAATGCCGATTTGCTGAAGCGAGAGGTGGATGCAGCATTATTCTGTCTCTGTCTTGATAGTCCCGATGAAGCCTTGTACGATGAAAGCGACTCACTGCCGCTCTTCAAAAATATGTTGGCGGGTTATGGCCACAACAGGTTAAATATATTTTGCAACGTTTGAAAGGTTAATTTATTTGTAGTATTGTAGGTGGTTCGACAAATCAGTTTCACTACTTGTGAGTGCGGATAGTACAGCTGCAATAAACTTTGAGCACTCGTGGGGTGATGGCGTCGCAGTGCTACGATATTTTAATGAGATATATAAAGATACTATTGCACATTCATTTGTGCATCCTAACACAGAACCGCAGGATTCGTTTGAGCATTCGTGCGCCCCGTTAATTTTGAAGTCGATGACACACTAAGTTTTGATATTGAAGACGCATTTGTGAAAAACGCGGCCATTGTAGATAGATTATAAATGCATATGTTGCGTTATTGTGGTATAAACAAAGGCTTTTGTAAAAGTAACGGTGTCAGTCCCGATTCTATAATGCAACTAGCATTCCTGTTGGCTTATCGACGAGCTTTTGGCCGATATGTTAGTACATATGAGTCTTGTAGCACAGCAGCCTTTCGTCATGGACGTACTGAAACTATACGTCCGTGCACCATGGCAGTTAAACAATGTTGTGAAGCGTTGTTGCATGGAGGAACAAAAAAAATGCAAGCAACGGAGGTGCGAGCAATGGTAAAACAATGTTCAAATGTGCACAGCCAACTGACCAAAGAAGCCGCTACGGGACAAGGATTTGATCGGCACTTGTTCGGATTGAAGCATATAGCGTTGAAAAATAAAATGTTAATTCCAGATATATATGATTCTGAGCCATATCATAAACTTAATTACAACATCATCAGCACATCGACTTTGACATCCGACGCTTTACTGGCTGGTGCTTTCGGTCCTGTTGTGTGTGACGGTTTAGGAATTTGGTGAGATGTTCATAAATTATTAATATTCTGTTCTTAATTTTGAATTAATTAGACATACTGGTTAATCGTTACATTTTTAGTCTTAGTAATTATGTTTGCATTTTTAGCTATTCAATTAATAACGATTACTGTGGAGACATTGTCACATCTTATAGGAATACTGGGAGTGATGGTAAAATATTTAGAGATAATTTGGAGCAGACATTATCCGACTTACACGACTTATTTTATGCAAAACACGATTGAAAATACTTTCAACCAAAAACAAAGAGTGAGAATATTTATTTACGATATCAAAATAACTATATATAGTGTTTACTTAAAAATATAAATCGAGATTTGAACATCAATTAGCTGATCGAGCGATTACATAAAATAATCCGAGTTTATTTTGGCAACCTTTATATCTGTGGCCACAAAACAAAACTGCTTAACTAGAGTTAGGTTTTTTTTATTTAATTTTATTCATTACTTCTAAATAAAAATATTACATACATATTACATATGTATGCTTGGATATTACATATCCACATAACAGATAGATAGCTCATATCCACAAAAAAGTGGTTCGTAAAATTTTCTGAACGCTGGCTCCCAGTATTTTTCTAACTTCGTACGGCTTCGTTGGCTCCCGACATGAGCTTCGTCGTTGCTTGCGTTCTCAGATTTTCACCCTTATAATGGAAAACGTGATTTACGTTTTACTAGGGTGTTATGTGGATATGTAATATCGAAACATGCATATGTAATATGTAAAACACTAATTTAGCAAGGAGCAATTCCAGCGGTACCGCTTCTGTCAGAAGCGCAAGCTGTGTGTATACTAAACAACCTTTTTGAACAGCGGTTTACGATTATAACAAAGAATAACGTTGAGAAGTATTAAGGCCCAATTATAATATGCTTACGCTGGCAACTGTCAGAAGTGAACCAACTGCATGTCAAATGCAGAAGACTGGCTATAATATGCTTATGTGAACTTTATTGTTTTCTGTTGTCAAAGCTGTCAGCTGATTCCGTACGCAATGTGCGATTTGTTTCGCTCCTTGCTTAAGCAAAATAAATTTAACGAAACTACGTTATGTACATTATAATTGCAAGATACAATTTCTGTGTTATCGCTCGTTTGCTTAAGCTGGCGTATGCTCGGTTAAGTATATAATAATTGGGCCTTTACAGATCGAGCATAAGGCCCTTAGTTTCATTTGCGTTTTCGTTTACGTGTCTTTTTTTGTATATTACGTTGTTAGACTGTTACTGCTTGTGGCTACAGATATATTTGTATCCACCGAAGAAAACAGTTTGTGTGTGTGGTTTTCGTTCAGAACAGAGTTGCGAAGTCGGTGGGCATTTTTGTATCGGCTGGGAGTTTGAGAATGCACTGCTTTTATAGGATGGATGGGTGCTTTTATAGGATTTTAACACTACAAATAGTTTATTAGGCAATTCACAGTTACCCTCATAAGTCGTCATAAGTCATAAGTTGTCATAACTTAAAACAATTTATGACTGTCGTAAGAAAATTTCTTGTTCCTTTGTATGTAAATGTATTACTACAACACTCGCAGGTATGTATTAGGAAAGTTGTATTCAAATCAACTGTTCATGCGATTGCTGTCTTTATTCGTTTTGGTTGAATACAGAAAAAATTTATTTCAAAATTTCGATGGATGAAAAAAACAAAAGAATTTTTATGCATTTTAATAGAAATTCAAGTTTCGAAAATCCAGAGACAAACAGCTGTTCTTGAAAAACAGCGTTGTCAATTTTTAACACTTTATAAAGCGACTGTTCACAGTTCGGAGGCATAACTTAGTATCTCATAACTCATGAGGGTAACTGTGAATTGCCTATATATCTGCAACCCAAAAGTCGATTATCGATTACAAAGAATTGTGATGTTTTATATCTTCTAATTTCGCAGGAAGTGTTTAAACAGGGGACATATACACAGCGATAGTAACAAGAATATTTTTACTACATGGTTTTTTGCTACCATTAAGAATTTGAAATACTTTTTGAATATAAATTTATGCACGTCAGTCTCGTCACACTCTCGTCATATAAGCCAGACACATATTGCACCATCGGGCCCGGCACTCCAACGTACCGAAGAGTGTTAATGATTGCCGAGTGTTCTTGCCTCGGCACCTTACGGCAGAACAGTAGCCCATTCATAAAAATTTGCAAGACAGCTCCAGGAAGAACCTTGAACTGCCTTGCAGTGACGCCATCAGGACCGGCGGCTTTGGATGCCCTCGGTATAGCTTTATAAATTTCATCTAGTGCTATCGGTTCCCATAACTCGGTCATTGCGACTGGACACACGTTTGTCTCCGGTGAATTAGTGCCACCCCTCGTCATCGCCGCCGTCCAGAAGGAAAACATGTCACGCAGATTGATGTCGCCAGAGCACTTATCGTCCTCCAGAATCGCCTTCAGACCCTTACATCGATTTCTTTTGTACTCCATTTGGGTATGCTTATATACCAGCCTTCGCTGCTGCCTTCTGGATAGGTTTTGCTCTGACTCTATCCTCGGTTTTGTGGCTGAGAATTAATATTCCAAGAGGTAAATCTCTAGTTGTTCCAAGATTCTCTCCTTGGGCCAGTCCAGAATATTAAGAGCTACTTCTTCCAGCAGAGAGGCACCAGGGCATTGGGTGTTAATTGGCCCTATGTTGAAATTACCCTAGCTGGAACAGAACAATGCACAGGACAGAGCGCACCGAAAGTGCGATGGGAGGCAGGTTTGCCTTTGCGCTGCAGATCTTGCAGTGCTCTGGCTTGCTGCAAGATTTGGCAATATGGGCTTCCTCGCCACAACGGCGGCAGCACATTTGAGTGCGCGGACACTCAGCCACCAAATGGTTAAGTTCAAGGCAAATGTGGCAACCATAGGTTGCCTTGAACTTTCTTCTTGCCTTGAGTTTTCTTCTTTCCTTCCATGTTCGCCCTGAAATTATACAAGGAGAATTACGCGGAAAAACGGCTGCACGGCACAGATAGCAATAAAATTGTAGGCATTTTACCGCGAAGGGCACTGTAGCTAGTAAAAGGGTGGGACCACGAGACGAACTCACGGCACTGTAGCAGGTAAAAACACTGCAGTAGATAGGGACAGCGAGAATCTCGTTAATCCATTCATGCGCGTCACTAATTAGATAACGAGGCACTCCACAGTTTTTTTGGCTGTATTGTGGGACTCCAGTGAAGACTACCCACTAAAAACCTGTCCTGAATTGTGCCTGATGTCGGCAGACAGCACCTAAGGCATGCTTAGAGCAATAGGGGAGGTCAATTAGCATTCCACCATTAGCGAGTGTTACTGTTTTCGGCAGGAACCACGAGGAGGTTGGTGGATCGGCACTTCTATGGTCTCTTCAGAATCGGTTTGAGTGGTCCTAAGCGCTCACATGGCCACCCTATGCGCTGGTACTCACAGCAGCTAGCGCTGAGCCACAACTAGTGTTACTTGCAGTTTCAGGTATGGCTCATGGTATTGCTCCCCCAACGAGAGTCTTCTACATGCTGGGTTAAACACCACTCTCCCCTTTCCACCGTAGCACCGAAGAGAGTCATAGTTACTCCCGCCGGTTTTGCTCCAACTCTATCCTCGGTCTATTGACCACTCTCCTGGAGAATAAATTCTCCTTCTTGGTACATCTCCAACTGTTCCAAGATTCTCTCCTTGGGCCAGTCCAGAATATTGAGAGCTATTTCTTCTAGCAGAGAGGCACCTGGACATTGGGTGTTAAGTTGTCCTATGTTTCTTATGAAGCTGGCAAACCGTGTGTCATACGGGCAGTTGTTGTTTGTTTGCCTAGCTTCTAATGCAGTTTCCGTATGTGCTGAACTGACCGCATTTGTGACACTCGTCAGCTCTTGCACGTACCTCTCTACTAGCCTCTTATAGCTCTCCTTCCTTCTCTGACCCTTTATCGCTTCGACTGTCCGGCTCGCAAAAGTTTTTACCAATTCTTGGTTTATAAATCTGACGTGTTGTGTACTTAAGCGAGCCTCGTGTCTAGCAAGGAGAGAAATCTCTTCCTCTGACCAGGTCACCTTGATATTTGGAGCTTGTGCGAGTCCCTCGTCTCGCCAGTCTTTATGAACCCTCTGTTCGTGCACGCCGCGCCCGATTACAGTATCGAACGCACGCGTGCACGAAGGAACCCGACAATCGAACCGAGTGCCAGGCCCATTATTTGCTACGCTGCTCGAGGTTGGCCTGTCAAGCAGATCGTCTTGTGTATCATGTCGTCGAGTGATTGTTCTGTGATGGTTAGGTCCGCTGGGGAACTAACAGTGTTAGATTGTGTGCTATTTTGTGTTGGTATTGGGCTTATATGGTTAGGACTACTCGGGCGGATAGTGGTCGTTCTTATTGTGTTATGGTTAGTTGTTGTAGGGCGGATGTTGTATCTTTTATTGCTTGTGTTGTGGTTAGTGTCACTAGGGCGGGAAGTGTTAGTCTGATACCACCTTAGGTATCGAACAGACCGACTTGTCAGCTGTTCTGTGTCAGTTGGGCCGGCGGAGTCTGAGGACCCACCGGCGTAATTTCGATTTTGATTGTATCCGAAGCTTTCTTCATTACTTGCACCAACTGATTTTAAGGGTCGAAAGGGTTGGTAACCCCCAAGACCCAATTAGCCCTACGTCATTACCTTATTAATTACCTTATATTTCAAAGAAAAAACGTTTGTTTTATTTTTATTTTGTTTCATAATGTGTATTGATGTGTAAAATATGAAATGTAATTGTTTCTTAGTTGAATTATTTATATTTTATTCATTTTAACTTATTTCTAATATTTGAAGTTTTATGTTGAGTCATTGTTGTGTAATGTAAGAAGTATAAGTTTATCACAGGAATTACTTCCCAACAAAAAGGGTCGCCCTATGATATTGGTCCGGCGTGGAGAAGCCACTGGACGAGACTTTAGTGCCTGTACTTAAGGTGGCACTTTGGGGTTTTCGCCTTGCTTGGTCGCTGGCGGAGAATTAAAAAGAAGCCTTGAATCGTTTTCTGGCAAGTTTAACTCTGATTTTTATTTTGGATCGCTCGGGTTTTTATACCCTAAGCGATCCCATTTCTTTTAAAGAGTAAATATATAAACAATATTAAGATATACAGTTAAACTATTTTTACATATTCTTAAATCTATACATTAGCATTTCTTCACATTTATGCTTCACATTTTTATTTTCACTCAAAATTTCTAATTGTTTACGAAATCATTGAACCGATACCCAATCATTGACATGATTTGAAATTGGGTGGTTCAAGGATCGTGTTACAATGTGTGACGCTGAGTCGCAGTCGTCATGCTATAAGTGAGTAAGAAGGTCAGCTCATGCAAAGTGCATGCTCTGCATTTATTGAGTGTTTCGAGTGCTGTTGTGTACAGGAGCGGAGTGCGGTCAGTGGATACACTACAGTTGAACCATGGAAAACATTTCGATATTGTTTTAGTATGTTGATCGCAAACTGGTTTCTTGCAAACGCTGCAGACTTTTCTCGTCTATCTTCTCCTTTTATCTGGCAAAGAAGCGCACAAATAACAGTTTCCTGTTTTTGACTTCCTGCCATCAGTAGAAGCGGCCGTAGAAGTAGATGGTTGCTCGGTATAGGTTACCGTCTCAACTGGTCTTCCCAAAAAGCTGTCAATTGCTGTTTTGGTGGAAAAGTGGCGCGTTACTTGGCGATTGGTTACTCTTTCTTCTATTATTGGCGCACACAAATCTTCAGCAAGTGTACGCAAACAGCCTTTTCTCCGTGTTGTTTGATATGGAACAGTTGTGTTATTCTCATAAAATATAGTGTATGCCGCGAAAGCACTAACATCGAGCATATTGTACAAAAACGACAAAGGCCACCTTTCTGTGTGTCTCTGTGTGGTATACTCCTGAAGCGTCTGGTCCATAACATCCACGTCACCTTTCGTTTTGTTATAAAAATTGATTATTTCTAGTTTGCCGTTTTCTTCTACAGTTGCATCATCATGCATAGTCGACAACATTATTACGGAGTTTGTTTTCCTCTGTTTGGCGTCGTAAAAAAATGGTGATATTACGTCCGCTACCGTAGTATGGCCCAACCAAATCTTTGACTACTCTTTCGCCTACACCAATTTCGCGACCACTGTCTTGTTTGCCAGTATATATTTCGCCATGAAGAGGATATGAATTTTTAGCATCGCATATATACCATACCTTGATACCGTATTTCGCAGGCTTCGATGGAATATACTGGGTAAATTTTGTTCTGTCGCGGTACGGATACAATTGTTCGTCGATTGATAAATTTACTGTAGGCACATAATATTTTGTGAGATTGGCGTTCAACATTATCCAAATATCTCGTATTGGAGCAGCTTTGTCTGCGCGCTGCCTCTCGTTTCTTGTTCTCGCGTCATCAAAACGTATAAAACGAATAAGATCCCAGAAGCGGTTTAATCCCATAGTTGCGCGGAATAGAGGATGAGACAATTGCGTCCATAAGTCCTTTGCATTTTCATCATTGGAATGATTTGCGCCTGCCATTATCAGCATTCCAATGAATGCGTATATTTCTGCCACTGTCGTATCCCTCCACTTCAATTGATGTTTCGTTGGGTTTACTGCATTGTAGGCATCATAAGTTGAATTGGCTTTTTTGTTGGTATGACGCACAATTATATCGACCATTTCTATTGCAAAATAACTCTTGAAGCATTGCATATCAGTCATACTTTCCGTCATTCGTAATGGACCACTGCGAGTTCTAATGATGTTGTGACTCCTTATTTGTTGACAAACAAGTGGTGTTGGTTGCAATTGAGTACCATCACTTGCAATCATACTTTCTGTTGTGCTTGATGTTGGTGCATTTTCTTCAACCAAATCAGTTTCATTGTCACTTTCATCTTCAAACTCAATATATCTGCTTCTGGCTTCTTTACTCAAACGCAGATATTGTCTTTCAGTTAAACATTCTATTTTGCGGTTCATTTTTCTTCAACTTCACTGTTCAACTTATAATGACGAAATCATTGAAATGTATTCTTTTTCTAGCGTAGCTGAACATTTGCTACCTAAAAACACAAACAATTCAGAAGCAGGTACCAAAAACAAGCAAAAAACCAAGCCTTATAAAACCAGTTTCTGTTTAATTTTGTGTGCCTGTTAGGTACAAAATGCCTATATTATTATCTTACAAACATGAAATTTGTACAGTTGAGATGTAAAAACTAAGCGTTTCTAATAATCTGCAGATATCTATTATTTTATTTGAATATAAACGAAAAAACTGCGCTAAGTACCCGGGTACCCTGGTTATAGACTCCCGTTCATCCAGCTGGTTATGGACCGTAGGGTTAAGGGCATTAATCTTACCCTTCGGTGAAGGCGTGAGCCACTATCTCAACCTCAGAGTTACACAATAGTGCGTGAAGCAATTCCTTGCTCACCAAACCACAGCCATTACGATCTCCCACTACGGGGGCTTACGCCATGATCAGGCAGTGTGTGCGCTAACACACACTGAGATCCTTAATACATGCAATGCAAAATATAGACTAGCACATACTCGGCTGTGCTAGCCTTGGCCTTGGTTTACCTAACCCAGAGAGCGTCGCGACCGATGTCAAAACGACAAAATATAACATAAAGAATATGAATAATATAATAACCTAATAAAAGGGGGCTAATCCAATGATTCTTCAGCAGCGGGCTGTGCCGCTTCTCTTTCTCTAATATTTTCCTCATCAAAACTAACAAAGCAAACTTTTCTGGATACGACCTATCTTCTCTATCTAGCATGCTACTAAAGTTAAACCCGAGGGACTAATGCCTAACAAGTCAAGGAACCTAACATCACTGTAGAAAGGAAAGCGCCACAGTCACACGCCGAGGTACCGTGAAGGTTTCTCTTGAATAAAAATTCATTAAGTGAACCGTGACCTGTCAAAAGAAAGCTTAAACAAAGCCCGAAGCCAAAATCTGTTTTAACAACAGCAAATGAAACGTTTGGGATAAATGCGAGGCCCCACCGAGCTCGCTTGTATCCCACCTATTTTGCCACCTAGCTATAACTTGTTCATTTAACAAGTTCCTAACAGACGGTTTACTCAAACCAGCCAAGTCTTCGCCTTTGACCCAGTCATCCAGGTCCAAGCGAATTCTTTTCTTCAGTTTGTACAAAATACTCTGCTTTTTAATGAGCAAGTCAAGTGGAGGAGCTCCTAGTAGCACCTGCATGGCCTCAGTAAAAACTGTACTGCAAACTTGCAGTGCGCCCAGGAGAAAAATCCTCTGGCTACTCATCAGCTTCTTGGTCAAAACGACATTCCGAAGAGCATCACACCAAACTGGTGCACCGTATGTGGCGCAAGCAACAAACATACCACGGTAAATAATGCGCATAGCACGTTTACCGAGGCCCCAATCAACTTTTAGAATGCGGCGCACCAAGCTCACCATAATGACAAGCTTGTCGCGCAGTGCAACAACATGTTGCGAAAAACACATTCTTTCGCCGATCGTGATACCCAAGTACGTGACGGATTTCTCGTACCTAATGATGCTCCCCTCAGACCGAATGGCCGGATAATGGTCACTCAATTTGCCTTTAAGGAGCATCTGGACGGTTTTGTCCGAAGAGATGCTAACACCCACTTCGACACCCCATCGATTGACAATGGCAAGGAGGTCACAACCAGCTTGCTCAAGTGTTTCAGGGGGAATACTCATTTATAACAAAGAGATTCATACCCGCTAGACAACAGCACCACCAACCCATCCACGAGAACGGGCGCGGACTATACCGTTTTTGCTGTGCCAACTAGGAGATGACGCATTCAAATTTGTTCCAATCAAAAGTGGAACTCCTTTCGCTAAACTATAAATATATTCAATGTAATCCAGATACCGATCTAAATACTCACTGTACTTACAATATACGCTAGCTAAGCTAAGGTTACCAAAACTTCCCTCTACACTAACGCATACCCCCCCACTGGCCAGCATACAATAGGATGCTCTCTACGTCCACATCATCAATTATAATGGCCGAAGTGGCTCTTTTGTAGTAGCACCGCATGTCTGCGGGCACACCTACAACTTTCTTGAAATCAGTACGAAATGGTTCTTGGAGTAGAGCAAATTTTGCACCAGTGTCCCTAATTTCTTTTACTACGCTTCCCATGGTCGCAAAAGACCTGCCAAAGTTCAATTGAATTATTTTTAAATCCATTACTGTCTGGCATTAACAACGGCAAATTTGGAACAATAGATTGGGCAATACAGAGATACCATACGGTGATCTGCTGGCTTATCCCTGAAAGCACAATCCCCACATCTAATCAGATTTCGACAACCTTTTTGAGAGTGCCCGCTTTTACCGCAGTGTTTGCAAGTGATGGACTGGGCACGGCACTCACTGACCTTATGATCATAACCTAAACACCTAAGGCAAGTACTAACGGGGTCGAGTGGATACGCATTGTAGCAGAAATGTGCTATATAGCATCTTTTCCGCGCCAGCATATGCCTCGACACGTGTTCACTGGCTTTAATGATGACATTGACAGGCCTGTCATCATTGGCTGTCCATTAGGATGTCACAAGTTTGGCCTCCTTTGCGAAGACCTCTTTCGTGACATTCTCATCGACATTCATCTTAGACAACTCGGACATAAATACATCAGGGGTGATATTCGAATCTACTCTACTAATAACAATTTTAGGACCTAACTTCTGATTAACCCTGACTCTAAGCCCTACCTCGGTGAACTTCGGATTGGCTGCAATCTTGTTTCGTTCAGAAACAGAGGGGGTACGAATAATCGCACCACCACCACGAAGTGGTTTCACGTCATCTACACGGTGTTGTATGTCGCGATCGCAATTTCCAGTCAAGCTTTCATTAACGTAAATCCGAAAGCCAAACCAGCAACCATAGCACTTCGCTTGGTAGCCAAAAATCTTTAGCCAAGTTTTGCAAAGCTAGGCAAGCAACCATAGCACATGGAATGGATTGTGGAAGCTAACTTTCAGTAGCAAGCTCCCAAACCATAAACACAAAAAAGCTTAGCTTGGAAAAATAAAAGATCCAAAGCCAAACGCGGAAGAATTAAATTGGGAACGATTTAATTCTGCCGATATTGATATTTCGCAATACAAAAATTGCGAAAGAATGGAAATTGCGACACGCGCCAACACCGACCCACTTTGGTGCGGTCGACGGGTGCGTCGACCAAGCCAGAGTGGAACCAAGAAAAAGATTCCAACGGGAGTCTTGAAAATATATCCAAACGACGAGGTCGCCTTGAGAAACGCATATAAAGTCGCGGTAAAATAGTGTTAAGAAAGAATGTAACGTAGTTTTTAGTGAGCGATTAAGTAATGCGCACATAAAAATTAAGTTAGTGTAAGAATAAAAGTAGAAAACGATAAGTGAACAAATAAAGATAAAAGGGAAGCAATTAAAATTACTAAACAAAGAGTTTTACTAATTGTCCCGAGGACAATTGAAATCGAGAAAAGACCACCCGAAGACACCACAACAACGGACACCTAGGGTGGGGGCCACCTATTTCATGATTTTCGTAACTATCTCTTTCGAGGTAGTTTCTGCGTTGTTGCTTTTAACAACAAGCGACTACGTCATAGATTTGCTCGGAATGACCGGAGCTGCAGGTATGGCAGACGGACGGAAGGACAGACGGGTGGACGGACTTTGGTTGTTGCTGGGCTGGACGGGCAGTAGACTACCTACTCGCCCGTTTGTCTCATAAACGTCGAGGCGACCCAACCTTTCGTTCTCCGCCAAGAGTCGTGTGACGATTTCCTCGAAATCGAATCCAGCAGAGTCTCAGCTAAGCTGCCATCTACATTTCTCGAGAAAAGATTCGCTACGAACTTTTTCTTAGCATCCCTAAGGGCAATAAAATCTGAGCTAGTACGGTACCTTAATGACTGCTTTTTAGGAGCTGCTGCTTCGATGTCGGTGCTGGCTTCAATTCTGCGACCCTTCTTGGAAACTTGGCACGCTTCTTTTCTTCAGACTTCAGCTCCGGGTCAGATTTATGGTCGTTCCCTCGCTTTGCTATCTTCCGAGTCGGTTGTTCGATTTCGAGGTCAGAGACGGCAGACAGCATCGATTCCTCGAAAAATGAGCTCTCTTCAGCATTCAAGCTGCCTCTTTCACACCTTTGCAGTCTTAGTCATTTTGTTTTTCTTTATGGCACTGCACTGGCACAGCACTCGAGTTCAAGTTTATGGCTCACTGACCGTAATAAACGCGTGATACCGAAAAATTTAACGCGATGGGCGAACGGTGTGTATCGAAAAAAGCGAACACACAGGTAGGGGAGGCCGTAAGTAAGCTCACGGCTCAAGGGCAACCAATAAATTGCTGCAATAAAGGTCTACCGCGATGGAACAACCAGCTTGCTCAAGCTGTGCCCGCGATTTACCTTCCACTAAAAGTAAAAGATCATCGGCATAGGCACAACACTTGGTGCTGCTGCTTAGCCGCCGCAGGAGCGAATCCATCATGAGGTTCCAAATGAATGGACCACAGATGGATCCCTGCGGGCAGCCGCGAGCAACCTCCTGCCACGCATTTCCGCACTTTCCTACTGTGCACGCTTTTCGCCCAGAGAAGTAGCTTCTCCATAGCGAAGCCTCACGGCAACCTTAATCCTCTAACTTCTTAAGAATGGCGGTCCAACTCAAATAGTCGAAAGCACCCTTAAAGTCAACAAAAATGCCTAAAACGTATTTGGCAGTTGACTCATGGACGCACTTTTTAACGTACATCCATGCGTCATCAATGCCCTTGCCTTTCCTAAAACCATACTGATTTGGAAAAATTCCATTTTCTAAACTATCTTCTAGACGCTCGACCATGATCCTCTCCATAACTTTACCAAATACTGGGAGGAGGCTGATGCCACGATAAGAACAAGGATTAGCCTTGTCCTTATCTGACGCTTTCAACAAAATAATAACTTGCAACTTTCAAGTTATCCGGAAAATATCCCTGACTAATACAATTGGAGTCTATTACTCGAAGGTATTCAGGAACAGCCTTCCAGATGGATTTAACCATCTCTACAGTTATTCCATACAACCCAGGAGATTTTTTACATCGAATTGTCAAAACACCATTCTCTAGTTCCCTATCAGTTAAATTATTAGCTATAGGCGCCACCCAAGGACTTGGGTCGTTTTGCTGCTCAGCAGGCGGAAAGAACCCGCGCAGGAGCGCTTCGGCGCATTCGTTCCATGTTGTCAACATATTGTCGCCAACACGAATGCTGCTCATCTCCAAGCTTTTCTTTTTACGGAAAAACTTGTACAGATCCCTCCAAGGGTCGTCACGGTTCTTGACCGCGAAATCCCTCCAATCGCTCTCTTTAATCCTTACAATCATGGCTTTGTACTCAGTCGATGCTCGCCCATAAGCAGTCAAGGCACCCATCAGCTGAGTAGCATCATCAGAATTTGATGACATGGCTTTCTGGAACCTCCTACGAAGGTAGGAGCCTGCGCATGACTGTAAGTTCATGTGTCCATCACCTTACTTTTCTCTGGTTAACCTTGCGGCATCTTTTGAAAAGTAAGTCATTTGCTTTCCGAACAGATTCATTCAAAAATGACACCTGTCTATCTATACTTAAGGGAGGAAAGTCTACAAGTGGAAGCGCTCCATCTCAAAGTGCGCGGAATTTTGGTGTTCAAGCTCTGAAAAGTAACCACAATCTCAATGAGATTATGGTCACTGATGCTTCTTTCACCGCGAACGAACCATTTGAATGTGTATCTGATTTTAGCAGGCGCATTGACAAAAGTGACATCAATATCACTTCTGCCATTGCTTGTGCTAAACGTGTACCAGGGGGAATACTCATTTATAACAACGAGATTCATACCCGCTAGCCACTCGTCGACAACAGCACCACGAACCCATCCACGAGAACGGGCCCGGACTATACTATTCTTGCTGTGCCAACTTAAAGATGACGCATTCAGATCTGTTCCTATCAAAAGTGGAACTCCTTTCGCTAAACTATAAATATATTCCATGGAATCCAGATACAGACGTAAATCCTCACTTACTTACAATATACACTAGCTAAAATAAAGTTACCAAAACTTCACTCTACAGTGTAGAGTCTACACTAACTCAAACCCCCCACTGGCCAGCATCCAATAGGATGCTCTCTACGTCCACATCGTCGATTATAATGGCCAAAGTGGCTCTCTTGTTGTAGTAGCACCGCATGTGCGGGCACACCTGCAACTTTCTTGAAATCGGTATGACATGGCTCTTGGAGTAGAGCACATTTGGCACCAGTGTCCCTAATCTCTTTCGCTACGCTTCCCATGGTCGCAAGAGACCTGCCACAGTTTAATTGGACCATTTTTATATCCATTACTGGCGAGAAGTTAGGTTAGGTTAGGTTCAAAGGGCGTGTGGCCGCAAAGCGGCCACTTCCACCGAGGCCTTAAGGCCCATTGTGAGTGCCCTCGTTTTGGTTCTGTGGGAACCTCACTGTTCCTGACGGCTACTCAGACCGAGCCCCCTCGAGTGGGTGGGGCAATGGTCTGGTGTAGGCCGATCTGGTACTTTTGATTAGCTTTATGAGACTAGTCATCGGGCGCTCTGCCAACTCTGTCAGCCTCTCGAGGTACTCCGCCCCCACACTGCAGAGGCGGCGGTATGCGAGGGCTGGGCATTGGCAGAGCAGGTGGTGAATAGTCTCCTCCTCATCCGCATCGTCACAACATCGACAGTGATCCACTCTGGTGCCTGGTTTCCACCTGGCCACCATAGCCCCTATGGGGCAATGCCCTGTAATCACTCCTGCTATTACTCTAAGTTGGTCTCTGGGCATTGAGAGTATCGTCTTAGAGTTCTTTTTGTTGAGCTCTGGCCATAGTGAACGGCTGATAACACAGTCTGATCTGGTCTTCCAGGTGTTGTTGGTTATGTTTTTCACTATGGTGTCGATTGAGTTCATCTGGTTAGAGATAGGTGTTTTGACAGAGGAGTCCGCCTCCTCAGCCCCCAGTGAGGAACCCGTTCTAGCCAGGAGATCTGCTCGCTCATTGCCTTCAATATCCGAGTGGCCTGGGATCCAGCAGGTCCTGACGATGTGGGTTCTCATTAGGTCTCGCAGTTTACCTCTGCATTTCAAGACAATTTCTGACTTAACCTGCGTCGAGCCTAATGCTTTTATGGCAGCCTGGCTGTCTATGAAGAAATTTATATCTGTGTCAGATACACTTTCTTCCAGGACATAGTTTGCTGCTCGCTCAATCGCGAAAATCTCTGCCTGGAACACGCTGCACTCGTCTGGCAATCTGTATGATCGCTGTGCTTGCAACGTGTCAGAGTAGAAACCGGCTCCTGTCCCTTCACTGGTCTTTGAGCCGTCCGTGTAAATTGAAATACCCTTGAGCCGTACCTGCTCTGCAGACGACCACTCCTCCCTACTGGGAAGGAGGATCTTAGGTATTCCGTCAAAGTCGGTCCTCGGGAGAATATAGTCCGTTTCCGCGGACAGCTTCGTCCGAGTATTTGTGTTTCGTTGTTGCAGCGTGTGTAGCACATTGGCGTGTCCAAAATGAGCCTCCTTGCAGAGATTGAGACCTCGTATTCTGAGGAAGCTTTTCCCTGCTGAGCTCATAATGAAGAGGTCCAGGGGAAGGAGATGCATCATCATCTCCAGCCCAGCCTGCGGTGCGCTACTTGCAGCTCCGGTGATGCATCTTTGTACTCTGTTCAGTGGTTCAAGGTTGCTTTTCCGTTGGATTGCCGTCCACCACACCAGGCACCCGTAGGTTAAGATTGGGCGGACCACCGCCGTGTACAGCCAGTGGGCAATGTACGGTGGCAGGCCCCAGCCTCCGATGGCCTTCTTGCACATGTATAGGGCGTTCAAACCTTTCTTCCTTCTTTCGGCTATGTTCTTCTTCCAGGAGAGTTTACTGTCCAGAACTATGCCTAAGTATTTCACATCTCCAGACAGAGGAAGAGTTTGGCCGTTCAGGCTTGGTCTTCTGAAGTCTGGTATTTTATACTTCCTGGTGAAAAGCACAAGTTCGGTCTTTGAAGCATTGATGCTGAGTCCGTTCTTGTCCGCCCACTTTGAAGTTTTTCCAAGTGAATGCGACATTAGCTCACTAATTGTGCCGAGAAATTTCCCCGATATCAGTATGGCTACATCGTCGGCATAGGCTGTTGCCTTGACCCCCGTACCTTGAAATTCTCTAAGCAATTCGTCTACCACTATGAGCCACAAGAGAGGGGACAGAACTCCCCCCTGAGGGGTCCCGCGTGTGACGTTTTTGCGGCAGTTGCTCGCACCCATGGCTGCATTGATAATTCTGCTGTCTAGCATGTTACCAATCCAGTCCCTAATGCTGCGAGGCACTTCAAAGTACTTCATGGCGTCACTAATCGCAGTCGGGTTGACATTGTTGAATGCCCCCTCTATGTCCAGGAATGCCCCTAGGGTAAACTCTTTTACCTCGAGGGACCTCTCGATTGTACCAACCACGCAGTGCAGCGCGCTCTCAACTGATTTGCCTTTTAAATAGGCGTGTTGAGACCGACACAGTCGATGAGTGATTTTGTTCCTTATGAACAGGTCCACCAGCCTCTCCAGAGTCTTTAGTAGGAATGATGAGAGGGAGATGGGTCTGAAGTCCTTAGCGGAGCTGTGGGAGGGTCTGCCTGCCTTTGGCAGGAATAACACCCTGACTTCCCTCCACTCCCTAGGGATGTACCTCTTCTTAAGGCACTCTTTGAACACGTCAATGAGCAATGGTAAGATGGTGGATAGGGATCTCTGTAGCATGGCCGGGATGATTCCGTCTGGGCCCGCAGCTTTGTAGGGCTGGAAGGATTCGACCGCCCACGAGACCCTTTCTGCATTTACCATGTCATTCACATCTATGTGGGATCCATTTTCAGTGTCGTCGTCGACCGCCGCCGAGATTGCTGATGGCATCTCCATGGCTCTGTCGGTACAACCTGGGAAGTGCGTAGTGCACAGGAGTTCCAGAGTTTCGAGGCTGGATTGAGTCCACGAGCCGTCAAGCCGCTGGATGCTGCTCGGTACTGCCCTTTCTCGAGCTAGCACTTTGCGAAGTCTTGCGGCCTCGTTGACTGCGCATATTGACTCGCAGTATGCCCTCCAGGAGTCCCTCTTAATTGCTCTGGTTCTGTTTTTGTAGACTCTGAGTCCGGCCTTGTAAAGGGCCCAGTCCGTGTCTGTACCTCTGTTGGTTGCTCTGTTAAAGAGCGATCTCGCTGTATTCCGCAGCGCCGATAGCTCTGAGGTCCACCAGACCGGTTTGGCTTTTTTGCGCGGTCGGCTGATAGGACATGAGGCATTGAAGGCGTTGCGGAGCCCTTCCGAGAGAAATCTGACTGAAAACTTTTCCCAGTCAGTTTTCTTGGGGTTTCGAAAAGGTGGTTCTTTCATGGGTTTCGTAGTCTTAATGTTGAAGAGTATCCTGTAGTGGTCAGAGAAAGAGCACTCAGTGGATACTCTCCAACCCTCAATGGTAGTGTCCCTATCGTTCTTAGGTTAGGTTAGGATGTAATCAAAGATCGACTCACCCCTTTTGTTGATATCCCGGCTTCCCCACTGGGTGTGATGACCGTTCGCGTCGCATCCCATAACCAACCTCAACTTGCTCTTGTTGGCAAGGTTTGTCAGTTCCCGGACTTGATGCGATGGGGGCTCTTGTTCTTCATATGGGAAGTATGCGGACGAGAGCAGGAACGAACCGTCTTGCTGGGTCTCGCACACCACCGTCGTAAGATCAGGTGAGCTGTAATGAGGGAAGAGAAAGGCGTTAATGTTTTTCCTTACCAATATACATGTTCTTACCTTCATTGTGGTGCGCGTTGTAAATAGTTGGTATCGGCCTGACGCTAGTCCTGCAACCCTGCCCCCCCTCACCCAGGGTTCTTGTACTAGGGCCACGTCGATACCCTCCTTCTCCATGACCAGGAGGAGGTCGGCCGATGCCGCCTTGCAGTGGTGCAAATTAATTTGCACCACCTTCATTAGGCTTTGGTCTACCTCCCCCTCCCCCCACCCCATCAGTCGACTCGCGGACCCTTAGGGATCCAAAGCCGAATTTGACGGAGCCTCCTTGCTTCCTTAGCAACTCTAAGGAATGACGGCTGACGGCCAGCCAGAAGTTCCTCCCACTGTTCTTCGGGACGTTGGACGAGAGGATCTCCCAGTCCTGTGCCCCTAACGAACGGTTTTGCCTGCTAATAAGGCCTAGCATGGCCGCCCCCGATTCCGGAACTGGAGGAGGGATCCATACGACCACGACTGGTCGCAGTGGTAGGGCAGAGCGTGGCAGGGTCTCAAGTTTTGCCTTTGGCCAGATTTCGCCCAGGCCTGCAACTGCGGCGGTCAAGAAGTCCAATGACTTCTTGTTGCCGCAGCTGACGACTTTCACTCCCCTCTGCCACCCCGCCCCCTCAAATTCCACCTCCTCGTCGCTCCTGTCCACCTTCATCATCTCGGCCAGCAACTTCGCCTCCACAAGCAGCCAGTTCGCCGGTTGGATCTTCCCATCTGGATTCGACCTGTCGACGATGGCCACCTGCAACTCCTCCTCGGCCTTGAAGGTTGCTGACCTTCGAATTTTCTTGGGTTCGATTGAACCCTCCTCGGCGGACCTGTTCCGCTTGGCTGCTTTGCTCAAAGCGAGTAGCGGATGCGGTTTTGCCTTGGAGGGTTCGGCCGTTTTGGGTGCCGAGCCTTGACTGACCGCCTGTGACTTCTTTGAAGTCGAAGGTTGGTCGTCTGTGGCTCCAGCGCCTTGGCATGGCAGTTTCTGCAGCGTGGGGGTGGGTTTGGAAATTGCTTCCGGTCCGGCCCCCTCTTCAGAGGAGGTGGCGTTGGCTCTCTCGAACCTGGCCACCTTCTTTTCGTTTGCTTTCTGCAGGTGCCGTTGACGGTCGGTCAAGGTGGATGGGTCTACCTTGAAAAGCTTGCGAAGGGATTGCTTCGCGCGCTTATATGCCCTTTTGGCTTTCTCATCCCTTGACCGGGTCTTGGCCGCCAGCTTGGTGGTGCTGCTAAGTGGACCCTCCTCCAACAGTGCAGCCTCGGCCTCTAGATCAATCATCGTGACCTGGCTGGATTGAGAGAGAGTCACTGACTCGTTCTCATCCGCCTCGTCGATGACTAGATCCACTAGCCGGGTGCTGCAGTCGTCTTCGTCGGAGACTCCTAGTGCAGCGGGGGGAGGTCGATGATTGTCACTGTTAGTGACGCCATCGAGCTCCCTCCTGTTGGTGAGGTGGGTGATGAGATAGTCATCACCGTCAGTCACCGTCCCTTCCCGTTATCGTCCTTGATGTTTTTATTGTTTGTCTTATCTATTTTGATCCCACGAGTATAGGACAAGGAAAGGTCCGCCCGCACAGAGGTCCTTGTGTGCAGGTAAGGCTGGTTAGTACCGAAGGTCGCCAGGTATTCGGTACGCTCCGTTAGCGACTGAGCTATTTTTAAAGCCTGGGTCCTCAGCCTAGTAGATCGTCGGCACGGGTCGCATGACACCTTGATCCAACCCAGAAAGAGGATAGAGTAGCGTAGAGAAAGAGTAGCGGGAGTGAGATGTAGTGAAAGTATAGTAGTATGGAAAGAGAGGTCTAGTAGGAAAGGTGGTGGGGTATACCGCCCTCCGTCGGTCGCCAGAGCCTCTTTGGTGAAAACAGGGGGTACCACGAGAAGGTGAGGATGGCAGTTGCCAGGGAGAGGCTATTTGTTACGCATACCCTGACCTTACCCCCCCTGGCGAGAAGTTACCCTGGCTACAATTGAACAATAAATCGGACAGAGTGCACCCAACGTGCGATGGGAGGCAGTTTTGCCTTTGCTGCTGCAGATTTTGCAGTGCTCTGGCTTGCTGCAATCTCTGGCCATATGGCCTTCCTCGCCACAACGCGGCAGCACATTACAGTGCGCGGATACTCAGCCACCAAATGGTTAATGCAAAGATTTTACCCGCGTTCAGCAGGGCGCTAACAACCATGTCGTTGCCTTCCAGCACAACATATTGCCTGCCCTCAGAATTTACCTCCCATGGCTTCCCAACTATCTTGACCTCCTTCTGGAAGGCTTCAGGAGTGAGCAAATAGCTCAAGTTCAGAGCGTTAAGCCTCTGCATGAACTCGGCGTAGGAATTCTTCCTCGAAACACCCTGAATGACTACCCTAGGAAGTGGCTTCACGTTTTTGTCGGCGGACAGACCTACATCTACAAACTTCTTATTTTGAGTATGTAACGGGAGGCGCTTTAACTTGTGGATTCGTTGGTTTCACGACCCTCTTCGCGGCGGGAACCGCTTTTGCAACTGGAGCTGCTTTAGCGGCTACAGCCGCGAAGCTTAGTCGATCACCAACAGAAGCCTTGGGGACGGACGAACTGCTCTTGGGCGGACTGTGAAATTCAGCGGACTTCAAAATTTCCCTTTAAATTTGCATTCTCGGCAATGAGGCCCATTACCAATTGTTCAAATTCACCTGTCCTAGCCACACCATCCTCGTTGAGGCATGGTTGATTGCTCCCACGCTCAGAAATTCGTTGATTATGTCCAACGAGATAGATTTCATCTTCTCAATGATACCCTTGGCCGGCAGGCCAGAAGCATCGCTGCTTTTCCTCATAATTTCGTTAGAACAAGACGGACAAACATACATATCTTCATTTAAAGTGACCTTGTTTTCACTAAACTTTTGTGTGCCTGCCATGGCGTCCATTCCAATGGGCACACTGTCCTTGGCCTTGTGCTTCTTACGAACAGCCTCTTCGTCGGAACTCGCCATTAGGTCCAGCGTAGGGCTATGTATCCTTTTCTTCTTTTTTTTCCTCCTTCCTTCCTCCGTAATCGCTAGTAGGCATGTTGAAGGCATGGGTGGCATCCGAGGTCCCGGCAAGGTCACTTGCAGGTACCCGCAGTCCGAGGCTAAGCCTTGAGATGCTGAGCTGTCTGCAATGTCCTCAGCATTTCTGCCTTTGGACCTCTCCTTCTTTTCTTCCATTTTTCTTAAAAATACAAGCAGAAATTCGGCGGAAACGATGCACGGCACAGCTAGCAATTAAATTGCAGGAATTTTACCGTGAGGGGGTAGCAAGCAAAAGGGTTGGGACCACGAGACGAACTCACGGCACTGTGGCAGGTAAAAACACTGCAAAAACACTTCAAGTACACTGAAGGTGTAATAAAAGCACTCGAGTTTAGCTTTAAGGCTCACCGACCGTAATAAACGCGTGAACTGAAAAATTGAGCGCGAAGGACAAGGTGTGTATCGAACAAAACGACTATAAACACACAGGGCAATAAAACCGATATGAGGTAGGGCGCACTTCACGACACACGGATCGAAAAAGTCTTGGAATCTACTGAAAAACTCACGCGAACACCGATGGAAAATTTTGGGAATTTATTAAAAATTCACAAAAAACGCATCAGAGCTAAAAATCGCAATTCAAAAACACGGAGCAACACAACTGATCGCTTCGAGCGTCAAATACGACTGAGTAGATAGGGACAAATGTGTCCAAGGTGTACGTGGGTACCTGCTGAAAAGCCTAACCCCACGGCATCTAACATGCTGGATGATTTAAGCCAATCAGGCCCCTCGTTAGAAAACGAGTACCGATTTAAAGTTATGCTTAAGGACATAATTCTTACCCTTCGGTAGAGGGGCGAGGCATTATCTCAACCTCTAAACGTTGGAATCGAAAATCGCAACACAACCACAGCCACCACGATGCTCCCAACAGGGGCCAACCCATGATCAGGATAAGCACAATAATTGCACTCAAGGGCACCTGATCCCCGTAGTACCGGTATATAGCCGCCGGGTGAGGCTTCGTAGCAGAGGCTACTACCAGTTTGGGTTCCTTAACACCCCGGACTGGTAGCCGTAAGCCTGCCAGTTAAGCTGGCTGACGAAAACAAAACAATTGGAATACTAGCGCATCCTCGGCTGCACTAATATAGGCCTAGGATATTTACCTGACCTAGCGGCAGTCGTGGCCGAAACCAAAATGACAAAAGCTGGGGCCGGAGCCAAAACAGCTGAGACCGCAATCGAGGTCATTTTATCCACTAGATCGGCATGAACCTAGAAGGCCAGCTAATATAATCCTCCTTCCAAGACCTGAAAATAAACACTTCAAAAAATTATATTAATAATTTATTAAAACAATACAATTCAATATAAATTAGGATTTAAATTTAAAACTCCCATTCTACCTAAACTACCTCCTGCATTGCTTCAGCTAATCTTTGCTTCCTTCTAATAAAAACAATCCTAGCAAAAGTCTCTGCCTCACTAAGCTCATTTAGCATTCCGCTAAAATTATACCCTCCTTCCCTAGTTCTAATTGCTAAGGAGTCTAAGTTCCTAATGTCCTGATAGAATGGGCATTCACATAAAACGTGTGCCCAATCCTCAAAGGCAGAACAGCAGACACATTCAGGAGTATCACTAAGATGCCTCCTGAACAAAAACTCATTTATCGAGCCGTGACCCGTCAGTAGAAATCCTAAAAAGAGACCGAAGCCAAAATCCTTCCTAACTAGCGCAAAACTAACTGTTGGAATGAAGGCGTATGTGGTTCTGCCAAACACGCTTTCATTCCACCTATCCTGCCACCTAGAAACGACTTGTTCATCTACCAAGCGTTTCACAGAAACCGAGCTTAACCCTTCAATCTATTGAGTGGTAAGCCAATTGTATGAATCAAGACTGATTCTTTTCCTAATTTTATAGGCTACACCATGAGGCTTGACGACAAGGTCAAGGGGAAAAGCTCCCAGAAGTACTTGCATAGCCTCAATCGAAACTGTACGGCAAACCTGCAGTGTACCCAAGAGAAAAATTCTCTGACAGCTAATCAGCTTCTTGACGACGCATGTGCTACGAAGAGCTTCACACCAAATTGATGCACCATACGTCGCACAGGAAACAAACATTCCTCGGTAAACAATACGCATTGCTCGCCTACCGAGGCCCCAGTCAACCTTAAGAAACGGCGGACAAGGCTCACCAAAGTGGTAAGCTTATCACGCAGTGCAACTACATGTTCCGCGAAACGCATTCCTTCGGAGACGGTAATCCCTAGGTATTTGACAGACTTCTCAAATCTAATACCTGAATCTCCAAGGCGAATAGTCGGATAGCAATACTTCATTTTGCCTTTAAGGAGCATCTGTACATGAGGACTCTCTTACACATGTTTTCACATGCATCCAAGCATCCTCAACACTCCTGCCTTTTCTAAACCCAAATTACCTATCGCTAAGACCCTCAACTAAGCTATCCTCCAAACGCTATACCATTATTCTTTCCAGTATTTTCCCGAATACTGGAAGCAGACTGATACCACGATAAGACCTCGGATTAGTCCTAACCTTATCTGGTGACTTAATGAGGATTATTACTTTTGCTACTTTCCAGTCGTCTGGAAAATAGCCCTGACTAACACAATTAGAGAGGATCACTCGAAGGTATTCAGGAGCAGCCTTCCAAATAACCTTGACCATCTCTCCAGTCGTTCCATCCAACCCAGGAGATTTCCTACATCTAATTGTTGAAACCCCATACTCTATTTCACTATCAGATAATCCTCTAACATCAGGAGACACCCAAGGGCGTGACTCAACTGTTTGCTCAGCCAGCGGAAAGAAGCCGCTCAGAAGAGCATCAGCACATTCTCTCCAAGATGTCAACAAGTTGTCGCCATTCTGTATGCTGCTCATGTCCAAGTTTTTCCTTCTACGAAAAAAACTTGTATAACTCCCCCCAAGGTTCATCGCGATTATTAAGTGCGAAAGTACGCCACTCGCTCTCCTTTATTGCCACTATCATATTTTTATACTCAGCTAAGGCCCGCCTATACGCAGTCTTGATATGAATAGCGCTGTCAGTATTAACTGAATAGGCTTTCTGAAACTTCTTACGAAGTCTTCTTACCTCTCTGCGCCTCCAGCCACGAGAGCGGGCATGCATGGTGGAACGTTTTCTGTGCCACTTAGAGGACGATGCGTTTGCATCCATGCCAATCACAAAAGGGTCGCCACGCGCCAAACTAAGCACTAACTCCATATACTGAATATATGGCAAGCAGGCAAGCCAACAACTACAAAGGCGTTCGTGTGGCAAGGCTCCTGCAGCAATGCAAAACTACAGCCAGAAGTCCTAATTTCTTGCCCTAAACTTCCCATCACAGAATTGGCCCTACGACAATTTAATTGGAATATGTTCAATTTCATTTAAAGTCTTGAGTTAATTCTTGCGACAATCGCACAGTACACCGGACAGACAGCACCAAGTGTGCGATGAGCAGCCGGCTTGCCTTTGCCGGCACAGACCTTGCAATGCTCAGGCTTATTGCATAATTTGGCGATATGGCCATTTTCACCACATCGGCGGCAGCACATATCAGTACGTCGGCAGACAGCACCTCCATACTTAGAGCATTATTAATAACCATCCCATCCTAACCAACGCCGCTTCGTTCCCGCCCGGAAACTCTATTCGTGCTCTTGTTGAGCACCCGAAAAGCCTGCAAGCCTCCGATGAGGACCCTGGTGTTTATCACCTTCACCTCAGACTTCCTCAGCAGTCTGAGGTGAATTTTTTTCTTTAAGAGGAACTTAGATGATTCAAGGCACCAGACTCCTCGAGAGCTCAATGTTATCGACGAGATTTTGACATCGCTTATCTGTCTCGTGCTCATTATCGGGTCTCTAACGTTCTCATAATATGCTACTTTCCTCAAATGCGCTTCCCTCAAGTTCACGGATTCCCTAACGATCTGGGCATCAATCAACACCGCAGAGCGAGTGCTCTTTGTATATAATTAGCAATGGCATTATGCCGCTGCACTCGAGCCCCATGTGTGCGATGACACCTTTGCATCACAGGGCCCAATGTTTCTTCCTCCCCGCACCCGGCCCTACAGCGCTGATCCATAACCCTACCGCGCGACGTCCGTGACTTTGTTGGCAACGCATTTATTCGGAGCTTGTTCGACATGAGGAAATCTCTGCCCGAAAGCCGATGACTACCCGCAATCAACCATGAATGTTGTCCTTTAACCTTAGATGACTCCTTTAAGGGTCTACCATCCACCGACTCGTGGCGTAATCAATGCTCCTCTCGGTGAGCCGCCTCTTAGTTAGCTGCAGCTCCGTTTTTAGGTACGTACACTCGCTGTTCTGGACTGTGTAGGTTTCCAACCTCGCCCTCCTGAGAACAGGCATCAGCCATCTCATGGAGGGGATTGAAAGACCTACACTGCCAACAGACGCATGTACGTATACATTGACCACGTCTCCCGGCAGGTTCATCCATCCCCGAACGGCCCTCCTAACAACGGCATCTATGCGCTTTAGCTTGCTCAGGGTGACAAAGCCCAAGGAAAGTACATGGTATAGTTTCTTTAAATTGTGTTTGTTTTCCGACCGGGTAGGTATATGATGTATTTTGGAACGATTTTCCGTCATCCCGTGTCAAATTTGGTTTGGAGACAAACCACGACAAAACACGAATAACGGAAAACCCAATTAGCAAAAAAACACAGAAACCTAATTGAACCCCAGCTACCTGCCATACCCAACAACCGCTTACTACCTGACATACACATACCTGAAAACTAATTACCAGACTAATTACAAGGACTACAAAATCTTAATAAATACGAAAAAACAACAATGAAACAGACAACGAAAAAAGACACTGAAGATGGCACAACGCCGAAACCGGTTTGTCTCCAATCCAAATTTGACACGGGATGACGGAAAATCGTTCCAAAATACATCATGGTACAGACAGGGTAGCACAATCACCCTTAAAGCAAAGAGCCGTTGTTGCGGTTTCAGGGGGGCCTTTCTGAGCTTTTGTAGTTTCTCTTTAAGCTCACTTTCTTCGTCGCCGCACGCACGACCTTCGGGGGTAAATAGGATGCATAAGTATTTCCATTCGTCGGTACGCTTTATGGATGGTAATATCCGGCCAGAGCAACTGAAGGTCGACCCTCTATCCACAAACGACTTAACGTGAGGGGCGTTCCTGATGGCAATAGTGAAGGATTTTTGATCGTTAATTTGAAGTCCACATGATCCCAGATAGGAGAAGGCGCTGTCGAGCACCGCAAACGCTAGAGCGCTAAACCGCCTCTCACCTATCCTCACTCCCACATTTTTCGGCAGGGCGTCAAGCAGGCCATTCATTACTATATTAAATAGCAGTGGCGATAATGGGTCGCCTTGCTTGACGCCACATGTGGGGTGGATGGGATCGGACATTTCACCATTAACCATCAGGCGCGTCGTACTCATTTCGTACAGGCTAGATATATATTGCACCATTGGACCCGGCGCCCCACCCCCCCTAAGGGTGTTCAGGATCTCCGAGTGCATTACGGAGTCGAACGCCTTCGCAACATCCAGCGATGCAATATACACCGGCCTGAAGGTCTGTTTGTGGAATCTGAGGATCAGGTCCAGATCGAAGGTGTTTTCGACGCAGCCATCCACCGGAATGAATGCTTTTTGGCGTGCGTCCAGCCTTAGTAACCAAGCTAGGCGGTCCAAGCTCGCCGCCCCTCGTCATCGCCGTTGTCCAGAAGGAGAAGATGCGACGTGCATCCGTGTCGCTGGAAGACTTTACACTCTCCAGCAGTGCTTAAATGCACTTACACGGATTCTTTTTGTACTCATTCTGCACGTTTTTGTACCGCAATCTTCTCAACTTTCTGCCGGACTATACAGTCTCTCTCTCCTGAGGAGTGGCATAAGCCATCTCATGGAGGGGATAGACAAACCCCCATCTCCGACCGATGAGTGTATGTAAGCGTTGGTCACGTCACCAGGCAAGTTCAACCACCTCCGAACGGCTCCCCTAACAACGGCGTCTATACGTTTTAGTTTGCTCAAGGTGACAAAGCCAAGGGTCAGTATGTGATACAGCCTTGGCAACACGATCACTCTAAGAGCAAACAGCCTTTGCTGCGGTTTCAGGGGAGCACGAGTAAGCTTTTGAACTGCACTTTTGAGCTTACTCTCTTCGTCGCTGCATGCACGACCTTCGGGGGTGAACGGTATGCCCAGATATCTCCATTCGTCAGTACGTTTTAAGGACGGTAATGTCCTGCCAGAGGAGCTGAAGAATACTGTCCTATCCACAAATGACTTCTTGACATGAGGGGCGTTCCTGACGGACACGGTGAAAGATTTGTTATCGTTAAATTTAAGACCACAAGATTCTAGGTAAGAGGCAGCATGATCCAACAAACTCTGAAGACCCATTCTAGTAGAGGCTACTAAAATAAGATCGTCAGCGAATGCGAGGACATTGAATCGCTTCGCACCTATTTTGACCCCAATGTCCTGCGGCAGGCCATGAATTAAGCCGTTCATGACTATGTTAAACAGTGTCGGAGACAGGGGGTCTCCCTGTTTAACGCCACAGGTAGGGTGAATCGGGTCGGAGGTTTCACCGTGTATCGTCAGTCTCGTCACACTCTCGTCATATAGGCCAGATATATATTGTACCATCGGGCCCGGCGCACCAACACCTCGAAGGGTATTAATGATTGCCGGGTGCGTTACCGAGTCAAATGCCTTGGCAACGTCCAACGATGCAATATACACTGGCCTGAACGTCTGTCTGTGGAATCTTAGGATCAGGTCTAGATCGAAGATATTTTCGGCGCAGCCATCCACCGGAACAAACGCTTTTTGTCTGGGGTCCAGTTTCAATGACCGAGTCAGCCGGTCCGAAAGCACCTTATTAAATGTTGTAGCTATAACCGAGGACACCGTTATGGGTCGGAAGTCGTTCGGGTCCCGAGCGCCACTTTTCTTCGGTATGAGCACCGTCCTAGCCTCTAGTAGGTGCCTTGGCACTTTACGACAGAACATGAGCCCATTCATCAAAATAAGCAAGGCAGGTCCAGGGAGACCCCTTAGCTGCCTCGCAGTGACGCCATCAGGACCGGTGGCTTTGGTAGCCCTCGGTATAGCCTTATATATTTCTTCTAGTGCTATCGGATCCCATAACCCTGTCATTTCCACTGGACACACGCTTGTTTCCGGCGAATTATTGCCGCCCCTCGTCATTGCCGCCGTCCAGAAGGAAAACATATCCTGTACATCGATGTTCCCAGTGGATTTATCGTCCTCTAGGATTGCCTTCAGACTTTTACATCGATTCTTTTTGTAATTCATCTGGGTATGCTTGTACAGCAGTCTACGCTGCTTCCTTCTGGACAGGTTATGCTCTGACTGTATCCTCGCTCTGCTGACCACTCTCCTAGAGAACAAGTTCTCCAGGAGGTACATCTCCAGCTGTTCCAAGACTCTCCCCTTGGGCCAGTCCAGAATATTGAGAGCTAGTTCTTCTAGTAGAGAGGCACCTGGACATTGGGTGTCAATTTGTCCTGCGTTCTGTATAGTGCTTGCGATCCGCGTGTCATACGGACAGTTATTCGTTTGCATAGCATCTATTGCGGTTTCCATAGGTGCTGAGCCGGCATCATTTGTGACACTAGCCAGTTCATGCACATACCTCTCTACCAGTCTCTTATAGCTCTCTTTCCTTCTCTGACCCTTTATCGCTTCGACAGTCCGGCTCGCGAAAGTTTTCACCAATTCTTGGTTTATAAATCTAATATTTTGTGTACTTAAGCGAGCCTCTTGTATAGCAAGGAGAGAGATCTCTTCCTCCGTCCAGGTCACCTTGAAATTTCGAGCTTGTGCGAGTCCCTCGTCTCGCCAGTCTTTGTGAACCCTTTGTTCGTGCACGCCGCGTTCGATTAACGTATCAAACACGCGCGTGCACGAAGGAGCCCGACACTCAAACCGAGTTCCGGGCGCATTATTTGCTACACTGCTCGAGCTTGGTCCGTCAAGGTGGTCGTTAGGTTGTGTGTGTTGTCGTGCTATATGGTTAGTTGTACTGGGGCGGACAGTTCTTGTCTGCATTCTATTTTGTGTTGAGATTGGACTTATTGTTTTATTGCTAGTTATTCTTATATGGTTAGAGTTTGTAGGGCGGATATTGTTCGTTACGGTTTGTGTTCGATTTTGTTGGTTAGCTTCACTAGGGCGGGAAGTGCTCGTCTGATACCTTCTTTGGTATCGAACCGATCGACTCGTCGGCTGTTCTGTGTCAGTTGTACCGGAGGAGTCTGAGGACCCACCGGTGATTGTATTATTATTATATCCGAGGCTTTGTATATTTTCAGTACCAACTGACGTTATAGACCGAGGGGGTGGGTAGCCCCCAGGGTCCTGTAGCCTTCATCATTAGCCAGCATAGCTGTTACCGGCGGGAACCACGAGGAGGTTGATGGATAGGCACTTCTATGATCACTAAGGAATCAGTTCGAGTAGTCATAAGCACTCACATGGCTACACCGGCGCTGGTGCTACACTCACCCCGCGCTCAGTATCAACTGGTGATATCTATGTGGGCGTAGCTCATGGTATCGTGCCCTCAACGAGAACGTTCTACATGTTAAGTTATATACTACTCTCCCCTTTCCGTCAGTGGCACTGGAGATACTCCGGAATCAGTTTGAATGGCTTTTACACCACTCTCCCCTTTCCGCCACTGACACCTTAAGAGAGTCATAGTTACTCCCGCCTGGAATTTCTTTCTTACTTGCCTGCGCTTGATAGTGAGTTCTTGTGTCCACCACCTTACTTTCTTTTGGTTAACCTTGCGGCACCTCTTGAAAATTAAGTCATTGACTTGTTCAACAGATTCATTAAAAAATGCTTCCCAGCATGCAAAGATTTTACCCGCGTTCAGCAGGGCATTAACAACAATGTCGTTGCCTTCCATCACAACATTTTGCCTGCCCTCGGAATTTACCTCCCATGGCTTCCCAACTATCTTGACCTCCTTCTGGAAGGCTTCAGGAGTGAGCAAATCGCTCAAGTTCAGAGCATAAAGCTCTGCAAGAACTCGGCGCAGGAATTCTTCCTCGAAACACCCTGAATAACTACCCTAGGAAGCGGCTTCACGTTTTTGGCGGCGGACAGACCTACATCTACAAACTTCTTATTTTTGACAATTTTCCACATCTTCTCCTCAGATGGAGTGCGGATGACTACCCCCCCGTTACGCAGTACCTTGACATCGCCGACCTTCACTTGGAGTGAAGGTGCAACCTGCCCAAGGACTTTGGCCATAACTTCTTTTGACGTTTCAGCCGCGTTACTGCTCCTTACCACTAAGGAGTATGTAACGGGAGGTGCCTTAACTTGTGGCTTCGTTGGCTTCACGACCCTCTTCGCGGCGGGAACTTTTGCAACTGGAGCTGCTTTAGCGGCTACAGCCGCGAAGCTTAGTCGATCGATCACCAACAGCAGCCTTGGGGACGGCCGGACTGGCGGACGAACTGCTCTTGGACAGACTGCGAAATTCAGCGGACTTCAAAATTTCTACCCTACCCTTTAAATTTGCATTCTCGGTAATGAGGCCCATTACCAATTGTTCAAATTCACCTGTCTTAGCAATCACCATCCTCGTTGAGGCATGGTTGATTGCTCCCACGGTCAGAAATTCGTTGATTATGTCCAACGAGATAGATTTCATCTTCTCAATGATAACCTTGGCCGGCAGGCCAGAAGCATCGCTGCTTTTCCTCAAAATTTCGTCAGAACCAAACGGACAAACATATGTACATACCTTCATTTAAAGTGACCTTGTTTTCACTAAACTTTTGTGTGCCTGCCATGGCGTCCATTCCCATGGGCACACTGTCCTTGGCCCTGTTCTTCTTACGAACAGCTTCTTCGTCGGAACTCGACATTAGGTCCAGCGTGGGGCTACGTATCCTTTTATTCTTTTTCTTTTCCTCCTTCCTTCCTTCGTAATCGCTGGTAGGCATAATGTTGAAGGCATCGGTGGCATCCGAGGTTTCGGCAAGGTCACTTGCAGGTATCCCGCAGACCGAGGCTAAGCCTTCAGATGCTGAGCTGTCTGCAATGTCCTCAGCATTTCTGCCTTTGGATCTCTTCTTCTTTTCTTCCATTTTTCTGAAAAATACAAGCAGAAATTACGCGGAAACGATGCACGGTACAGATAGCAATAAAATTGCAGGAATTTTACCGCGAGGGGCACTGTAGCGAGCAAAAGGGTTGGGACCACGAGACGAACTCACGGCACTGTGGCAGGTAAAAACACTGCAAAAACACTTCAAGTACACTGAAGGTGTAATAAAAGCACTCGAGTTCAGCTCACCGACCGTAATAAAACGCGTGAACCGAAAAATTGATCGCGAAGGGCAAGGTGTGTATCGAACAAAACCACAATAAACACACAGGGCAATAAAACCGATATGAGATAGGGCGCACTGAAAAGTGCACCTCACGACACGGATCGAAAAATTCTTGGAATTTACTGAAAAATTCACGCGACTACCGATGGAAAATGTTGGGAACTTATTAAAAATTCACAAAAAAACACAGCAGAGCTAAACATCGCAATTTAAACACGGAGCAACACAACTGATCGCTTCGAGCATCAAACACGAATGAGTGAGTAGAGAGGGACAAATGTGTCCAAGGTGTACGTGGGTACCTGCTGAAAAGCCTAACCCCACGGCATGTCTAACATGCTGGATGATTTAAGCCAATCAGGCCCCTTGTTAGAAAACAAGTACCGATTTAAAGTTATGCTTAAGGACATAATTCTTACCCTTCGGTAGAGGGGCGAGGCACTATCTCGACCTCTAAACGTTGCAGATTGCATGCAATCGAAACTGGCAACACAAACCACAGCCATCACGATGCTCCCAACAGGGGCCAACCCATGATCAGGATAAGCACAAGATTTGCACTTAAGGGCACCTGATCCCCGTGGTACCGGTATATAGCCGCCGGGTGAGGCTTCGTAGCCGAGGCTACTACCAGTTTGGGTTCCTTAACACCCTGGACTGGTAGCTGTAAGCCCGCCAGTTTAGCTGGCTGACGAAAAAATTTTTTATATACTAGCACATCCTCGGCTGCGCTAGTATAGGCCTAGGATATTCACCTGATCTAGCGGCAATGTTGCTAGCAACAATGTGTCCAGACACAAAAATGTGTCCAAATTGTGAACTAGCCCTAAAAGCGTATGTTCAAGTGTGGGACCACTTAAACTACTTGAGAATCGCCTAGAAGAGACTTTTCTACTCAACTCCTCAGAATATCCTGAGGAATAAAATCGATTTTATTGACAGAAAACCACGCACTGGATTTCGGTCAACCAAAAGTTATTAAACAATTTTCCTATCAAAATTTGCCAAAAGGACAAAATTAAAAATACTCTAACTCCCTTAAGTATTCGACTCGACTGAGGCTTTTGTTGGACCAAACCTTTCATTCGGAATAAGCAAATCCCTATTTAAGCAAATAATGCAAAAATGGGCACTAGCAGAGTCAAACAAATACTGGGCGCAAACCATAGGACAGAAATGCACAAAACTGTTCCTACCACAATACTCACCACTAGGATCTAAATCCCTCTTGAGTATGAACAAGAAGTGTATTAAGACCCTGGTAGGATTCATCACGGGACACTGCAACTTGAGACACCATCTGAATAAGATGATGCTGTCGAGTGAGACTCATTGCAGATTCTGCATGGAGTCTATAGAGTCGTCCCTGCACTTAGTCTCTGAATGCCCGGCTTTTCATAGTACCAGAAGGGTAGTCCTCGGGAAAGAAATAATGGAGCACTCAGAGCTGGCTAAAGTAAGCCATTCAAACCTTATGACATTCATAAGAAGAACTGGGGTGGAATAACCACTCTAACAATATAGGGACGGTACAGTAGTCCAAATGAGCCGCAGTACCAGAGCTGTAGAAGCTCGCCCATCTTCAAATAATAACTCCCTTAAAACTCCACCAATTTCGACAATTCTTTCAGCAAAATATGCGGAAAGAAATCTCGCTTAACCCAATTATAATTATAGTATATATAATACTCTATAAAAATTGATATAACGCACCTTAGTAACAGCAATCAGGACAGTGTCTGCTCACAGCAAAAGTCGAAAATCAACTGAGAGTAGAGAGGGACAAATGTGTCCAAGGTGTACGTGGGTACCTGCTGAAAAGCCTAACCCCACGGCATGTCTAACATGCCGGATGTTTTAAGCCAATCAGGCCCCTCGTTAGAAAACGAGTACCGATTTAAGGTTATGCTTAAGGACATAATTCTTACCCTTCGGTAGAGGGGCGAGGCACTATCTCAACCTCTAAACGTTGCAGATTGCAAGCAATCGAAAATCGCAACACAAACCACAGCCACCACGATGCTCCCAACAGGGGCCAACCCATGATCAGGATAAGCACAATAATTGTACTCAAGGGCACCTGATCCCCGTGGTACCGGTATATAGCCGCCGGGTGAGGCTTCGTAGCCGAGGCTACTACCAGTTTGGGTTCCTTAACACCCCGGACTGGTAGCCGTAAGTCTGTCAGTTAAGCCGGCAGACGAAACAAAACAATTTGATATAATAGCGCATCCTCGGCTGCAGTAATATAGGCCCAGGATATTTGCCTGATCTAGCGGCAGTCGTGGCCGAAACCAAAATGACAAGCTGAGGCCGGAGCCAAAACAGCAGAGACCGCAACCGAAGTCATGGTATCCACTAGATCGGCATGAACCTAAAAGGCCAACTAGCGTATATCCTTCTAGGGGCCTGAAAATAAAAGCTTCAAAAATTTATATTAATAATTAATTAAACAATACAATTTAATAATACAACATAAATTTAAACTCCTATTCTACCTAAACTTCTATTCTGAACTCCTATTCAACCTAAACTACCTCCTGCATTGCTTCAGCTAATCTTTGTTTTCTTCTAATAAAAACAACCCTAGCAAAAGTCTCTGCCTCACTAGGCTCATCCCTAGAGAGCATTACGCTAAAATTATACCCTCCTTCCCTAGTTCTAATTCCTAAGGAGTCTAAGTTTCTAATATCCTGATAGAATGGGCATTCACATAGAACGTGTGCCCAATCCTCATAGGCAGAACCGCAGTCACATTCTGGAGTATCACTAAGATGCCTCCTGAATAAAAACTCATTTAATGAGCCGTGACCGGTCAGTAGGAACCCTAAAAAGAGACCGAAGCCAAAATCTTTCCTAACTAGCGCAAAGCTAACTGTTGGAATGAAAGCGTATGTGGTTCTACCAAACACGCTTTCACTCCACCTATCCTGCCACCTAGAAACGACTTGTTCATCTAACAAGCGTTTCACAGAAACCGAGCTTAACCCTTCAATCTCTTGAGTGGTAAGCCAATCTTCTGAATCAAGACTGATTCTTTTCCTAATTTTATAGGCTACACCCTGACGCTTGACAACAAGGTCAAGGGGAGGAGCACCCAGAAGTACTTGCATAGCCTCAGTCGAAACTGTACGGCAAACCTGCAGTGTACCTAAGAGAAAAATTCTCTGGCAGCTAATCAGCTTCTTGACGACGCATGCACTACTAAGAGCTTCACACCAAACAGATGCACCATACGTCGCACAAGAGATAAACATTCCTCGGTAAACAGTTCGCATTGCTCGCCTACCGAGGCCCCAGTCAACCTTAAGAATGCGGCGGACAAGGCTCACCAAAGTGGTAAGCTTATCACGCAGTGCAACTACGTGTTCCGCAAAACGCATTCCTTCGGCGACGGTAATCCCCAGGTATTTGACAGATTTCTCATATCTAATACCTAACCCTCCAAGGCGAATAGTCGGATAACGAGACCTCATTTTGCCTTTAAGGAGCATTTGTACAGTCTTGTCCAAAGCAATGCTAACACCTGCTTCGGATCCCCACTGACTGACAATGGACAGGAGATTACAGCCAACCAATTCCAGCCAATCAATTCCAGCTGAACACGCGACTGACCCTCCACAATAAGTAGAAGGTCATCCGCGTATGCGCAACAATTGGTCATGCCACTTAACCGATGCAAGAGCGAATCCATCATGAGGTTCCAAATGAATGGTCCACAGATGGAGCCCTGCGGACAGCCACGTGTAACCTCCCGCCAGACAACATCGCACTTACCTACTGTGCATGCTCTTCTATTGGAGAAGTAACTCTTCCATAATTCTACTTGCCGGCAGCCTAAGTCTTCTATTTTCTTCAGAATGGCACTCCAACTAAGGTAGTCAAAGGCCCCCCTGAAGTCAACAAAAATACCAAGGACGTACTTAGATGAGGACTATCGTACACATGTTTTCACATGCATCCAAGCGTCCTCAACACACCTACCTTTCCTAAACCCAAATTGCCTATCACTAAGACCCTCAACTAAACTATCCTCAAGACGTTCAACCATTATTCTTTCCAGTATTTTCCCGAATACTGGAAGCAGACTGATACCACGATAAGACCTAGGATTAGTCCTGACCTTATCTGGTGACTTAATGAGGATTATCACTTTCGCTATTTTCCATTCGTCTGGAAAATAGCCCTGACTAACACAATTAGAGAGGATCACTCGAAGGTATTCAGGAGCAGTCTTCCAGATAGCCTTGAGCATCTCTCCAGTCGTTCCATCCAACCCAGGAGATTTCCTACATCTAATTGTGGAAATCGCATAATCTAATTCACTATCAGATAATCCTCTAACTTCAGGAGCCACCCAAGGCCGGGGCTCAACTGTATGCTCAGCCAGCGGAAAGAAACCGCTCAGAAGAACATCAGCACATTCACTCCAAGATGTCAACAAGTTGTCGCCATCCTGTATGCTGCTCATGTCCAAGTTTTTCCTTCTACGAAAAAACTTGCATAACTCCCCCCAAGGATCATCGCGATTTTTAAGTGCGAAAGTACGCCACTCGCTCTCCTTTATTGCCACTATCATATTTTTGTATTCAGTTAAGGCCCGCCTATAGGCAGTCTTAAGCTGAATAGCGCTGTCAGTATTCACAATAGTCTTTCTGAAACTTCTTACGGAGTCTTCTTACCTCTCTGCGCTTAATAGTGAGCTCCTGAGTCCACCACTTAACCTTCGTTCTAGTAACCTTACGGCACCTTTTGAAGAGTAAGTCATTTACCCTACCGACAGATTCATTTAGAAATGATATCTGACTATCTATGTCTAGAACCGAGAATTCACTGAGCGGAAGGGAAGCGAATTCCTCTATGATATTTAGGCCGTACCATTCCCGCATCATTAGTACGCCTTTTCCTATCTTCTACATGTTCCCTATCAACGCTATTGTACGTAACCTTAATTACGATAAGGTTGTGGTCACTAATGCATCTCTGAGCTTGAATTTCCCATTCAAAATAGTACATCTCAATAGCTGCAGCATTGGTCAGGGTAACATCAATGTCACTCCTGCCATTACTGGTGCAAAAGGTGTACCAATCCGACGGTCTATTCAAGACAAAGATGTCCCTACTTGTGAGCCATTCTGCAAGCACCGTACCTCGCCTCCAGCCACGAGAGCGGGCACGCATGGTGGAGTGTTTGCTGTGCCACTTCGAGGACGATGCATTTGCATCCATACCAATCACAAGAGGGGCGCCACGCGCTAAACTGAGTACTAACTCCATATACTGAATATATGGCTCAATTTCTTCGCTGTATTTGCAATAAATACTAGCCAAGACTAACCTGCCAAAACTTCCCTCTACACTAACACAAACCCCATACTGGCTGGTATTCATTAAAATGCATTCTGCAGTATCGTCATTTACCACAATGGCAGCCGTCGCCCTAGTATTTGAGTAGACCCGCATATCTGCAGGCAAGCCAACAACCACAAGGGCGTTCGTGTGGCAAGGCTCCTGCAGCAATGCAAAACTACAACCAGAATTCCTAATCTCTTGCCCTAAATCTGCCATAACAGAGTTGGCCCTGCGACAATTTAATTGGAAAATATTTAATTCCATTTAAAATCTGGAATTTATCCTAGCTACCGCCCAGCAGTACGTCGGGCAGTCAGCACCCAAGGTGCGATGCCCAGCAGGCTTACCCTTGCAACTACAAACCTTGCAATGCACTGGTTTATTGCAAGATTCTGCCTTGTGTCCTGCTACGCCACAGCGATGGCAGGAAAAAACCTTCTCTGGGCAGTTTGCAATATTATGGCCCAAATCAAGGCACCGATAGCAACCGATGTGGTGCTTAAACTTACGAACTCTGCATGTCTGCCAACATGCAAAGCATTTTTCAGCTTTTAAGAGAGTGTCGATGACGACATCACCACTCTCCAGAACCACATTGGTGGTTCCATCTTGCCTACCCTCCCATTGGCGATTAACCAACTTAACTTCCTTAGAGAACTCCACCCAAGAAAGTTTTTCTGCCAAATTCAGGCTATAGAGGCTTTCCAGGAATTCCTCATGTGTGTTCTTCATTGACACGCCTTGAATTACAACCCTCCGACCGGGTTTGGCACTGACACAGACAGACAGACCAACCTCCCTAAATTTTTTATTCTCAACAATTTTCTTCCTATCTTCCTCGGATGGAGTACGGATAACAACACCCCCGTCCTGCATAGGAATGATATCATTGACCCTAACCTTCAGAGAAGGCGCAACCTTGGACAGAACCTTGCCGATTATATCTTTCGATGTATCGGCTTCCAAATTACTCTTCACCACGACAGAGTATGTCTTGGGGAGAGGCTTCTTCGGACCGACCTTGACCGCAGGCTTGAAATCAGTATCGCCCACATTCGCAGCGGGAGCTGCTTTAGCAGCGGAATCTACTTTTGCAGCGGAAGCTGCTTTTTTTGCTACAGCAGCGAAGCTGAGCCGATCACCAACCGTGGACTTGACAACAGACGGACCTACATTAGGTTTGGCAGCATGGAAACCAAAAGATTTCACTGCCTCTAAACTACCTATCAGTCTTTCGTTTTCCGCGATGAGCCCCATAAGGATAACCTCGTACTCACCCGTCAAACTCAAGACCTTACTGACCACTCCCGGGCCTACACCTAAATCTAAGACCTCCTTGATGATGTTCGATGAAATATTTCTCATCGAACCCACCAGGGTCCCTGCTCTGGCCGGAAGGCTGTGAGTTTCTTTCACCTCAGACGGACGGCCTAAAACTAACCTATTTGGGACTGCCATAGGAGCTTCCGCTACTACAGCCTCCTTTGGGATAACTACATTGGAAGAAATTGGTAACTTCTTTACCTTTCGCTTTAAAGTCGCTCTAACTACAACAAAACTCTACTAAATTCGAAAATTCTTTCGACAAAATGTGCAGAAAGAATTCTCGATTAAGGCAACTACAATTATGCGCTATATGATTAGCTATAAAATTGATTTCACACACCTTAGTAGCAGCAATCCAACACAGCGTCTGCTCTCAAAGAAAGTCGAAAATCAACTGAGTAGAGAGGGACAGATGTGTCTAAGGTGTACATGGGTACCTGCTGAAAAGCCTAACCCCACGGCATGTCAAACATGCTGGATGATTTAAGCCAACCAGGCCCCTCGTTAGAAAACGAGTACCGATTTAAAGTTATGCTTAAGGACATAATTCTTACCCTTCGGTAGAGGGGCGAGGCACTATCTCAACCTCTAAAACGTTGCAGATTGCATGGAATCGAAAATCGCAATACAACCACAGCCACCACGATGCTCCCAACAGGGGCCAACCCATGATCAGGATAAGCACAATAATTGCACTCAAGGGCACCTGATCCCCGTGGTACCGGTATATAGCCGCCGGGTGAGGCTTCGTAGCCGAGGCTACTACCAGTTTGGGTTCCTTAACACCCCGGACTGGTAGCTGTAAGCCTGCCAGTTAAGCTGGCTGACGAAAAACAAACAATTAGAATACTAGCGCATCCTCGGCTGCAGTAATATAGGCCTAGGATATTTACCTGATCTAGCGGCAGTCATGGCCGAAACCAAAATGACAAAAGCTGGGGCCGGAGCCAAAACAGCTAAGACCGCAACGAGGTCATTTATCCACTAGATCGGCATGAACCTAAAAGGCCAGCTAAAATAATCCTCCTTCCAAGACCTGAAAATAAACACTACAAAAATTATATTAATAATTTATTAAAACAATGTAATTCAATATAAGTTAGGATTTAAGAAAAGCTCCCACCTAAAAACTCCTACATAAAAACTCCTAGCTAAAACTCTACCTACACTACCTCCTGCATTGCTTCAGCTAATCTTTGCTTCCTTCTAATAAAAACAATCCTAGCAAAAGTCTCTGCCTCACTAAGCTCATTCCTATCGAGCATTCCGCTAAAATTGTACCCTCCTTCCCTAGTCCTTATTCCTAAGGAGTCTAAGTTCCTAATGTCCTGATAGAATGGGCATTCACATAGAACGTGCGCCCAATCCTCAAAGGCAGATCCGCAGTCACATTCAGGAGTATCACTAAGATGTATCTATGTCTAGACCCGAGAATTCACTAAGCGGAAGCGAAGCGAATTCCTCAATGATATTACGACCATACCATTCCCAGTCCGCCTCATTTGTGCGCCATTTCCTTTCTTCTACTAGTACCCTATCGACGCTATTATATGTAACCTTGATTACAATGAGATTGTGGTCGCTAATGCATGCCTGAGGTTGAACTTTCCACTCAAAATTGTACATCTCAATAGCAGCAGCACAGGTCAGGGTAACATCAATGTCACTCCTGCCGTTACTGGTGCAAAAGGTGTACCAATCCGAAGGTTTATTTATTTTTTATTTATTTATTTATTTAGCAAAATACAGTGGCAGTACAATAAGAAAAGATTTCTTCTATAGTACAAAATATGATGAGATGAAATACATGATAATAATGATAAAAAGAAGAAAAAGAAGAAGAAGATAGAAGTTCAAAGTAATATAAAGTTAGAATGTTTAGAGATTAGAGGTAAAAGAAAAAAGGAAGATAATTTAAAGTATCAAGTAGAAAAGTAGCTTAGTATGGCACGCTTGAAGATGACACTTGATGAAATCGCCCTGAGGCTACTGGGCAAAGAATTCCATAGCCGGACAGCATTGATAAAAAAGAACCTTGAGGTGTTTAATGATTTGAAGGGTGGAATAATGAGCAGGACACTTCTCCGGGAGTGACCAAACCTTAGCTTATCAAACAAATAAAAAGGCGTCCTTTTGTAGATAAGCTTGTGTAGGAAGATGCAGTTTCTAGCATTTAGGTAGTTGAAAACGTCACATCCTATTACACCGCGCTTATACTCTCCGAGATGCTCAAAATAACGTATACCGTACACATATCTAGTGGCATTATTGAAAGCAACAGAAAGCTTTAGGTACGAGCACGAGTCCAACTTACTAAAGACAACACTTGAGTAGGTTATATGAGGGAGTATAAGCTGCATTACAAGGAAATGTAGATGTTGTAAGACTGTGATTAATTATGTGAGTAAGGGGACTTATTATATACGGAAGAATAATTTTAACAAATCTAAGGTGAACCTCATCAGAGCTAACAGAATTAGATTTAATTTTATACAGGGCACTTATCACATCTGCTTCACATACACTGGAAAATTGAAACAAAGAGGCAGAAGGTGAAGGTGAAATAGCATCAAGTGCGAGAGGGACAGAGATATTAGTATTAGAATTAGAATGACAGGAAAGAAAATGATTATTCAGTGTGTCTGGATCAACCACAGGGGAATTATAGGGTATAGAGTTAACACCAAGTTTTTTCAAGTTGTTCCAGAGGACTTTAGATGGCAGAGACATTTTTAGTTTGGAAGAAAAGTACCGTAATTTAGCATGTCTGATACATCTCACAGATACATTTCTGGCGGTTCTAAATCTTTCCCACGTCTCAGGAGAAGGATTCTTCTTCCATATACTACGTTGCCGATTGCGTTCGCGAATAGCCTCATGAACACAAGTAGTAAACCATGGACAAGAATTACTATTTATATGAACAGACTTAAGTTGAACAAACTTGAGAAACAAATTATTTATAATACGGGTGAATATGGACAACTTTTCATCAACAGAAGGACAAGACCAGATTTCGTTCCAAGGAATAATGAAAAGTTCATTAAAAAGCCGCTGGTAGTCAAGCGACTTATAATCAAAGTACTGAAAGAAATTAGCACAACTTGTACGACTTAAATTGATATTTACTGTACAAAAAATAAGATCATGGTCTGATAGGAAATAAATTTGATCAAAAATCTGGACAAGAGACAAGTCAGATACTATAAAATAATCTAGCAGACTAGGACAATCGTTACCAGAGAAACGAGTTGGCATTTTATCATTTACAATGGAGAATCCAATAGAAGATGCGTTGTCAAAAATAGACTCTGACAAGGAATCGTTAACTAAAAGGTTAATATTGAAATCCCCCACAACAATAAAATAGTTATAGTCAAGTAGTATAGTTGTTAAATCCTGGAAAAAGGAATCAATATTATTATGCTTGGAGGGATTATATACACATGAAATAAAAACCTTAACACGATTGTCATAAATACATAAATTAATATACTCAACACACTGACTACATGATTTATTAATGATTTTAGCTTTAAGACTACTACGAACATAAATCGCAACTCCACCACCCCTCCTCTGAGACCTGTCATTCCGGAAGATATTATAATTCTTTATACTAAAGTGAGAATCATCAAGATCACTACAGAACCATGTTTCAGATATACAGATGACATCCACCATGGAATCTTCAAAAATATACTTAAAGTAATCAAATTTATGTGCATTCAAACTTCTGGCATTAAAATGCAACACCCTGAGCCCATTCCGCATCCCACACAAGATTTTCAATAGAGTTTTAGTATCAACACTGTCACTTCTGTAAGCAGACATTAAGGTGGTTTATAGAAAATTGTACCGTGTGCAACCTCCTCACGTGCCAATATCATAAAATTAAAAGAGAGGGGGAGACATGAGAAAAGTTGTAAAGAACAGTAAAGTAGAAGAAAGCAAACAGAAGATGGTAAGTAAGACCATATTAACATTTTTAAGAGAGTGTAGATCATAACTTAAATAAAGTCCACTGGCATATACTTAGTTCAGCTATCATTTGAGAAGAGAGAGTTCAAGCCAGAGAAATCCACTATCAGAACAGTGGATGTTTATAGTCCACTATAAACATCGGCTCGAGTTTTAACAAAAATTTTTCCGTTGTAGGAGAAAGCGGCGTGAAGTTTATTTTCACGTTTAAGTTTTGTAGCATGCCGCAGAAGTTCTCGCTTTGATTTGGACAAGCTTTCGTGTATGTGAACTTTCCCAACACCATTGATTCCCAAATCTTCCAAACTAATGGCACGACGATTCTGACGGCAAAATGAGGCAACTGCGCGCAGGAACCCTTTTCGATGATATGCCGAGACAAATTTTAAAATAATAATTCCGCTCATTCCGTCCGCACTTGTTTTTACACGAAAAACGTCACGCAGTGTAGACTTACAAGAACTTAAACCAACAGCAGCACAGATTGTAAGATATACCTCTTGCAGATTTTCTTCTTTACAAAACGGAATACCAGAAGCAACAACGTCAGTAGCAGCTGCATCATCCTCAAGCTTAAAAATACCCTCAGTCAAACTTTTCACCTGTGCTCTCAGAGCAGCAATACCATTAGCAGCAGCCTCCACCACATTTAAGCGATTGAACATAGCTCTCATTTCAGTTTTGATGTTAGTGATCGTTGCCGTCAGCTCTCCAACTTTATTCATGATACGCTCCTCAGATTGACGAACTGCTGTGTTAACCTCATCTATAATGCTCTCACGAATTCTATCAAGCTTAGCATCGAGAGTCTTCATGAAAGAGTCATCAATAGGTACAGGAGACGGAGAGCCAGAGCGCCCGGTAACTAAAGGAGAGTTAGTGCGAGTTACTCTCCTAACTGCGTTGTCGCTTGCTTTATCAAGTGAAGACTGCATGTTAACTGTTATTATGTGTATAGTTTGTGTAGCTTTGTTGTATTAATAGATTATATTAGTGAAATTACTAATAGTTTATTGTTATTTAATGATGTTTAGAATTAGTGAATATATATATATAACAACTGCAGTTTAACTATTGCACACTGTTATCACTGTTGAAAAATTGCACACGTTATAAGTCGGACTTATTTATTAATCAAATTGGATTATTGCCAGCGAACAAAACACGACTATCTCCTTTGCATGTTACAAAGAGAAGGTTCATTCAAAACAAACATGTCCCTATTTGTCAGCCATTCTGCAAGCACCGTTCCTCGCATCCAGCCACGAGAGCGGGCACGCATGGTGGAACGTTTGCTGTGCCATTTAGAGGACGATGCATTTGCATCCATACCAATAACAAAAGGGTCGCCACGTGCTAAGCTAAGGACTAACTCCATATACTGAATATATGGCTCAATTTCTTCGCTATATTTGCAGTAAATACTAGCTAATATTATCCTGCCAAAACTTCCCTCTACACTAACACAGACCCCATACTGGCTGGCATTCATTAAAATGCATTGTGCAGTAACGTCATTTACCACAATAGCCGCAGTCGCCCTAGTGTTGGAGTAGACCCGCATGTCTGCAGGCAAGCCAACAACTACATAGGCATCCGTGTGGCAAGGCTCCTGCAGCAATGCAAAATTACAGCCAGAAGCCCTAATTTCCTGCCCTAAACTTCCCACACCGTGTTGGCCCTACGACAATTTAGCTGAAAAATTTTTAATTCCATTATAGTCTTGAGTCCAGTCTTGCAACCGCCCAACAATAAGTAGGACAATCATTACCCAATGTGCGATGACCAGCAGGCTTGCCCTTGCCACTACAAACCTTGCAGTGCACTGGTTTCCCACACAACTCTGCCTTATGCCCAGCCTCGCCACATCGATGGCAGGAGAAAACTTTCTCTGGACAGTTAGCAATACTGTGGCCCAAGTCGAGGCACCGATAACACCCAATGTGGTGCTTGTACTTCCTAACTCTGCAAGTTTGCCAACATGCATAACACTTATCTGCCTTCAAGAGAGCGTCAATGACGACATCACCGCTCTCCAGAACCACGTTAGTGGTTCCCTCTTGCCCCCCCTCCCATTGCCGAGAAACCATCTTGACTTCCTTACGGAAATCAACCCACGAAAGTTTTTCTGCCAAATTTAAGTTGTAAAGGCTCTCTAAGAATTCCTCATGTGAATTCTTCTTAGAAACACCTTGAATTACAACTCTCCGACCGGGTTTAACATTAACACGGACGGACAGCCCAACCTGTCTAAACTTCTTATCGTCGCAGATTTTCTTTCTCTCTTCCTCGGACGGAGTACGAATAACAACGCCCCCATCCTGCATGGGAAAGACGTCACTAACCCTAACCTTGAGTGAAGGGGCAACTTGAGACAGCACTTTACCAATTACATCCTTTGATGTATCGGTTTCCACATTACTCCTCACGACAACAGAATAAGTCTTTGGAAGAGGCTTCTTCGGACCGACTTTGACTGCGGGTTTAACCACAATCTTACCCCCTCGGACAACAGGAGCTGCTTTTGCAGCGGGAGCTTCCTTAACAACTGGAGCTGCTTGTCTTGCTACAGCAGCGAAGCTGAGCCGATCACCCAGCGTGGGCCTGGTAGCAGCAGACGGACCGACACTATTCTTGGCTGCATGAAATCCTACCGATTTCAGCGCCTCTAAACTGCCTTTCAATCTCTCGTTCTCTGCAACGAGCCCCATGAGAATAACCTCATACTCCCCAGTCAATCTCAACACATTCCTAGCTATTTTCGGGTCAACACTTAACTCAAAAACCTCCTTGATGATTTTCGATGAAATGTTTTTCATCGATCCCATCAAGGTTTCTATTCTGGTTGGAAGGCTGTGCCTTTTCTTCGCCGAGTCGGACGGACAACCTATCTCTTCTACCTTTTGGGTCACATCAGACGCCTTAGCTTTTTCAGCTTCTCTCGAGCTACCCACTGGCGAAAAAGTGATCTTCTTAATCTTCCTACGGTGAACCTCCTGAACCACGTCTCGGTCAGTCTCAGTCTGCACGTCAGTAGTTGTATCATCATCTATTGAGGATGTGTTCTTCTTCATCCTCTCAAGCGGAACACAGAGAGGCACCTTAAAACTTGCTACCCTTGCCTCCCTTGCACTATCATCAACAGAGACCTCATCACCTATCAGGCTAATAAGGTTCTCCATCGACACCCCCTTTGCCCTTCTTGCCGGCTTCGCAGCCATAGCTCGAGTCAAACCCGAAGGAAAGACAATGAAATTCAAGTTCAAAATAAACCCATTTAGAACAGTTTGCACAGCAAAATTCGCAGTACAATTTGAACGCTTACTGCTCAAACGAAAATCAGCGCAGTCAGCAGCAAAAACTCTGCCTATATGTCAAATGTTGCAAGCAACTGCCAAAAAATGTTGCTATCAACAATGTTACTATAAACAATGTTGCTAGCACCACGAAAAAATCCAAAAAATTGGACACAATTTTGGACACAATGTTGCTAGCAACACGCACTGGATTCCGTCAACCAAAAGTTTCTACTGCAAGGTTTATATCAAATTTTACCTAGAAGACAAAATTTAAAAATGCTCTAACTCCTAAAAAACTCTACCAAATTCGATAATTCTTTCAACGAAATGCGTGGAAAGAATTTCCGATCAAGCCAATTACAATTCTACAATGTATAATAAGCTACAAAAATTGATTTAACACACCTTAGTAACAGCAATCCAACAGACGTCTGCTTCCAAAGAAAGTCGAAAAGTAGTGAGTAGAGAGGGACAGCGAGAATCTCGTTAATCTATTCATGCGCCTCAATAATTAGATGACGAGGCATTTGGCTATTTTTTTTTTTTTGGGCAGGGTTGGCAAAAATGCATTTACGCACTCCACAGTTTGGATGTACTGTGGGAGTGTGGGACTCCTGTGACGATTACCCACTAAAAACCATTCCTGTATTATGCCTGAGATCGGCAGGCAGCACAAATGGAGTGTTCTTGGAACAGCTTCCAAGTCTATTGCTTCTTGACATGACCGTGCTCGAGCTAAATATTCGAAAGGCGTTCAGACCCCCAACAAGGACCCGGGTGCTGATTATTTTCAACTCGTTCGTGTTTAAAATCTTCTCGGCCAACAGAAAGTTGGCTGAATCAGCACTCCAGATCCCACGCATATTGAGGGTGACTGACGAGAGTTTAAGACTGCTTATTTGGCGGGTGCTCGAGATCGGGTCTCTCAGGTTCGCATAGTATGCTACTTTACGATTATGTGCCGCCCTCAAGTCCACGCTATCACTTACGATCTAGGCGTCGAGCAACACTGCAGAGCTACCCTTTATGGCGAGGAGATCCGGTTTACGCAGGCCCTCGGATGTCACGATGTTCGGTTCTTCTTCAACTACGTCAAAATTTTTAGCGAGTGTGCGCTTGACGTAGTTGGCGATCGCATTGTGCCTTTGCACTCTTGAACAATGCGTCCTATAACATCTTTGGACCAGGTGTCCCAACGTCTCTTCTTCACCACAACCAGCTCTACATTGTTTCTCCATTACCCTGCCGCGCGATGTGCGTGACCTCGTAGGCATTGCATTAATTCGTTCGACATGAGGAAGTCTCTGCCAGAAAGACGACTACCCTCAATCAACCATGAGTTTTGTCCGGGTACCTTCGATCAAGGATCCACCGTCGACAGACTCATGAAGAAGCTTGGCCCATCTGCTGTTGATCATTGTTGTGGTGGCATATTCAACACCCCTCTCGGTGAGCCGCCGCTTAGTAAGCTGCAGCTCAGTCGTGAAGTACATACACTCTTCGCCTTGGGAAATGTAGGACTGTAGTCTCACCCTCCTGAGAAGTGGCATAAGCCATCTCATGGAGGGAATGGACAGACCTCCATCGCCGACTGATGAGTGTATGTAGGCTCCCCTAACAACGGCGTCTATTCGTTTAAGTTTGCTTAGAGTGACAAAGCCAAGAGTCAATACATGATATAGCCTCGGCAGCACTATCACCCTAAGAGCAAATAGCCGTTGTTGCGGTTTCAGGGGAGCCCAAGTAAGCTTTTGCAATGCTCTTTTTAGGCTACTCTCATCGTCGCTGCATGCCCGACCTTCGGGAGTGAATGGGATGCCTAAATATCTCCATTCGTCTGTACGTTTTAGAGACAGTAATGTACGGCCAGAGAAGTTGAAGATTATGTTCCTGTCCGCAAACGACTTTTTGACATGAGGTGCGTTCCTGACGGACACGGTGAAAGATTTGTTGTCGTTAATTCTTAGACCACACGAATCTAGGTATGAGGGAGCATGATCCAGCAGCCGTTGAAGACTCATCCTAGTAGAGGCTACCAGAATAAGGTCATCAGCGAATGCTAGGACACTGAATCGCCTCCCACCTATTTGAACCCCAATATCCTGTGGCAGGCCATGAATTAAGCCGTTCATGACCACGTTAAACAGTGTTGGAGACAAGTCCCCCTGCTTAACGCCACAGGTAGGGTGAATCGAGTCCGAGGTATCACCGTATATCGTTAGTCTCGTCACACTCGTGTCATACAAGCCAGATGCATACTGCACTATCGGCCCGGCACTCCAACGCCCCGAAGGGTATTAATGATTGCAGAGTGCGTTACCGAGTCAAATGCTTTGGCAATGTCCAACGATGCAATATATACCGGCCTGAAAGTGTGTCTGTAGTACCTTAGGTCAAGGTCGAATATATTTTCGGCGCAGCCATCCACCGGAACAAACGCTTTTTGTCTGGGGTCCAGCTTCAATAACCGAGTCAGCCGGTCCGATAGCACCTTATTAAGCGTTAAGCTAGTTATAACTGAGGACACCGTTATTGGACGGAAGTCATTCGGGTCCTGCGCGCCACTTTTCTTTAGTATGAGCACCGTCCTTGCCTCGGCGAGGTGCCTAGGCACTTTACGGCAGAATAGGAGCCCATTCATCAAAATTTGCAAGACAGCTCCAGGAAGACCCGTGAACTGCCTTGCAGTGACCCCATCAGGACCGGCGGCTTTGGATGCCCTCGGTATAGCTTTATAAATTTCATCTAGTGCTATCGGTTCCCATAACTCGACATCTCGACTGGACACATATTTGTCTCCGGTGAATTAGAGCCACCCCTTGTCATCGCCGCCGTCCAGAAGGAAAACATGTACCGACTGATGCGCCAGAAGACTTATCGTCCTCCAGAATCGCCTTCTGACCCTTACACCGATTCATTTTATATTCAATTTGGGTATGTTTGTACAGCAAACTTCGCTGCTTCCTTCTGGACAGGTTCTGCTCAGACTCTATCCTCGATCTTGTGATCACCCTCCTGGAGAATAAATACTCCAGGAGGTAAATCTCTAGTTGTTGCAAGATTTTCTCCTTGGGTCAGTCCAGAATATTAAGAGCTACTTCCTCCAGCAGAGAGGCACCAGGGTATTGGGTGTTAATTGGCCCTATGTTACTAATGAAGCTTGCAATTTGTGTGTCATATGGGCAGTTGTTGCTTGTTTGCATAGCTTCTGTCGCAGTTTCCATCGGTGCTGAGCTGACTGCAACTGTGGCACTTGTCAGCTCATGCACCTACCTCTCTACTAGGCTCTTGTAGCTCTCCTTCCTTCTGTAACCCTTTATCGCTTCGAACGTCCAGCTCGCGAAAGATTTCATCAACTCCTGGTTGATAAATTTAATGTTTTTACCACTTAAGCGATCCTCTTGTCTAGCAAGGAGAGAAATCTCTTCCTCCGACCAGATCACCTTGAAATTTCGAGCTTTTTTTTTCTTTTCCATGCGCATTAATAAAAATTTATTTCTTTATTTCCTTATAATGTAGTGCATAAGAGACAACTCTTTTTAATGCATATTCAACGGGTACATAATTTGAAATAAGGTTTACAAGGTTCGTTCTTAACTACAGTGTTTGAATACATTTAGAAATAAAAAGTGAGGTAGATAGGATATAATAAATATCTTAAGAAGATATAAAATAAATAGTTAGTGATCAGAATAGATAGGAAAAGAGAGCATAGATAAATAGGGAGAAAAAGGGAAGTTATGAAAAGTGTTGGAAAATTATCGACTATGGGTAGTGTAGCACAAGAAATCAGGGACTCTGGTATAGGATAGTGCAGTGCTATGTGGTGTCCCCAGAAAAATCAAGCGACACAAGTGTCGAGAGTGTGATAAATTCTTTTTTTTACAGTTCACAATTCTTGCCATTTGGCTGGGTAACAGCAAGAAATCGTGTCGCACTCGAAACATCATATGTATATGTCCTCTGTTTAAACGTGGCAGAGCATTCTTCGTACTCATCGCCATTTTGCATTAACTTCTATATACGAATATATGTCGGTCAGTTAATTTTGCTTTCTGAAAGCATTTTTTATAACCACACCTTAATTTCAAAGTAAAGTAATCATTATTTTAAAAATGTAAGTTCCACTCTTATGTTTTATGTACATATATTGAACACGAAAATCACCCTTAAAAAATTTTCCTATAACTATTTACAAATCGTTTTATTTTTCGGTAGTTTTACATTTTTAGGTATATCCAGAGTTTTCTTCATGTTTTTATTTTTAATACTTGTATGTATGGATATGTATATATAAATTGTTTAATAAAATAACAGAAAAGAAAAGTTTTAATGTGTATATTTAATTTATTGATATTTATTGAACAATTTTTTTAAATTATAATATATATAATATATGGGAGCGCGGCAGGATCTCAAGCTTGGCCTTTGGCCAGATTTCGCTCAGGTGTGAAATCGCAGCCGACAAGAACTCCAGGAACTTCTTGGACATGATAGGAATTTAAGAAAATGTTTATTTAAAATTTTAAATTTGAACACAAATTTTATTAAATTTTTTATTGTGAAAAAGAGTAAGATAATAAGTTTAGGCGAGGGGAAGCGTAAGAAATTGTCATCCTCCCCTTCCCGTGGCACTAGCGGAGCGTACCGAATACCTGGCGACCTTCGGTACTAATCCTTACCTGTGCACACGGACCTCTGTGCAGGCGGACCATCCTCTTGTCCGATACTCGTGGGAACCAAAAGTGATTAAATACAAAAAAAGATGCAAAAACAACAAAAGACGGGGACGAAGTAGAGACGGATAGTGACGGAACGTGAAGGCTTAGATGACACGACCCACACCAACCGTAGGGAGCCGATGGCGTCACTAACAGTGACAAGCATCGTGCTTCAATTGGATTATCCGAAGAAGCCGATTAGTATATCTAGTCCTAAGCGAGGCGGATAAGGGTGAGTCGTTGACTCTATTCCAGCAAGACACACCGCAAGCAGGATTGGAAACCCTGCTACCTCTCCTGTCCCTAGACCTTTTGATCCTGGGCACTGCAGTCAAAAGTCTTACTTAGTTCCCCAGAGAGGGATTTCAATCTTCACGTACGGTTCAAAGACCGAGGAAGGAAGGGGTGTTGGTTTTTACTCCAACACACTACGTAGGCGATCATATAGAAGTTCCAGGCGGAGGTGCGGATCGGATCTCCAACAGATATTCACTTCTTCGTGGACAGTCAGGCTGCTCTGAAGTGGTTGCCCTCCGTGGAGCTGAAATCAGAGGTTATATTGAAATGCAGAGGAAAGCTCAGAGACTTGAAGAGGACATACAACGTCAGACTCTGCTGGGCTCCTGGAGCTTCGAGGGCAACGAGCAAGCGGATCGCAAGGCTTCCTTACAGTCTTCTACACTCAGTCTAGCAGTAGCTGACTCCTCCGTATCTATTGACACCAATCTCTAACCCTGATGCAGATTCAGTGATGACGTAGACGAGGAAGAGACCTACCTACTCCGCCAAGGTCCGGCCCTATCCTGACGCCGCCTTGACACGTTGAGGTTCCTCGACAGCTTGTTCACGAATCTTATACCTGATCAATCCCGATGGGGATTGGCCTCGAGGGCTGGTGGCTCACATACCTTCATAAAATTTTTTTAAAAATCTAAAAAAAAAAATTATTTATAATTAATATAAAAAAAAATTAATATAATAAGGTCTATATAATTAATTTATATAGGGGAATAGTCGAGGAATTCTCTTAAAAAACGGAAAAAAAACAAATTTCTCCTTAACTGCCCACAATAAATTATATATCAATCAACAGTTAATTGTTGTACCGGAATAAATGTATAAAATATAGGTGGGTGTGAAGCGTTTTCAGGTAGTTACAGTTAAAAAAGTTCTTCTGTTAAAAAATGGGGAAAACAAGGTTCCACCAATCGCGCCTTATAAACCATGTATCACTGGTAATTGTAGCTAAAGAAATACATATATAAAATTTAGAGCGGTGGCTGTATACTATAATGCTGTAAACACAATTGAAATTCGTTGCGAAACTTTCGCGATCACTTTCCATCAGGTGATGTCGTTCTCAAACTAAAAGAGATAATGGACCTGTGTAATCTTCTTTTCTATCTTTCTTGAGTTTGAACCTATTTGCCGTTTTTATAAGGCTTTGTTTTGCGAAGTTGCAAACATGTGAACTGTATTTGGTAAAACCACTTAAATATGATATTTTTGGAAAAAAATTATATTCTATATTAAGGTTTATGATGCTTCTATCGGATGCTAAAATCGTTTAAAGTATTTAAAATAGTAATCTATATATATAAAAATAAGTTGCATTGTGTTAGTAATTGATGTTCTCTGGAATGCGTGAACCGATTTTGTTTCTGCAAAGTTCATATGAAAGGTGACGTCAATACCATTTTAGTGAAACCATTAATTTAATTTATTATGCACAGCAATGAGCTTTCTTATATGTTAACTTAACGGATATTTCAAACATTAAATCAAACAGCTAATAAAGGGTCCTCCATCCAACTTTTTTTTTCAACTAGTGCTTATTTCGTGAATGGTAACACTTAGCTCATGTCTGATTTGACAGATAATTAGTTTTATCCTTCCGCTGAACGAATATGGTTGTGTATACGCTTGAACAACGCTGGGAACAACGCCTGCGATCGACTTACAGAAGATGCCGATTTTGCCAAAAAAATCATCTTTTCAGATGAAGCTCATTTTTATCTTGGCGGGTATGTAAACAAGCAAAATTGTCGCATTTGGGGCACAGAAAACCCGCACGCATACATTGAAAAGCCGGTGCACCCAAAACGAGTCACTGTTTGGTGCGGATTTTGGTCCAGAGGCATAATTGGGCATAAAATGAGCAAGTGGCCGTTACAGTCAATGGCGATCGTTATCGGGCCATGTTGAACGAATTTTTGTTCACCAAAATTGAAGAGGATGATTCGCAACATTTGGTTTCAACAGGACGGCGCTACGTGCCCCACAGCCGAAGCTACAATCGATGTTTTCGAGCATTTTCAAAAAAAAAAAGTTATTTGGCGGACCCTATATTAGAAATAGATAAACAGTTACAAAATAAATTTTAAGTACACAGAAGAGAGATAGAAACAAAACAGAAAATAGAATACATATGATACATGCAACACAGGAGATTCATCCGTAGTTGCGAACTATATTCTATTTTTTCGTTCTCGTGTATTTGTACTATATACTAGGTAGTTAGTTGTAAGAAATATGAGATCTAGCTCATCGGGAAGCTAGCTTAAAATCAATTTCAAAATTTTTACCGAACAGACGCTCATAAAAACGTTTTCATTAGATTAAATTAAAGTATCAAAATTAATATATCAGTTAATGGTATTGTTAATTAAGAAGGAAAACGAAACATACAGTAAACCCAGGTAAAAACACAAAGCGTATTATACAATATATACATATACAAATAGTAGAAGAACAGTAAATATTTGGGTATACAAATAAGTTTTGATGGTTTTTTGTAACTTTGGAGTTGTATTTAAAAAAGGTAATGTATTAGGTCATTAAGTATGAAATGTACGATTTTCATAAAAGCTGAATTTGAGAGCTGATATCTCTGACACTTGAATATAACGGTTTTTAAATTTTTTCTTATCATGAAGGTGCATTTTGAATCTTCTGATATAGAGTAGCTTTCATAAGACAATGGAACGATAAAAAATGCGGGTAATTTTCGAATATGAACCAATGCAAATAAACCACGTGGAAGACCGGCGAGTAAGTTGAATAATGATAACCTGAAAAGAAATCGGTGCAAAGCTTGCGTTTCTTTACTGTCACGGTATAAAATCGAATTTTTTCTACACCGCATTATAACGGTTGATGAAAAATGGATCTTATTCGACAATCGAAAACCTTCGGCACAATGCTTGGGTAAAAAAGAGGTTCCGAAACAGAGCCCTAAACCGAACATTCATCAGAAAAGGTGTCTGTTTGGTGGTCCAGCGCCGGAATTATCCATTAAAGGTTTATGAGATCTGGTCAATCCATAACAGCAGATGTCTACTGCAATCAGTTGGACGTGATGATGAGAGAGCTTTCCATTAAACAGCCTAGATTGGTCAATAGAGAACGTCCAATCCTCTTACAAGACAACGCGGAACCACATGTCGCTCGAACAACGCTACTCGAATTAGAGGAGCTAGGCTTGGAAACTCTCTGTCAGCCACCGTATTCACCAGACCTTGCACCAACGGACTACCACTTATTCCAGACATGGCATCCCATTTTTGACTCAGCATACAGATTCCGCGGTGAAAAAATTGCTGGTGTTTGAGGCGATCCAATAACTCACCCGATTGTTGATTGGCAAGGTGCGATTTCCGGTGAATATGGCGGGTGATGTAGGATATCCCATTGAAGTGCTTTCAAATTTTCCTTGACGACTTTTTCAACATGTGGCCGATCGTTGTCATGCTGGAAGATCACTTTGTCGTGTCTTTTGACATGGAGGAGGTTTAAGCTTGAGAGCATTCAAGGCTCAATTGCATTAATTGTTGTTGGTAAGGATCCCAGTGATTTCGGAAGGCTGCAGTAGCTTATAATATAATGGAGGTAACGCCACCTCTTCTAAATCCCTCGAAACTTATTGTTAGAAATAAAAGGACCTCCATGGTGACGCCATGATAATAAATCCTGCAGCCGATAAGTTTACCTTAAAATAAAAACAAATACTATAAAAACTGATACAAATCCATACTTACCATCCGCTTTTTTACATTACCTTTACCTTATTTTTTGTTGTTAATTCTAAATCTATATGTTTTTTACAGTATTTACATAAAATTCTCATGTTTGTTTGTCTGTCCCGTCTAATCTAGGATATTCCTCGTGCGATTGTGATACAATTTAGACGGCTCATTGTACATACGTCAAAAAGATATCTCAATTATTGGTGTTAACATTAAACAATGACCACACCCATTGGTTATTTTGGGATCAATAAATAACTGCTAATTATCTACACATAATACATAAGATATCTCAAATATGTGTTTGTTGTTTAGATTATTTATTTACTTAGGAAACGGAGTTTTCGAAAATAAAAATTTGTAGGACAGTTTACGAAAATTATCCAAAGACATTTTCTTTCTTCTTTATTACTGTGTGTGGAAAAGATATTATATTTCGTGAACTTATTAGTTTTATATGAATTTGAACCTTTCAAATACTTGTTATTACGTATGTATATTTACACATCTATTCAGTTCCTTTAAAATTAAAACTTAACTATAACTTAAATAAAAAACTAAACAATTAAAAACTACTTTATTTTTTATTATAATGATTGAATGTGCTTTCTTTAATGAGCTGCTCATAATTATGTATTCACGAGAACCAAACTTATAGTATATAAATATATGCAGATCAAATAAGTCGAACAAATTTACATACAAAATTTGTGTAAATATTTAAGAAATAATTTAAATCATCAACTTAAATTATTAAATTAAAAAAATTTAATAATAATTTACATTTAAATAGCGTAAAAATATGAATCTAAGCTTAACTGTCAGCGTGTAAACAACAAAATTGGTGCAGTGGTTGGAAAGTTGTTTACTTTTGAAAATGGAGAAAAATAATGAAAAATTGCGCTATATTTTACAGTATTATTACGATAAGGGGAAAAACGCTGGACAGACTTGTGAAAAAATGTGCTGTCTACGGTGAATGTGCTGTATCAAAATCTCGTTGGAAGCGTTTGGTCGCAACTCCAGATTCATTGGTGGTTGGGGTGGGATTGAACAATATCCTAAGTTGAGTATTTATGAGGATGTGCTTGTTCTCGAAGCGATCTGTTAGGTGTCGCCACGCCTGATTGAAATGGCCGTCAATGAGAGGGGATTTCTGGACTATTTCCTTCGCTTCATTTCGTGTCTTTTGATTGAGGTCGATTATTGCGGATATAGAGCGCAGAGAACTTGTTTCGAAATGTCGGCCATAATTCGTAGTCACCTTTGAATACATCAGGAAGTGGACGCAGTAAAAAACTTAAAATGGTTGTTAACAAGAAACTACTATTCGGTTTTTTTATTATGTTTATTCCTTTTCTTCTTTTTTAGTATATATAATTAATATCACAATATAATTTCACCAAACAATACTTAAATACTCCTAAGAATTTTCCTTGTGTCCTGCGTAAAATAGTTTTCCTGGGAAATGTAAACAATTAATTTGTCGCAAGTTTTGTAGTAAGTTTGGCCCAAAGAGAACAAATTCTTTGTTCACTGTACTTTATTTCTTTTGCTTTATGAATTACACTAACACGCAAAGAATGTAGCGCCCACGGAGAGAGGATGGGAAAGAGAAGAGTGTAAGAAACACTGGTAGTTAGTGTATCTTCCTTCATATTCCTTGTCGTAAAGGCGGTCGTTCCATAAATATTCTAATCGTCTTTGATGCGAATTATATTATAAGAAAGTTTAACCGATGCGGAATTCCGCGATGATTTCACCGAAGGAATACGTGAGACAAGTCTAATCCATGACTATTTCACACAGTAAAATAAATTATTCATTAAATTCATTACATAATTTTATTATTTAATATTAATTTAATACGCCACCTTTTCTCCGTCTCGAACTTCCTCTCCCACAATTGTAGTTTCTTTTCCTCCAAGAGGACATAATATAGCGTGAAAAGCTTTCACAACGATGTCAGCCGGAAGATATTGCCTCGCTGACTTAAGATAGTGTATGTAAGTTTTCTCAAAGCATCTATGTTTACATATAGCAGTTTTCTTCTTTTTTTAACTGTCCTCAATTATTTTTCTTGTCTGCCACAATTACCTTCTACATCGTCACTCTGTCCTCATCACTTTGTTGAATTTCGATTTCTTTAGGCAGCCATTTGTTGTGTTTAATTTGTTGTTTGTTTTTGATTAGCCACAACTTTTGTAGTACGCTTTGCTGGTCTTTAAAATGCTTTGTATCCATTCCCGCAAGTCATCCAGTGCACTTTGACTCAAAATTCTGTCCTCTATAATATATGTCACGATGCTTTCATGCTTTCTTTTCGGCAATATATTCATAATTGACCATTTTGTTTTCCATATTACTATAAATATTTTTTGAGTGCTTAGTGTTTTCAGTTCAAAATTACTGCAATGAATGATTTCTGCCTCTAACCTTGTAAATGTATATGGAATTACATTACGCCATATGCCAATGAGGGTTGGTGGAAAAGTTCAATTTATTAGCAATTAATAACTTTCTATTATTGAGTCCTTAACAGAAAATCTTCGCAATTAACTAGTTGAAAAATATTTCTATTGAAGTTTTAAATATTTTGATACTTCGGTAGCGTAAAACCGTGTTGCTGGCATGTTGTATACATATATATAAATATAATTGCTTTTGTAATAATTAATTTCAAAATATTAATGACAAGTTTTTTGTGTTTTTCCCCTAATTTTACTTGTTAAAAATAAAAATAGGTGTAAGTACCATAAACAGGTAGGTTAAATTTTTAAACAGAACAAACCGGGTCGTCTCGGGTCAAGTATATTTGGGAAAGTTTCTCATAATTCTCTGGAGTTTTATAAACTGCGAACAATTCAATGGACACTCATCCGCTTCAAAAGTTATAGCTTTGGAAAGCTGGACACTATAGCAATTATAAGCATTTTAGGAGGAAAAATAAAAATATACTGCCTAAGGCCCTTGGGTTAACATTTAAATATCTAATACTCTTTGAGTTACATGGTTTCATATTCGGATAAAAGTCGCAAAAATCGCTTCTACAGAGCCTTATGACGCATTGTTCATCTTGGGTATACACACAGAATACTGTGCAAGTGTGTCTTCGGTACAGAATATTTGTATGATTTAAAATTACCTTTTTCTGGCACATTAACTATAGAAAGTATAGTTAATATATTGGAGTATAAACTGTTTTTTGGTGCGCAAACCAGTTAAGCCCTAAACCGAAGAAAACCCGTTTTAAGGAAACACCATACTATATTAGAGTAGGGAATATAAATAAACAAGGACTTAATTTGATGGATATTTGATGATATTAAGGAGGTGAACTTATTGCATTGATGAAGAAGATGATGGTTTAACACTTTACAGGGTTTAAAATAGGCCGAAGAAACACTAGTTGACAGTATTACTAATAATATTATTATGCCCCCGGGATTAAGCATTTGAGTTTGAAAGAATTATATATTATTAAATGCGTAAAGTTAACTTCGAATATCCGACACGAAAACAGAAGGATTAGGTAGCTGATATAGTGGCCTTTCAAAATGTATAACGTTTGTCCAAGTTATGTTTTTCGTTGAACAAAAAGTTTCTCGAAGTGTTTGACTGCTTCAAGAGATAAAAAAATTGGGCATTGACGACAGATTTCAGCCTATGCATGGCTGAAACTTCAGGAGCAGGTAGCTATATAGATATAGTGACCTTTCGAGCAATATTCTAATCTTTTTCAGATTTAATATTTTACTCTGAGAGACACCTTACATTGGGACTGCTAATTAAGCACGTATTTAAATTCGTATTTTGGTTTGGCTTAATTCGCGTCAGATTTACGAATTTAACTTCGCGCACTGTATAGTATTTATTAGTATACCTTGAAATTTAAAATAAACCATTCATGTACTTACGAGTTTTAATTTAATTTTATTCATCCACATGTCTGAATAAGTTGTGGTGAAAAAACTTATGAACTGTTATTACGCTCTACTCTGTTAAATGATTCGCATAAACATGATTTAGCGCAATTAACATATATCTCAAAAACTATATTACTTCCAACAGCCAGTATCCCTATGATTTTATTCTTGAGGTTGTTGGACATGTAGCTACTGTTGGATTTGATGCTTTGTCTCTAATTTAAGCGTCTTGTATCGCCCTTTTTCTTGTGTGTTTTCTGGAGGTTCACACTCAAAGGAAGCCATCGATAACGTATTTTCATTTAGCACTTCGCTACTCTGCAGAAACATTATGACATTGGGTAGTTTTTCGAATGGACAAGAAACTTTTTTCCACTCATTGAATTCCATTACTTGCTTGGACAGTTGTGAGCATTTTTCAAAATTAATATGATTGTTGTCTAATCTAAAAAATATAAAAGTAAAATGGGCACATTCAAAATATATTTTGCGCTAAACAAACCGATTGGAACAACCCTCATTTAAGAAGTACAAATCCTTAACAAATAAACTAAAGAATGGAATTATAATGCGTTCTCGTTCGTTAGTTGCACCCTCCGAACGCCACATAGCAGCTTTAAGAGTTGAACGATAACTATTAAAATTCGATGTGGGATCCATTTGATGCTCCAGTACCGAAAATTTGGCAGATTGAACCTTAGACCACTATAGAATTTTATGTAAGGAAGTTAAAGTTGTAGTAGTCATGATAATATATTTTTCACAAATACCGTCTTTTTTAGTCTGGATATTGGTGCCAAATTAAGTCCTGCTATTATTGCCACTAAACTGTTAAAATTTCCAATATTAAAACATTCACGTGCTGTCTCAATCCAGTATTCAATAATCCGCACTCGTTGCTTCTTCTTGGGATACTGCAAGAAAAGAATTGTCTATGATGTGTGTTGCATTACTACGAGGGTAGTCTGAAAAGTTCTAGGCATAAAAATCCAATAATTTTCCATTATTTTAATACATCATTAAAATCTGAATGCGGAAGGTCTTTAAAATATCCATCTACACTTGCAAATGCTTTTTTTGGTGTAAAACGCTTTTCAATCAGGATTTTTTCAGTTTTGGATTAGATAATAGTCAGAGGGAGCCAAATCAAAGTCAACACTTGTACAATATATGAATAAAAAATTATTCCTTTCTTCTTTAAAGGTCTTTTCTAAAGAACTTTTGTATCCAACTGATGCAAAATCTTACAATATTTATGTTGATAATCCATCAACAAAACACCTTTCTAATCCCAGAAAACTGCAGCCATAACCTTTCCTGCTGATGGAACCGTCTTTACCTTTTTTGTTGCACTTCCATCGGATTCAATACATTGTATCAACTGTTCTTTGCCAAATACGCTTGAGAAATACGCATTCGAATACTTTGTCGTAATTTTTAGCAAATGCTTCACCCATCTTGGATAAAGCTTTTTCATATGTACGTACACCCTGTGCAAAAAAAAGCCACACTAGTAATCTTCCGTTGTTCGTACAACATTTAATAATAAAATTAAAGCTACGGTTTCACTTTTTTCATATCATTACATCCCTACTGTAAAAAAATCTACAAAATTTCCTATGTTTGTTGAAAAACAAACAAAAGTTTCTATCTATAACCAAGAGCCGCCGAGCTTCCATACGCACTTGGTTTCGGTCGTGCCCGCGGACTCTGAAGCAGACAGAGCAGGCTTGAAAATCGACATTACCCAGTGCACTTCCTTCGTTGAGCATTGAACAATGACTCACTTCAGTTTCATCAGAATCGAATCAGTAATAATCCCCTTAGCACCGTAGTCTCAAATGGGTTATATTTTATTACATTTTCTTTTCAATGTTTTTAATTTAGTTTATGTACAATAAGTAAAATAAATTATACTTTTAATTAAAATTGTGATTGGTTTGCTTATTTTTATTAGAAGTCAACTGAGAAACGGTACGTTTTTGCGGAAGAACGGTTGAACTATTAGTAAAGTCCAATTTGCTTTCAAGAAGAAAGATTTAATTTTTTAACCTCACTCAACTGCTTTGCAAAACTATTAAATTTATTCTATGAGACTTTTTTACAGCTTGGACATAGAAACACGAAGGCACTTTTATAATATTTGATGTGTAGAGTAAAAGAAAGGGAAAGGCCAATTCGTTTGCAACAAAATTTATTAAACATATTAGCCTAGGGTTGGAAACAACTTTCGTTGGGTTGTGCTTATTTATTATTATAATATGTATCCAAGATTACCATCTTGATAGCACTACATAAAACAAATTTATTTCTATACCAAACTCGATGCAAATATGGAAAATGAACAATATAACATTAAGTTAAGTTCCAAAAATATGGCATATATAAAAACTCGAACCTTGTTACCATATGAGGGCTTAAAATGTCAAACCTTTGAACCTATCTTTAAGAAAATCTCGAAAACACTTTTTTTGCGGATATCTCCACTAAAACTGATTAAAAAACTCTATAAAACAAACTAGAGTTCAGAACTAAAGATAATAAATTTCATGGCTCGGAGTCGTGTACTCCAGACAATATATTATACATTTCTGAAATAAAACTAAAATGTCTTAAAGCAAACAAACTGTAAATTATTGACACACAGCTCTTTATTACAGGGACACATTAGGCGACTTACTTTAACTATTTCAGTTGCGGTAAGGTAGCTCAAGTGATTAAACCACTGGATATACGATTCCAAGTTACGCGTTTTTTTAATATCACTCAGGGACGTACCGCAAACACCAATCCGTACACAATCTTGGCCACTAATGTAACCTACTGCTTGACTGGCATGATATTCTTTGGCAAACGCTTGCACAAATTCTTCTGGTCCAATATGTGAAAGACGCTCCAGTTCAACTGTTGTCAGCTGATGAGCCAAATGAGCTGGGCTGGGACACAAGTCCATAATTCCTGAAATATCGTTAATTGAGGACGCCGAACTTGAGTTTGTAAAATGTTCGGACAAATTATGCAATGTTAAATTAACAGAATTAATAGAATTTGTTGAGTTAGAACTTTGTGTATTATGATGATGTGTTTTCAAATTTTGCATATGAAATTCACTTGGATAAGTACGGAAAGATGAGGCTCCCACTGTTAACAATGACTGCAGCGGCGATTGGTTATTGGGGCTCCCAATTACTTTTGCTGCTATTTTCGAATCCGTTTCAATAGTATGTGCTATTTCTTTACTCTTTGTAATGGGATTAATTGAGTTAATTGCTGGAGTATACCGTAATTGGGGGGGTATACTTAATACCGTAATTTTAAAAAAAAATGGCGACCAAAAATTTTTTTTCGGAATTTTTTTTCGGGATTTTTATAAAATGGCCCCTCCCGTCTAAACGGGGGGAAATTGACCCCCCCTCCCATACGATTTTTTTCTTGTCTCGACCCAACCTGCACGCCCTGATCTTCTGTCCCCTCTTATGCGAAACACCCTGTATATATATATATATTTACACCGAAAATGGAAAAATAACACATGTTGTTTAGCACAGAGCATTACAATAAAAGCAATCATCATTATATAAATGAATGAATAATAAATAAATCATCACTTATTTAAATGAATTCGAATTGATTTCTTTATTTTCTTTTTTGCACTACGAAGTGTGCAGGGGGTTCAAAAAATAATTAAAAAATAATTTTGTATAACACCACTGTCCCTCGAAAGCATTTCCAATTCGGTTCACTAATTTTCAGCTGTATGGGGATCACATTTTGTGCCCAATACAATATCTCGTACATCAGCTTTTAATATGCGGAAATTGATATCTGTATAATTAAGTTGACTGTATAAATATATTGGCAACCGATTGCTTATTATCCAGACACTCTGCTTGGGTTCTCGATCTACCTTCAGGTCGTTAGGGAACTGCAATATCTCCTTATTATTTTGAATTAGAGAGCCCAGATTTGTTCTGTTATAAGGTTTATTAGAGTCCCAGCAACCGATGTCATCTCGGTGGACTTGTGTAAAAAACATGACACCATTGCGGTCAAAGCCCGCGGAAGAGGATTGACCATTAGTGCCGCGATCACCAATTTCCACAAAATACTTAGAAAATGCTTGTGCACTAGAGGGCCAAATGGATTCGTCTCGGAGTAAATCTGTGGATACTGCGAATTCCTATAAACAGCGTTAAAATAATGAAATCATCTTTATTATTCAGTTCAACTTTTAGGTATAACGTTGCTACATAATTTATATTTCAAAAAATTATTTTCGTATTGTATATATTATTTCGTATATACATATATCTTTAGTCGATGGTTAATTTTTCGATCAACAAATTGAAATATTGTATGTATAGTTTATAAATAACTTAAGTAGCTTACCTTAAAGCTTGCCATTGGATGAAAATAAAGCAAACGTTCTTCCTGTTTTTTTGGTTCCAATGCCAAACCAAACACACCATCCAACCATTGAAAATTCAATCCGTATAAATTAAAATCAGACGCTGTTGGATTTGGTGAGAATTGATAGTTAGTCACTCGCCAACTGCGATTTTTCTTCAAACTGTAAACTAACAGTCCGTAACGCCATACATCGGACACATACACATGGGCATCATTGCAAAGGCCGTCACGCACATCAGCCAATATGTTCGAATGAAGTGAGTCCTGTTTGACCTGTTCTGCTGGTATCTCATAGTTGACGAGCAGTTCGTCGGTGGTTAAATCATAAGCTACGATTTTCGGAGGACATATTTGATTCAGACTGACAGTGGCATTCACGATCCCGGAATCGATCAGCCAAATTCGATCACACTGGTCGATGGAGGTACGGTAAACCGAAATCAATTTCGAACAGTCTGGATTATATGGATCGCCATGTGCTTCCCAAGTAGGATAGGGACGTATGGCGGGACTGCGCTCCAGAGGCGGGTAAGGTAGATAACCAAAGCTTGCGGGAACACCGTCCTTCCAACGAGGTGTGGTAATAAAGATCCGCTTTTGATATACGTCTATGCCAAGTGGTAGGTTGTTCTCAGGAATGAATTCTCTGTTGATGAATGCAAAATGAAAATAACGAAGGTAAGTACATGATTTCAATGTTTCAAAAAATAAAAAAACAACAGAAAAGGACATTATAACTCAGAGCTGAGAAGCAACATATTAGAAGTCATACTGTTCTCTAATTCTTTCTACTCCAAATACTATTCCAAACATACATATGTAAGTGTTTGTAATTGTAATTTCCAATATGTAGAATCTTCAATCGTAAAACCTTTAAGATTTAAGGAAGGATTATTGAAATTTTGGTATAAATGCAGAATAGGCTTAGCTTAAATTTTTTAATTTTTTTAACGTTAGGTGGGACCGTTGGAAACGGAATTGGCTATTTTTTTCGGGGCTGGTCAGCCAACTTGCAGATATGACCGTTTGAAGGTCAAACAAATGGTACTAATACAAGTTAATTAACTCCTAAACCAAGCTACGTGACGTACAAAGTACCGTTTGAGAGGTATTTTGAATACCCTTAATTTATGTAATATACTCTTTTGCCAATACTATTACGTTTAAGGAAATGTATTAATTTTACAAAAGTATAAAAAATGTCTCCTTGAAACAATTTTTTTCTACCAAACGGATACAATAATGTAAAAAACAAACTTTTATTAGTACCATTTATTTGACATAACCTGACCCATAGCTAGTCCGCTATTCTCCATTTCTTCGGAAAATATTTTCATAAGTTTCTGTAAACAAAAAAAAAATAATTAAATAAATGAAGAAAATAAATAAAGTAATTGGAACTCTAAATAATTCTCCTGAAAAGTTAGAAAAACCAAGTTAGGCTGTTACGGCTTGTGGGCACAGATACTCGTATAACATAACTATACAAATTACTAATATATATACATATATAGCAAATCACAGTCCTCTCCGATTATATGTATCCTATATATCGCATTGGACTGCTTCACAAAAACGTCCACCGTCCACTATTAAGTAAATGTATTTAAAGTGACTTAATAATAATAAATACTTTGCAGTTATCGCCTGTTTTCTACGAGCATAGCTTGGGTACTCGAAATCCAAGTATTTCCACTCATTGATTATCTGAAATCGATTGTCACTATTTGTATTCATCACTGAAAATGTTTGTGGTTGCAGCTGATGCCATTGTTCACCATGAGTAGCAAAAACTCCGACATTAGTATTAAATTGCTGTTGCAAGGCTTTCTGTTCATATTGAAATGTGTTTGAACCAAGGGTGAAAACACATAAGATAAACATAAGAACGTGAAGATTTATGTACGAAAACATCACGAATTGATATATAACTAAACTAAACTATTGTGTTTTAAATTTGCACTAATAGCAATTGAAAGACTTTAAAAAGCTTTGGTAACACCGTCTTCGCTAATACGATGTAAGAAAGTGAACTTATTTCTATAAAATTGGTTCAATAAAACCAAAAGAGGAGATAAGTAGAAAATGAGACAACATAATTCAAAACAGGTCTGGTTTGAAAACTCTTGATACGAATATGCGTTGAGACCAAAAGAAACCATTCTTGTGAGAGTCTTGAGAACGAAAGATTAACACGAGATTAACGACATCGGTATTGCGGCTCGTCCAACTGAACCCTTAATCTTGAGATTATAGGCTGAAAAACAGCAGAAATTCGCTGAACAAATCGACGTTTGTGCAATGTTTTGTATGCTTTTTGCCGACTGGTTTGTGCTGATTTTCTCTTTTATCAACAATCAAACATAAAAAATAATTAAACTAACTAACCAAACCAGCGTTTTAAAATATATGAAACTAATGAACCTTTGGGTAAAACGAACTAATAAAAAATGTCAAAAAAAATAAGTCAAAGTAGCATTTGGATCATTTATGTAAAGCACTAACCAAACTGTAACAATCGTATTTACACTGAAAATAAAAATCGAATAAACAAATCATTCTGTGTTTTCTTAACATACATAAACAAGCAACTCATTACTATTTTCTCCAGATCAACGCCGATTAAGAGTAGACTTGAGTAGCATTAGACACAAGGCGCATATTTTACTAAGATGTAACATATATTTGTATAACATCTAAAATTTCTAACATTTCTAAAAATCTAACATTTTAATAACATCATAAAAACACATAACGATGGAAAATTTTTTCGTTTACAAATTCACTGAGAGCGTTCAGTATTGGTAGCTGTCAACAAATAACGCGTTCAAACTTAACAGCCTTATTCCATACCAACGCAACGCAATGCAATTTGCGTTATGCTTTCTTATATTCGTTTAACAGCTGTTCCTAATGCCTGATCCAGCGCAAATTGCATTCCGCTTCCAGTCAGTAGCGTAAATTGCGCTGCATACCAATTTACAACAATAATTTCCACACTCCTTACGTTGTTTCGGCAAAAAAGTGTATTCCATAGCTTAAAAGCAACGCAAATGCGTACCGTTGAACTGTCAAATACAGCAGCGGTAGGTAAAAACCATTCGCTACCAAACGATTGAGTAGAAAGATGTCGTGAATTGCATGTCATCGGTTTTATTTTTGTAGACTGGACAGAACTGCGAAAAGTGGCCCAACGTCTTTAGAAACGCTCTGGCAACAACTACAAGATGCCTGGTCCAGAATTAAACCAGTCACCCTTACAAAATTGCTGAAAAGAATGCCAAAATTATGTCGAGCAGTCATCAAAGCTCATGGTGGAAATATTGATGAAAGCAAAATCTAGTATACAATATAATATAATAAATAAATTTATTAACAAGAAGTCTCAGAAACATGGTCGGGAATCAAATATTGGCTGCATATACATATGTATTACTACCATATTACAGGGTTTCAAAAAAAAGGTCCCATAGTTCTAGAAGAAAAAAAGAAAATTCAGGGATTATTTGAAAAATACAATAAAAAGTTATAGTATCTTATATACATATGTACTCGTATATCCATTTGTGTTCTAAAAATTGTATTGCAGAACTTGGAGTTTTTATATAAATATGTATGTACATGATACAAGGACAGTGTATGGATTACCTTATAGTATTTTGGTAGTGTCCTTTACCTTTCAAATTGTGGTAGGTTTTAAATTTCGTTTCTGGTTTGATGAATAATATTGTATTATATACGAGTATGTATGTACGCAGTTAATTCATGGAATCGGAGTTTCGAATATCTTCGTGTCTTCAAATCAATGATGTTTTATGGTTTAAAATGTTCTTCATAGCAGTTTGTATTATATTATATTATTGAAAACTTTTCATTTCGTTTATACTATTAAAGCTTTATTTGAAAATCGGTTTTCTATGACTATTTGATTAGCAATGAATTTATTCAGTTTTTTTCTGTACAAATTTGAGCTGTCATGTTGGATGCACCGTGTATCCTTAAAATGGTTGTCATCAATAGCTTTGTTAATAGCCGCATTCAACGGTTGAGCGCTCAGGGAGCGCTCAATTGTTTTAATGTCACTGAACGTACCCTATTGTTTACATATTCACGGAGCGGTCGCCATTTTTTGTAGCGAAAAGTTTTTACGCTACTTTTACGCTACATTTGCCAGAGTTGCATTACTAACAAGCAAGCAAAAAAAAAAACAAATAAATTCGCTTTTTACAAAGCAAACGTCAAAGTGTTTTTAAAGACTTGGCTTAATAAATCAACGCATTATTAAGTGAAATAAAATTAATTTTGAATTAATAATTGAAAGTTATTGAACTCAGAATGACTCAACAAAGGAATTATAATTATAAAAATATAGAATATGTAGTTGGGGTTTGAAATTCGTGTGGAAAAATCAAACGTGGCAAATTTTTTCTCGTCTTGTTTACTATTTTTATCTTTCCGCTCAATGATCAGGTAGCATACCATTCAGGAACACATAGCGATCACTGATCAGGTAGCGCTCAATGAGCGCTCACCCGCTGAATGCGGCTATTGTTCCGCTTCCATCGTTTCATACAGTAAAATCAATACGCGGTATAGTTAAAAATATAAGAGTTCATTCCCAATATTCAATCAATAAACCAGACGTTTGGACAAACATTTTTCAGTCCATATAAGGGCCGTTTATTTTGAAAGTGGCATAAGTCACTTTTTCTCCAAAAAGTCAAGTTAATGATAACATTAACTACAATTTAACGGTATCAATTCATTTAAGCACATCGAACAGCGTCAGCGTCAAAAGGCCCAGAATGAATAAGCCAAATGCTCGTCAAAATGGGTTCACATCATGTCCGCCGTTTCTGCGTTTCTTCTATTCGTGTCTTTCTGCAGCAAAATTGTTGTGTCTCTTTGTTTGGAATTGTCGTTTTCGATTGTTTGCATATCAAACGTCTGCTCTTTGTTTCTGTTTTGGTATCTGCTTTATTTTGGACGAAGTACGTACATGTATACGTGGTTTTGGCTTACTATTCTATGAGTGCAGGTCTGTGTGTGGCCAAGCCCACCCTAATCAATAGAATCCTTTTATGTTCATTCACACTGCCTGTGTTTCATTACTTCTTGTCTCCGATAAGCGCTTACTAACACAATCAAACACATAAGACTGCGCAACTGCAAAACATGACTAAAATAAAAAAAGGTTCTTGTTTGGTCATGAAACGCTTGTTTAATTACCTATTTTCAATATACTGTACTTTTCCAAGTGCAGAGTGAATTGCATTTCTACTATTATATTGTCTAGTGCCACAATCAAAATAACTGATCCAAAATAAAATCAACCTGCACGAGTTGCTCACGTAAAAGAACCCCGAACGGAAATAAAAGAAAAGAAAAATTCAATTAACAGACAGCACATGTAGTGTGTGAATATCAAGTGAAGTCAAACTGTGAAAACTTCCGAGAAGGATTCACCTCGCCAACACACAAAAAACGTCAACAACAATAATTCCAGTTGTAGAAATAATATAAAATGATATTATAGAAATATAACACATGAACCATAAGTGTAGCAAAAACTATTATGTAATAAAGTAATAGCCAACAATAATACTAATAAAAATTAGAACAATAATAACAACATAATATTACAATGATGAAATAATGTGCATTATACAATAAATAACTATAATTATAAATTAAATTATAATAAATAATAATTATAAATAAGTAATAATAATAAGTACAATAAATGTAATAAAAAAATAAACAACTGTAATATAATATTTGACTATATAAAATAGAAACCCCTTTAAATTGTTGTTTGTAATTCTTATTGTTAAGGAAATTTTTTTGTTTGTCATATAAGAATATGAAAAATAACCATAAAAAATGTTCATATATCCTACATCCGTACGATAGATGTATAGTTGACTTCTAATAATTAACGGACCAGCGTTATCTGTTAATTCGCTGGTCCGTTTTTCAATCCCAAATAGCCTGTGATGCCATAGAGTATTCGTGTCAAATTTCATGACCATACCTCTATTCGCTGTAGTCTAATCGAGTTTTATTTCATTAGTAGGCGGAAAACGCCCATTTTTTTTATTATAGTTTGGTCCGAGTGAACTCGTGAATAAAATTTCAAATTCGCTTTACAAGCTGAGAAACTGAGCTACATATAAGCATGGATGAATTTATATCCACTATTTATGACTTTATATTCTAATTATATAAAAGTAGGCATGACATGGTCCTATTTTGCCCATTTTCAATACCAGTCGGTTTCTGATGATAGAGAATATTTGTGCCAAATCTGAACTGCTCTCTCACAGTCACCACCAGTTATTGTGGCACTTCCGTCTATCACTTCTTCAATATAGGACACCCTTACTCTGTCCATCCTGGGCCGTTAGCGGCTGGAATGCCGATTTGAGACCTTGCAAATGTTTTAATTTTGGTCCATTTCAATGGGGTTTAACCCTGTAGAATATGGTCTAATAAGCAAAACTTTTGCAAGATCACGCGAATCATAGGAACGTAACGGGGACGCTCAAATGTTTAGTGAACAGTTTCAAATGATTTAATAAAATAAATTTAAAAAGTCCTTGAGCATACTTCACTACATCCATTATTTTAGAGTTATTTTTTTAAATAAATTTGACTGTACCGCTACCAACTCCGTTCGGAATACCGGCTAACGTATCACATCAGACTTTGATCGAACTGTACCATGTAACCTTTAAATATAATTCTATACATAATTTTAATATAATTTTATATCATATAATTTACATATCATATATAATTCTAACTAAAACTAATATTGTGAACAGTGAACGTACTTCAAATACAAAAATAAGTTTTTTAAAAAAAGTTATTTCATTTGTGTGAGTACAAATCGGTTTTTCTTAATTTACTTAATAAGAAAATATAAACCTAAGTCTGTTTTTACGCGATAGATTCCCGAAAAATTCGTGTAGAAAGAAATCGCGTAAAAAAAATCGCGTGTGAATAAAATATTGGAATTCATCGTTTTTAAATTAATCTTCAATAAATTATTATTGTAATTCATAAATAAAAAATTAAAAAATTCATAAAACGTGTACAACTATTGTACTTACATGTAAAAATTACATATACTCGTATAAACAGTAATTATTTTTTATAATTATAAACAATACAATACAATATGTAACTTTCAATCCGATTCGGCTAAAAACAGACTTGGATGTAATTAATGAATACTTTATTTGAGTTGATATTTTCTTATATTATTACCTTTTCTTAATCATTTCAATATGAAGCAGCGTACTAGAAAGAAAAGATCTCGTCCTACGCAACATCGACCGCACATGTGTACATACAATAGGATACAGTATATGCTCTTATTCCATCTTCTTCTAAGTTCGATTGGTCTTAGACGATCGTACTTGATTCGATGAGTGGAGATGACTGCAGCATCAAATCTTCAAGTTGGCGATTATCTGACTAGAACTGAAATTCATCAATTTCGACGTCATCATACATTGTAGAGGTCCATGTACACGGATGCATTGTATATGCGTTGAATTATGACGGTAAGAGTTCAATGCCAGCAGTGTTTCATTCGTTCAATCTGGTTGTTTGTTTTTTTAGTCCTTTCATTCATATTCAGAGAGAAGCTGCAATAGTAATGAGAAAAATGATGCTCTATCATTTAATAGTCAGAAAATCAGCATCAACAGCCATGATGAAAACAGCTGCAATGTTAGCAATGTGTACGATAATTATTGCAACACTGGCAATGGCGTGGGCATAGCTCTTGGAATCGGCCTCGCCAACAACATGAGTGCTTACAGTGTTCCACATTATAGCATGGTTTACGGCAGCAGTCAAATGCGGGATTTTGCACCAGCTGATGCATCCACAGCAGACATCACTACAGAGCAGTATACTAACGTAGGCGACACGTATGCGTATCACAGTGACTTTGCTTTGGCCGGCTGTGACACTGGCGACAGCTGCGATCGTGTGGATGATGCTGCGGATGGTGGGGAGTTCGGAGGGGGGCACACATCGTTTGGCGCGACCAAATTTCTGCCCCAAGTACCACTGAAGCAGAGAAACGTCATGCTGGATGGTATGTACAAAAGCCATGCTCATGCGAACCAGAACCAGTATCATAATCATCGTCACCATCAATATCAGGGATTCGGCGCCAGTCTGCCTACACCACCAGTGGCGCCCAAGAAGAACCGAGCGCTGCCACAGCCTGCCATTGTTCATAGTTTTAGTAGTAACAATAACGGCAGTTCGATTGGTGGTGTTAGCACCGGTGCGACTGTGTGTGTGGCTGCTGCTTTAAACACCAAGTGTCTTTCGATGCCGCCGATGCGTGCATTGCCGCAGCCACAAACGCAGCCACGTACTCCATACAAGCATGAACTAACGGCTTTTGCAATGAAACGTGATATTTTACCAGATTCGGGACCCCTGGTAAACACAACATCAATAGATGTTCCAGCAGCAAACACCACTCATGAAAATGCGATGATGAGCGATTACGCGGCGATGTCTCTGTACTCATCCACATCCTATTCTGATACAATTGCGATTCCACAGCCGCACACGTCGACGGTGCAACTCAGCAACGCAGGGGATTACAATTGCGTGTACTCCGACAACGTATCCTTTTACAGCGAACCGACGGTGACAGCAACGCAATTGCAACTGCAGAATAAACAGAACAGCTCCATTACCATGGAAACGACAACCGTTGCCGCAGTAGTAACTGGCGTCGGGATGTCGACTGACGCCAGCCGAAACTATCGCATGCCTTCGTTCGGGTACGATGATGTGGGAGTCGCGGCGCCGAAAAAGGAGGACTACGAGCCAGTCGCCAATGATTATTTCTTCGACAACGGTCCCATGAGTAACAACAGAGACCAATATGCGACTACGGAAATAATACCCTCTTATAAGACTTCTATCGATTCACTGCGTAACCCGCCGTCGACGATGCCAATTAGAAAATTGCCAAAACTTCTACCTACTCCAAAGACAGCAATAAAATCCAAAAGCAACAATGGTAGTATGAATAATTATGTTATTAGACCTTCTTTAAATAATAAGAATCATAGTAGTACAAAAGCTAGAAGCAGTAGTAGTAATATTAGTAGCACTCACAATTTAGCAAAGTTATCACATTCCATTTTACTTGCGACGCCTCTATCAACAGCACCAACATCCATCGGCTATGTCGCAACTACACCGGAAGCGACAGCAATAAACACATTAAATTACAGCATGCCGGGCACATATTTTAGCGAACCATTAGGTGCAACAACCGCAACCGTAACAGCAACATCGCCGACGTCACTGTCGCTATCGAAACCATTATTTTTAAATGATCATACGAACTTGGATTTTCCGGTGAGCAGTGTTCAAACGCCAATGGCAACAACAGTAGATGATTCATCCAAAGATAATGCAAGCAACAATAACAATACTATTGGCCCCTACATGGGTGATGCCATTCGTAAAGTTGAACTCCCAACATCAAGCCTAAACACGTCAGTATTAACAACATCAACGTCATCGGTATCGATAACACCAACCAAGTGCGAATTCGATTATAGCGAGTACTTAAAATCTTACACATTGCCGACATTTTCTGACTACATCAGTAATATGGGGACCAATGGATTCGACATTACATCGGTATCGTCTCAGCCACTAATAAACAGCACATCGACAACATCCACTTCAGCGTCGCAATATGAATTATCCACATATGTGGTGACTTGTCTGGCAGAGACAAGTACTTCATATCAGCCATTGGCTGCAAAAACTCTGTCTCCCAGAAACAGCACTGTTGCTGCAGAAAAAGAGCCACATTATGATGACAATAGCTTCTCAATAGCATTGGCAGGAACTGCATCATCATTATTCTCATCACCTCCCACCACCTCTTTGAAAAATGGCGCACTTTGCACAATAACCTCGTCAACGGCAGAACGAGCGATGCAAAACGATGAGCCTATTTTTCTTAAAACTGGTCCTGACCCGCTAAATTCCTTCTCCAACTTCAGTCATTCTCTCGACAAAATCGCAACCACAGAGGCAACAGAATCCACCGTGGATCTGCACACTTCCACAACCAACACACTCAGCTACAATGTTAGTTTGTTTACAACAACTGTTTCATCGAGCGCCTTTCCTTCACCCACCTTCATCGGCACATCAGCAACGGCAACATCAACACTGACAGGAACCGGCGAGTCGTCTTATGATGAGTATATGAAGCAGTTCAATCTGGACTCATACACCACGAGTCCAGTTGTCTTCAACGTAACCACAACAACGTCTACAGAAGCAACACCAGCGGCTTTAGACAACTATGCACAATATACTAGCGACTACATTAGCACTAACTATTCGACCACATTTACATTTCTTACTGATTTCCACTTAGATGACAGTTGTGCTCTATTACCGCCCAAGACTACTGAAGCAACAAGAGCAACAACAACAGCAACAAGCGCAGCAACAGACCATAGTAAATCGGAGACCAGTAACAGTAGCATAGATGTTGCTATCTGTATGAGTGCCTTTAATGCGGACTATAAAAGCAGCTATACAGAAGCGTCAGCAACGTCAAACACTGCTGAAGAAGTGGCTAGCTCGGTAATAGCCTTCGATGACAGCTTCTACGACAGCTACAAAGTTGATTTAAGTGCGCTTACAGCATTCACGCCATCTGCGGACAAAGCAACACCCACTACTTGTGAGCAGCAGCAGTCGGTTCTCACTTATTCGTACTTAAATGCATTACCAACAGCAGCAGTTCAGTCCCAGCACGATAATGCGACCGCTGTAAGTAAAGCAGAGCTCACGGTAAAAGAAACAGCACAGACTCTTGCTAAAACTACCTCAAACGATTTGACCATCGACTGTAGCAACCAATATACGAGTACTTACCACGAAGTAGAATCCACAGAGTCCACGCCGAAGTTGACAAGTACATCAGCCCAAAATGCGGCAGCTGCCACAACAGCTTCGCAGAAAACTATGAATGCTACAGCTGCAAAAGCAACCAGCATAATTGGGGGCTTTTCGAAGGGCATCAAGGGTGGTCTAGATGGCGTCTTAAGTGGGGCGAGTGTTACTCATGACACAATTGAGCAACAGAAGCAACCGAAGAAGGGTTTTGGGTACGGATTAGCTTCAAAACTTGTGCCCAACGTGGGCGGCTTTTTGTATGGTGCTGCAGCTATGAAGCCACAACAAACGGCTACCAATGCAAATTCCACTGATAACGCTAACACACAACAACAGCATCATGAAAATCAGAAGCACAAGTACGCTAATAATGAGCCATCAACAACAATCGATGAGAGATGCAAATGGACAGAATCGAGTCCACAGTTGAATGCCCTTACAACCGACCAAAGTCATGCAGACGTCTATGACACCAAAACCAGTACGTATTATGACAATAATTTAATGCAAACAGTTGTTACTGCGGCGCAGTACGAAGACCAGGACTATGATGAGTTGCAGCTGCAGCAGCAAGACGCAGCCTCGCCTCAGCATTCCAATGTCGTAAAAATTGTAGATTACAGCACGGATTATAAATACGGTTACGATGAGTACGGATACAGCGAGAGTGACTATATCGCCACAGGAGATATAACGGAATATGTGAAAAATGACGAAGGCAGATACTACACACAAATCGAAAACTCCGCAGCATTAAAAACAGCAGTAGCGCCACCGAGTTTACCAACGGCAACGTCAACGTCAACCTCAGCAAAGACAACGACTTTGAAGACGTCGACATCAGCAAGTACCACTATAGCAACAACTTCTAATAAGAACTCCTTCTCGCTTTTCTCCCTTGCGAACACTGCTATTGCGGAAGAGAAAATACAGCAGCCACAAACTAAACCGCCTTCCGGTTCCGGCCGCAGTGGTGCTGGTTTATTTGGTTCGTTCCTGGGCAAGGCTGCAGCTGCCGTTCAATCTGCAACACAAGCGGTCAATCAAGGCGCTTCTATTGCATCTGCAGTCGTGCAGAAGGTTCCAACAGCAGATACAACTGTGAGCGCAACATCAACCACTGACCAAGTATTTTGTGACTCCTCTGCGGCTTACATGAGCCACGGCGATGACTACGAGAACTGCAATGTAATAGTTACCGCTACGGCTGCAACGACCTCAACAACAGAAACAAGAACTCCAGCGCATATAAACAAACGCAACAATAATTGCAGTAGAGACTACTATGTGGAAGGCAGCCAGGAAACAATGATGTCAGCAGATGGTCCAACGGTGCCGCCGGCAGCGTCCACAGGCAAAAAACTTCCCATTATTAATGGTAAATTCTGCTACCCTATACAGAAGCAACCAACAGAAGTCTTCGATAATGTAAACGATGAAGACGACCTGGATTTCATGGATGAGAATGTTGGTAAAAATGATTTCAGTTACCGAAGGGATAGTGGACAGGATGATTGCTATGGGGACCAGCAGACGACACCGTTGCCGAGAGGCTCCTCCCAGGAGTTGACACCAGTTGCCAGAAATTGTTATTATAAACAAACAAACAGTGATTACGATTATCGAGAGGATTACTTTAATGAGGAGGACGAATTTAAGTATTTGGAGAAGGAGCAAAACGACGAAATCGCACTACATTCATACGAATACCAAAGTTACCCGGAAAACTTACCTAACCAACTGGATTATATCGAAGAGAGTCGCGACGATTACAGCGACGACAACTATCCAAGCGTAGATAGTGGTAACTACCAGGAGGATAGCTCTAGCGGTAGTGGTGGTGGAGTTGTAGTTGGAGGTGGGGGTGGGGGTGGGGGTATGAACACTTCACATACTCATAAAACAATGAAAGAACTGGGTGGCATTGCTTCCGAGTCCACTCCTATGACAACAGCAACGCCAGTCGGAGTAGTACATCAGCAGATCAAGAAGCAGGACAGCATAATACTGGAAGGAGATGAAGACGAACTAGGAATGGGTGTATTTACCAATGGAAAATCCAATACGACCGCCCCGAATTCTAGTCGCAAGTCTAGCGGCAGTCTAGAGGACGAGCAGCTGACAGAGTTGCCGCAAATCAAACAGGAAAGCAGAAAGATACTGACGCGCGGTGAGACCGAGGAAGTTGTCGCTGGACATATGCACAAAATTAAGCGCCAGTCCGAGGTATCTGCAAAACAACGCTGGCATTGGGCTTACAATAAAATCATAATGCAACTTAATGTGAGTACAAAAATCTCGCTATCATTTATATATGACAAACTAGTTATTTATGTGTGTATGTATACGTGTACATAAGTACATCTATGTATGTATGCACCGTAGTCCGAAAGTGGAATCGAACGTACTTGCTACTCATAAGACCCTTAAAGTGTGAGAGTAATATTTCTAATATAGTAGGCTTCCATTTTCTAAACCCGGGGCGTATTGCATGACATTTTTTTCTATTCTATTTAAATTACGTTACAAAAGAAATTAAATACAAGACACAATTGAAATACAAAAGAATTTTAAAAATTAAACAAAAGTCGATTGTTTTGTTATGAAACACATTCATTTTCGTTCAACAAAGACAGCATTCAATGCACTTTTTTTTCATGGCAAATTAACTCCTTCAAGAATCGTTAAATCTAGTTTTGTTCTCCAGAAAACCCAAATGAAATGTAAACAAATTTTAAAAAGTCTCAAATCGAATGCGAACAACTTGAAAATTTTGAAATCAGGCCTCTGGATTTAAGCCTTCCTGGAGGCTTTGCTGGGAACTGGTTTCGGAACTGACCTCAGAACCACCTCAAAATCAAATTCCACACTAAGTGGTCGAAACGGTTTAGTTAGTAGTTTCCGAATTATTGTAATTGAAAGCATTGCCACGCCTATTTAATCCTCTTAGGGGACACCGAGTTTTGACAACGGTAACGGTAACTAGTAACAATATAAAAAAAATTATATTATCGTAGAAAGAGAAACAAAACAGAACACTGTTTAGAAATACATATACATATGTATGTACACCCAACTCTCGTTTTACACGGTAGATACGTTCCAGGGAGGAGCCGTGCAACAAAAATCGTGTAAAAAAATATATGTACATAGCTTACGGGAAAATAGAGTATTCGTTCCGCAAATAAAAAAAAAACGTGTTGCTTCAAAAAACTGCTGAATTTTCTTTGGAAAACCGTGTAAAAAAAGAAACGAAGAGAACTTTTGGAAACTAAATTTATTCATATTTAAATATTTGCATGTATTTAAAAATACTATAAAAAAAGAATACGATTAAGACTACAAAAAATAACACAGGGAATTACGTAAATTACATACTTAATATTTTTTTTAGTTGAAATAGTCTTGATTTGATATATTGAAATGTTTAATCGACCTTGAATCGAGCCTTTTCAAAAAATTTGTAATACTTTGCTAGGTTCGGCTTTTTAAGGTGCTTATACATTTCCTGATACCCGGCCATACACATCTGAAATTATATTGAAATTTTTCATGGGCGATCATGGGTGCCCTTGGTTGGGATCATGGCTGACAAAATGTTCTTCCAGTCTTGCTCCAAATTTCAAACCCTCGCGAATTAATTCAGCCGTTAATTGTGGAATTTCGTCTTCGCTTCCATGGTTTCCACCCTCACCACGAACTGACTGCCTCGACATGTTATTTAGATCATTGTCCTCTAAAGGCCTCTAAATTGGTAATTCATCGATGTCCGCTGTTTGCAAATTGTCGAAGGGTTTACCACCAATAGCTTGGGACAAAGTGATCATTTCAGAGCGTACAATTGTTGCTTCCATTATGGACTTTTCAGTTTTGACGCATTCTGGCCATTTCGCGGAACTAACGGCGTATAATCATTTGCTTGAGATAAAGCTACAAGCACCAAACAAGGGAAAAAATTATTTGTTCAAGAAAAAGAAATAAATAAAATCGTGTAACTTGTGTCATTTACATTCATTCAAACACGTAAGAGTGGAAGTTGTGTAGAGTTTCAAAAGGAAACCTATTTTGAAAATCGTGTGGAAAAAATGAAATCGTGAACAAAAAGATAATCGATTCCAATTTATTGACCGTGTTGTTTCGAAATCGTGTAAAAAAAATGCGTGTAAAACGAGAGTTGAGTGTATGTAGTACAACAACCTTATATTCAACTACTGAAATGCACAAAGAACAAATTTACATGACCTTCGCTATACTGGAAAGAGTATCTATGTACTCATACATACATACGTACATACATATATTATCTATATAATATTTGACATGAAACGCTATACCTGTACAAAGATAACAAACAAAATAGCACGCACGTAGTTGGCTTAAAAGCCAAAAAAAGAGTTGCGCTCTAGGGGGCTTAGTTGAAGCTTTAATTTATTCAAATAATTCCCCTAGAATTGTGGGGAGAGACCAGGTTCCTGGAGGGCCGTGCCCACCCTTGCCATTACCTGATTACGCGCATAGTTCTAGCACAGCATTGATGTTTGCCGGAACAACAGTAGTTGAAGGACGATCTTCACATAATTCGTCACTGAGACTGGTGCGTATACGTTTAAATTCCGAAAACCAGGCATATACTGTAGTTTTGAAGGGTGCTTCATCGCCAAAGGCAGAGAGAAGTCGGTCGATGCACTGTTCCTGAGTTAGGGCAAATTTGAAATTGTAAAAAATTATCGCACAAAAAGGTTCGCCAGAACTTTCCATTTTTTTTCCTAAACTGATTTATTTAAAATGCTATAAAAACTAAATTACATGGTCAACTATTTTTTTGCAAATTTACTTTATCAAACTAAATTTCAAAGTAGAAAATAATATTGAAATACAGGGCAATACCGTCCAGTGGTCAAATCCCGAAACATATTCCACATATGCTGATATATATCTGATATATCCCATATTCCACACTTGCTGATATATACATACATATGTATAGTATATTATAACATATTATCATATCAATGAACACTTGTTGAATTGTTCACTTGATAAATTGACTGCATTAGTTGTTAGCTTTTATTCAACGTGTTCAACACAATATTATACGGGTTGCACAATTTAATGCAGGCTCCGATAAGTCAATTTGCATTTAAGTTTGACTTTGGCTTTCAGCTGAAATTGTAAATAGCATAGTAATAAACATAGGAAGCAATTTTCTTGGCAGTCATAGAACTAAACGATTACACGGAATTAATGGAAAATGTGGGTTATGAATTCAATATGCTCGGTTGTAACATGCCACTTCTTCCATAACCACTTAGAGAGATTCCCACAAAATCTTGTATATACAGTTGTATACAGTTCATTAAGAAAACGCAGATATTCGTGGAAAATCTAAAATTTTACATGTTTTAGGGTATTGTACCGTTTTTTTTATAAGGCGTTATGCAGAGAAAAGAAGAATTTTTAAGCTTTGTAATGTATCATAGCCTTCAATTGAAATATAAATGCATATACTTTTAGACTTTAGGGTACGAAAGTTTTGAAAGAACAGAGAGAATTTATTTAAATTTGTTGTCTTTTTCCTGTTATTTGTTGATTAGAATTGCATGATGATATATGGTACTTGTATGTACTGATAAAGGTATTTTATGTAATTATCAGTGAATGTAAATCATCAGTTATCACTTATCAAACAATTATCTTAATCGAACTCGATTTTTGATTATGACTAATTACTGTGATGTTACTCGGTTTAATTCTTAATCCTCAAAATAGTTAAAAAAAACTTGGTGTGTATTTCTTTGTTTGTGTATTGTATGTATGGTTTGTTTATATACATATTTGCATAAACATTGGCAATCTTTGATTATTATGTGTGCGCACGCACGTGCCCGAGCATATACAGAGTTCGTCTACTGACCTATCGGTCATAGATAGTGAAATAATCGGTCTATCTGTCTCTTGTCTTGTGGTGTACCCTACAGTCGAGGGTCTAAGGTGTGGCAAGCATGTAATGTCTGTATATGTGCATATATACCTGTATATGCCTGTTCTGTGTGTTTTTCTGTGTTTCTGCCTATTGTTCGAAGGAAGGAACCTTTCTCTGAAACCAACTAACATCAGGGCGCTGGAGTAAGCCATGACCACAAAATTAATTCCCGAACATACACATAATAGAGTGTATTATAACATTCACTCTTCCACAGAAATGGGCGTTATCTGAGATTGCACATTTCGATTTTGGAAATAGTTTGCATTTCGAAAGAGTTTGAGATATATCAATCCTAAGTTTTGAAAATGACGAAATTGTCGGAGGCCATCTCAAATACACTCGCCCATACTATTAATATTTTTGGCACCCTTAGCTGAGTGCACTCTGTGTTTCCAGGCGACACTTAGTCCTCACTTCAGAACAATTTCTTATCTACTCCGAGTTGGAATTCCCGCATTTCCTACTGGGCATGCAACGAAGTAAGTACGTGTGTATACACAAAAGCGTTCGCGTCCCTTTTCCACCACCGTAAAACACAAATGTTCATACAGTTGGACGGATAGCGGTAGTAACTTCCAAGCCACGAAGCTAAACTTTATACTCGACTCCACGGCGGTTGGAATTGTTTAAGATAAAAAATGAAAATAGAAACTGTTCTTCTAACTCGAAAGTAGAATCGTCAATGTTATAAATTCGTACATTTTAATAGAGAAATAAAAGAAATTCCGAAAATGACTAAAACTTCTCCAATTGCAATGCAAAGGAAATAGAAGAGAATAATAAAGTATTAACCAAATTCTGTATACCCAAAATTTATGTCGTAACAGCTTAAACATCGGCCAAATAGAAGAACATCCAAACTATGGTGCAGGAAATGAACTGAAGCAAACTAATTAAAACGTCGGATAGAGTGTTAATTTAAATTGCAGACAAATGTTACTACGTTCTTAAAATTACCAACGCCAAGTAGCAAAACAGCTCCACTTGACGAACTCGATGAAACACGTGATAATAGTGAGAAAACCTTAAAATGAGTTCTAAAGAAAGTTCATTGTTATTCAGATCGCAACGCGAATGTTCTTAATGTCGAACAATTGAAAACTCATTTCACACGCTCACCAATTTTTTGACATTTATTAACGTCGCGCAAGTGATTCATCTTTGTTATGGTTGCGAAATGTTGTCACCCTTTCACATGCATTATAGCCAAAAAATACGGAAATATGGACAAGAAAATATTATAATTTAAACAACATTTAATCCAAAAAACAAACTAACTTCAATTGCTGGCTGAAATTATTTTGATCTCTGCATTTATTTATGTACATTCCAACACTATTTACAGATATAAACGCGAAATTGAAAGTTTAGAAGTCTTTTAGTTTACAGAAAAGAAGTTATTCAGAAATATTGAAATTATCTGCAGTGTGGTATACAAAATTTACTTATCTTTTGCGATAGTCAACCAAACAATCTGTGTTTTGTTATTTGAAAACTGTTCTCACCAAAAACAACACAATATTCACACCTTCTATGACGGAATTTACTCTAGTTTTTTGTGAAAAACTGAAGTTCTAACCTTTCTAACAAGTTCATTTGTACATAATACAGAATAGAGAAATGCATTTCAGGAAACAATCATTTATACACTCATCCAGTGCTGAATTTTGTATTCTGACCTGCATTTAAATTTTAAAACATTTACCCTATTAACAGCCTAGAACAGAATTGAAAAGGGGTAGCTCTTTAACGTGGTTAAGTTTTTAGCTTGTTTTCCATGAAAAAGTCGGCATTTAGTTGATTCTGTTCAACTTTTCTTTGCAAACACGAGCTGATTTCTGAAATGTCAAATAATTTTTGGTTTTGGGGAATTTACCGCATTTTACACTTTCTTTTATTGAAGGATCAATAATTACACTTACACATATTTTTATTTAAATGTAATGAACAAAAGTAACTCTTATGTTCTTATGTCTTACGCGAATTTATAAATTGAGACAGCTTAGGTTCAGATTAATTAATTAGGAATTAGATTAACATCAGCTGAATTTAATTAATAGTGGCAAAAACTCATTTTCGTCCTAACTCAAGTTAAGCGGTTTTGGTTTGTGGGCACAGATATAATTTTGCCCACGCAGATATAATTTGATCCATAATTTTTTGCCGTTCCACGAAACCTTCATCTAATCCAATCCAATCCGAGGTTCCTTGAACACAGCTATTAATATTTAACATCATATTTGGAACATTTTAACTAACTAACTAATAACTAAGAAATAATTTAAACAGCATACATAGTGAACATTTGTTTGCGTTTAGTCTGCAACTTTTTGTGTACAACATAACAGTATGAAAATTTTCTGACTATTCAGACGCCATTCAATTCAATGCTGAAGTATAAAAATCGCGTTGTTAAAAATTGCAATCATGAATTTCAATAAATTGAGTTATATTCAAAAGCAGCAGCCGCAGAAACAACAGGAACACAATATATACGATGTCAGTGTGATCGCAGTCTCGGCAGCTGCTGCAAAATCAGCTTCGGGCCAGCTACTTGAATCCGTGGCGGAAAATGTATTCGAACAGAATATTCCATGATCTTCAGCTACAACAACTACCAACTGTGCATTGCCTTTAGAGCAACATATTCAACAAAGAACCAACGACGGAGAGACAGAAAACGCTATTCTCTCTGAGTTATCCCCGGCAACGGAGCCGTCACTTCACTGCTACAAGCAATGTCCATGAGCAGAATCACGAACGAAATGGCAACTCTAAGCAGCGAACAGCACTTGTGCGAACTGTATAACAATCATCAGCACTCTGACTACATCATCTCGGATTATATGGACAAGATAGCCACACGCATTAGCTTGCTCGAGACGGAACTGCAATTTGCCTGGCGAGCACTTGATTTGCTTTCGGGGGAATACAGTAAGTTGTGGACCCGGTTGGAAAAACTTGAGAACATCTCCATAGAGCAGAAGTCCGTCGTCAATAATCTGATGGGCTTCTATGCCGAAAAGGAACACGAACGGATTACGAATGGTAGCAAGTCACTAGATGTGGATTACATCAATGAGCACACACTATCCAACATTGTAGCTGTGGTTGGCGCTGAGGTGAGAGAACGGCAGTCGTTAGAGAACGAGGTTGCTGATGAGAGTCATTTCATGAAAGAGGCAGTAACAGCAGGCGCGCTGGACGGTCGGCTGGAGGATCTAAAAAATGAGACACTAGAAGTTCATCGCAAGGAGCATACAGCTTTCATGGGCAGGCGTCTCGGCAAATTGGAAGTAAGCAGCATCAGAAAACCCTCCCCGTACAGCGCATTTTCTTCTCTAGGTGAGAGTTTGCACGGTATGCGTTTCGCGGAGGACGACAGTAAACTTAACAAGACAGTTGGTGATAAAGTGATTACTAACACCGACCATTTAATTTACGAACAGCAACAGCAGGACCTGCTGGCCAGACAGGCCAAGGCGAAACTCCTACGCGACTTCTTGCGAGGCAAACAAGTGTTAAAAAGCATATCGTCTCATCACACCAACAGCAGCGATAGGGTTTCTGATGACATTAAACAACAGAAACACACAACGGGCAGCATGTGCAACTTGAGTGGCGACAGAAGCACCTACTTGGACAGCAACTGTATAAATTTAGCCAAGGCCCATTCCTACACTAACATACGACAAGAACTGGACGTGTTCGATTTCGACGATGCGTTGCATTTCAACCGGAAAGCAGCACCAGCATCTGATGCGTACAACACTAACATTTCAGTGGATGTGCACTCATCGAATTTTGACGAACTAAGTGATCAGTTAGACTTCTACCGTCAAACTGCCTCTCAGATGGATGACTGTGAGCTGATGTCAATGCCGATCGACGATTCGGGTAGTGAGACAGCAGAAGATTTGTCTGTCACCAACGAAATGAACGAAAACTTCTACAAGACTCTAAATCAAGCTTATCGCGACAACAGCCTGGGGCCCGAAAGAGGCAACATGGAACTCATGTTGCAGCCATTCGAGGTGGCACATGAAAGCATCAGTGGCTTATGCTCGCGTCCGATATCGTCTCTTGGAATGATATACGAGGACAATGAAGATGAAGTTAAAGCAGGCATAGAAAAGGATGATTTCGATTCACATGCGATCAAAGTGGAGACAACAACTACAACAGAAACCAAACGCAGCAGGAAGAAAAAGTCCAGCAAATCAAAAAAGAAAGACCAGCAACATCACAAAGACGGAAATAACCTTTCATGTGTACTGAAACCGACGTTCTCACCGCCAGCAGAAATAGTAGAAGCTGATGATGGCAGGGACATTCATGTTATTTCCACAACCCATGAGGATATCAATGCTATGGGGCTGGGCGACCATGTTTTAAGTTACTGTGAGGTCAGTCCTGCCGAACAAACTTCCCCGGACAGAGTAGAGGCTTTCGTCGACACCATAGTCAGTGAGATAGCAAAGATCAGGCACTTGCCGAACTTATCAGTGACACAAATTCAACAGCTGCAGAATTTACTTAAGACTGAGGAGGATTTCTTGGAGAGTATTCAGAAAATAGATCATAATTTAATATATTTGCTGCTTGACCCCGCAACAATGTCGGATGAACTCCAAAACTATAATTTCACATGTGAAAACAATGACTTCTTCGAAGAAGCGCTGAAGAAGCTGAAGTGCAACATTGACACTTTCAAGAAATTGATCTGGAACTCATGCGATGCTTACGGGCCACAGAAGATGCAGAACATTTCCAAGCCACAACAAAAATGTGAGAACGAAAACAACGTAATCGTCAACAACGCTTCTGCACTGGATGGTGAGCTCTCCGCATACAGCGTGCATTTGCTGCGCAACAACATCAACCTGAACGAGCAGCTGAAACTGCTTGAGCACAAGGAATTCGAGATGTGCCAAAAGAAGTTGTTTAAACAGGCTGTTCCACTCGACAGTAACTCGTCAGCGTGCAATTTTGGCGAAGGCGACTTCCCCGACACTTCTCCGCAATGCAAGCTGCTGCAAGATCCCGCAACTCTCGAACTTGATAACTCCGCGTACTCTTCTAGTATTTACAACAATGATGAGTACATAAAATCGCTGAAGCGCAGCTTAGAGCGACATAACAACATGTTGTTTTTGCTGCATCTACAAAATCCCAAACACCAAAGTAAACTGCACGATTCCTCTGAACTGGAGATAGAGGCACTCTTACTTGGAAACGAGAGCCCGCCACCACCTGCCCCAAATAATGCTAGCAGCAACATCAGTAGCGAAACTAAAGACGATGCGGCAGGAAACCCTTTGGAGACAACGAAACAGCGCTTTGCATTGCTGAATCCGTTTGATGAGGAACCCTGTCAACTAAGAAGTAGGCAAAACCCTCGGCAGAAGGCCAAAACACTGAATATCAATAATCCTGAAAGCAGTTCCTCTTGTAAGAAAACGAAATCCGACACGGGACTGTCCTCGATAAGTGGTCGGTCCAGTTGGAAGAAGTCCCCAAACTCGCCAACTCGTGCGATAACTACGATACACGATGATCGCAGAAATCCTTTCCTAGACATGTATCACAGCCCCAGCATAAGTAATCAGACGCACTCCTTTCAGAAAGCAGACAGGGCCGCCGCGATCGACGATGGACGCAGGACTTCTACGACTGACATGGCGACTCAGTATCCGAGTGGACTGAGTAATCGATTGAGTTTTGCTGCTGAAACGCCAACGAATGCAAAGCAACCGCATGGGGAAATGTATAAACAAAAAAACGGCTATATGTTTTCCGAGGAGAATCTGAGGTATATACGCGAGCTATCGAAAAACATGCCGATCTGTTCGGCTTACGAAAACAAGTCGATGTTTAGTAAAGTGTTCAACCTGGCGACCGAGATAGGAACGGCAGATGATATGTTAGATGTGGCTAAGAAACAGTTAGTTGTAGAGGATCCGACGGCATCTGTTGCGAAATCGGCGTCAGCCACTGATAAACTGCCATCGCCACAACATCCACAATCAGGCACAAAGGCGGCTACCTTTGCAGACAACAAGGTGCCAGATCTATTGAAGACTCAATTGTCTGCGGGAGGTACAACTTTCGGAGCAACATCTTCTCTAAACAACTGCAATCATTTAGGCTCTAGAAAGTCTTCGGTCTACGAAGAAACCGACATCGATGACATGGAACTGATGGAGCAGTCACGCAACCTCACCGACCGCTTGGTATTCTATCCCTCGTCAAACAGCATCACGGATTACAACAGCAGCAACAACCTAAACTACATGGGCCATATAGGACAACAATACGAGTCTCCAAACAGCAGACATGCTTATGGATCACCAGTACTGCATGCCAGTTATTTCGGTCACCCGAATACAGGAAGCAGTAACATACCAACATCGGCCTTCAAGAGATACAACTCAGGCATCGCCGTCACTGAGCGACATGTCGAGCAACTGTATATGTTACATCAACAACATCAACAACAAGAACACAGTACAGCTTTACCAGTCAAACGTGCGGGCTACGTTATTATTGCAAACGACAACAGTCCACATCCACAGCCAGCCTTTCAGCAGTTGGAAAGAACTCATGTAGGCGCTGATATCCACACTCCCAACGGCATTAAAATGGGCAAGCAGCGCAAGATGTGGAATAAGTTGACGAACTTCATACCGGAAAATCTGAAGATGAAACGCTCCGACCCCTATCATCGCTCACAATCACTGCCCACCGGCGATGCTGATCCGCTCTCGAAGGATTCGTCCTTGCAAACACGGCGACAGACGAGTAGCTTTCCGTTGGTGCAACGGCAAATACAGCAGAAAGACGATCAGCAACAGAAACCACAACAGCACCACTACAGTGAAAGTTCTCGCGGAGAGCACGCCACCGCTCATTTGCTAAACGGAAATGCAGGGAAGAGCAATAAGAAGGGCTCACTTTCGGCGACCATGAATAATTTGGTGCAGAAAGCGAAGATATACCGACGGCACAGCTTCAGCATTCGTTCCAATTCGCTCATGTCCGATGCCGAGTTTGACATGAACAGTTTTACGTCATCGGAAAACGATGACTCACTTGCCAGTGAATACGGGAATGATGTTAGTATTAATTGCATGGACAACAGAAATGTCGAACAGAGCGAACAAGTAAAGCTTACTGACAATAGTGAACTAGAGGCTAATAAAATGTCATCGCTTGATGTGTTCCAGCAGATTTCAAAATGTCACAACGGCAGCCTAGCCAATAACAAGCCCTTGCCTCAGAACGAACTGGAACACGCTATGGATAATGGAAATGAAGAGAACTGGTATGTGCCAGAATTAATTAATCTCGAGATGAACAAGGAGGACGATGAGGAGCTTGAAATCTTGAATACGCACGTTAAAACTAAGCAATACACTGATAATGAAGACAAAAACTCCAAAGAAGGATCCAGTAGATCACCGGTTCCACCACCGCGTCAAGCTTCGCAGTGTCTGCAAAAGACCCACTCCATTTACGTAGAAGATGACGAAAAGGATCCAGTGACATCACCATTGATCTCTGAAGAGGAATCAACATCGCCACAACAGCAGAAACCTCAAATTGCCATTAGCATCAACAATACGAACAACAACGACAACACCGGCAACCAAATGTGCACAATATTCAAGCTAAGCCAACGCAGTTCCACACAAGCATCACTTGATGTGCCGAGTAGCAACTTCACTTCCCGTGACGACGAAGACAACCGCAGCCAGCATTCATATCGCACAGTATCATCCTCACGTCGCCAGAGTACCGAAGATAGCATCGACACCGACGATGAATACTTTTGCTATGAATTGCGTCAGCTGGAGGAGTTGGAGCATCGGAGCCTAAACGATGCAGAAAAATTGACCGAAGGTGGCGGCAATGAACACCACTTGTTCACGAAAATAGACGAGCTGGCGCTGATCGATGACAATGCGAAATATCAGCCTGATGAGGAGATAAAGCAAACAATGGCGGTGGTATTGCAAGAGCTTCAATTTGTCATTAAACCATATCCCGAAATCAATACAGTTGCTGAGACGGCTGAAAAAACGGTTAGCAGAAGCAGCAAACACAAAATGTTAACAGCGAAGAACAACGTTCATCAAAAGGTTGCCAAAGTAACAGACATTCATAGCGCCTGGCAGGACGACTATGTGGAGAATATACAGCATCACCAAATAGGAATTGGAGTAAACACGGATGCAAACGAAAACACAGTTGCCAATTACATGTGTGGAGATAGCCAAAATCAAACCCTCAGATTGGAAACAAACATTAAAACAGATCAGAAGGAAACAACCCAGCAACAACAACTCCAGCAGCAACAGAAACAACAGTTACTGTCATCGCAAATGCACAAGCGACTAAAGAAGCGCCGCTCAGTCACGCGCAAAACAATTGACTTTGGAGAAGAAGGAGTACATGATAGTGCAGCTTTTCCGTCCAGCTCATCATGTTCATCGGATGAGGGACCGCGTCGACGTCGTACCGAGAGTAAAGTACCTCAACGCAACGCTAGCAGTGAGTTACAGGAGTCGCGTCAATACGCGGCGGACATGCTTTCGGTTTCTGATCAAACACCGGTACTTTCGGACTCCGAAAGAGACGACGGACAATCATCGGGAGCTACATCTGGCCCTGACACGCCGGCCGAATTAAGCGACAAAGATGATAACGGAACGGATTTGAAATATAAGGACGTATCTAATGAAATGAAAATCCTACCTAATTATCAGGATTTCAAGGAGAGCGAACGTCTACAGTCCCTCCAGAAAGCTGAGGATGAGAAACCAGCAAAATGTGATGAAAACGCAGCTGAATTAATGTCAGATGTGGCAAAAACTGAGCATAATGTTGTGTCAAGTGTAGAATTACAGGGCTCTACCACAATAATAAATGATTCTGATGGCAAAGCAATGACATCCTCAAGTTATGATTCCAACAGACAAGTAAATAGAAATGCAACTCCTAATAACAATACCAATAATGCTGTTGGCAGCACCCTCGCCAGCAGTAAGTGGAAACTGCTGAAGACACTCAAAGAAAAGAAAATGGAAGAAAAGCACAATCAAGACAAAATAAAAGTGGAGGAGCTGACACGCGACAAAGAAAAGGTAATCAGACACACACGCGTACACCAAATAGCGCCACTTAATTGGTATCTATACCGATAATTCAAACAAGTAACAAATCTGTTAGTGATGCTATAACGGGCGGAGTTAAAGGTTTTCCAAAATAAAAATTCTAAGAAAGAATACTATAAATCAGATAATCATAAAAGTAACATAACAATTTTATACAAATTTTATACTATGACATGTAGTAAAATAGTGGGCAAGCTTTCTTCGTTGTTGTCGCATTGTTTTGATATTTGCAAATTTTTCTATGTGCTTTATTATGTGGGCTATGGTAATTTTTAATAAATGAAATTAATGAATGAAATCAAATATTAATTTTTAGGTACTCTGAGTTTCTTAGATTTAGATTTGAATTTTAATTTGTAATTTGTATTTTCAAATTTGAATTTAAATTTTATACAGTAATGGTTTTGATATTTAATAATTTCATATTTAATCATTAACTAGAATTGGTGTCCTTTTACAGCAGATCTTTTAACAATTATTCGAAACAAAATCTCACAGTAATTTTTAATTATTACTAAATTTATTATTTAATACTCATTCATTAATTTCATTTATTAAGATTACGATATCCCACAGAAATCTAATCCTTTTCAGATTAACTCTAAAAATCAGCTCTGCTTTTAGGGCATTGCATTAGGGCTATTGCATGAAACAAAAAATTTGTTCGAAAAAAATTATTGTGAAAATCATATAACAAATTATTGAAAATTATTTATTGCAAATAATCGTGTTATCTCATTTTTAAATAACGAACACTTTTGAGATAACTCCTTATTTAATTGTGGAATAAACTTCTTACGTAAGATAAGAAATAATTTCAATTTGCCCAGGAATGTTTTTAACATATGCAACTACATATTAATATTGTAATAGAAATACTACACAACATTTGTATACTTTATCAATATCAATTCCACATTCGGACACACAGTTTTATAATTAAAATCTTTAGGGTTGTATTAGTGTAACATTTACCAAATCCTTCTAATTAATTTCCTTAAACCGTCTAGAATGGCACTGGAACCTGCGATGTTGGAATACGAAGTAATGGTCACCCCAACGACAATCCCTTTTACAGCAACATCGACAGTATGCCAGATATACGACCCCGTCGAAAATCTATACCACTGGTATCGGAACTTGTAAGTAATGTAAAGACAATTTAATTGAATTTATTTTTGTATTTAACTCGTATCCTTTATATCAGAAATATAAACAATCTGGTTAAGGAATTCCATGAGTGTAAAGGGTACCCAGCCACAAAATTTCAATGTATCTTGTTTTTTAATAGTAGAAAATGAAGATTAACAATCCGGACAAAAACAAACTCACTTGTCATAGACGTACTGTAATACCATCTATACTACTGACAGCAATACTCCTCAGTAGTAATTGTCGCTTGCTCGTTGCAAAAATTCTCTTTGTTGACATAGGGATCGACTTGTGTATATCGAAAATGTGTATATCTCCATATACATATATACTTATGTATGAAGCAAATTGCACTTTTAACCGCACTAAGACGGTTTGACCAGTTCCAATGACAACCGGTCCAACCGGTGACACCTTCACAAAATATATGTACTTAGATAATGTATAACATATTTCTGGGTTATACCGAAATATGTATCAAAAGTATACTTTTCTTAAGTAGTTTAATTAATTACTAGTAAAAATTGTCCGCTGTAAAATAACTCTCGTCGACTTTCTATTCAAACACGAAGCAATTACAATTTCTCACATGTGCCCGTACTTATCAGAGAACTACATGAACACAATCGAATGTTTTCATTTATCCTTTAAAATTGTTTTTGTATACAGGCATGAGAATCTTAAGGGTAGTATACTTTTTCAATTTTTAAACCAATTTAAATGATGATCTTTTCTTACTAGCTTCTAACCTCGTAATAAATCCTTACATTTCTTTCTACATGTTTTATGTATTTCATTTGTGGTGTAATGGACTCAGGTGCTCAAGGTATATGATACAAGAAATGTTTAAAAATTGTGCTATGTAAAAGCAAAATATTATATTTATATTTTTTGTTTCTAAAGTTATTTTTTTAAAGTATTGCTCGAAGTATATATTTTGTAATTAATAATTTGATTTGGTTTGATTTAATAGGTTACGTAAATTGAACAACCTCAAAACGTATTATATTATTTAATTAAGTTTAAATTTAGCGTGGATTCAACCTTTATAAAAAATCCTTAATGCCTTAGCATGAGTTTGAAGTTATTAACAAAAGAATCTTAAAAATCTCTACTAAAAACTGGTGTTAATTTATACAAATGCAGTGTTACTGCCATTTAGAAAATACATATTATTTATTATTGCTCTATGCTCTGAGTAGAGCTCAATTTAATAAATAAAATAAAATACATTACTGACACTAATTCATTTTAATCATTTATTTTTGTATGGAATTATTTCACTTGTATTTAAGTTTTTAAAAAACTGTTGTTTTCTCTCATCTTAGTTTTGACAATCGTTCCGATATGAATAGATTTTATAATCTACAATTAATTCTTTATTCATATGTATTCTGTTCTTAAACACTTTTTAACATATAGACCATGGCTGCTACCAAAAGAAATGCCGGGTTGACATCTGCGGTACCACGAGCCACTCTTAATGATGAAGAATTGGTAAGTACGGTTTCATTTCTAGAAGAGAGAGAAGACTTTGTGTAGGACATACTATGTATTATATAACAATGGGGTGGTCACGCAATAAGTTCCTTATTAATTTCCTTAATTTCCTGTTTACTAACTACGAAATGTGTATGAAATAGAAAATGCACGTCTATAAAAAGGCCTTGCAAGCGCTTATCTATCCGATATCATCGACGACACCGCATAACTTTGTTCTTTGGACGGCCACTTCCCCCACGTATTGCTACGAGTGTGAGGGTCTTCTTTGGGGCATCGCCAGACAAGGAGTGCGTTGCACGGAATGCGGTGTGAAATGCCACGAAAAATGTAAGGATCTACTGAATGCCGACTGCTTGCAAAGTAAGTGTTGTAAACCAAATGAGGTGCCGAGAACTGTAAGTATTTGAAACTCAAACATCAAAAACTTGTAATTAATACTTATGTTGCTCATTAATGAACTGAAAAGAAATAATTAATAACAATAACATTAATTTCCAGGATTATCATGATATTCTCACCGACAAATCCGCCATTTCTCTTGTGTCATTTTAGGAGCGGCTGAGAAAAGCTCAAAACATGGTGCTGAAGATAAAGCCAACTCGATTATAACTGCCATGAAAGATCGAATGAAACAGCGCGAACACGAAAAACCCGAAATCTTCGAGCTGATTCGGTAAGCCACACAACGCTTTAATAGTATTTCTTGTTTGTTTAATTTTTATACAGTATTTGTGTTTATACAATATTGCAACAGTAATTTTATTGATTTATTGAATAATTCGAAGCAAAAAGGTGTTGCGTGATAAGAACAGTTTACATACTTTTTAATTTATTTTGTACAAGGTTATAGACCAGAGAACTGCATGAACGCTCTCAAACGGAGTTCTGAATCAATCGCCAAAATAAGAATACCGAGACAGCATTATGTATTAATATTCATATCTGATTGTGATTCGCACTTAACGAAATGCAAACGATCGTACCATCATGAATGCAAGAATGGTTGGGCTCAACAATGCTTTGCCCTGGTCGGAATCCCAACCAATAACAATTCCCATTTTGAATTAATTTGTGAGCTTGTCCCTTGTTTGCGGACAACTATTGAGGAAGGCGTCTAATATGTTAGAATTGAGCGCGTTCGCTTCTGATTCGAGGTCACCGATTTGTGGAAACAAATTGACCAAAATATCATTGATATTAATGTTTATGGTTCCTGCATGCATGGTTTAAATGAATACCCTTAAGATTCTCATGCCTGTATACAAAAACAATTTTAAAGGATAAATGAAAACATTCGATTGTGTTCATGTAGTTCTCTGATAAGTACGGGCACATGTGAGAAATTGTAATTGCTTCGTGTTTGAATAGAAAGTCGACGAGAGTTATTTTACAGCGGACAATTTTTACTAGTAATTAATTAAACTACTTAAGAAAAGTGCTCTTATTGAATTAAAAAAATTATAATTTAAACACGTATAATATAACACAATATTACATAATATTAAATGTATTACTTTTATATAATATGTATAACATGCACAAATAATACTATATTATATATTGTACTTATATGAGGTTATAATTGTATAATCTTGAGCTATATTTGTATATACCTACCGAATTGAATATGAAATTTAATTGAACACTACGTTTACACGGATCCAAAGCGGTCATTTCGAATGGCTCATCATGAAACTGTTCATGCCGCTTTTGATAAAGAACCTGATTGATATGTTCTGAATATGAAAGCCGGTGTTTGAGCCCTGTTTGAGATCTATTATGTTATTGTTCACTCAATTTTTTTAAACCAATTTCTGGTGGAATACATGAGAAAAAATTAGAGTTTTAGACGATAGATTTCATTTCTGAACCACTGCGTTCAGGACAACAACAAGCAATTCACTTGGTTGTGTTTCTGTGTTCATAAACATTTGAGTGAACAATAAATCGAAAGTGATAGGACTTCTTATTTATAATACAAATATATAGTACTCGATATAAGTATAATGTTACCGTATATAAAAATAACTACACAGCGCGGTGTTCAACGTAGAGGATAAAAGTCATACAGGTCACATGAAAGCCGTGAAGCAGAGTGTATTGGACGGCACCAGCAAATGGTCGGCAAAAATAGCAATAACAGGTTTGGATTATAATTTCTCTATACATTTTTCATATAACAAAACTAATAGCAATAAAAACCGAAATATTCAATGTTCACAAACTGTAGAAAACACTAGATGACCTTCAGTGTTTACTCGTATTTATACAACGCACCTATTTAGGGTGCCACGAACGACTAACAGCCGTATTCCAAGAGTCACGTCGTCTTTCGTATTACAAGCGTGACGAACTCGTCTCTCAATCGTCAACGACGTAAGCTTTGGTCATCTCGTGGTATTCCAACAGACGATTTAGAGACGATTCTCGGCTTAAGTAAGACGTGGTGACTCTCTAGAGATTATCGTCTTGCTAACCGTGACTCCTGGTATAAGGCTATAAAATTCAAATTCAAATTCGCTTTCAATTATCGTTCGCCAAAAATACCATCGCAAGTTGAGTTTCTAGCGAAAGAACGCAAGAATTTAACACGCAGAATCCTTTCACTTCCTCACAAACATAAAGTGGAGAGCGTAAATTGTATTGAAAAGAAAAGGTAAAGATTGCTAAATTTGAATCCAATAATTCGTTCTTGGACGGGACGAAACATTTGTCAGCCTTCTTCATATTACGAATTTTCCTAATCCAAATAAGTTAAAGTCGAGGAGTAATCTTGCTATATCCTTTCATCGAGGAAATATTTTGCAGTATATTTTTAAATGGTTGAATATATCTTTTCGGCCTTTATGAACTGAAGTTATTTTTGTTCAGTTCATGTTGGTAAATTAAGTCTTTTCTGCTTTATTTATTATTAAACCGTTTTCTATACTTTTCGATACCAAATGATTTGTACAAGAAACAACGAGAGCTCGAACTAGGGAAAATAAACTTAACAGTACACTTGCACATATTATTTTTGAACATTTCTGAAAAGAATTTATGTACATATGTATGTATTTAAAACATAACATGTCTGGCCTGGCGAAGTTCATATACGCTACACCCGTAGGATAAAATTATAGGCGACTTCTAATAATTCAACGGACCAGCGTTATCTGTTAAATCGCTGGTCCGATTTTCCATCAAAAATAGCCTGTGATGCCAGAGAGTATGCGTGCCAAAAGTCATGACCATACCTGTATTCGATCTATTGTAATTCAGTTTTATTTCATTAGTGGGCGGATTGTTTGGAGTATATTTTGGTCTGATACGGTTATCCGGGACGCTGATTTCAGTTAAAAATACGCTCTTCAAGCTGAGAAATTAGGAACTTTCATCAGAGGGGTTAAGGGTGTAGGGTATTTCAACTTCGGCCAAGTCATACATTCATTCTGGTAGTAAACTACTAGTTCTGGTTTTAAATTCAAACTGTTAATGCTACCTTGTAGAAAAGATTTGTTTTTTATTTTTTATTCTAATTAGTAGAACTATTACTGTTAGAAACAGCTTTATCTTAATAGTTTTTAAGATAAAACTTTTCTGGGAACTATTTTTCATTTAAATCAAAATTGGTTTACAAAGAAAACTCAAGAAGGTATTTCAAACAGAAAAAAACTAGATCAAGAATAAATTTTTACCTGATAGATATGCTGATGATTTTGCTTCTGACATTTTTTTGTACGACACGTACACCATCTAAGGAGCCATTGAATTATTGGGCTGAGGATTACGATTCTACAATTCCTCAATAATACACAATAACAGAGAATTTATATTTAGTATAACCACTAAGTTTGCAACAACTGATGGTGAGATTTTATGGATTTTGACGGCACTAAATCCTAACACAGTACATACTCGTATGTTTAGCTGTAGTATGTTCTATTTAATTATTTCCTTCACAAGTAAATCTTGTAAATCCTCGTTGCTGAGAATGAGTGTCCTTACATTTGGGTCAATTCATTGATAAAAATAAGTAGTAAAATTGCCCATCTTTCAAGTGTATGTTCAGGCGTACATGCTCGTATACAGGTTGGCTGGAGTTCACTGTTACAATTACAAAACGCTGTTTCATTTTTCGTGGTCTATGGTAGCATCCGCTTTGACGCCATGGGCCGGCATGTGTCTAATTTGGGCCGGACTGCATAAACGGTTTTGCAGCCGCACAAGTTTGAAGTTGTTAACAGTTCATCCAGCCACCCGCATGTTCGAAATATCAACATCATAAAGTTAACATTATTAGTATTTAGGGGAAACGTTAATGAAAAATGCACTGCATATTTGTGATGGGTTCTCCAGACGCACGTAGCTATGCACATATGTTCATGCAAATACAAACATGTGCAATAAACTTGAAGCTTACTCCTATTAGGAACAAACTATAAACACATTGTGATGCAAATATGATAATACATTATTTAATAAAATAAATTACTTAAAGAGATACTGTCAACAAATGAAAAGGTAACAGTTTCTAAAGCGGTGTTTGCTCTAATATTGGAGCCGCGATTATCACAAATGCCATTTCTTCCAACTTTACATGTATTATATTTTATTTTAATATTCATATTAAATATCAGAAAGTAATAATAGTCGTTATTGTTAAATTCGCACTGTAAGCAAACTTTTCTATAGAAATTTTCACCAAACACACCTGGAAAAATGCTAAATTAGAAGTTTATTGCAAATGTTTTTGTTGTGCATTCTAGATTTGTAAAGAAATACAAATTTATAAAGTTAACATATGTATGTATATGCAATTTAAAACGCTTCCGTTTTTTCTCTTCTCCTTTCTTCCTTGAAACCCTGAAATGTACTAAAAACACGAGGTTCTATTCGTTTCTTATCGTATCGTACCGAACGTGATCATTACTCCCCTGCGTTGTCGTTTGCATGTGTGAATGTATGACAACTGAACAACGCAGTTTCGACCAGACACACATGCCATACATCTCAACACTACATTCATATCATACACTTGCTCAATAGCACGCACCTCACACTCAGAACCCTTTCAATACTGCTAACGTTTTGCTGTTCCCCAACTCATCACTATTTACAAGTTTGTACATTTTGCATTCTTTCCCGAAACGCAAATTAATCTGAAGCTTATTTTGATCATTTCGTAACTACCTGATTTATAATTATGGAAATTTGTAAACACTAAACCAAAGTCGCAACACACAATGTTCTCACGCTTTTCTATCTACATATTTATGTTCAACGCGATGGTAATGAAACGAATCTTCGAACCGACGCTGCGATTATGTGACCTGCAGTGATATGTGCTCAAGGCCTGATAGCGAAGGATAAAAGCGGTACCAGTGATCCATATGTGACGGTGCAGGTTAGCAAGGTGAAAAAGCGTACTCGCACTATGCCGCAGGAGTTGAATCCTGTGTGGAACGAGAAGTTTCACTTGTGAGTATTGTTGTGCCTTTTACTCTCTCTCTCTCTCTTTCTCTCTCTATCTCTCTTTCTCTCTTACTCTATTTTACTGTTATTGTACCTGAATTAAAATAGCTAGGCACAATTTTTTCCTAAGCATTTTTCAAAATACACTACAACACAAATGTGAGAAGCAAAACGTACATATGTAAATCTTGTAAACTTTTTCCTTGCGTTTCATTAATCCTGACTATTGGGAGATGAAATTTCGATAAAAGAAATCTTGCCAATTTCGGTTGTTAGTTTTTGCGATACGATACGACACTGCTAACTACATACATACATAATATCACCTTTAAGGTACGGTCAAACAGAACGCGTAAATAATCGCCGCCCCGCGGCGATTGCCGCGAAGGCAGTTGCATTACACAGGTTCTTATGGAGGTAGTCAAACAGAAACGCGCTACTCGGCGTAAAAACTGACGCGTAGTAGAGCGGCAAAAAAGATCGGAGTAGCGCGTTAGAAAATTTTGCAAAATCTTGTATAAGTATGTGTGTATTTTAGGAGTGTGAGTAGAAAAATGGTTAGAACTGCAATTCACTGCGTTGCCATCTGCTGTGTGTTTCAGATCTATTTTTTTCGTGGTGCTGTTAAATTTTCTGTTTTTCGTGGTTTTGTTATTTCTTCATTTCTTTAAAAATGCTAGACATGCTAATTGAATTGGTTAGAAAAAATCCATGCATATATAATACAATAGATCCGGACTCTCAATTTGTGGCTTCACCAGCTCATGAAGCTCTTCAAACTTGCATCGCGTCATTCGGAAATATGTCCAAAATTTTTCATCATTATTTTCTAAATCTCTGTATAGATGGTGGAACTCGCCGAACTGCTCCCGCGCTTCATTTATTTGGCTTACCCAGGGACGCCTTCGCTTAACTCTTCTCTTCGCAATTAGCAGCAACAGTATTTCTTCATCGGAAGACATATTTGACACACTTCTTTGAAGGTACACTTCAATTTATTTTTAATATAAAGACGAAAATTTTTGCAACACACTAATGTTTCGATGAAATATTTGTGTCTCACAACATATGGCCGTGCAAATATGAAATACTGTTTCCCTGAGAAATTTTTCATATCACACAACCAAATTCCCCAGAGTAAGTGACAAATCCCATGCAATAGATTCAATTACTATCAATATGGCATTCTACTATTCACAGACACGAACAGCTGATTTGTGTAAATGAAAGTAGTGCCGCGTTATGTTTGACTGCCACCGCGTATAATCTACGCGTGGCGGCGATTATTTAAGGTACGGTCAAACAGAACGCGTAAATAATCGCCGCCCCGCGGCGATTGCCGCGAAGGCAGTTGCATTACACAAGTTCTTATGGAGGTAGTCAAACAGAAACGCGCTACTCGGCGTAAAAACTGACGCGTAGTAGAGCGGCAAAAAAGATCGGAGTAGCGCGTTAGAAAATTTTGCAAAATCTTGTATAAGTATGTGTGTATTTTAGGAGTGTGAGTAGAAAAATGGTTAGAACTGCAATTCACTGCGTTGCCATCTGCTGTGTTATTCAGATCTATTTTTTTCGTGGTGCTGTTAAATTTTCTGTTTTTCGTGGTTTTGTTATTTCTTCATTTCTTTAAAAATGCTACACATGCTAATTGAATTGGTTAGAAAAAATCCATGCATATATAATACAATAGACCCGGACTATAAGAATAATTTCAAGAAAAATTAAATTTGGGAAAGAATTGCTGATGAGATGTTTTCCAGTGGTAAGTTTTATTATTATTTTATATATTACTTATATTATGTATACTTATATTAATGTAGTCATTTATTTATTTTTGATCCAGCTGATTCGGTTAAGGCTAAGTGGAAAAATTTACGAGATCGATACGTTCGCGCCAAAAAAAATTTAAAAGGCTCAACAGGGCAGGCAGCGAATAACTATATGAAGTGGAGTTGTTACCGTCAGTTGCAGTTTTTGGACTGTACGTTACAGTTACGCGATACTGAAACGAACATATCGCATGAGGAGGAAACCACAGGCGATGTCTCCTTCGTAGAGTTCGAAGATGAAATGGTTCTCTCTTCGAAAATGGTTTCGCAAGGAGACATTCCTACAACTTCAGATGGCAATGGTACACAATCCTCAACAGCGTCTCAACCAAAACGAAAACGGAAAACACCACATGAAGAAGTTGATAGCGCCATTCGGCGCCATCCACAATTCGACGGGAGCGACTTAAACGTTTGTTAAAATTTTTTTTCCTTTTATCCCGGATAGCCGCTGGCCTTGGAAAAGGCCTCATAAGATAGGTTTTCAAAGCAAAACCTTCGTCACCGACAAAAACATGTGGAACAGGTTCTTGTGTTCCCGGCAGAGGCTTAGGTGGCAAAATACTACCCTGCTTAAGGTAGCGTTTGAAGAATTGAGAATTCTCCAGAATTGCGTTGTCGCCATGACGCCCGTAGCTGCCAATATCGACCATTGTGAATTTGTAGTACGGATCGACAATGGCCAATAAAACAATGGAAAAAAATTGCTTATAGCAATAAAAGCTCGATCCGCTGTTTGGTGGGGCCTTTATAGAGACATGTTTCCCGTCGATGGCTCCAACGCAGTTTGGAAAATTCCAAATTTCCCTGAACCCCTTCTCTGACTGCCTCCACACTTCGTTTGTTGGTGTCGGCATGTATGTTGCTTGCAAACCTTTCCAAAGCGCTTGGCACACTTCATATACGATAGAACCAACCGTAGAGCGCTCCATCCGATATGAAAATGCGATCGTTTGGAAAGAATCTCCTGTTGCTAAAAATCTATTTAAAAAAAAAGCAATAGTTTAAGATTTACTTCATCTGCTATTCTGTTCTTTACCTCAAACAAACTGCAAGCCTTTCTTTTGAGCTGATAGGTGATCGCCAATTGGTACACAGTTTCTCAATTTGTGGCTTCACCAGCTCATGAAGCTCTTCAAACTTGCATCGCGTCATTCGGAAATATGTCCAAAATTTTTCATCATTATTTTCTAAATCTCTGTATAGATGGTGCAACTCGGCGAACTGCTCCCGCGCTTCATTTATTTGGCTTACCCAGGGACGCCTTCGCTTAACTCTTCTCTTCGCAATTAGCAGCAACAGTAGTTCTTCATCGGAAGACATATTTGACACACTTATTTGAAGGTACACTTCAATTTATTTTTAATATAAAGACGAAAATTTTTGCAACACACTAATGTTTCGATGAAATATTTGTGTCTCACAACATATGGCCGTGCAAATATGAAATACTGCTTCCCTGAGAAATTTTTCATATCACACAACCAAATTCCCCAGAGAAAGTGACAAATCCCATGCAATAAATTCAATTACTATCAATATGGCATTCTACTATTCACAGACACGAACAGCTGATTTGTGTAAATGAAAGTAGTGCCGCGTTCTGTTTGACTGCCTCCGCGTATAATCTACGCGTGGCGGCGATTATTTACGCGTTCTGTTTGACCGTACCTTTACGCGTTCTGTTTGACCGTACCTTTACGGAGAAGGAACAAGTGCTGAAGTACATCGAACTGACGCAACGCCTGGACTTTCGCGCATCGGTTCTCTTGAACAACTCTGCTATGCATCTGCTATTCGAGCGTTTTTCAGCAAATTTGTTGCGCTGCGTTTCATACAAATATTTCTTTGTGAACAATTGCGAAATTAACAATTATTCCAATAGATATTCATATATAATTTCAATAGTCCTTTCGATGCAATGTTCCCATAAGGTTTATACAGTTGATAATGTTTCGGACGTTGCGTCATTTTGATGTGCTTCAGCACATAAAAACACTTGGATCAAAGACAATATAATACAAAGATGTCTCACTCAGTACGTTTAAAAATTTCAAAAAAATTTTGTGCTGATCTGATAGCTTTTGTGCTTTTGAGAAAGAGCTTTCAATTTTGTTGAGATGCGACGCACATTCTCTCTCGCCTTTTGCATGGGTACATAAAAATATAATTCGCGCTCAAAACACAGTGAACACAAACGATGCGAGAGAGAAGCGAATGTTTGTTTTTGTAAAATAAATTTTTAGAGTTTGTACGAATGTGCAAGAATACCGCTCGCTCGACAACAACAAGTATATGAATGACGACAACAGCGTTCTTTACCGAACTAGAAACGAGATTTTTTGTGTTTTTATTTTTACTGATGTTTTAGCTCCTTTTTGTGACTTGATTGATTTTGACTTTGGCTACTATTTTAATAGTGATTTTGGTTTTTTATTTGGATATCCAATTACACTTTAGTAATTTATTTATTATTTATATTATAATCGGTAATTTGTAATTAATAATAATTAATTAATAATATATTATACATTGTACAAAACAAAGTCCAAATGCGCATCGGTTTGAGGAAAATAATGAATGTTATTCTCACAGGATTAGTGTTTAGATCGTTTGATAATCATATTACACCGTAAGCACCGTTCTTGGTCATATTTTAAAAACAAACAATCCAAAAAATCCAAACTTCAAATACTGAATCATAAATAAATGTCATTTAATATTTGAAGATTTCATTTTTTATTGTTGTTTCTACTGATATAGGGCCTCTAAAAGATTGTTATGCCACCACCCTTTGTTGTTATAATTAAAATAAGATGTTCTACATTCTGATGGCAACTGCTTTGATTCTTTACACTCATTTGTAGCAAACGCGCTCTCTTTTGTGCGTACTTTCTTGCAAGTTGCAGCTCTTACTCTCACAACTTGATCTATTACTCTCACAACTTGATCTCTCGCTCTCACAATATGTTCATTTTACTCTCCCAAAGCTTCAGATGGGATTTTCCGAAAATCCCAATTGAATTTTGGCTGCTCGGTTATTTTGTATGGAGTGAGACATCTTTGTATTATATTGTCTTTGCTTGGATTGTTTCTGTTTTCGTTGCAACTTTTAGTGAAATTTTACGCATCATTTTAATTTATCAATGGTAACTCATGTTGTATTTGTATATATTGTTATACTGTATTTATTATGTGTAATGCGCTAAGCATTTTTTCTCGAAACTCTGCAAAACATAATGAAACATGAAACCACACATATTTATACATATTCATGACTTGCCCTTGCTATTGAACAAATGCTAACCGATCCACCAGATCCGACCTGTTTTAAAAGAGGTCCTTCTAAATTCTAGTAGTCGTGAGAAGGCCAGTTTTAAGCTCCGTTTTTGTCCTTCTGTTTGCAACGAAAGAAGTGGGACTATAGTTAAAGAAATTGTTTTTTTAAGGTATCCTGGTGTATCAACATGACGAATTTCGAACCAACAAAACCTTACTTTCGAATCCTACAAATCAATAACTATTTACTTTATTGTACTTAATTGTTTTCAGAATTTATCGCATTTTATGTTATGTTGTATGTGTTATTCCAAACCCAGAATTTAATACTGGAATGACTAATATACATAAATTAGAATATTAATATTGAAATATTCTAAAACATACTTGAAGTTCAGCTGTTATTCTAAAATTATGTGGCTGTAAATAGGGTTAGGCTTAGGCTTTTAAGTAATATGGCGTTTTTACAATAATTCCAGTGCAATAAATTGTTACAACTGTAATATAATATACAAAAAATACTGAAATTAGATTAAAATTAGCGCAATTTTTTAATAGCCAATTTTTAGCCCTTCCATCGCTTCCAAATATGTTGAATTTTGATTCACGCGTGAACAAAGCGCGTTTTCAAAAATAAACCCCTCCATCCAAATACTTCCGGGCACATTCCAAGCGTAGTTTGCGATTTTTTGTGCTTAAAAGTGGTTTGTAACGATTCGCTCTGGAAACGAAAGCACTTTTCTCTGCCTTGAATTGGGTCATCGACTGCGAGCATGGCGCAATGTCATTGACTGCACTCATGTTCCAAGCGATGTTACAAATTCAAAGCAATTATTAAATTCAATTAATTTCACCTTTCGAATTTGCTTGCGCGCAATAATAGAGCCTTTTTTAATAATTCGGCTTTCTCAATAATTCGATAATTACTTTGCAATACTCTTTTGTCAATTATGCAATATTCCTTTTGCTTATTTTATTCTCTTATTGTTAATTATGCTTAGGTTAAGTGTTTTTATCTATAAATTGAAGTTATTTAATAAAGACTGTTCAGTATTCAAAACGGAATCGTAGTGTTTTAATCAAAAAACCAGCTACCCTAACCGAAGGTAGTTCGAAGTGTGGAATTAGTTCAAGTTCCCAATTCAATTACCTATAAAATACAAAACACATACCTTTGGTGAACCCGATGTGACCCTGCAAGGGATCACACAAGGATCAGGACAATCCTTAAATGATATACTATACGTCGGGCCAACAATCCAAGAGAAACTCTTGTCCATTTTAATTCGCTTTCGTCTCCACAAATATACATTCTCCGCTGATATAGAAACCAGTAAGAAAGCTATATTTGGCCTAGCCGAATCTTAGATACCCTACACCTAAAAGTTTTGAAAAAAGTGCCGAAGCTAGAGTGGGGCGGCGGTCCACTCTGGGCGGGACAATGTCGGGGGCGGCAGTTGTGGAAATCAAGTAGGGACTTATTGAATTCTAGGCATTTTTGGGGCTACAGTTGATTAACCGTCCCGAGCTCCATGAGACCTAGCTACGCCTCTGTATAAATAGTAGGCGTGGTCATTACCTTTTTCAAAACGAAATAACTATCTTAGTTGTTTTATTATTGTGTTCAAATTTAAACTTTATTTACGTGGTAATAAATTTGTTTTCATACTGCTATACCGTATAAATAGTGTAAAAGTGGGCGGACCGCACCCAGTTTTGATGTAATAATGTTTTTTTGTAAAACAAGATGTTATCTAAAGTTTTATTCAGGAAGTTTATATATTTAACAATATAACCCTCTTTTGCCTGTGTAAACTAAAAGTGGGCGGATCACGCCCATATTTGGCATATTAACGGATAATGCTACTCTATACTCAGGAATAAAATTTTGTTGTAATAGCTCAAAAACGAACGCTGATATCACATTTTTAATAAAAAATAGGCGTGGTCGTGGACCGATTTTGCCCATTTTCAATACCAACCTGCCCACCACAAGGAACAATGTTTATGTAAAATTCATCAGGATATCTTCACCGGTTCACCTGTGATCGTGATTTCAACAGACAGACAGACGGACGGACATGGCTAAATCGACTCAGGAGGTCACGCTGATCAAGAATATATATACTTTTCTATACCTATCGTCTCTATTTCTATGCGTTACACATTTCGTTACAAAGTGAATATACCCTTACCTTAAGGTGTAGGGTATAAAAATCTGGATCTGAACTCTGCACACTCTCCTTACATGAAGACACTAGCTGTAATGTGGCTACCAAGAGATGATCAATTTTCAGTTCGGTTCATCAGCAATGTACGACATACTGCACCACGGTTACAGGAAAGGGAGTTATTACCACAAGAGTTACTAAAAGGCCTACAACTACAAGTACAAACAATAAAGCAGTCAGAAAATGTAACAGAAATTAACACTTACTTAACACAAGGTGTTAGACAAGGCAATTCCAATAAAGAGTTTATCTCCAATTCTGTATGAACACTATCTTCTTCGAGTGGTTGGTCATCTACAGGTAGCTAATAAATAATGTCAAATGAACCTATTGACCTCACAGCATTAACACCTGGTCATTTCTTAATCAGCGAATCCCTAACTGCTCAAGTCGATATGTGTGCACCCAAATTGAATACAACTCTTAGTACAAGATGGAAATTAGTGTTGACATAACATGAATTTTGGAAACAATGAAAAAAATGAACGAACGCTGATATTAAGGAAGACACTCGTGTAATCATTAAAACTGACAACGTTCCAGTACTCAATTGGCCTCTGGGAAGAGTATCAAAAATATGCCGCGGAACTGATGGAGCAGTGCGAGTTGTTGATATAAAAACCGCATCGGGTAGGCTTCGCCGCCCAATCCAAAATTTAGCTCCATTAGTGAAGGAGAATTCTAGCACAGCTACAACTGTGAACCACTTCAGTGGTCCGGAAACATTCACGCGAAAGATTTGAAATCCAACCGAAGCCTCTGAAGGAGTTCACCCCGGTTGAAGGATCTGCAACCCCGTCAAAAATAAAACTAATATCTCTCGTCCCAATGATCAATTGCATAGCTGCTCTCCTTTTACTGCCACTTATATTAGCTGGTTCTACAAATATAACGAACTTTCAAAACGGACTTAGAATATATTTCGATGGAAAACAATTCACTGAGAGTTCTCCTACATCCTGGACGTTAATCATATGTTACGATCTTCGTCAAAAGGAAAGAATTGTAATTTGGAAAACAAAAGGGTCAACTTGCTGAATGAATGAAATCAACTATTACAAAATCTTTCAATGGTGCACATCGCTTTCCACACAAAGTTCAGCAATGGCCGTAAATCTAAGAAGAGTTCAAACCTCAATATTGAATGTAATGACTGCTGTACATCATGAGCGCATCAGTCCACTACTGCTTACGCCAACACAACTACAAGAGCAATTAAAGGAAATTAAAAACCACATATCACCAGGACTGTTCCTTCCCAAAGGCAATAACAATCTTCTGCAATTGTAGAAAACTATGTACATCAATGGCACATTGACAAACCAACACGCAATGTTTAAAATAACGATCCATTAGTAGGTCTGGAGTCTATCATCTATATAATCTGGTGCCCATTCCCGAAGTACACGGATTTAGAGACAGCTTTGGGTTCTTCGTGAACACACCTACTTCTCAGCCAGTCTTTTATTATGCATTGTAACTTTTCCATGAATTCACGATAACGCTGTCGACGATATTAATGAAAAGTGGCCACCACCATTTTTTTCCTCTAACTCGAATCTATAATTGGCGATACCATTATCGTGGAGGCCACCCATATTTTGGTTATATTCCTTTATAACCAGGGTTCGGAAAACGTTTCTTTTTTATATCGCTCAATTTATATCCCTCACTGAAGATAACAATATTTCCATCTTCACTGATAAATATCTTTTTTCATCTTTGTTCAAAAAAATACATATCGCTCACGTTCAAAATAATTTCGATCTTCCAACAAAACTATCACTTGGGATGAAAAAAATTCTTATCTTCAAATATTTCGATCCCTCAAGTTCAAAACATTTCGTTTGTTGACGAATAGCGATCGCAGAAGATGAGAAAACTTCGGCTTTCGCACCAAAACGATCTTCGGTGATGAAAAAAAGGCTGCGCAGGCAAAGAATCGATCTTTGAAGATGAAAATAATTTCGACGCAGGGATCGAAAAAAGCAGCGGAACAGAGTTGAACAGCATGGGTTTTGTTGGTGTTTGGATGGTTCGCTTCGCGGCAGAGACAATTGCTTGAAAATGAAGTTTTGTTTGTGTTTCGTATGAATATGTTTTTGTTGGATTTGATATACGATGAATTAAAATTAATTTTGCATTGTGAGGTGTGTGAGGGAAACTTGTAGAAGTAAATACGTAAAATATTAATATGTAAAAATATTAATAAGTAAATTGTTTTCTACCATATGTACATTATTCTAATATATTTTATACATATTTCTATTATAAATGTTTATTATGAATTATGTATTTGCTCTCCGATTGAAAGCACTGATTGTGCCGCGTTACATTCGTCAATTTTATTATCCGACGGGCATTTGAAAAATGAATTCAAACACTTCTTCCTTTGTAAAATTTGTTACCTGTTGGCCCTCTAATAATCAATCCTTTTTCATTCGAAAAGTAATTATTTTCAAGGCCGATATAAAAATTTGCCTTCCATTCACACATGTACATATGTATGTATTCAAATGCCTACCTGCAAAATTTATTGCATATATTCGTAACGAGCTCGTAGAAAGGGTTGAGTAATAAATTTTTGCTATTGCTTTACGTTTTTTATGCAGGACATGGTCCAAAAAAATGTAAAGATATTCATATGTATATTGGGATGGATTGAGAGAAAGCCAAGATTTTTTGAGAAAATTTCTTTAAAGTCAGCAGTTGCAAAAAAAAAAAAATCTCCTGTTGTTCAATATCAGTGAATAATAAAAAGGGAAAATATAATGGGAATATATAAGAAATATATATAATGTATATATAATGAATGTATATATATGTATATGTATATATAATGTATATATGTATATATAATGTATGTATAAAACATATTAGAATAATGTACATATGGTAGAAAACAATTTACTTATTAATATTTTTACATATTAATATTTTACGTATTTACTTCTACAAGTTTCCCTCACACACCTCACCATGCAAAATTAATTTTAATTCATCGTATATCAAATCCAACAAAAACATATTCATACGAAACACAAACAAAACTTCATTTTCAAGCAATTGTCTCTGCCGCGAAGCGAACCATCCAAACACCAACAAAACCCATGCTGTTCAACTCTGTTCCGCTGCTTTTTTCGATCCCTGCGTCGAAATTATTTTCATCTTCAAAGATCGATTCTTTGCCTGCGCAGCCTTTTTCTCATCACCGAAGATCGTTATGGTGCGAAAGCCGAAGTTTTCTCATCTTCTGTGATCGATATTCGTCAACAAACGAAATGTTTTCAACTTGAGGGATCGAAATACTTGAAGATGAGAATTTTTTTCATCCCAAGTGATAGTTTTGTTGGAAGATCGAAATTATTTTGAACGTGAGCGATATGTATTTTTTTGAACAAAGATGAAAAAATAAAAATCGCTCATGAGTCAAAACAGATTTTCATCTTTTGAGATCGTTTTTTTGTGAGGGATATAAAAAAAGTTGTTCGTTTGAGGGATATATTCCGAACCCTGTTTATAACCGACCATAGTATGGCACCATTTCCTTGTCAATACATAGATTCTTTGAAAAAGTGCCAAATTGCATATTTTTATACCCTACACACGAAGTGAATAGGGTATATTCACTTACTGCTTCCGTTTGTAACGCATTAAAGGAGGCGTGACAGGTATAGAAAAGTATATATATTCTTGATCAGCGTCACCTCCTGAGTCGATTTAGCCATGGCCGTCCGTCTGTCTGTCTGTCTGTCTGTCTGTCGGTCTGTCTGTCTGTGGCAATCACGATTACAAGAGAACGAATAGAGATATTTTCATCAAATTTGGCAGGAATATTGTCTATCATTAGAAACTCATCGGTATTGAAAATGGGCAAAATCGGACCATTGCCACGCCTACTTTTAATAGTAAATATAAATTAATCCATGCTTATAGCTCAATTTCTCAGCTTGTAGAACGAATTTGGGGTTGAAATTTTGTCCACAAGTCCACTGTCTCTGACCAAAACAGATCACTAAAAATGGGCGTGACCCGCCCACTAATTAAATAAAACTCGATTACAGGAGAACGAATAGAGATATTTTCATCAAATTTGGCAGGAATATTGTCTATCATTAGAAACTCATCGGTATTGAAAATGGGCAAAATCGGACCATTGCCACGCCTACTTTTTATAGTAAATATAAATGAATCCATGCTTATAGCTCAATTTCTCAGCTTGTAGAACGAATTTGCGGTTGAAATTTTGTCCACAAGTCCACTGTCTCTGACCAAAACAGATCTCTAAAAATGGGCGTGATCCGCCCTCTAATTAAATAAAACTCGATTACAGGAGAACGAATTGAGAGATTTTCATCAAATTTGGCAGGACTATTCTCTGTCATCACAGGATATTTGAGATTGAAAAGGGAAAAAATTAGACCATTGCCGTGCCTAATTTTTAAGTAAACGTGTGTAGGGTATATGAACTTCGGCCAGGCCGAAGTTAACACTCTTTCTGGTTTTCGTTTATCTTGTCAAAAAGAGATCTTACTTTTGAAAATCGGGCTTGCTTGTCCAGTTGATCATTGCCCGAAATATGAAGATTATGCTTTATAGACATAAATCTATTGCGGCGCATGCATTTCCTAATTACAGAAACCTCTTTGTCCTCGTCTTTCGACCAATATAGCTTAGTGCTTGCTAAAGTATGATAGCTGGAAAAAATTAGGATTCAAAAAAATCTTTTCATGTAAGGAATGTCTACCTCAAATGAATGTCTACCTCAAATGAATGTCTATTCTGGTTATAGGCATACTTTTTAGAAAAATTCTCGATATCAGTCCATATATCATCATTAAAATACAAACCAAATACATCATAAGGTGACTTTCCCTCCAGTGCACCAGAAATGTCTTCTGCATTACTTACAGCTTGAGTATCGGGAGCGGATTTATAAGCAGGTTGGATTTTCTTCCATTTTATATTTTAAAATGTTGCGTTTGCGCAACGTTGGGGTATAATGGGTTAATCGATGGTGTATTAGTCCTCGTTATAAACAACATCACCTCAGTCTTATTTGGATCCAAAGTGGTCCACATCCACAATACTAGAGGCGTAGGTCATCAACTTGAATGGCGTTTCTATAAACCATATGAAAAATATTATCTATCACAAGCCAGAGCAGCTTTTCCTTTTTCACCCCACCTTTTTACTATTGCTGACGTTATCATTCACCAGAGTAGGTGTAGTTGACTCTTGACTACATTCGCTAGCGCTTCTGAGAATCAGGCGTTGGTCTGTGATGCTGCTTGGCCCGTTCAGAAAATAATATAAATCAAATCACTAAACTGTTGTAAAACCAAAATGATATTAGTGCTAATAAACTGATATACATTTTATGTTTAAAATGGCTTGAGTCCCATTTTGAAAGTTTCAACCGAATATAGACTATATGCAGTAGTAGTACTATATTGTAGTATGCAGTAAAAATTTATGATTAAAAACCCGAAAAAGCGCTTGTTTCGTCACGAGCGCATAAGCACAGGCCAGTGAGTTTCTATTATACGGCGCTGGAAGTAAACAGAGACTAGAACAGGGTAGAAAATCTCCACCGTCCAATAACGGTAGTTACTAATGTCGCGGTATTTTCGAAAAATGTTGCTTGTAACATACAAATGCCTGGAGAATCTCTGGATATTTACATATATACATATGTACATGTAAATATATCTATATACATAAGTGTAATCGTTGTTACAATATCATTACAATAACAATATTTTTTAATTTATTTAAGCGCAAACTAAATATCTCGATTTTACTATAAATATACGTACATTAGCCACTTTCATAATAAACTTTTATATTCAATTTTTGAATGAATGTCATTTTACTTTCTGATGACTATGTATTTGTTGTAATTCGACTTTCCTTTCAGAATTTATTCAATTTTCATATGACACTATACAATTACGTTGCTTATGTTGTTTAAAGAACCTATATTATATAAGTTTCGTAGTAGGCACCTACATATGTACTTCCTTACAAGTTTCAACGAAACGAATTATCTACACTCTGTCTTAATTTCATTACAATAAAGGCCATTTTATAAATATCTAAATATTTCACAAATCCAGCGAGTGTCACAATTCCTCAGACCGTATCAAGGTACGTGTCTGGGATGAAGATAATGATTTAAAGTCGAAACTTCGTCAGAAACTAACCCGTGAATCAGATGATTTTCTGGGTCAGACTATTATCGAGGTGCGCACTCTCTCCGGAGAGATGGATGTCTGGTACAATCTGGAGAAGCGCACAGACAAATCAGCTGTCTCGGGTGCAATACGTCTGCACATATCAGTAGAGATTAAAGGCGAAGAAAAAGTAGCACCGTATCACGTGCAGTACACCTGCTTGCACGAAAACCTTTTCCACTATCTGTGCGAGGAGAACAGCAGCATGGTAAGCATTAAGGCGAAAGCGCAGTTGCGCGCTAGGTCGGTCGTGTGTTCGTCAGTTTCAAGAAGGTTAGCCATTGGTGCCACCTACAGGTATTACTAAATTCTTTTTCTACATCCATGAAAATAATATCGAACAGCGAAAAGACCACAGGCGTGTTTTAATAAGCTCAGAGACTAAAAAGTGAAGTTCTAAAGCTAATCCAAACGTGAGCCAAAGTGAAGCCAACGCCGATCAACGCGTGACCGACCTAAGACGCAATTGCGGGTTGTCCTTCAGACTCAGAAGACTTTCCGTCAGACTCTAAAGTTCAAAGCAACCATTTATTATGCACTTGCATATTACTGAATATGCATATATGCATTCACGGAATATGTTGTATTGAAGTTGGGCGGTTTATTGTTAATTTTCATTGCACTTATTTGACACAGGTGAAGTTGCCCCAACAGAAAGGCGACGACGCATGGAAGCTGTACTTCGATGAAATACCGGAAGAGATTGTGGACGAGTTTGCCATGCGATACGGTATTGAGAACATCTATCAGGCAATGACGCATTTTCACTGTCTGTCCACTAAGTATCTATGCTCCGGTGTGCCAGCCGTCATGAGCACACTGTTGGCAAACATAAATGCGTATTACGCACACACAACTGCTTCGTCGGCCGTTTCCGCAAGCGATCGCTTTGCAGCTAGTAATTTTGGGGTAAGTATATGATACGATATATATTATATATTATTAAATTATATCCGCTATAACAGAAAGAGAAGTTCGTGAAATTATTGGATCAGCTGCACAACTCGCTCCGAATTGATTTGTCAATGTACCGGAATAACTTCCCAGCATCAAGCCAGGAGAAACTCATGGACTTAAAATCCACTGTCGATCTGCTTACCAGCATAACGTTCTTCCGTATGAAGGTACACTGTTCTACTGTTCTTCTAAAGTAAAACAGATGTTTAATATGAAATCTTTCATTTGTAAATATATTGCTACAGGTACAGGAATTATCCAGTCCTCCTAGAGCAAGTACGGTTGTCAAGGATTGCGTAAAAGCCTGCCTTCGATCTACATATCAGTTCCTTTTCGAGAATTGTTACGAGTTGTACAATAGGGAATTCCAGGTATAGTCGCTGTAAAACAAAAGTACATATATATACATACATAACAATAACTCTCACCCATATTGAAATCTTTTGATCGAACTAAATTTATCAATTTATTTGTTTCTTTTGGAATTAAAGGGATTGTGTTTCTATGAATGAGTTTGAACAGAATAAAATAATTTCTTCATGTGGCCTATACAAACAAAGCTATTTAGATACATATTGACAATGTTTAATTAATGTTTTCTCCTCATCCAGGTGGATCCGAACGAAGCGAAACGCGATCCAGACGATCACGGACCCAAGCTTGATAACGTCGATTTTTGGCATAAACTAATAGCACTGATAGTGTCAGTTATAGAAGAGGATAAGAACAGTTATGGAAATGTATTAAATCAGTTTCCTCAGGAATTGAATATTGGTCAAGTATGTTCCTGTTTTTGTTTTGCACGAAGTAGGAATTTACATCTATGTATAAATAAACAAATAAGTTTTTCACATAATTTATAAATCTCTTGCATTTTTCTTAGCTTTCAGCCGCTACCATGTGGAGCCTGTTCGCTGTCGACATGAAGTACGCGCTGGAAGAGCACGAACAGCATAGACTATGCAAATCCTCTGCGTACATGAATTTGCACTTTCGCGTCAAATGGTTGTACAGCAATTACGTAAAAGAAGTGCCACCATACAAGGGGGCTGTTCCAGAATATCCTGCCTGGTTCGAGCCATTTGTCATGCAATGGCTGAACGAAAATGACGATGTGTCCTTGGAGTATCTTCATGGTGCGTTCAATCGTGATAAGAAGGATGGTGTAAGTAACAACAACTTTCTTTTTTGCCAAATGCAACCTTTTTTCCCTAATTTCATCACTCAAACGCTGCAAAAAGCTCTTATGATACGTGCCGTTGATTGTTTCTCCTTTTTAAATCTATCAACAAGGTTTTTACTATCTACCACATTCATTATTAAGTGCATCATAATCCCAGATATACAAATGTTCATCATAATGACACCATAGTGGCCATAATCTACGTCACACAATGGCTATAAATTTACTTCACACAAAAGGTTTTGCTTTCCTGATCGAGGCTCTGAACCTCGACTTCTGAGTTTCGCTGTGTTCCTTAAATTGATTTTTTATTTGAACCGATTGCGAAATAATTCAAATATTTTAGATTTTTGTCTGATTTTATTTCGAAGCCACTGTGTGACGGAAATTCGTATTCCAAAACGTATACATATATATTTCTCTATTCTTTTATTTATGGAAAATATCTTATTTCGTTACTTCTTTTACCTATAAATATACTCAATCGGTCATATCTTTCTGATACCTAACAGTTCCAAAAAAGTAGTGAGCATGCGCTGTTCTCGAACTCGGTTGTTGATGTGTTCACCCAACTGACACAATGCTTCGATGTTGTTAGCAAGCTCGAGTGTCCAGATCCAGAAATCTGGAAACGTTACATGAGACGCTTTGCTAAAACCATTTTGAAGGTTCTAATAGCTTATGCCGATATTGTCAAGAAGGAATTTCCAGACCACATGAAGGAAGAACGCATTGTAAGTATTAATTCATCATCATTAATTGATCAGGCTCAGCTAAAAAACCAATTTTACTGAGCAATTTTATTCTTAATTGTTTTTTTTTATACCCAGGCTTGCATTCTAATGAATGACATACAGCAGTTAAGAGTCCAGTTGGAAAAAATGTTTGAATCCATGGGTGGTGATAAGCTGGAACAAGATGCCGCCAATATACTCAAGGAGCTGCAACAAAATCTAAATGGCGCGCTTGACGACTTGGCCTGTCTGTTTGCAATAAGGTACGTTACTGTGATCCGATGTTGTGCACTGAATTAATACATTTATTTTTTTTGCAGTTTGGAGCCACGCATCACTCAATCAGTACGTGAACTCGGGGATTTGCTACTGTCTATTAAAGGTGGCGGAAATCTTACTGCCAACCAAGCGGCTCAACGCAACGCTGTGGCAGTGGAGGCTGATGAAGTGTTGCGTCCGCTGATGGATCTCCTCGACGGATCGTTGACGCTGTATGCACAATCGTGTGAAAAGACTGTCTTGAAACGCTTACTGAAAGAGTTGTGGAAGATAGTAATGCGAATTTTGGAGAAGACTGTAGTACTCCCGCCGATGACTGATCGAACGGTACGTATCAATAAGAAAAAGAAAACAACGCTCGCAAGTAAAGAGTAAACAAATGTTCTTGAGGCAATTTACTTCTTTTTTTATTTAAAATTTGGTACACATGACAGACAATATAGTGTATTGTGCGGATATACTATATTATATGTGTTATACTCGTAATTCGCAAGAGAAGACCTTTATTGCCAGGAACAAGAGTCTGCACGGAAAAATTGATGCTTTGGGTTGTGATGTCCTCCAGATGTCATAAATGCAAATGCTATAATTTTGGTTATACTTAGTTCGTTTAATATATATTTTATTAACCTCTTTGCATACTCTACTCTTCCTTAAATCATTGCAATATCAATTGGCGATGGGCACAAAACTAATGTTCTCTTTCGCACGCGTAGATGATGTTCAAAAATATTACGGATAATGCAAAGAATCTTGCTTCGAATGCCAAAATAGAAGATATGGGACGACTATTCAAAAGCCACATGGCCGGCAAGCAGGACGTGAAGAGCGCCCTCAGTGGAGTTATGGACATATCAAAGGAAGTTGAAAAGAATCTGTCGCCCAAACAGTGTGCCGTGCTTGAAGTTGCGCTCGAAACAATCAAACAATATTTCCATGCCGGCGGCAATGGACTGAAAAAGAATTTTCTGGAGAAGTCACCGGAATTAATTAGCTTACGATATGCTTTAAGTCTATATACACAAATGACGGACACGCTAATCAAAACATTCATTGAAGGTCAAGTGCATGAAGGTATGAACAATTTTATTACTGTATGTACAAATATTAAATGTGTATGTAAATCGGTGATTTTAAGGTTTCTTGTTTCACAATTAAGCACGAGAAAACAAGAGCTTGTTTTCTTTACGTTTAAAATAATGGAAAAAGGAAGACATTCATCTATGGTTCACAATATTTTTTTTTTATTAGCATTTTTATCAAATTTGTCGGAATTATTATTAGAACATTTTTCTAAATCAGACCAAAAATATTTAGAGATCGACCGAAATTAACTGGCAAGAACATCCTACATGTTCTTGAACTATGTTAAGAGAGGGTATCCATAGGCCAATTTTTATGTAATATAGGGTAATAGGATTATCTTTCTTTTATGTGAAAGATTTTTAAAATTTATAACTAACGCACGTATTGCATCAAAATCTAAACTTTTATTTTTGTCCAAAAGTGAACAGTTTTCGGCAAAATATTATTTTACATAAATGAAAGCTAATTCGAATAAGTTTCCAACAATACCAATAACAAAGTTTAAGAGATATAGGCCTGAACTTTTAAAATTTCAAAGGGCTATACTTCTGGAACTAGATGAGAGTAAGGAAAATTTGAGTTGTTGTTGGGGTCAGCGTCAAAAACAACAGCAACATTGATGAGCCTAGACAAGCGCCTAATCTGTTCCTATTTGCTTTAAATATTTTATTATTTCAACACTTTTTCTATCTATTCTATCTATCATATTTTTCTATCTATCTATATATTTCTTACATATTTTATTTATTACCATCTAAAAATCACTAACTATCGTAATACTCTGCCACAATTCTATCACACTTACTATCTACTACTATCTTCCAACTTATGATTTACTGTTGTACAGTCAAACGTCGTGAATTAACAGCTGAAGAAATGAAACTTCTGTCCATACCGGACGACGAGCACCAAAAGCCACCAGCAAAAAAAATCACACGTGATAATCGCCCAGGTTTTTCACAACTAAATTTATATTAAATACATGCTTGTTTGTATTTCGCTATAATGTTGTGTTCAGTTTGTTGAAACCTTTCTTAACCTTGTAACATGATTAGAATTCATCATGTAGTACATTTAGTATATACAGCTTAACATTTAGTTTATTGTCATATTATAATTTAACCCACACATTAAAAAACACCCAAAAGGATCTATCTTCAACCTGACCGAAATTCATCTAGATGCCCACTCTTGACAGGATTCAAATTCTTCTGACCATAAATCAAAAACGGGGGGACCCATCTTACCATGTCTACCCATCTAATATTAGATGTAGGCATATGTTTATATTATAGTTTTTCACTTTGGAAGACCCCGTATAGAATTTATTTAAATGTGGGTCATATCTTACTTAAAATCCCTGTTATTATATATTATTTTAAAAAAGGTTCCTTCAGGTTTTATACAAGAGTGTGTGCGTACATTGACCGATTTCGTTTATTTACAATCCTATGCAGCGCTAAACAATAGAGAATATGTACATTAATTTCATTCATATATTCGTTTAATCGCAATCGTGATTGCTACATAAGAACTGAGAGAAGGACGGGCAGACGGTAGAACTTTTCACAATGCACCTCTCCACCAACAACCAAAAGCTTGACTTATTTTCTTGTTGTAAACGATTGTCAAAAACAGTTATGTCTCCGTTCATGATATGATTGACACAAGGTTGCAATTCTCAAAAGCGTATACCATTCTCGCTCCTCAGAGTATACCACCCTGCCTTTCGGGTGTAGGAAATATTCATATATATGTACTTTTATAAATGATCAAGTATTTATCATTTGCTGTCAAGATTGATAGAAAAGAAGGTTGCGGCACGCACAGATCAGTCTTTTTTTTAGTTACTGACGCAACGTTCTATTCTATCAACCTTGATATGCTGTTGCTAGTCAAAGAAATCCACTAAAATAGCTATAAAATTCTTGGAAAAGGCAAAGAAACCATATAAGCTACTCTTTTACTTTTCAGCCTCAATTATCCATGACATCAATTTTCATAATTCAGAGTTCTTGTAGTTCAGTAGTTCGTTCATTCTTTATTTCAGCAGTTCGTTAGTTCTTCTTCCTTTTTGTCAGTTCGTTACTTCAATCCCATTTAATCAACCCGGTACCATATAAAAAAATATAAAATATCAGAGATAATCCGTCCATTGAAATTAGATATTTCAACATTTTATCATTTCATTTGAGAAACTTGTTTTGTCTATAGCATAAATAATAGTCTCAAGTATTATATAATATAAAAAAGTATTACATAGTACAGTAAAAAGTATTATATACATACATATTTATTTCAATACAATTAATTTATTTCAATACAATTAACGCACACTAAGATCGAAATCTTTTGTAGTGCCTCAGCGTACAAACTCAATAAGAAGGCAACAAATGAACGTACTTAAACTAACAAACAATAAATAAAAATAATAAATAAACAAACATAACAATAATAAATCATAAATAATAAATACTTATAAACTAAGGACATTAAAACCATGACAAATGTGACCAAACTTAATAACAATGAAAATTAAAATTGAGAACTCAAGTAGAAGTAAAAGTATAAGTATAAGCAGAAGTATAAGAATATAAGTAATACAGCGGAAATTAGAACATAAGAGAAAGATATAAAAGAGAAAGTAGATTTTTATACTCTGGTTAAGAAGTAGTGAGATAAGCAACGACAGCGTGCTTGAAGCGACCTCGTGAAGAAATTGTCTTAATATGCGAGGGAAGTGAATTCCAAAGTCTGATGGTGTGAACGAAGAAGAATCTGCTACTGTTAAGGAAAGTGTGTCTAGGGACTATAAGATTCAAACCTCTAGATGATTGAAAAAAAACAAGTTTTACAATAAATATGGAGGCTTGCGGGTATATATTAGCTTATGTAAAAACATGATGTTAAGGATGCGAAGGTGTGTACATAAGCCACATCCCAAAACACCTTCACTGATGAGCGAAACCGGATCGAAGCGACGGATTGCATATACATACCTAGAACAAGCATTGAATGCCACAAGAAGCTTATGCTGAGACTGTGAGTCAAGTTGACTATAAACTACAGCAAAATAGTTGATATGTGGCATAATCAGTTGCTTAACAAGGCGGCATCGCGTCTCACATGGCGTATAATACGCAGAGCTACGCAAGCACCTAAGTATCCCATAAATTATACCCACGGCGCAATTGACATGGTCAACACATGTAAATTGTGAATTAAGTATAATGCCGAGATTCTTAGCCCTGCTGACCAAACTCAATTGCGAAGAACCCATAAACAAAGACGGAACATCACCAAAGTTGCTATACTTTCTTAGGATAGGCAAAACTTTCGTCTTAGATGGATTAATGCATAAATTATTGGCAGCTGCCCATCTGTTGATTGAAGATAAGTCACAATTCAGTCTATAGCACAAATCCTCCAAGAGATTTAGAGGCCTTGATTAATAAACTTGAATATAATCGGCATAAGCATGTAGCAATGAATACTCACACACAGAGAACACATCATTAATGAAAATGGAGAACAGTAAAGGACCCAGGACTGACCCCTGAGGGACTCCTCTAGTGACTAGCTGAGGGGAAGACATTTTGTTACCAATTTTTACACGCTGGATCCTGCCATCAAGATAACTCACCAATAATCTAACTGCGCTAGTACTAAAGTTAAAAAATGTAGTAAGCTTGGTGCAGAGCAAATCGTGATCCACAGTCACAAACGCCTTCGAGAAGTCAATAAAACAGAGTAAAGTTAAGAAATCTTGGTCATAAAAAGCCCTAATGTCATCGGTAATTTTTAATACCGTTGACGTACAACTATGACTGTGTGTTAAGCAGTGATTGATAATATGCGTTAAGGGAGCAATAATGAATGGTAAAGTTAACTTTATGAACCTAATGGGCAACCCATCAGCACCCACCGCATTAGAAGTAATTTTAAGTACGTTGTTAACTACATCATTCTCACAAACAGTAGAAAACGCAAAGGAAGTAAACGGTAGAGGATGAGTGACAGTTGGTAAGCCACCACTCGAAGAGGAGTCAGCAGGATTGCAGCCGCCGCTGTTTAAGAAAAAATCATTAAGAACATCAGGATCCAGCTCACAACTAGTTTCAACTTTGCCAATAATTCTGAGCTTCTTAATATTTTTCCATAATTGCTTGGGGCTTAAGGTATGGTTAAGCTTAGAGCTGAAGTACCGCTTCTTCGCGTTCCTTAATAGTAAAGTAGCTGCATTGCGAGCTCGGCGAAACTGCTCCCACGCCTCAGCCGTTCTACTTTTCTTCCATTTAGAATGCAGTTTATTCCTTTTCTTTAAAGCGGTTAGAACATGAGAAGTAAACCCAGGACAGCCACTGTTTAATGCTCTCACGGAGCGCAATGGAACATGATTATGGAAAGCAGATATTAATTTAGATAAGAAATCACAGAGCTTATCATCAACAGATTCAAAGAACCAAATGTCATTCCAACATTTGGAAGCTAATTCGATAAACAGCAAATCAAAATTAATTGCATTAAAATCATAATAACTGAACTTGTCTATCTGGGCTCTATTAAAGTTAATGTTAAGACAGACATATAAGAGATCATGGTCAGACAAAAACGACACTTGATCATAACGAAGGAGGAGAGCGCGGTCAGACAAAAGACAAACATCAAGCAGACTAGGCTCACAAGCAGTTGCAAATCTAGTTGGCAAGTCAGAGTTAACAACAGATAGACCACACATAGAGGCACAATGCAGAAAATCAGTGGTAAGAGACACATTAGCCAATAAATTAACATTAAAATCACCACATACAACAAAAAAATCAAAATCGACAAGTTTACTAGAAATATCACAAAACAAGGGTTCAGTACTAATATTGCGCTGGGGATTGTACACACGAAACCAAAATTTTAGTGTTGTTATCAAATATTGTAATGTTTAAAAACTCACAAGCGAAATTGCCTTTATTTACTAATCTAGAGTTGAGAGAGCTCTTACAATAGATAGCAACCCCACCACCTTTTTTATCGCATCTGTCATTTCTGTAAAGCCTATAACCATCCAAAGAATAGAACGAATCAGGCACCCTGGCTTGAACCACGTCTCCGAGACACATAACATTAACAGGAGAACCCTCAAAAATGTACAATTAATAACACCATCAGACCCGACCCCATCAAGTGACAAAAGTCGACACAAATAAGGCAACTTCAAACAGTAACAGGTTGACAAAGACACAGCCTCTTAACCAGAGCAGAAGGATAAGTGGAAAGAGAAAGAAAGAGACCGAGAAAAGAAATATATAGGAAAGATAAAGCAGTAGTACAAGCAAAGTCACATATAGCAAGTCAGTAATAAATGAAAGCCAATTAAACAAATGATATAAGAAATATAAACTTAACATGTCTTATTCTACGTTCCAGCGACGCGATCAACAGAACTCCTGTCACAAACCAGCTTTGCATCACCATCAGCTGATGACCGGACGAAAACACGCCCCCGCAACGAAAACACAGAGAATAGCAGATGCTCCCTTCTCTTCAAGTTGGCATACTGCAAAACATCACGGTTCGCCTTCGTCAAGCTTTCGTGAATGAAAATTCTTTGCTCGCCAATAAAGCCAATAAAGCACTAACTGACGCTTTTTTTCCTTTCGAAATCCCGCAACAGCTTTGAAAAAGTTAATGCGCTCGTCAGGTGACAACAACTTAGCAACTATTGTCGAATTCTTACTAGAATCTTTAGGTTTCACTCTAAAAATTTTACGAAGCTCGACACTGCCCATTTTTACAGCCGCCACAATTTTTCCAAAAGCTTCAGTAAGATTTTCACCAGATACAAAAGGAATGCCACTAATTAAGACATCCGTAGAAACAGAATCATTCTCATGTTTTTCCATTTTCTGCTTTAACGCACTCATCTCAGCATTCAGGTCAGTTACCAAAGAGTTTGCACCAGTTGAGTTCTGCACAGCTAAACTCTTAAGATCATTAAATGCCAGTTTCAGGGTTTTCATCTCAGCACACGATGCCTCAACTATTTCAACTCTTTCTGACAAGTTTTTCAACGCAAACTTCATGTTAGCAAGCTCAGCCGCTAACTCACTTATTCTCTGCACGACTCTCTCTTCAGAAGCACTTATATTTGCGGAAACCTGTTTTATGATGCTCTCTTTAAAACAATTAAGCGTAGAGCCCAACTCTGACCTTGAGAGCACAGAAGCAACATTAGCGGCACACAAACAGAAGACGTTTTCGCGCCTTTTTTAGTAGACGGAGAAGAGTTTGTTGAACCCAAACTCGAGGGCGACGAAGACTTTGTAGTTGAATAACTCAAAGGAGACGATACTTTTGTTCTCCTAGTTGACATTCCAGCACTGGCCATATTGAAGATAATTTCAATTTGAATTCCAGAATCAAAGTTCAGAAAGTATGCAAGTTCAGAAAGTATGCAAAGCAGGAATAAAGGCACAAAACACAAAACTTCAACTGTAGATCGCGAGCGCCAAAAAAACACGTCTTTTCACTCTGACATTCAGAATAGAATTTTTTGTAATAATATAGAATATATTATAGAATATTGTAATATAATGTAAAATATAATAAAACAATGTAGTTCGTCATTGAAATCCCTTAGGTTAAGTTTTAATATTGCTTGCTTTAACTCGTTCGTCAAACGGATCATTTCGCAATGAATTACTTAACTTAAAGAATGAACTATCGACTGAGCTAAGAGAATGAACTAAGAGAGCTATATAAAACACGCTTGCCAGGTTGTGGGAAATTCCCCAAATTGCGTGGAATTTATGTAAACCTGTTTGGGTTAATTGTGAAATTATGTGGGTAATTTTCTGCGGACCGATTTGAACTGATTTTGATTTCTTTCGATATGAACTTCGGCCAGGCCGAATGTACCACTCTTTCTGGTTTCTTTTAATGACGAGTTTCTGCATCCGATGAATTTTGAATTTTAATTGTGCGGGTGCAGCATTCGAGCAAATCTTTTTGTTTTAGGTTGGCAGCACTGTCATTCATACCTGTGTTAAATTTCACGTCAGTACGTGTTTTCTTTCGTTAGTTTCGTTGTTTCCTAAGCAACTAAAAGTGCATTTTATCGATTTTTATGTTATGTGATTCTTCGAGACTTTTTCATCAAACATTCGTTATTGGCATATTGTTCGCATATTGTTCCACAACCACCGTATTCTCCTGACTTCCATGTGACTTCGGGCTACTCCCTAAGCTCAAACGACCGCTTCGCGGACACCGTTTCTAATAGACTGATGACATGAAAGAACAATTGAAGACGTGTTTTGAAGATTGGGAAAATCGCTGACACAAGTGTATTATATCGGCTGGGGACTACTTTGAAGGGGATGATATCGATTTGGATGAATAAATAAAAATTTTCCAAGTAAATAAAAATTGACTTTACTTTTTGTTCACAGTAGTATACTACTTCAGAACAAGTAGTTTTAGGACTGAACTACATCTTCCATATGAAAATACATATATGTTTAAATATTGTAAATTACCGTCCAATCGTCACTCTCAGAGACACACATTTTTAACGTCTGTCCGTCCATCAATCCGTCTGTTAATGTGTCCGTCTGCTATTGTGTCCATCTGTCGTAACCATCGTGTCCATCGAACCGGGTCCCTTCGCATGCAAAGCCAACGCTCTATCGCTGAGTTAAGTCCTCTATATGAAAATGTAGGTTTAAATACTGCATACTTTCGTCCGTCCCTCACTCGGGAGAGACAAATGTTTTTCGCCAGTTTCTGTAAGTACATAAAAATTATTTAAAAGCATTATATTACGAAATATTCAACATTACTTTGCTTCGCCGTTAAATTGGCGACTTCCATTTTTTAGTGCTAATTTAGATCATGGCTTGTAAAAACCAAAATTAAGAGTCAACCGTTTTGTGTAGATTGAACAAAGCTTTTTATACGTATTGCAATAGTATGCTTTATTGCATAAGCATTGCCTATTAATTAAAATAAATATCTTTATTTATATGAAGCAGAGCCTGAAAATAACTCTTATTGCAATGACCTTCGTCAAAAAAGTGAGACCTTTAACTTAAATAAGTCCTTAATAAGAGTTATGGGTATGACTTTTATATTTAACAGTCATTGATAAGAGTTATCCACATGACTTTTTGGAAAGAGTTATAAAAGTGTCAGGGTCTTCATATCAAGTTTATTTTAATACGTACATATATAATATATAATATTTTTCCTTTCAAATGAGCCGATTATAATAAATATTTTTAATTGGACGACCTAGAGTATAATCAGGAAGAGACTGTGGGCGAAATCTCAGTACAGATTGATGTACACTCTCATCCCGGCACCGGCGAACACAAAGTAACTGTAAAGGGTACATTTAAAGCAACTACCTACGTTGTATTTCTGATTCCAATTGCATTACTTTCTCCATTAGTGGTTGCAGCGAACGACCTCAAATGGCAGATCGCGTCCGGAATGTTTCGTCCGTTTGTGGAAATCAATCTGATAGGCCCGCATTTGCAGGACAAGAAGCGCAAGCATGCCACGAAGTCCAAGTCTAACAATTGGTCGCCCAAGTACAACGAGGCCTTTAATTTGTAAGTATAGAATTCCAAATCATATGAATTGAAATTTGTCAACCGGAATGTGAAAGAAACACCCTTTCCACCTTTGGCATCAGCATGACAAATAAGTTTCGGTGAATAAATATTGAAGAGCACTTGATTTCATTTTATAATAATATATTTATATCGGCCCATCGTTTTGAAGGAAATATCTTTAGTATTTTTACTACTCCCAAGTCGAATCCGAGTCTACTGCAATAATCATATGTATCGTCATTTTTGTACAGCACCATTAGTAATGATGAGCAGCTGGATTTCTTTGAGCTGCATATCTGCGTGAAAGACTATTGCTTTGCGCGAGACGACCGACTCGTAGGAGTCGCTGTCATGCAACTGAAGGATGTCGTTGAAAAGGTAATTAAAATCAATTTATAACAATATTCCGTAGAAATATCCATAAAAGTTTTTTCCTCATTAACCTGCTTATATATGTACATATGTATTATATATTGTCTATTTTCTAAATTCTAATATATTTTAAAGATTTCGACAACGACTCGAAAATTCGTTATTGTTCACATTCATTAAAGTAACATGATATAATATGTCATTTTATCTATTGCATTCAAAATTGCAAATTTTTTTGGTTTTTGCGGCTTTTTATAACAAGTACATATATGTATAATAAATCAGTTTCCTATTTCGGTCTCTACTTTACAAACATTAGTTCTTTCTGTTGTTTATTGCTATCAGTTCTCGGAATATATCGCTCAGGCGAACAGAACAATTTATATCCCACGCAAAAAAATTATCCCAAGAGATGAAAATCTGTTTCGACTCATGAGTGATTTTATACTCATGCAAGTACAAAGAAATAATGATTATATGTAGAAATATTGTTGTCTTCAGCGAGGAATATGAATAGAAACTTTTCCGAACCCTGATAGCTCTACAACCATGTTCTATACAATATTCCTTTATACACTGCAACCTTTTAATGTATCACTTCGCTCTATCCATCATCCAGGGTTCGAGTGCATGCTGGCTGCCTCTGCAGAAACGTATACAAATGGATGAAACCGGCTGGACAATATTGCGTATACTGTCTCAACGAACCAACGACGAAGTGGCCAAGGAATTCGTTAAGCTGAAATCGGAAACACGCCAGGAGCCGATGATGGGCACATGAACGCCCAAATTCAATCGCATCTACTGCAGAACTCATTACATCATTCACTCAGAAATCTTAGCACTTTATCTCGCGCCTGCATGTATATTTATACATTGTATATTCAGATATGTATAAGTAAATATTTGCATATGTTTACATAAAGTTTCATATCCATAACAAATGCGTTGCCACCTAAACTAATTTTCAAGGCTTCAAACCACACTGCATTCGTTAACAGTAACTTTTTTGAACGATTTTGTACGGTTTTATTTTTTAGTAAATTATATCGCATCGAAATTAATAGCAATACGTATCCATGTTCCCCAATTTAGGTAGAATATAAATTTAAATTTTACGTACATACTTTTTACAGAGCTTGAAACTTTTATAACATACAAAAAAATCCAGGAGAATAACAGTTTTCACAAGGTTTCTCTACATTAAAAGTGAAAAACCTTTTAAAAATCACTTCAATATGGTGTTTCCATAAAAAAAAACTGATTTTATTTTGACACACTATACAGAACAGTGTGATTTTGGTACAGATTTGTTTGTGTACAATATTTACCTCTTTCTACCACAGTAGCTGTAAAAGTAAACAGAGTGGCAAGGTGGTCCATGGTAGCATTTCGATCTTCGAAACAGGGTTGAAAGCCAGGAAGCAGATCGGATTTGCGCTGTCCTCACAACACCACTTTCAATGGAGTTTTAATTGCTTTAGCAATGGTTTTCGGTGCGCAAAACCAGTTTAGCTCTAAACCAAAGCAAACCCATGGAAACACCATATAAAACGTGAAGGTAAAAGTTTAACAGATACTTTTAAAAGTTATTTTGAATTTTGATTTTTAACGGCAATTTTCTGTGAAACTATTCCTCAAAGCACATACACGTTATTCTGCTTTCTGCATACACGAGAAATAGAGAGAGAGGTTCTCGAAAAACTAGCGTAAAAACAGACTTGGGTGTGTTCCATTGATAAGTATTATATAATAACTGCTTCGGAAATGTCTTCTAAAGCACCAACAGCATCTTCAGATTATGTTTAACCAACTGAAAGAAAAAGAAATTATTTGTTGATAACCGGTGTGAATGTGGACTACGCATCAGAGAACTGCAACGAATGCAGAAAAATGATTGTTTCGGTTGCAGAAAAGAACGAAGCTTCGAAGCAATCGCTAAAATACGAATGCCGAGCCGTGTGAAAACTTGATGCAATAATCGTTCTAAAAGGATCGAGCTTTATTCGTTTAGTATTCGTGCATGCGTTCATTAGAAGCATGCCAATATTGTAGGAATCAGCGTTTACAGTTCTTCGATTTTCCTAAGCCACGATAGCAATTGAACTCGATTTACTGAAACAAATGCGATCAATTGTTTCAAAGTGCTTTGGCAGCTGGTCACTTTTCTTGGCTTCAGTCAGTGTTGGAAACACTGGCGCCTGTGAATGACACACTCCGGCCTTATATGAATAAATCCAGATTTCGGCAGTTGTTGCGACCCTATAAACATACATACATACATACACATTGTTTGAAGCACCTCCACCGAATTTATGGAACATTTTGTTGCACCATATAAATATGGGGTCAAATCACTATTGCTTGCGCTTGAGTCTTATCAATCCCCAAATATATGTACATTTATCACGTCTTTCTGCCTCAATCATGTTGCGCACAGAATCGATATTTGGAATAGCTGCTTACGGAACTGCTAACCTTAACGAACGTCGTCTTTAACAATAGCACGAGATCGCTTGAGTTTTCATAAGCAATAATTGAAAATCGTTGTACTTTACTTTTGTTTCTTTTGATAAAAATTTGTTTTCAAAAGTATTTTTGTCAATTTTGAAATATTTTAACATGAAAATTTGTAAAATTCAAAATGTTCAATGAAATATATTAAAAAAAAAAATAATTCGATTTATTAAATAAAACAAGTCCACATCTGGAGTCTGGATTACTATATACATAATCTTCCCCTTAATCCTTTATCCCCAAAAGTCCAACACAGCCCAGTGCATTTCTGCCATACGACAATCGAAGCAAACGTCTCCCCTGTCAAGTAGCGGTGCATGTTCGGGCATGATAGGTAAATGTTGCTAGCAACAGATGCTTTGTGGAATCTCGTTATAAAAACATACATATATTCGTTGGTTTTGTAGTCGAACTTGTCAAGTTCCGAAAATTCAATGGATACTGGTTATAGCGGATTTTCGGAAAGTATGAAGTACGCCATCGAATGGTTTCTCTTTAAAATTTAATTTTTTTAAATCTAATTTAAAATTTTTGAAATCTTAATTATTTTAAATCAAAGCAATTTTAAAAAGAAACCTGCTCACCCATATGTATAAAACACAATGCGGCTTCAGCTTCAGCTTCAAAAACGAACACAAGCAAAATCTTATGAGAACAAAAAAAAGCCTGAGGCGGCCTCAAAATAGATTTTCGTATGGCTTCAAAAGTTTCCCCTTAAAAAATGTTGTCTACGTTTTATCATAAAAATAGGTTACCTTTCAAAAATTCAACAAAAACAATATGATTTTGACAGCAATAACAATTTTTTTACTTCAAACATTTTTATTATATTTCAGCAGGCAAAATAATGAACTTGAAAAAAAATTAATAAAAAATTCGTGGACCCATGTCCATTTTCAATTAAAACAAGCCCCATAATATGTTATGGTGCTCTAATTATAAATAGTTTGTCAATCATTTTTAGATATTTTTAGTTTTCTGTGCATAAAATTTCTAATTTATTTTGATTTTTTTAAACGTAAATAAGTAATAACAGCTGCTGATGCCTGAAGCTGAAGCTTTTGATTTTGTTCCGACTTCAAAAAAGCCGTCGAAAAAGCTGAAGCTGCGTTGTGTTTTATACATTAATGAGATCACCGTAAAGAAAATTTTTGTAGATGTTCTTTATTTTTATTAATATCCACAGAAATATTAAATATAACGGGAACAAGAATCTAATCTAAGAAGTAATCTACATTACAAAAACAATGTGCTTATATTAGTTTTGAAATGAAATTAATTTAAGTTATAGAAATATGGTAGTGTATAAGCAAACGTCATTTTCCGATCCAGTCATACTTTTGGATGCAGTGAGATAAAATTTTAATGTTTTCTGAAGAGTCTATAAACATTGAAACATAACTATTAAATTAATGCATATGTCAAGAATATAACGTTACTGTTACTTACTTTTGGCTTTCAATAAATCCTCCTTTTATAAGTCCTTATTTAAGATACATCATATAGTGTTTTCAAAAATTTGTCGTTTTTTGTGTACATTTTTGAATTTGAATTGGGTGGGTGCAGCGATTCGGGCAAATCTTTTTGTTTTTACGTTGGCAGCACTGGCATTTATACCTGTGCAGAATTTCACGTAAGTACGTATTTTCTTTGGTTAGTTTCGTTTTGTTTTATGTGATTTTTTTGAATTTTTTCATCAAAACTTCCTGTAAAGGAAGGCCGATTTTTTTGCTTTTCATTTGGAAAACTCTCTTCAATTTCATAACAATTTTATGATGATTTAGTGTTGTGTGAACATCCTGTTACATGTAAGAAGTTCCTAATCGTTTCCCAACACTACACCAACTTCCTCCGTGGTGGGTATATTAATAAAACCTGGTGTCTGCAGCATTGCCTACAAGAAGCCGGGCAATCACACGAAATGTGTTCTAAAATTTCTTGCTCTTCAAACAAAGATTTCTATTTCTCCTATTCCTATTTCTTTCGCATTTTAAATTTAAAGGGTTAATGTAAAAGAAAGAAAATTATAAAGTCGCGCGATCAAGCAGCATACACACAAACAACGTTCAGTGCCATCAAGACTCCTCTGTACGTTCCAGCAAATTTTCTATGTCTAACTATTAAATATTAAACATTACAGAATTGTAAGATGTAAAGCAAATTTATATGCATATGTACTTAATGCTATAAACACAATTGAAATTCGTTACAAAACTTTCTGCAATGATTTTGATTTTTAGTGACAGTAAAACAATTGATATACATAGATAAGTATTTCATTACTTTTTAAATTAAACCGTATTTATTTCTTGATGGAAATAGAATAGCCAACCTCTTGGCTTGGAAACAATAATCGCAATTAATCATTTACCCATCAATGGGGACATGTCAAATCAGAAGATCCAGCAGACTTTTTGCCTCGAGGCGTGCCACCAAGGCAATCTGATGTCAACTATGCGAGGGACCTAAAAACATAGAATAAATTGGTCTCCTATTATTCAGTGCAGGTCCTAATATTAGGTTATTTTTATTGTATTATGTGGTTAGTTCAGTTAATTTAGTATTGTCGAATGGTATACCGGTTTATTTTTCTTGTTTACTCGCAATTGTTTTCACCTCAGAGCTGTCACTCGAGTTTCTCCTAATCTGAATGGTGTGTATCTGGAAGTGTACAGAAAGGTGTTTAAATGGTTAAAATTTAAGAATGACAGTAAATGACGGAATGAGTTGTGAAGATAGAAAGGAAGGGGCGGGCAAAGGAAAAGATTAGATTAGCAGTGTTCACACCAAACGCCCTGATGTGGTGACGGTAAATAATACTGATGTAATAAAACCAAAAATTTGACCTGAAAAAAATAAAAATTTAAATATAAAAAACCAAAACTACTTACCAAGAAACCAACCTGAAAAAAAAGAATGAAATATAAAACTGAAGGAAATAAAAAAGTACATAATTGAAAAATGAACTGAAAAATAAATTCTGGAACCTAAATACCAATATATTTTATAATATTGAGTATATTAGATAGTATATAGAGATCAAGGTTTATAGAAAGAAGGTTGCGCCACGCGCAGGTCCGTTATTTTTTTTCGTTTGACAGGGACGTCAAATGACGTCAATAAGTATTTCTGTTGACATTTTGTTTCGAGGCGCATGCACACCGTTTATAGCAATAATTTTTGAAATAAATTGTGTGTAAATTTTGTAAATTGTTTGAAATAAATTCTTGTTTATAATTAATAATACCAACAATGAAGTGCTCCGTGAATTTTTGCAATAATGTGAAAGGAAAAGTTAGTGGTAAGAGTTTCTTCAACTTTCCATCAGATGTTGGGTTATCAAAAATTTGGTCGGAGTTTTGCCAGCGAAAAAAAGAATTTAAAACCAAACATGCAGGCATCTGTGAGGATCATTTCAATGTAAATTGCTTTGACAACGAGTTGCAAATTAATATGGGTAAGTAAATTTATTAGTTTTTTAAAACTTAATTTATATAACGTGCACAAAATTAGGTTATGCTAAACGTAAAATGCTAAAACATGGGAGTATTCCAACGATAAGCTCCAAACAAGTGGCATCGGAACAACAGGAACCTTGCGCAGAGGACGGAGACAAGGAAAATGCTATTGTTGACTTCGACATTACTGACGAACTGACGAATGTTGGGACTGAGTTAAGACAGCCGCTTCAAAATGTACCAGTTAAACAAGCGAATACGTTACAAAAAAAAATGTAAGTATATTTAGTTCTATGGTGTATAACTTATCTTATGATTATTTTGATATAAAATAGTGAACACCTAAGGAAAGACAACAGATTGTTAAGAAGTGCTCTGAGAAATTCTTTGAAAGAAATTCGAAAATTGAAGGAAACATCTAGTAATGCCAAAGCAAAACTTGAGCACGACTTTAAAATAATGGAAGAGCGCTGTCGCAAAATTGAATATGCGAAGGAGAACATGGAGTGCAAGCTAAAAACCATATTCACGGAAGGTCAAGTAAATAAGATGCAGACTGATGTGAAACAACTGAAATGGTCGGAGGACGACATAGCACAGTCAATAACGCTTTACTCTACAAGTGCAAAAGCGTACAAACTGCTATACAAAAAAGGTTTTCCACTTCCAGGCATACGAACGCTACAAAACTGGGCAAAAAGGATTCACATATCCTCAGGAATAATTGAACCAGTATTTAAAATTTTAGCTGCATCGGTACAAATGACTGAAATACAAAAATTGTGTGTCCTGAGTTTCGATGAAATGAAAATTGAAAAGAAATATTTATATTGTACGCCGTCCGACTCAACATTAGCTCCTGCAAATTATGTACAAGTTGCTATGCTAAGAGGTATGTTATATCATTCAAACCATATAACAGTATGAAAAACTTACTCTGCATTATTAGGATTGATGTCGAAGTGGAAACAACCCATTTTTTATGATTTCGACTGCAAAATGACCGTTGATCTTCTGAAACATATTATTCAAAGAACGACTACTTGTGGATACATAGTTGCTGCTGTAGTATGCGACTTAGGGGGGAGTAATAGAGCATTGCATAATGAACTCGGAATAAATGAGGATAAACCATGGTGTGATCTTGATATATATGTATATATACCTTTATTGATTTTAACATTGTATTTTCAGGTTCCTGTTCAACAACGAAAAAATTTTCGTTTTTGCCGACGTTCCTCATTTAATAAAACTTCAGAGAAATCATTTCCTTGATGATGGTTTTACTATTAACGGGAAACTTGTGAAGACCGATATTATTTTTGAATTGCTAAAATGCACGTCAAGTGACTTGAGTATAACTCATAAAATATCAATTAGTCATCTTAGTGTCAGCGGGCTGCAAAGACAAAAAGTAAAATTGGCAACAAAACTTTTTTCACATTCCATCGCGCAAGCCATCACAAGAGCTGCTAGTTTAAGGTATTTAAATGGCAAAAATTGGGAAGAATGTCATCAACTATTTAAAGTGGTAAAAATGCTATACCTATTGCTATAAGTATTATACATTATAAAGATATATATAATTTCAGACTAACGACTGGTTTGATGTCATGAATTCCCGGGTACCTCGAGGAGATACAAGAAGTCGATGCCATGCTTATGGTCTTGATCTTGATTCCCAGAATTAAATTTCTGGACTTCATGACCGAAATGGTTAAAAATATGAGAGCAATAGGAAAACGGGGATTGCTTCCATATCAAAAAGGTAAGAACTTCAATTCTCGTCTGGTTTTGAAAATTTTAAAACAATTGTATTTCAGGCATTATACAGTCCATACATGCTCTCAAGTGCATGTTTCCTAATTTACAAAGTCGATTTGGGATAAAGTATATATTGACCTACCATTTAAATCAAGATATACTGGAAAACTTTTTTGGAGTTATGCGAGCTAAAGGCGGTCTGTATGATCATCCAGATCGGCAGGCATTCAAGTACCGCCTCAGGGCTTACATCCTAGGACGCAATCAAGGCATTATATCCTCCGATGCAAATGTAACAGCTGAAGATACGATGGAAAGCAATAAAGATGAACACATTGATTCTACATCGCAACCTTCACTAACTGGTAATAAAACATACGTAAATTGGTCTTTATTAATATAATTTATTTACACGCATGGATAGGTGTAATATTCAAAAAAATAGGCGTTGTCCCCTCCGAGAGCAATGAGGACAATGAAGAGCCAGAATTGGAACCTCTGGAATATGATGCGCTGGAAAATGTCGCGGGATATATATGCCACAAGTTGCCGGAGGAAACTGCCGATCTAACCGAGATACAAGGCTCGGAGAAAACATTTTCTTGGGTGGCTCACCTAAGTGAAGGTGGCTTATGCAAGCCATCTTCGGAAATGATGGGGCACATGGCGGAGCTGCATCAAGTATTTAATATAGTGAACGGAGATGACCTTCTCATAACTAGTAATTATTTAAAAATTCACATGGACAGAGCCAACCATGTGCCATGTAGCGCAAAGATAAAGCGTTTATTTTTCCGGGCTCGGATGTTTATGAAAATAAGAAAATTAAACAAAGAAATTATTGAAAATACAATGAAAAGAAAAAGAAAATACAATAAAATAATAACCTAATTTCACAATTTTTTTATTTATTAAAATATTACTTCTTTTCAGAGAGTAAAATAAAGTTTTATGGTTTATCGTCTTTATAGTTGTGTGGTCAATTACTTTACATAAACAGTTTACATTTTTACACAAATAAATACCAATAACATATAAGTATCTTGTGTAGTTTAAGAGATATACGCTTGTAATTTCCAAATTTCAAAGGGATGTAACTCTGAAAACATACGAGAACGACAAGAAGTGTTGCTTTTGTTGGAGTTACCGGATAAAACTACAACAACAAAAAAGCAACAACAAAATCGGAGCGTTCGAGTAACATTAAACCTGTTCCAACTTTTCTTGATACGACTTTTCAAGTTTGGCATTTGTACCGTGTGTTGTGACCCTAGCGATTTTAGAAATACTTATTGACGTAGATGCGCAGAACGAGATCACTTTTCTTTGTTTACTGGCACAACCTTTTATTCTATAAACCTTGTATAGAGATAGAGTTTTATGTGCATACATATATATAAAAAGCTATGCATATAAAGGCTCCGCCATCTAACGTTTTTTTTTTCAACTAGTGCTTATTTCGTGAATGGTAACACTTAGCTCATGTCTGATTTTACAGATAATTAGTTTTTCCCTCCGCTGAACGAATATGGTTGTGTAACGCTGGGAACAACGCCCGCGATCGCCTTATCTTTTCAGATGAAGCTCATTTTTATCTTGGCGGGTATGTAAACAAGCAAAATTGTCGCATTTGGGGCACAGAAAACCCGCACGCATACATTGAAAAGCCGGTGCACCCAAAACGAGTCACTGTTTGGTGCGGATTTTGGTCCAGAGGCATAATTGGGCATAAAATGAGCAAGTGGCCGTTACAGTCAATGGCGATCGTTATCGGGCCATGTTGAACGAATTTTTGTTCACCAAAATTGAAGAGGATGATTCGCAACATTTGGTTTCAACAGGACGGCGCTACGTGCCCCACAGCCGAAGCTACAATCGATGTTTTCGAGCATTTTCAAAAAAAAAAGTTATTTGGCGGACCCTATATTAGAAATAGATAAACAGTTACAAAATAAATTTTAAGTACACAGAAGAGAGATAGAAACAAAACAGAAAATAGAATACATATGATACATGCAACACAGGAGATTCATCCGTAGTTGCGAACTATATTCTATTTTTTCGTTCTCGTGTATTTGTACTATATACTAGGTAGTTAGTTGTAAGAAATATGAGATCTAGCTCATCGGGAAGCTAGCTTAAAATCAATTTCAAAATTTTTACCGAACAGACGCTCATAAAAACGTTTTCATTAGATTAAATTAAAGTATCAAAATTAATATATCAGTTAATGGTATTGTTAATTAAGAAGGAAAACGAAACACACAGTAAACCCAGGTAAAAACACAAATCGTATTATACAATATATACATATACAAATAGTAGAAGAACAGTAAATATTTGGGTATACAAATAAGTTTTGATGGTTTTTTGTAACTTTGGAGTTGTATTTAAAAAAGGTAATGTATTAGGTCATTAAGTATGAAATGTACGATTTTCATAAGAGCTGAATTTGAGAGTTGATATCTCTGACACTTGAATATAACGGTTTTTAAATTTTTTCTTATCATGAAGGTGCATTTTGAATCTTCTGATATAGAGTGGCTTTCATAAGACAATGGAACGATAAAAAATGCGGGTAATTTTCGAATATGAACCAATGCAAATAAACCACGTGGAAGACCGGCGAGTAAGTTGAATAATGATAACCTGAAAAGAAATCGGTGCAAAGCTTGCGTTTCTTTACTGTCACGGTATAAAATCGAATTTTTTCTACACCGCATTATAACGGTTGATGAAAAATGGATCTTATTCGACAATCGAAAACCTTCGGCACAATGCTTGGGTAAAAAAGAGGTTCCGAAACAGAGCCCTAAACCGAACATTCATCAGAAAAGGTGTCTGTTTGGTGGTCCAGCGCCGGAATTATCCATTAAAGGTTTATGAGATCTGGTCAATCCATAACAGCAGATGTCTACTGCAATCAGTTGGACTTGATGATAAGAGAGCTTTCCATTAAACAGCCTAGATTGGTCAATAGAGAACGTCCAATCCTCTTACAAGACAACGCGGAACCACATGTCGCTCGAACAACGCTACTCGAATTAGAGGAGCTAGGCTTGGAAACTCTCTGTCAGCCACCGTATTCACCAGACCTTGCACCAACGGACTACCACTTATTCCAGACATGGCATCCCATTTTTGACTCAGCATACAGATTCCGCGGTGAAAAAATTTCTGGTGTTTGAGGCGATCCAATAACTCACCCGATTGTTGATTGGCAAGGTGCGATTTCCGGTGAATATGGCGGGTGATGTAGGATATCCCATTGAAGTGCTTTCAAATTTTCCTTGACGACTTTTTCAACATGTGGCCGATCGTTGTCATGCTGGAAGATCACTTTGTCGTGTCTTTTGACATGGAGGAGGTTTAAGCTTGAGAGCATTCAAGGCTCAATTGCATTAATTGTTGTCGGTAAGGATCCCAGTGATTTCGGAAGGCTGCAGTAGCTTATAATATAATGGAGGTAACGCCACCTCTTCTAAATCCCTCGAAACTTATTGTTAGAAATAAAAGGACCTCCATGGTGACGCCATGATAATAAATCCTGCAGCCGATAAGTTTACCTTAAAATAAAAACAAATACTATAAAAACTGATACAAATCCATACTTACCATCCGCTTTTTTACATTACCTTTACCTTATTTTTTGTTGTTAATTCTAAATCTATATATTTATTACAATATTTACATAAAATTCTCATGTTTGTTTGTCTGTCCCGTCTAATCTAGGATGTTCCTCGTGCGATTGTGATACAATTTAGACGGCTCATTGTACATACGTCAAAAAGATATCTCAATTATTGGTGTTAATATTAAACAATGACCACACCCATTGGTTATTTTGGGATCAATAAATAACTGCTAATTATCTACACATAATACATAAGATATCTCAAATATGTGTTTGTTGTTTAGATTATTTATTTACTTAGGAAACGGAGTTTTCGAAAATAAAAATTTGTAGGACAGTTTACGAAAATTATCCAAAGACATTTTCTTTCTTCTTTATTACTGTGTGTGGAAAAGATATTATATTTCGTGAACTTATTAGTTTTATATGAATTTGAACCTTTCAAATACTTGTTATTACGTATGTATATTTACACATCTATTCAGTTCCTTTAAAATTAAAACTTAACTATAACTTAAATAAAAAACTAAACAATTAAAAACTACTTTATTTTTTATTATAATGATTGAATGTGCTTTCTTTAATGAGCTGCTCATAATTATGTATTCACGAGAACCAAACTTATAGTATATAAATATATGCAGATCAAATAAGTCGAACAAATTTACATACAAAATTTGTGTAAATATTTAAGAAATAATTTAAATCATCAACTTAAATTATTAAATTAAAATAAATTAATAATAATTTACATTTAAATAGCGTAAAAATATGAATCTAAGCTTAACTGTCAGCGTGTAAACAACAAAATTGGTGCAGTGGTTGGAAAGTTGTTTACTTTTGAAAATGGAGAAAAATAATGAAAAATTGCGCTATATTTTACAGTATTATTACGATAAGGGGAAAAACGCTGGACAGACTTGTGAAAAAATGTGCTGTCTACGGTGAATGTGCTGTATCAAAATCTCGTTGGAAGCGTTTGGTCGCAACTCCAGATTCATTGGTGGTTGGGGTGGGATTGAACAATATCCTAAGTTGAGTATTTATGAGGATGTGCTTGTTCTCGAAGCGATCTGTTAGGTGTCGCCACGCCTGATTGAAATGGCCGTCAATGAGAGGGGATTTCTGGACTATTTCCTTCGCTTCATTTCGTGTCTTTTGATTGAGGTCGATTATTGCGGATATAGAGCGCAGAGAACTTGTTTCGAAATGTCGGCCATAATTCGTAGTCACCTTTGAATACATCAGGAAGTGGACGCAGTAAAAAACTTAAAATGGTTGTTAACAAGAAACTACTATTCGGTTTTTTTATTATGTTTATTCCTTTTCTTCTTTTTTAGTATATATAATTAATATCACAATATAATTTCACCAAACAATACTTAAATACTCCTAAGAATTTTCCTTGTGTCCTGCGTAAAATAGTTTTCCTGGGAAATGTAAACAATTAATTTGTCGCAAGTTTTGTAGTAAGTTGGGCCCAAAGAGAACAAATTCTTTGTTCACTGTACTTTATTTCTTTTGCTTTATGAATTACACTAACACGCAAAGAATGTAGCGCCCACGGAGAGTTAGTGTATCTTCCTTCATATTCCTTGTCGTAAAGGCGGTCGTTCCATAAATATTCTAATCGTCTTTGATGCGAATTATATTATAAGAAAGTTTAACCGATGCGGAATTCCGCGATGATTTCACCGAAGGAATACGTGAGACAAGTCTAATCCATGACTATTTCACACAGTAAAATAAATTATTCATTAAATTCATTACATAATTTTATTATTTAATATTAATTTAATACGCCACCTTTTCTCCGTCTCGAACTTCCTCTCCCACAATTGTAGTTTCTTTTCCTCCAAGAGGACATAATATAGCGTGAAAAGCTTTCACAACGATGTCAGCCGGAAGATATTGCCACACTGACTTAAGATAGTGTATGTAAGTTTTCTCAAAGCATCTATGTTTACATATAGCAGTTTTCTTCTTTTTTTAACTGTCCTCAATTATTTTTCTTGTCTGCCACAATTACCTTCTACATCGTCACTCTGTCCTCATCACTTTGTTGAATTTCGATTTCTTTAGGCAGCCATTTGTTGTGTTTAATTTGTTGTTTGTTTTTGATTAGCCACAACTTTTGTAGTACGCTTTGCTGGTCTTTAAAATGCTTTGTATCCATTCCCGCAAGTCATCCAGTGCACTTTGACTCAAAATTCTGTCCTCTATAATATATGTCACGATGCTTTCATGCTTTCTTTTCGGCAATATATTCATAATTGACCATTTTGTTTTCCATATTACTATAAATATTTTTTGAGTGCTTAGTGTTTTCAGTTCAAAATTACTGCAATGAATGATTTCTGCCTCTAACCTTGTAAATGTATATGGAATTACATTACGCCATATGCCAATGAGGGTTGGTGGAAAAGTTCAATTTATTAGCAATTAATAACTTTCTATTATTGAGTCCTTAACAGAAAATCTTCGCAATTAACTAGTTGAAAAATATTTCTATTGAAGTTTTAATTATTTTGATACTTCGGTAGCGTAAAACCGTGTTGCTGGCATGTTGTATACATATATATAAATATAATTGCTTTTGTAATAATTAATTTCAAAATATTAATGACAAGTTTTTTGTGTTTTTCCCCTAATTTTACTTGTTAAAAATAAAAATAGGTGTAAGTACCATAAACAGGTAGGTTAAATTTTTAAACAGAACAAACCGGGTCGTCTCGGGTCAAGTATATTTGGGAAAGTTTCTCATAATTCTCTGGAGTTTTATAAACTGCGAACAATTCAATGGACACTCATCCGCTTCAAAAGTTATAGCTTTGGAAAGCTGGACACTATAGCAATTATAAGCATTTTAGGAGGAAAAATAAAAATATACTGCCTAAGGCCCTTGGGTTAACATTTAAATATCTAATACTCTTTGAGTTACATGGTTTCATATTCGGATAAAAGTCGCAAAAATCGCTTCTACAGAGCCTTATGACGCATTGTTCATCTTGGGTATACACACAGAATACTGTGCGAGTGTGTCTTCGGTACAGAATATTTGTATGATTTAAAATTACCTTTTTCTGGCACATTAACTATAGAAAGTATAGTTAATATATTGGAGTATAAACTGTTTTTTGGTGCGCAAACCAGTTAAGCCCTAAACCGAAGAAAACCCGTTTTAAGGAAACACCATACTATATTAGAGTAGGGAATATAAATAAACAAGGACTTAATTTGATGGATATTTGATGATATTAAGGAGGTGAACTTATTGCATTGATGAAGAAGATGATGTTTTAACACTTTACAGGGTTTAAAATAGGCCGAAGAAACACTAGTTGACAGTATTACTAATAATATTATTATGCCCCCGGGATTAAGCATTTGAGTTTGAAAGAATTATATATTATTAAATGCGTAAAGTTAAATTCGAATATCCGACACGAATTCAGAAGGATTAGGTAGCTGATATAGTGGCCTTTCAAAATGTATAACGTTTGTCCAAGTTATGTTTTTCGTTGAACAAAAAGTTTCTCGAAGTGTTTGACTGCTTCAAGAGATAAAAAAATTGGGCATTGACGACAGATTTCAGCCTATGCATGGCTGAAACTTCAGGAGCAGGTAGCTATATAGATATAGTGACCTTTCGAGCAATATTCTAATCTTTTTCAGATTTAATATTTTACTCTGAGAGACACCTTACATTGTGACTGCTAATTAAGCACGTATTTAAATTCGTATTTTGGTTTGGCTTAATTCGCGTCGGATTTACGAATTTAACTTCGCGCACTTTATAGTATTTATTAGTATACCTTGAAATTTAAAATAAACCATTCATGTACTTACGAGTTTTAATTTAATTTTATTCATCCACATGTCTGAATAAGTTGTGGTGAAAAAACTTATGAACTGTTATTACGCTCTACTCTGTTAAATGATTCGCATAAACATGATTTAGCGCAATTAACATATATCTCAAAAACTATATTACTTCCAACAGCCAGTATCCCTATGATTTTATTCTTGAGGTTGTTGGACATGTAGCTACTGTTGGATTTGATGCTTTGTCTCTAATTTAAGCGTCTTGTATCGCCCTTTTTCTTGTGTGTTTTCTGGAGGTTCACACTCAAAGGAAGCCATCGATAACGTATTTTCATTTAGCACTTCGCTACTCTGCAGAAACATTATGACATTGGGTAGTTTTTCGAATGGACAAGAAACTTTTTTCCACTCATTGAATTCCATTACTTGCTTGGACAGTTGTGAGCATTTTTCAAAATTAATATGATTGTTGTCTAATCTAAAAAATATAAAAGTAAAATGGGCACATTCAAAATATATTTTGCGCTAAACAAACCGATTGGAACAACCCTCATTTAAGAAGTACAAATCCTTAACAAATAAACTAAAGAATGGAATTATAATGCGTTCTCGTTCGTTAGTTGCACCCTCCGAACGCCACATAGCAGCTTTAAGAGTTGAACGATAACTATTAAAATTCGATGTGGGATCCATTTGATGCTCCAGTACCGAAAATTTGGCAGATTGAATCTTAGACCACTATAGAATTTTATGTAAGGAAGTTAAAGTTGTAGTAGTCATGATAATATATTTTTCACAAATACCGTCTTTTTTAGTCTGGATATTGGTGCCAAATTAAGTCCTGCTATTATTGCCACTAAACTGTTAAAATTTCCAATATTAAAACATTCACGTGCTGTCTCAATCCAGTATTCAATTATCCGCACTCGTTGCTTCTTCTTGGGATACTGCAAGAAAAGAATTGTCTATGATGTGTGTTGCATTACTACGAGGGTAGTCTGAAAAGTTCTAGGCATAAAAATCCAATAATTTTCCATTATTTTAATACATCATTAAAATCTGAATGTGGAAGGTCTTTAAAATATCCATCTACACTTGCAAATGCTTTTTTTGGTGTAAAACGCTTTTCAATCAGGATTTTTTCAGTTTTGGATTAGATAATAGTCAGAGGAAGCCAAATCAAAGTCAACACTTGTACAATATATGAATAAAAAATTATTCCTTTCTTCTTTAAAGGTCTTTTCTAAAGAACTTTTGTATCCAACTGATGCAAAATCTTACAATATTTATGTTGATAATCCATCAACAAAACACCTTTCTAATCCCAGAAAACTGCAGCCATAACCTTTCCTGCTGATGGAACCGTCTTTACCTTTTTTGTTGCACTTCCATCGGATTCAATACATTGTATCAACTGTTCTTTGCCAAATACGCTTGAGAAATACGCATTCGAATACTTTGTCGTAATTTTTAGCAAATGCTTCACCCATCTTGGATAAAGCTTTTTCATATGTACGTACACCCTGTGCAAAAAAAAGCCACACTAGTAATCTTCCGTTGTTCGTACAACATTTAATAATAAAATTAAAGCTACGGTTTCACTTTTTTCATATCATTACATCCCTACTGTAAAAAAATCTACAAAATTTCCTATGTTTGTTGAAAAACAAACAAAAGTTTCTATCTATAACCAAGAGCCGCCGAGCTTCCATACGCACTTGGTTTCGGTCGTGCCCGCGGACTCTGAAGCAGACAGAGCAGGCTTGAAAATCGACATTACCCAGTGCACTTCCTTCGTTGAGCATTGAACAATGACTCACTTCAGTTTCATCAGAATCGAATCAGTAATAATCCCCTTAGCACCGTAGTCTCAAATGGGTTATATTTTATTACATTTTCTTTTCAATGTTTTTAATTTAGTTTATGTACAATAAGTAAAATAAATTATACTTTTAATTAAAATTGTGATTGGTTTGCTTATTTTTATTAGAAGTCAACTGAGAAACGGTACGTTTTTGCGGAAGAACGGTTGAACTATTAGTAAAGTCCAATTTGCTTTCAAGAAGAAAGATTTAATTTTTTAACCTCACTCAACTGCTTTGCAAAACTATTAAATTTATTCTATGAGACTTTTTTACAGCCTGGACATAGAAACACGAGGGCACTTTTATAATATTTGATGTGTAGAGTAAAAGAAAGGGAAAGGCCAATTCGTTTGCAACAAAATTTATTAAACATATTAGCCTAGGGTTGGAAACAACGTTCGTTGGGTTGTGCTTATTTATTATTATAATATGTATCCAAGATTACCATCTTGATAGCACTACATACAACAAATTTATTTCTATACCAAACTCGATGCAAATATGGAAAATGAACAATATAACATTAAGTTAAGTTCCAAAAATATGGCATATATAAAAACTCGAACCTTGTTACCGAGGGCTTAAGTTACCGATATGAGGGCTTAAAATGTCAAACCTTCGAACCTATCTTTAAGAAAATCTCGAAAACACTTTTTTGCGGATATCTCCACTAAAACTGATTAAAAAACTTATACAATATGCGGAATCTATCTATCTCTAAATAATATAATAATATAGCATGTTCTTGGAAGAAATTTCTGTAAACTAGTATAATATTCACATCCATAATATTATTAAACAAAACTATATTCTATAACTAAGGCAGTTTTCTATAAAACAAACTAGAGTTCAGAACTAAAGATAATAAATTTCATGGCTCGGAGTCGTGTACTCCAGACAATATATTATACATTTCTGAAATAAAACTAAAATTTCTTAAAGCAAACAAACTGTAAATTATTGACACACAGCTCTTTATTACAGGGACACATTAGGCGACTTACTTTAACTATTTCAGTTGCGGTAAGGTAGCTCAAGTGATTAAACCACTGGATATACGATTCCAAGTTACGCGTTTTTTTAATATCACTCAGGGACGTACCGCAAACACCAATCCGTACACAATCTTGGCCACTAATGTAACCTACTGCTTGACTGGCATGATATTCTTTGGCAAACGCTTGCACAAATTCTTCTGGTCCAATATGTGAAAGACGCTCCAGTTCAACTGTTGTCAGCTGATGAGCCAAATGAGCTGGGCTGGGACACAAGTCCATAATTCCTGAAATATCGTTAATTGAGGACGCCGAACTTGAGTTTGTAAAATGTTCGGACAAATTATGCAATGTTAAATTAACAGAATTAATAGAATTTGTTGAGTTAGAACTTTGTGTATTATGATGATGTGTTTTCAAATTTTGCATATGAAATTCACTTGGATAAGTACGGAAAGATGAGGCTCCCACTGTTAACAATGACTGCAGCGGCGTTTGGTTATTGGGGCTCCCAATTACTTTTGCAGCTATTTTCGAATCCGTTTCAATAGTATGTGCTATTTCTTTACTCTTTGTAATGGGATTAATTGAGTTAATTGCTGTAGTTTTGATGGCGACGGATTTATTAGGTGTTATCTTAACAGGATGTACCTCAGCTGATTTAAGGGACTGCAAAAATTCCTCGTATTTCTCTAATACTGTTAAACGTTGCACAAGAAGCTGCAATATACACGAAACTTTTTTCCCTAGCGCGTTGTCGATATATACACATTTGCGGGCCAGAATGCGGACCTGCTGCATCAAGCGTTCGTCTCGGAAGTCATACGGGAAGGTTTCGATCCATTCAGACAAAAAGCGTATGCAGTTTTGTGCTGAAAGCTGCTTACACTTCTGTTCATTCTTTTGTTTGTGAGGAGCACCCTGTCGTCCTCCATTATCAATGCACAACTTAATTGGCGAAATAGAGGGAGAAGTGTTTCTTTGTAAACAGTTGTTGAATGGTTGAGCATCATCCACAACATCACATGTTTTTTCTTGTTGGTTCTGGTCCCATTTCGCGGATATCTTGCTTAGCAATTCGTGCGGTCTAATAAAAAGCCGAGCACTTAGTAAAAATGAAAAAACATAAGTACTATCCGGATAGTAGGCCCAAGTTGGCACAATGTGCTCAATGAGTGTCTCTAGTGATCCAGACACTAAATTGCCATCACAGTAAACCAGAGAATTCTGCTGGGTGAACTCATCTATTTCTTGCTGCTCCTGTTGATTCTCTGTTAAAAGCGTTTGCGGCTTTATATATTGATATCTGTTTCGGCCAGAGCTATGCCCTTTTTTCCTGTCAACATCATTAGAAGATCGAAGACAATGTTGGGCTGAGATTGGTATTAAAGAATTGGGCAATGTTGGACTGCTGGATTTAATTTCAACTGTTGTAATGGTTTCGGTGCTATTAGCTCTGTTTACGGACAGCACGCGACTACTGCCACTACCACTGTTGATTTTAGTAGACGTCGGCAACATTTGGAGTTTGGCAGTCGGCTCTGCATGACACGAAATACTTTAATTTCGTAGGAGAACCTAAACAAAGACATTTTATAATTAATATTAAATCATCACATGCTTCATAAGATAACTTCAAAATTTAAGTAAGCAATTATTATGTAAATATGAATTTTTTCTAATGTTGTTACTATGTTACTATTATATACTGAGATTGTTCATTTAAGCGGACCGAAAATGAATTTGCCTACAAAATTAATTCATTATACATGTTATTTTATAACATGAAAAAACACAAAATTCGCTATATTTTTTGAACAGACCTCGTATATGTATACAATATTGTTTATTTAGTTTTCCATATAAAGTACAATAAGTCATAACATAAAGATTATTTGAATACAAATCACCTTAAATACAGAAGTGCGTGAAGTTAAATTCGTAAATCCGACGCGAATTTAGCAAAGACACAAACCAAAATACGAATTTAAATTCGTGCATAATTAGCAGTGCCAAGGTGTTCAGATTTACTTATTCGTTTAGTAAAACATACAATCTGAAAACGGTTTGTATATTGTTGGAAAGGTCACTATATCAGCTACCTATTCCTGAAAAGTTTAGCCGTGCACAGGCAAGGATGTGGCGTCGGATTTACGAATTTAACTTCACGTACTTTAAATACAGTACGAGTAAACATAACAAAAAATATATTTTGGTGCTCAAATTAGCTACATTTGTGCAACAATTGTAAATTCAAATATCTCAGGAACTGGACCCAGTAAATCCAAAATACCTGATTTGTTATCAGCGCAATGTAATGCTTTTTTTCATGAGAAAAGGGTTACAAACGTTGCTAAAGTATATAATAAACTTGGCAAAAAATATGTACATACATTAAAATTTGTGTTATTGTTTTCGTTTAATTTATTAAAATAAATTTTATAATTATGTTTATAATAAAGTTTATAATTAATAAATGTTTTGTATGAGACGAGAACTAAAATGCTTACGTTGCTGTCAAAATGAAAGTGGAACACGCAGTCTTATGGAAGTGGCTGAAACCGTACAAAATGCCCAATCGTGTTGTTGGTTTTGGCGGTGACCCCAACAACAACCCCAAAAAATGGTTTTACTACCGATTTTATAGCCCTTTAAAATTTAATCACCAATATCTCCTAACCTACAGCACATATCGGATTGACCTAGGTTCCTTGGTTAGGTACGTTATGGTCCCTAACAGTGATGGCTTAAGGATCCCTACATTCTAGGTATTGGGATTATTACATGTGTTAATAATGCATTTTACTTAGGAAAAATTAATGAATTGGAAGAAAAAGTAGTAAATATCTTAAATTGCGTTTTTCTCGAAATCTACATATAAAGTGTTCAATGGGCTATAAAACCAGAAGTGACCACGCATTTTTGGAGTTGTTGTTGGGATCAGCGCCAAAACCAACAACAGCACGATAAGGCATTTTGTACGGTGACCATTTAATTTGTTCCATTTAATCTTTTATCTATGGCATGGCAAATATTTGAAGCCTCGAATAACACGGAACAATTAATCGTGCTATTCGAGTGACGCCTGTATTTAAGATTTTAAATTTTAGCACTCTCACACCACTCGTAACCAACAAGTTCGGTGTGTTTTTACTTCATTCGAATTCTCTCACCATCCTGAATGTCTGGAAAAAGAGCAAAAAAATCGAGCGAAATGGGCTAAAGTAGATTTGTTCCAAAATCACAAAGCAATATTTATGGTCTACATCAAAGATATTTGGCACTCACTCACAAAATATGTACGTTTGAATTATGTTGGTTAACCTTTTCTGCTGCTACATAATTTATGGAGTTGTAGTCAAACGCTTTTGTAAAATAATTCATGTCATTTACTTTTTGTGTAATAAGGTAATAACGAGAATGGCATATTTCACTATTTATTTATGCAGCACAAAAACAGTATTCTGTTTTGAACTACCTAATTAGTTTTCACAATTTATGGGAGCTTGTCGCTTTTTTTTTTTAAAACAATTTTTATAGCTGTTACACACTATATATTTTGATGTCATGTCAATGAACTATTAGTTTCAGCTTCCCATATATCACTAGACTCTATTTTAGTTTAATCTAATATTTAATTAACTTGTTACGGCTTTTTTAAGTTATCTTGTAAAAGATTATTATGACTTTTTGTTAACACCAAATACACAATGGGGTAGATACAATTTTAGACGCTGTACTATACAAGATTGAATGGTTAACGAATATTTGCCCACTATTTTACTGTTACAGTATTCCTGTATTTAAAAGCTTATGGTTATTATTGACATATATACATTTTTTATCCTTTCTTTGAAAATCGCTTGTGCCAAAAAATTGTAAGGCATCTTTCCTCCGCCGTAATAAAGTCAACGTCGTATTTGTTTGTCAGCTAAGATTCGGTGTAAAACAAACGCCAATAAATATATATTCCGACGAAACGTTTACTTTTTTCGCGACCAATTGTCAGAAACTGATGCACACAGGGTGAAATTGTTCCTAATACAACGTGCGTTCAAATAGCAACGAATTAGGGTGGTTTATATATTATACTTACTGGATGGAACGTAAGTATGATGACTTTGAAAATTAGTAAAAATAAACTATAAATGCAATAAGAAAACCTAATATGCACTTTTGAAGTAAAAAAAATTATGGTCTATCTCCCCTGATTATTATAAAAAATCAAATAATTGACTAAATTAAACTAATTGGGCAAATCTTAAAAAGACTACCTCGAACCCAATAGAAAATTGCCGTTGCTGAGGTTAACAAAATTTTCTACCTAAACCATGCCTATTCTATCTTCCAAAATATTTGCGATAATGTCCTGGAGGAATCACTAGCAGCTGCTGGAAATTGTGACGCGACAGAATACCTACCAACTTTGTAATTTTAAAGCGAACATTAATAACAAACATAAAAAAGTAAAACAACCATTGTAGCAATTAGATTGCTACGAACCGCTGCACCGAACTCGAAAATCGATGTTGCTTAGTCTCAATATTCACAAATTATTGAAAAATAGAGTAAAAGGTATGTAATTGTAACAAATAGACATAGTAAAAAACCAAGTCTGTGTTATGGGTTTTCTTGCAATAACTTTTTGTTTTCAATTGTAGTGGTTGTGGATATTATATCATCCCGAAAGAAGAAGTATTTGGTGGACAGTAATCTAAGTAGCAAAGCTTAATATATCTTACAGCTGTATTAAGCAAAGCAATAGAAGGTGTTTCTTCAAATAACGATTTTCATTACTAAAGCACAAAATTCATTTGAGTTTCATTGAAATTTTACGACCTTCATGTAGAGTATTTTCTTTTTCTTCTGTATACTGCTGGAATGCAGTTAAGCAGATACGTATTTGAAATTCGACTGTGGTAGAATAAACTTCAGTGGGACTCGCCCGTTTCAAGGTAACTTAAAGTGGCTGCAAGCTATTGGTCCACCATTCTAAAATTTTTAAATTTTATTCACAGATTGCAATCTTTTAAATAAAACAATATATAAACCTTAACCAGTAAGAAAGCTATATTCGGCCTGGCCGAATCTTAGATACCCTACACCTAAAAGTTTGAACACAGTGGCGGAGCTAGGGTGTGGCGGTCCACTCTGGGCTGCACAATGTCGGCGGTGGCAGTTGGGGAAATCAAGTAGTGACTTATTGAATTCTAGGCATTTTTGGGGCTGCAAGTTGATTAACCGTCCCGGGCTCCATGAGTCCTAGCTACGCCTCTGTATAACTAGTAGGCGTGGTCATTACCTGTTCCAAAACAAAATAACTAGCTTAATGGTTTTATTATTGTGTTCATTCGTCGTGGAACGATTTTGCCGATTTGGCACCTGCACACCACAAGAAACAATATATCTGCAAAGTTTCATCACGATGTCTTCATTGGCTCTCCTGTGATCGTGATTTCAATAGACCTATCGTCTCTATTTCTATGCGTTTCACATTTCGTGACAAAGTGAATATACCCTTACCTTAAGGTGTAGGGTATAAAAAAACTTAAATAGGTCGTCTGTTTTAGCATTTTTAAAAGCACAAGGATCACAACACACGATACAAATGCTAAACTTTAAAAGTGGTATGAAGAATAGTTGGAACAGGTTAAATGCTACTCGAATGCTTCGATTTTGTTGTTGTAGTTTTATACGGCAACTAAAAAAAATAGTTCTGGTCGGTCTCGTATGTTTTCGCAGTTACATCCCTTTGAAATTTCTTAAACTTTACAGGATACTTACATGTTATTGGTATCGTTGAAAGGCATTTAATACATCTTTCATTTATGACAATATTTTATTAAAAACGCTACAGTTTTAAAGAAAAAAGGAATTATAGACTTATGGTGTTTACGCCAAACACACCGCTCGTCAGGCTGCCTCTCCTGATCTGCCGAAGCCGTGCTCTCTCACGGCCAGACTTCGGCCACTCAGGAGAGCATCACCAAAAAACCAAACCTTCATATTCACATTCACTCAAAACACATTGTACAAATTACATTAAACAGTGAAAACAATATACAATTAACAACACATCCATCAAACCACCTTTTACCTCATCACTTCAACTAAACATATGGTAACATTTATTTCATTGATTAATTTCCTTCTAATACCACGTTTACACCGGCGCTAAATGGCTCATTACGCCCAAAAGCCAGAAATGAGAAGCCAAATGATCCCATTTCCCATACAAATTGCCAAATCACTCAATTATCGAAATCATCTCATTTTGGCGAATTATGCATAGAATATCAAAAAAGTATTTTCCTTTATTACTAGCTATTATATTAAAAGCACAACATCTTATAATAATAATAATATAAGTTTTCCTAATTTTTTTTTCCATTTTTAAATAATTTTGAAATACTCGACGTTGAAGAGAATACTCAACGGCTGCTAAAAATTTACCTAGGCCTCAGGGCTACATAAAATTTTGACGTTTGAATTCACGTTGAATTGATATTGAATTCTTATGTCAAAATTTTCTATATTGAGGAAAAAGTAACCAATTGAGGAAAAGTAACACACCCTAAGTAAAATGTATAATTAACCGACAAAAACCTAAGCCGGAAAGTTATATTTTAGTCACTGAATAGAAGCAATATTTTAATAAATGAAAAAAGTGTAAATATTATTAGGCGAAATATTATTAGCGATATTTTCGTTTTAATATATTTTCTTTTTAATATATTTTCGGCATTTCTCTTACCACTAACTTTTCCTTATTGCAAAATATCACTGAGCACTTCATTACTGGTCTTATTTGACAAACATTTCTATCAAAAATTATAGCTACAACCGGTGTGCTTTATGTCGTCATTTGACGTTCCTGTAAAACGAAAAAAAAGTAATAGTTGCGTGGCGCAACCTTATTTTCTATCAACCTTGGTAAAATATCAATGCTATTTTACCTTTGTGCCTCCATAAAACTACACTTTGTGCGTTTAATCCGACTATTTATGTACAATTGTTTATTTTCCATAAAGTAAATTCATACTGAACTGCTAGCGATTCGGTTGTCATTTATTACAGGTAGTTTTGTTTCCAGGAAATGATGTTTTATGCAAGAATGATAGAAAACAAGATTTAACCCCGATCTAGTGACTTCGTTCTGCACCTATGTACCTATAGTACATCCCGAGGGCAATGAAAAAGCATTACGGTTGAAACACAAAATGCGAATGTTATACTTCTCATGCGGTTTGGAGTTTAAACTATTGGAAAGAATAAAAGTGTAATATTTTAATAACTGAAAACAATTGTAAAATATTATTATGAGACTGTTTTATCTTTCGTTTGTTTAAAAATATACTTTCGGACATTTAACTGTGCACTTCATGACTTATCCTTATCCACAAATGTCCTTTAAAACTGATAGCTACAAGAACCTGCCAATATTCTGTATCGCATGACGTCATTCTCAAACGAAAAATTATAACGTAATCTTGTTTTTTATAATTCTTGTGGTTTATCTATTATATATGTATATATTAACATCAAGTGCTTTTAGTAATTTCTTTGTCACACACAACATATACTTGAACATACAGTACATTTAAAATTTTATGCACATATATATACGTTGTATATCTTTATTAGTAAATGTTAAAGATATATTCATTAATATACATTTATCTGCATAAATATGTATCTTTTTTATACAATACTAGATAATTTATTTACATAATTTATTAGTTAATGTGGACCGAATAATGCTGAAAATTCAATATTTCTAATCTTAACTCAAATTTTTAAGAACATAATTAACAATCAAAACGAAAATTGCAAAACTTATAACAATAATCAAATTTGAATAAAATGATTGCCAATTCGGATACGGATTCACAGCGGCGATACCTGCTGAATTTTCGTTATTGTTTACTATTAGGGACGCGTCGTCATTTGGTGCATTTTCTCTATTGCTTTTAGCTGTACTATGAACATCTATTCCATCAGAAACCGGTTGTGGCTGTGGTGCTGTGCCATCGTTTTTACTTTTAGAAGTCACTTGCAAAAGCTGATGCTGTTTTTGTAAACGTTTGTTAATTTCATCGCAGATTTCTGGAAATAGATCACGAAAATGTTGATTTTTTAGATTGAAAGCCAACGACTTCTTGGCATACTGCTGCTTTTCATAAAGCGTGGACTCAGTAGAGCCTAATGTTGGAGTTGTTTCCAGCTGAAATGGAAAATATTAATCGTTATGGAAATAACGTGAAAATTTTTAACAAATGTGAAATATTTATTTAATTTTTTTAACTATTAGCAACTAAAGGCTACCCAGATAGGCTATTAAAAGATATAAGAAGATAGTGGGCCAGATTCGAATTCGAATTTATGCCTTCAGGGTTAATAGATGGACACGTAAACAGCGCTACCGATCGCATATATTGTTTCCGTAGCTCTATCCTCAAACATTTTAAACTTCGGCTTAAATAGAGATCTTCTTGGAATCGCCAATCGTGTTGTTTTTGTTGTTTGTGATGCAGACCCCAAGAGCAACAAAGTCATCTTCTGCCCCCCCACTCACTTGGATTGTGAGCTATAACACTTTGAAATTAGTTTCCCTATATCTCCAGCAGATATCCAGTTGATATATATACAGTTAGAAAGGTAAGTTAAATACCTTCCATTTATGTAAAGTAAGATTTTACAAAACAATTCATATTTGTTTAGTACTTTATTCTGCTCTCTGTTGCTCCGAAAACAACGAAACTAACCAAAGAAAATACGCAATGACGTGAAATTCTAAACAGATATGATGATGATGATGATGAATGAGAATGCTGCAAAAAATTTGCTGGAATTGCTGTAGCCGATCAATTGAATTCAAAATTCGCTATACGTTTTGAACAGACCTCGTACATGTATGAAAATAAAACCGATGATGTGCACAACACCTTTCTACTAAACTGTATGCCAGCGAATGGATCAGACATTTGCGCTGATCAGACATGTGGAACAGCTATTAAAAAACGAATATAACAAAGCATAACGTACGATATGCGTTGCGTTGGAAGTTATGAAATTAGGCTGAAAATCTCTTTAAGTAACCCTTTGTATACATGCAGTTTAAGCATTACAGCAAACATGAAAAATAAACTTATTATTAGTTATTACCTACTACAGAAATATAGTAAATTAAAATACGAAACTGTTATATATATGCAACAGAACACAAAAACTATTCATATAAAAACACTATATATGAAATTATTTTGCTTTGAAATGGCTTCCAATTTCGTATATTTACCATAAAACTAAGTAATCCAGTTAATATTGTACCAACAGACCATGTAGGGTTCCATGTGTCGGGATGAAAATCTAAGAAAAAGTGAAACATGATAAAAATAGAAAAACAAAAATAAAAATACGTGAGTTCATCAATAACTAAAAAAAAATCTAAACGAAGATGTTTAAAACTAAGAATACCAAGGACCAAATCTACTTTAGCCCAATAGTCCCGATTTTTTTCCTTTTTTCCAGAATTTGCGAATTCCGAGGAAAATCGAATAGTGAAAAAACAACTCTGCTCGCGATTAATTTGGCGTGATTGCGTGTTGAAATCTAAAAGCAGGATACGTATATATACAAAATTACTGTGTTATGGGTATCAAAAGAAAGGTAATTTCATTTGCTTTTAAACTGTATATAAATATTTTTAATAATTGATCCCTATTTGTAACTAATGCAGATTATGTAAAAAAAAGTTGAAATAATCACAAAAAAACGTCGTTTTCATAAAAAAATATGTGAATTATATATAATAATTTCCATAAATTTAAAAGGGTCGTTTCATTACCTTTAATTTGGTATACCAGACTTCAATATACATCATCACACACACAAGCAGTAGTTTTGTATACATACGTATCACGATTTTAGAATTCAACACGCCCACATTAATCGCGAGCAGAGTTGTTATTTTTCACCATTCGGATTCTCTCACAATTCTATATAGTAAAAAAAGAAACCAGACCAAACCGGGGCTAATGGGCTAAACTAGATTTATGCCCCAAATACTTCTAAATACCTAAATTGTATATAACAATGGTTCATTGGCCTGGCCGAAGTTCATATACCCTACACACTTGTACTTAGAAATTAGGCGTGGCAATGGTCTAATTTTTTTCCTTTTCAATCTCAAATAGCCTGTGATGAAAGACAATATTCTGGCCAAATTTGATGAAAAGATCTCTATTCGTTCTCCTGTAATCGAATTTTATTTAAATAGTGGGCGGACCACGCCCATTTTTGGTGATCTGTTTTGGTCAGAGACAGTGGCCTTCTAGACAAACTTTCAACCGCAAATTCGTTCTACAAGCTGGGACATTGAGCTATAAGCATGGATGAATTTATATTCACTATAAAAAGTAGGCGTGGTAATGGTCCGATTTTACCCATTTTCAATACCGATGAGTTTCTAATGATAGACAATATTCGTGCCAAGTTTGAAGAAGATATCTCTATTCGTACTCTTGTAATTTCCACAGACGGATATGGTTAAATCGACTCAGGAGGTCACGCTGATCAAGAATATATATACTTTTCTATACCTGTCACGCCTCCTTTAATGCGTTACAAACGGAAGCAGTAAGTGAATATACCCTCTCACTTCGTGTGCAGGGTATAAAAATGAAATTTTATTAATACCTATTATTAAAATGACAAAAATTATATAATTATTAAGATAATTTCATTAATAAAGCGACATTTATTAATATATTCCGTGTATAACATACTTTTAAATAAATTTTAAAACGTAAATACAAACAATAGCAAACAAATCAAAACCAAACATGAGGGAATGTTTTCTTTCGCTCTTATTGCACACGACGAAACGACCTAGTTTGTATACTAATTGGCTTTGGAGGTAGTAGAATTTGTTCCACCTTAAACTCATAATATACAAAAAGACAAAAAAAATACGATTTTTTCGGGAATAGTTAATCTATGTACAGGTGGTTCGGAAACATAGCATATGCTATGTTATTGTATAAAAATGTTGTTTCAGTCTTTATAAAAAACACCGTAGGAAAATTTCCTCAGGAGGTAAAATTGAACAATAGTATTAGTAATTTTATTACCGTGGACATTGGAGTCCCGCAAGGCTCGGTACTTGGTCCAATTTTGTTTCTTATATATATTAATTCAATTTTTAGTTTGCCGTTCAAAAGTAAAGTTATAGCTGTTGCGGACGACTTAGCCTGTACCTATAATGCCCCGTCTGCTTTGAATCTTGTAGCAGATGTTAACTATGATCTGGCGTTATTGAGACACTGGTTCTTATGGCATAAACTTATTATTAGCAGTAAAACCAAAATAATGCACTTTTCTACATCCGGTATAAAGTTTAATTCTTGCAATTTCATATTCCACAGTGCCAATTGTACTAGATTCTTAATAGACAAAGATATATGGAATTCAGTTAAGAATGTTATTACGTACAATAATGAATGTAATTGTGCCTCAACGTGTTCCACTGTCGAATCAGTGGATTCTTATACGTATTTAGGGTTGATCTTAGACTGGAAATTGAGTTGGTTAGATCACACGATCGCTTTAAAAAAATTTCTAATAACAGCAACAAGACACCTATTTTTGTTAAAATTTTCATGCTCATGAAAACTGTTAACTTCTATTTATTATGGAATTTTTCATTCTAAATTACAATATGGCATAACTTGTTGGGGTGGTACGCATGCTTGCAAGATAAATCCGCTGCTTATAGCCCAAAAAAGTGCGATTCGTACAATTTGTAATAAACGACGCAGAGTTAGTAGCTTTCCGCTTTTCAAAAGATTGAACATTCTCCCACTTAAAGGCCTATATTATTATAAAGTTTTAAGAGACTTTTTTAGGAGACCCGGTATCACCATTAGCGTTGCTAGTCATGATCTAAGAAGCAATCATATAAACCTATCTGTAGTTCCTAAACATAATTCAAGTCACTATTTAAATTTCTATTCATGTGTAGCTCCACGAATTTTTAATATGCTGCCTTACAATATACGCATTATTCGTAATTTAAAATAGTTCCTCCAAGAAATAAAATCATGGATTTTTAACCATAACTTAATTGCATGCTATTAAAAGCTAAATCTATGTAAACTTTTTCCTATGTACTTATATTACCGACCCCTCACAATTTAAACTACTTGTATTTTATTTGTAAGTTTATATGTATAATATTATAGCTGCTTCGGCACTTGTTTTATTTTAAACAACAGAATGTAGCTTCACAATAAATAAATAAATAAATAATTAAAATTATTTTATTATTATATGGCAAAATTTCTCCACAAACTGACATAAGAAATGTTTAATTCTTGAGAACAAAGTGGAATTGAAGTTCATGGATCATTAGTAACAGTTTCACGAACAGTATCAATGTTTTCATTCGACCGAACTGCTTTTGGTTTACCAGACTTTGGTTTATCATGAACAGATCGAGTTTCAAACTTTTTTAACCAAATTTTGAATTGTTTGCTTCGATGGAGGATTATGTATGATGAAAAATTCACGCAATTTACAATGGGTATTTTTTATTGAGCACTGGTTTTCAAAACCTGCAATCGCAAACCATTTTTAAATTGCCTATCATTGTAGGTTATAAGTAAAAGAAAGTGTCAAGGTACAAGCCATTTAGATATTACATTGTTTTCTCGTTAAAATAAAAGTACGAGCAGATTAATAAAATAAACATAAACCAGAAAGAGTGTTAACTTCGGTCTGGCCGAAGTTGATATAGCCTACACCCGTATGATGAATTTATAGTTGATATCTGATGACAGAGAATATCCGCGATAGATCTCTATTCGTTCTCTTGTAATCGTGATTTCCACAGACGGTCACATGGACAGACAGACGGACAAGTCTAAATCGACTTAAAAGCTGAAGCTTATCAAGAATATATACTTTTATGTACCTGCCACGCCTCATTTAATGCGTTATAAACGGAAGCACAAGGGAAGAATATACCCTTATCACTTCCTGTCTAGGGTATAAAAAGTTATTGTATTTATGGATAAAATAAATATATGCGGAACTAAGAATTTTCGATAAAAAGTGTGGAACCTAAAATAACTTACACTAAAAGTACAACTATACTACGGTCCTGTAATTTTAAAGTTTTAGATATTTAGTAAAGTGATTCAGAGAAAGATATAATATTAAACTAATAGTAATCGAATATAAAAAATATAACGCACCCGATATGCTAAGACACAATCTAGTATTCGTCTTAAACCGTCCATTTGGAGTTATCATGTATATTGATGGTGGCTTGAAGGGAAACTCACGGGGAAAAAGCAATGTTCCATGGTAGTAACCACCATGATATGGCGAATCTTCAGGGCCCTTGACAACATAATGCCATTCCAGCAGGTTGGACGACAATGGTTCGGCAGATATGTACGGCAATGGATCCCGTTTCAGACGCATGTAATCTTGCTTCATTCGCGATACTACTGTTGGGTGTTTGCGATTAGACATTTTTCCATTCAGCTGAACTTCGTGGTACTGCAGAAATTGGAAACATCTCAAAATACTTGATATACCTTTATCAACAAACTACTTACAAGCTGTAAAAAACACTGATTTTCACCAATGTAGTATATCAGAATTTCATGACTGAAGGTATTTCTGTTGTAAATCAGAGTTCGGTTTTGCTCGCTCCTGAGTTTCGAGTAAATAAAAAAAATGTTCACTACTCCTGACTCTCAAGTAGAGAAAAAAAAATTAATGACTCGCATAAAAGAACAAAAGAAATTTCGTGACACGTGGTTCGCTATGTAAGAATCGATAAATTCACGAGTATAGGACTGAAATCAGGAGTATACGGCTGGATCTCAAGTTCGAGGGAAATTTCGCTATTCTTCGAACTTCATTGCATAATGATTCATACGTAGCGTAAAATTAATCGCGTTTTTTATTGAAATATACAAATTTACATACAAAATTGATTTTCAGTTTTATTTTTTGACAACACTTTTTCAGTATTCAAACATATTTGTTGATTGGGATTTTCAAAAAGAAGTTAAAACATAACAGGTAAAAATAAATTTACGTAAACCTGAGTCACGAAGTTCATTGTTCTTTTTTACTCGCGAGTTTACTCGGGCTGCTCCTTCACGAGTAAATCCGAACCCTGATGTAAGCTTCTATCAAAGAGTACCTACTTAGAGATTTCATGGCACATATGTTGCTAGCATCACTCGATTTGCAGTTAAGAGATGGTTGATCGTCTCCGACCTTTCTTTTTGGAATATAAATAGGTCTTAAGACGGACATTGGCTCCGTGGGGAAGGACAGGATCAGCTGCTCGCCTCCAGTCAGCAATGAATCGTCCCCCGGCAAGGCAGTATTGAAAATTGCCAGACACAGTCGCATATCCGCTACGGCGTCGAAAACATGACTAAGACGTCAAAGCTAAGTACCAGCCGATTGTAGGAGACGCGAAGACGACCAATCGCACTTGTACAGACAAGCTGCAAATATAACGTTCCTCGTCGCAGTTAGAAACCACCTTCGCCTAGTGCTCGTTTATGAGATCACAAGCAAGCGTTTACCCGTCTATGACCTTTGGGGTAGCATCGGGTCGAAGCTCTCCGAGATGGCTATGGAGTGGACAATGAGGCTCCCTCGTTCGAGTCCAGCAAGATAATACGAGATTATATAGTTATCAACTGCGAAAACGAGTTGTAAGAAGATCTTTTTGGGAAAATGGTCGATGAGACCAGCATCCATTAAACGCCAATTAGCTTCCCAATAATCCAACGGACGAACGGGCTGTGATTAAGGAGGAGGAAGCACACAAAAGCCAGTCTCCACTTCTTCTCATCACAGAGGAAAGCGTCGCAGCGGGGCAGAAGCTACTCGTAGGCTGTGACACAAATACCAGACATTATCTCTGGGAAAGCTCCATGAAAATAAAAGCGGTGACTCAGTTTTCAATTCTATTCTTAGTAATAACCTATAAGTGTGTAATGAAGGTCACAGACCTACATTCATCATCCCAAGCTCTGATATTCACAAAGGTCAGGAGAGGTTACAGATTAAACCCTGTTCACTACCAGAGATACCACTACTGATGTCGCGATTGGAGGGTGTTCAGCAAGAACTCTTTTACGGACTACTGTTATCCTCTTCAGTGTCCCTTACAGTGCTGTAATCACAGGCTGTGCTTATTTCGCGAAAAGACCGAAAATTTCTCCAATAGCTGTTGAATCAGTACAGCTGCTGGATAAACATATTTCCGTATATGAAATTAACATTCTACCTCTCCGATATGGTAAGAAATCTTCTCCTACGTGGTAAACCAAAGCATTCAAGGTACCTTAGGAAAATTACCAGTGCACTCTTCAATACATGTTACAAGCGCAACTTCTGAAAGCCTTCCCCAATGTTGGGACCATTGTAAACAGCCCATGTAGACGGTACCTTTTAACTCACGTGCAATAAAGCCGATTAATAATATTGTCTGGGAGGACAAAGTAAAACGGTTTGCATATTGCCAATTATGCTTCAGAAAACGGCGGACTTAGTAAATACTAAACTTAGGTTATACAGATTCTGAGGAAAGTCCAAGTTATGCTTATGCCTAAAGTGGGAAATGAAAAAGCTTTCGTTATGGATGAATACCTGAGGAGCAAACTGTGCAGTAAAGTGGTAAACTTCATAGAGTGCACTCTTTACTATAAGCAGTTTACCTTAGAGATCTTCTTAGACATAACAGAGGCTTTCAATAACGTTACTTCCACCGCTATACAGGAGTCCCTCATCAGAACTGGGGACATCCTAATAAAATACATTCTAGCCGGAAGGAACATTCATGCTACACTGGCCTGCAGCAGTATTATTTTGCATGTTAATAGAGGCACACCCCAAGGGAGGTAATCTTGCGACTGCTTTGTGCTGATCACCCTATGCATGCTAAAGAATAATGGAATAGCTAAAGAATAATGGAATAAATGTAGTGGCCTACGCTGATGATCCAGTCTCTGATTTCTGCACGGAAAGCACTATCATTGTGTCTGAAAAGACCCAATAGCCTGCCACGCGGGTTAAAGGTGAACTCAATAAAAGCAGAAATGGTCGTTTCCGAAGCCCTATGCCCAGGAACTTTGGATGTAGGCATTATCCCAGACGCCAAATTAAACTGGAAAGATAATATCGAACTCAGAATTAAGAAGGAACCTTTGATAAGAAATGGGGCTGAAGGCCAAACATACTCTCTGGATGTACACCGTGGACATCTTACATACACTTGCTTGGTAGACAGCTCCAAGTAGGTAGCATCCTGTATGACTAGAACTGATACAGCGAAGATTGTGCATTGTTGCAGTAGGGACTCTGAGGTCACATCCAACTCAGGCTCTGAATACCATTCTAAACATCCTGTATTTCGATATGTACATACATACATACCTGCGACTAGACAGTCGGGCTACTGAAGTCCCAGACCATATGGACGTGGTCACATCCTCTTACGGTTCAAAGATGGACGACGGTGTTGGAGTCGGTGTCTATTATCAAAAACCTCGAATTGAGTTATCACTTAGGCATTGGAGACTCTTGCAAGAGTCTACAAGCAACGCAGACAACCGGTAGGAACATTGCTATAACTACAGATAACAAAGCAGCCATTTGTTTTTTGATATTCTTTTCGCCACATTCAAAAGTGGTGCAGAAGTGCCGCGTGGGGATTAACAATCTAGGAAATTCAGAAGTAAGAGTCCTCTGGCACGAAGCCGCATAGAAATAGAGAGGATAAACATAGAAAAGTATGTACATATATTCTTGATCAGCGTCACCCTCCTGATTCGATTTAGCCATGTCCGTCCTGTGGAAATCACGATTACAGGAGAACCGGAGCAGATATCGGAATGATATTTTGCGTATTTTTGTCATCGACTCGACATCGACTCAGGAGGTGACGTTGATCAAGAATATATATATATGATCAATCTATATCTATCTTCTATAATTCTATGCGTTACACATTTCGTGAGAAACCTTAAGGTTTAGGTGTATGGTATAATTACAATAGCTACCCAACGAACAGCAAATACCAAAACTATTCAAATAATGATGAGAATAACTCCATCTATAACCCCAACAAAAACAAGGGAGCAGGTTGAATGTGGCAAAAACGATCCAATTTTGTTGTTATGTGGTTAAATTTCAAAGTTAAAAGGACTATAAAACCAATGCCGGAAGAGACCAACCCTTTTTTTAGTCAGCGCGAAAAACAACAACAAAAGTGGGTAGCTTGTACTAAACCCGATTTCAGCTCTTATATCTCCTAAACTATACGGTTTGTGCTACATTCAACCTAAGCCAAAACAATGTGTTCTTATAATTAAATAACTGCATTAGAAAGTGAAATTATTGTAAAACTAATATTGTGTCATGCACAAAAAATAATATGAGCTGTTATATTTGAAAGTGTAATAAATAAATTGTTTCATCTATCGAAATATTTAAGGAGTTGCATTAGAATTAATTTAAAAAAATTGCAAACGCTAATCAATGTTATATTTTCATATTAAATAAATAAAATATTGTATTATCATTTCTAGATATAAATTGTACAGATTTTTACTCAACCAATCACTAGTAAAAAATTGCAGTTCGCTAACATCTCCAAGTTAAGACTGAAAAAATACCTTTCAACTCAACTGCATGGCAGCGAATGGTTTTTACCTAACGGTGGATATGAGAGTTCAACGATAACCATTTTCGTTTGTTGTATGTTATGAAATGTACTTTTTTTTACCGAAAAAATGTAAGGAGTGTGGAAACTATTGTAAAGTGTGAAGAAACGTGATTTACGCTTCTGACTGGAAGCGGAAAGTAATTTACTCTGATCAGACACATTGAACGCCTGCTAAAGCGATTGTAACAAAGCAAAACATACGATAAGCGTTTAGTTGAAAACGGTCAAAGACCACATACTGATGAAACGCTCCGTTTTTGTTGTTGTTGTTGCTTGCAGTTACTCCAGAAACAACAATCCTGATCGCTCTCGCCTGGTTTCTGAGTTATATCTCTGAAAGTATATGTTAATTATACACTTTACTAATGGCCTTATTCTGTACTCTCACACGTAACGCATTCGGTGACTCTATTTTGTGATTCTTATCGAAGACATTACAGAATGTCAATGTCGACCAAAAACACAAAACAGAATCAGCGATTAACGTTACGTGCGTGAGTAAAGAAGAATTAGAAAAAAATAAGACCCATATTCCATAAGTCGCGAGGAAACGAAAACAGTGACTTTCTTTGGTTCTTTTCGTCGTTTATAAAAACAAAAACATTACAAAAAGACCATGTCGACGAAGAGAACAAAGGAGTCACCGATTTCGTCTTCGCGGTTTAAATCAGGCGCTTGTCCACCTAACCAATGTTGTTGTTTTTGGTTGACCCCAATAACCATTTTTCGCGCTTTCATCCACTTCCGGACTTATAGCCCTTTGAAAATGTCAGGACTTCATCTCCTAAACGTTACGAGATACCTTTATGTTATTGGTATTGTTCTCCTACAATCCTACACCGATTATGATAAAAAAATAAGTGTGGAAAAGTAATAGCCTCTAGTTTCTTATTTTTCACATAATTATGCGGGTGAGTTACATATTTTACTTAGAAAAAAATTAATGGAAAAAGTACAAAACAAAATTAAGATCGGCTTGTCTTCAAAAATATGAATTTTTCGGTAAAATCTCACTTTACATAAATGAAAGGTATTTAACTTACCTTTCTAACGGTATATACTTATACTGTTAAGGAGATAGAGGGACACTAATTTCAAGCAGCTATAACTCAGAAACCAGGGGGAGGAGAGAGATGACTTTGTTGTTGCTGGAGTATGCATCAAAACAACAACAACGGAACAGATGAAGCGCTTGTCGACCTAACTAATTGTTACTAGTTATTTTTGGCGCTGACCCCAACAACAACCATTTTTATTGCTTGTATAGTATATTGCTCCAAAAGGTTACAAGATATGTTTTTGATATTGTTGGAAAGGTAATCGAATTATCTGTCATTTATGTTCAGTAATATTTTGCGAAAGACCGTTCAGTTTTGGAGAAAATTTTAGAAAATAAAATTTTAGATTTGTAATACCTTTTTTTTCCATTCATTAATTTTTTTTTAAGTATAAGTATATATATGATTAACGTTTTCATTTTTTTTCATTTTTCTATAAAACTGAACGGTTTTGGCAAAATATTATTTAACATAAATGATAGATAATTCAATTATCTTTCCAACAATATCAATAACATATAGGTATATTTGTTGTTGTTGGGGTCAGCACCAAAAACAACAACAACAGAAATAACAAAATTGGTTAGGTCTACAAGCGCTTTATTTAAGCCCAAACAATACGATTGGGTCACATGGAAGATCCCTATGTGTTACCTTACTCTGTTCCAAGATTTCTTTTAAAGTATAATTTTTTTGATAAAATTTAATTAGCATAAATAAAAGATAACGTTAATTTCCTTACTCGGAAACCAGATGAAATCAACAAAAGCAATATGTCCACCAAGCAAAAACAACAAAATCGGAGCGTTTCAGCAAAACCTGTTCCAATTTTTCATTCACTGATAATTTGTCAGAAAACATTTCTGGTTAGATGAATTTATATGAATTGAATTGATTAATGAACGGCAAACATTGAGCTCAATATGGCACTCATTTTAACCTTAAATCACTTTAATTCTTTCTTTCTCAGAATCGGCCGTATTAATTCTTGGTGCTCACTTTATTATCGTCTGATACTCTTCTTCTTTTAATATATTAAAGAAATTGAAGTGCTACCAATTTTTACAATTAATTTTGTTTGTGTAGAATTACTTATCACTCTCAAGTTATGATACTTCTTTGTGAAACAAACATTTCTACGTTTCTGTGATTACATGGTTGCAATAGAAAAAATCAAAAGGTAGTCTAGATATTGCAGAAAAGATGGAAAAAATTTACTGCTAGAAACTTGCTTTAATTTTGACTTAAATATAAGAGTTCCCGGAATCGCCAATCATGTTGTTGTTGTTGATTATGATGGAGACCCCAACAACAACAAAAGCGTCTTCTGCTCTCCCCTGGTTTCTGAGTTATTGCCCTGTGAAACATGAAATTACTGTTTCTATATCTCCTAAACTATAGAAGATACCAGGTATAGATATACACCGTTAGAAAACCAAGTTAAATACCTTTCATTTATGTGAAGTAAGATTTTACCGAAAAATGCATATTTCTGGAGAAATTTTATTAGTACTCTTTCCGTCCCATTAATAAGGTAAACATGTAATTAACCCACATAGTTTTGTGGAAAATACCAAACTAGAGGTCATTAGCTTTCCACAGCTATATTTTTTTCGCCATAATCGGTGCAGAATTTTAGAAAACTAACAAAATAGAAAATTGTTATGAAAAATCGCGCGATATAGGAACACTAATATCAAATTTCAAAGGACTATAACTCAGAAACCAGGGGAGAAGAGATGTTTTTGTTGTTGGGGACTCCATCACAAGCAAAACCAGCAACACGATTGGCAATTCCGGGAAGTCGTATATCTGTTCCCTAAGTATACCCTATACACGAAGTGATGACGGTATATTCACTTACTGCTTCCGTTTGTAACACATTAAAGGAGGCGTGACAGGTATAGAAAGGTATATATATTCTTGATCACCATCACCTCCTGAGTTGATTGAGCTATGTCCGTCCGTCCGTCTGTCTGTCCGTCTCTCTGTCTGTCTGTGGAAATCACAATTGCAAGAGAACGAATAGAGATATCTCTATCAAGCTTGGCACGAATATTGTCTATTATTAGAAACTCATCGGTAATGAAAATGGGCCAAATCGGACTATGACCACGCCTACTTTTTATAGTGAATATAAATTCATCCATGTTTATAGCTCAATTTCTCAGCTTGTAGAACGAGTTTGCGTTCGAAATTTTGTCCAGAAGTCCACTGTCTCTGCCCAAAAAAGGGTACCACATATGGGCGTGGTCCACCCACTAATTAAATAAAATTCGATTACAGGAGAACGAATTGAGATATTTTCATCAAAATTTGGCAAGAATACTCTCCGTCATTACAGGCTATTTGAGATTGAAAAGGAAAAAAATTAGACCAATGCCACGCCTAATTTTTAAGTAAACGTGTGTAGGGTATATGAACTTCGGCCAGGCCGAAGTTAACACTCAATCTGGTTTTTTGTTGTCTTTGCTGTTGTGGTTTTTGGCGCTGATTACAACAACTACTTCTTCTGTTCTCGCATAGTTATTGAGTTATACTCGTCGAAATTATTATTACTGTTTCCTAAAATATTAAAGATATATTGATAGGATAGATACCGTTGCAAAATAATTGTATATACCTTTATTTGTGTTAAATAAAGTTTGTCCAATAACCATTACTTTTAGAAACAATTTACCTTTTATAATGCTAGCACTATTTTCTCACATTTATCATTTTTTTCTAAGAAAAATGTACATATAATTAGCCCATTTAATTTTCTTAATATTAAGAGAATCAGAATCAGTGCAGGGTTATAGAAGAAAAAGTATTTTAAAGCTTAAATGTAACGTAAGGTAAGTACAAAATCCTTTCTTGAATGTTGCAGTGCATCTACGTAAGTATCGAAATACTTGCTTGAATATTCCAGTGATGTTGAAAGCGCTGTCTGTAAGCTGTTATAGTTATCGGAATAGGAAATGGATAAAAGGGAACTTACTTATTTTATTTGCATTTTAAGGGGGAAGGGAGGAACTATGTTGCAAAAATTGTTACAGACATGTCTACTACATATCCCACCGCATACTTCGTATAGCAAAACGACTAAATTTCTTTTGAGATCTCAGGCCGTAAAATTTGAGAGGTATATAAAGGGTGCCAGACAATGCAACAATACTCCAAAGTAGGCCTAACAAATGCAAGAAGTAAGTATCTCAGTATGAAAGAGGAATAGCTTAAGAAGTTATTACACGAAACTTATTCGTAATCATAATCTCCACGGAAGTTTTGGCTTCGACGTGCATCCAGGCAGCTTATGTAAATAAGTTCAACAAAAGCAGTTTAACCGTAAGTTATCCCGACATGTGTGGTATCATCTATTCAGCATCCACTTCTCCATTTCCAATCTACCGCTTACATCTCCACCTCTTCACCACTCATTATTCCCAATTCTCCACCATCCACCTCTTCATTTTTCATCACTCCACCACACACCTATCCACCTCCCATCCCTCCCACATAATTTTCTCCATCTCCCATTTCTCTATCTCGCACTTTCATACTTTTCTGCCACACAAAATTGTCAAGCAGTGCAAATGAGGAGTAATAATCCTCACATCTAAAAGGGAAGAACCCGAGAGTCGAGCAAAAAGTGGCCAGCAACTTAATTGAATCTGCTGAGAACCCACAGGACCCCAACACGTTATTGGGCACATACATCGCATCAGAGCTCAACAAACTGGATGAATTAATAGGGAAAAGGAAATTTTTATGCCCTACACCTTGAGGTTAAGGGTATATTCATTTTGTCACGAAATGTGTAACGCATAGAAATAGAGAAGATAGGTGAGGCATATTCGCACAATATATGTATACATATACAAATGTATGTACATATTACAATATAATTACTTTAGACTAATAATAATTAGTTCAGTAATTACAAATAATAAAACGAATAATTATCGAATTTCATTTGTTTATTATTCATATTACAGCGAAAGTAGCATAATTGGCAATTCCACATAAGTTTTTTCCCTTGCGAATACGCATATAACCACCTTCGCCCCACTTATCTCCCCACCAGTTCTTCAAAATCCAAAAGTCCTTCCCATAGCCAATCACCAACATGGCATGGTTGACAGAAGTGGAATAGCAGTGATCGTCGTCGTAGATACCATCACTACAAATAAAGCAAAACGATTAAGCACAAATCTAACTCATCAACTAAAAATTAAAAAAATTGATTTTATTGCCTGTAGAGTTGAAATGATTTTGGAGTTGCATTTATGGATACGGAGACGGGTCCAATATGAGCTACTGCATTCTCTATGGCCTTTTCATCCTTTATTGGCAAACTTCTCCAGGATGTCACATTCACAACAGCCAATTCACGCACGAATCGGCATTTACCTTTCTGAACGAAGAATTATTAAATTAAAATGCCCATTATAAGATCAAAGTATATAGGTATAGGTATATACCTATGTATATGTATATTCCTAATAAATAAATAAATAAATAAAGAAAGAAATAAATAAAGATATATTATATTCTGTTTACATCCTACACCCAAAGGTGGAAGGAAATATTATATTTGTCCTTTCGTTTGTGGGATTTGGGGTTGGATTGGGATTATCTATGATAGACAAAATGTAGTAGTAATTAGCTTTAATTTAGCTTAGGCTTAGATTAATATTATTCAAGAGTGGCCATAGTCTTCCCGCTATTTCAACCAATGTCTTATAAAAGACTTTGTTTGTATTTGAATTAGTACACCTGAAATCAATACTGTATACGCGTCAAAGAATGGGAGTGGTTCGATCAATTTAACTTAACATTTCCCAATGAAATGCGGTCGGACGCAAGTAGCGGGTGCAAACAAAAGCACTGATAAAAGCCTTCACCTCTCGTGAAGTTGCTCACTTTGCCTGGCCATTATGTTCTCTGAGCTCGTAGCGAAGCAAAAAGGATTGATTGATCTATTAATGTGGAAAGAGTTCTGAAGTTCCAAGGAATAAAACTTAGTAATTAAATATTTGTATTTGTATTAGTTAAATGTAAAGAGGCAAATTTACGAATGCTTCAAAATCTGGAGTTTATCTAAAGCTAAAACCACACAAGGTGCTATCTTTGGCTTCGTGATATCTGGCCGAAGCTTACTGCGTATTTTTCGTGCTACAAGGATGTAAAGTTTTCTTCAGTTTTAGTATAAAATATGGGAGTGCATTTTTGGCCGACGTAGTAGTACGAGCCAGGCAATAGAAAATCGGGCACAAAAATTTGCTCTGCTTGCGAACTCTGTCAATTATAATCTCCATGGATTTAGCAATTAAGTATTTAGGAAATATAGATCTTACCTTGGAAACATAGGTATAGTCTTTATCACGCATGATCCCGCCGGTATCTTGCAAGTACTTGAGCGTATTGCGCAGTGAACCACCAGTGCAACCATGATTACCGTGCGAGACACTGCAGTCAACAATCTGTTGCGGGCTACAAACGCATGATAAAGACAAAACATTTCTATAACTTATGTATGAATATTTACCTTAGCCGTAAAATTTGTCCGGTACGCTTAAAGACCTGACCCTCGATGCTTTCCGCTATGCTAAAGGCGTAGCAGGAACCACATGTTCTTTGGTTGGCTGGCTGTGTAATAAATCCCTTTCTACGCCAATCGATGGTATCAGGTGTTTGTTGCATTAATGTAGAGCCAACAATGTCGGGACTTGAGTCAATGGGCTCGTTGTTATTGCTGAGTAAGAGGCGCAAAAATCTCTTCAGATATGATCGGTTACTCTAGTCATTTTAGATAAATAAAGTTGTGTTATTATATGGTTGTATTGTATTATTATAAAAATCTTATTATATTATAGACGTTGATATGTTGAAAGATTCCTCGACTATTTATAACACTACCTAAACCGTATCCAATTATATGGGTTTGTGGGTATTGCTTTATACCTATGTGTCCACGAGCAGCAAAGACTACAAGAGTGGAAACTCTTTTTTCGCTTTGAATTAGTTGGAAAATTCAGAAACATATTTTGATAGAGGAATGCAACTCTTGTTCTTCTTCATAGCAATAAGCCAGATATATAATTTTTTATATATAAACAATTTCAACATAAAATTCAGAATATAATCATACCATGTCAGCCATAATATTCGTGCGCAATCGATAACTGCTTTCGCCCCTCTGAAAACATTCGTTGTGCTCTCGAACTATGTCACGGTTTTGTTCAAAGGCAAGCCGACTGCGAAACTCATCGTGCGCATGCAAGTAGCTCTTGTTAATATAATTCTGCAAGGAAAAGAAATACCTTCTGAAATCAAACGGTTGCTGCAAAATGGGTTGTACTCTAAAAAAATAATTTACTAAAATTCTTAGCTCTTTTGGCAGATAGAACAGAATCCAACAGAAATTAAATGCAGAAAATAAACAAAAATCCTACAATAAAACTATGTACATATGTATGTATTTGCTATCTAGTTATGTGTATAAAACAGTGATGTCCAAACGCACACTATCAAATTTTGAGAGTTCATTGGCATATTTTCTCTCATCACTGAGAAAACTGGATGCGTTGAAATAAGAACCATTGGTCTCTGTTTGCGTCATATCAATCAATTATTTTTTGGGTGTAGTGAAAATAAAAGAACGCAGCAAGACAAAACTTCTTCGATGATGGCTGGGCCGCTACTGACGAGATTTCGTCAAACGCACTCAATCTCAATATCTATGTACATATTATGTCAATCAAAAATTGAGTGCCCAAATGGCTGCTCATGGACACCACTGGCCCTCTAAACCCAATTTATATCACCGCCCTACTTCCTAGAATCTTGGGATTCGTTGGATTAGGATTGTGATTAGGAAGATCAAGGGGAAAGACTGGATCAACATGGGCAATCGAGCTTATGCATTTTTTTTGATTTTTCGAATAATTATAGAGATAATTTAGTTTTACGAAAAAATGTTGGAGGTTGCATTAAAAAAATGTTCTTGTTCTTTCTTATATTCTTATAGTCTGGGAAAAAGTTCGTGGCGTTTTTCCGATAATTGCAAATAACCTGTCAGCACTGATCGCAGCGAAACCACTGAACGCTTATTGAAAAGGTGACACTTCAACCGTAACTGTCAGTGTGTAAACAACGAATTGGTGCAGTGGTTGGAAAGTTGTTTACGTTTAAAAATGGAGAAAAATAATGAAAAACTGCGCTGTACTTTGCAGTATTATTACGACAAAGGTAAAATCGCTGAAATATTATTATTTTACTGTCGGGAAATGCGTCAGAATTTATGTGGGTTTGCGTGAATTAGATTATCACACTTCCTTAGTTTTGTATTGGATATGTGCTTGAATTTTCTTTATTTATTATATTTTTTATATTGTTTTTTATATTTTTCTGTTTTGAAGAGAGAGAGAGAGAGATGTTTCACTTATCACTGTCATCAATATCAGTGTATCAATATTAGAATATGTTGCGGATCATTGAATCAAGTAGAATAACATTTATAATTGCGATATAATTAATTAAAATGCCATAAAACGCTGGCGTTTGTCGCCATCACTTGATGATATCGTGTTTAGATTACTTCTCCAAATTCTGATTACTGTAATTTGTGTAGATGGCTTTTGCTGTGACATATTTTCAAATAATTCTTCTCTCTACTTACTATGAATTCATCAAAGTTGTCGAAATCAATTAAGTGACTATTTTTCCCGAACGCTCGCACTGCCGCATTTTCATACATTAGTAAAAAAACTAAAAACCAACATACTTCATTTTTTCTAAGAAAATCCAAACCAAGCAACGATTTTGTTGAACTTTTTCGGTGCATTACGCGAATTCTACTGAAGGCCACCATCGGACTTGCACTCAATTCAAGCATAAATCCACAATATTAAAACAGACACAATTAAAATTCCAGCAAAACGGTTAAATTGCTCATTCAGCATAAAATATAAAAAAGCAACACAAACCTAAAAATTTCCCACGGAGGTGAAGAAAAAGGCGTCTAGAATCTTAAATTGGTAGTTAATTTAAATAAAAATATTCTGAACAAATTTTATAAACTTGCATTTATACGAATATCACGATGATCGTTTATTGAAAATCTGGCCCTAAACTTCAGTTGAATCCAACTTAACTCCACGAAACTGGCTGGGTTTAGCTAAGTTCTATCCGTCAACGTGATTTTGAAGTTAGAATAAGTAAAATTGGCGAATTATCGTATGTTTTGCGTAGTTTTGATACAAAAATATGTCTTAAAATGTGCAGTCAAAATTTTAATGGGGTGATTTACTCTGTTTTTCTGAGCTCACATTTCCGGATTGTAAGATTGAAAGCTGATTAACAAATAAATAACCTACCTAATTTATTACTTTTATTGATCACATGTCTTTGACCATCCTATTGTGTCTATGTAACTTCTCCTGCTTTATTTCTGCTTTACTTCTTCAGTTTTCTATTTGCTTCATAAACGAATGCTCACTTCAAGCATTATTAATGTGCGAACAAACGCAGTAGCAATTTTGGATTTGTAAAATGATGATTATAACATATCACTATGGTACACTGAATTTAATGTTAAACACACGACACCAATAAAACTAAACAACCAATTAAAAGGTCTGCTGTTGTTTTTTACTCTTTTCAAGAAACATGTGCCACAATGACTTCGAAACAACCGAACAAATTTTGGGGTTGTTGGCTCCTGCTACAACAGTGTATAAGAAAATATGATTACATTATACAACGTTACAACAAGTAAGCAATGTGAACACCCAACTACAACCATCAACAAAATAAGCAGGAAAACAAGGAAAATGGTCCAAATTAGATGCGAGAAAAAACTGTTTAGCCATGCCTGAAGAAATGCATAAAACTATTAAACTAGATGATAGGATATTACTGATTGAAAACATCTGGCAATGGTACTAATCTTAAATGCACTCGAATCTCTTGATGGTTGGGCTGGTTGACCAAACAGAGGCTGGTTGAAAAGCACTGCAAAGAACAAACCGCCACAATAAATCTATCTATCGACAACAGCGACATATTTACAAACGTTTTATGTTATTTATCACACCCAAAGGTGAAAGGGAATATTAAGTTTGTCCTTCCGTTTATAACGCACTCAAGCAGGCGTGTCAAGTATACAAAAGTACATGTACAGTAAAACCGCGTTAATCTGACAATTGTTTTGCAAGGTGGTGATTATCAAATTTGTCGGACTGTAGCGACTGACTAGCGATACCAGCGATACCAGCGCTTCACATACATTCCCGTACCTACGCGCTCTCTGCTCACAAAGTACTCCAGGAACGAACTTAAGCTGAGCTTGCATTTCTGAGTGACCGACATTTCGCTAGCGCACTCGATAATATGAAATAATACAACTGAGTACACAACTGAGCCGCCTAAATTTTTAAAGCACAATTGTATTTGGGCACCTGTTAAATAAGTGCTCAATTATTAAATAAACATAATGAGTACCCGAGTAGAAAAATCCTCGGATTCTGCTCGGAATCCAATTGGGTTTCCCAGTTTCAACTTGGGATTCCAGCTGGAAATGTGACGCCCCCCTGACTGGATTCCAGTCGGGAATCCCACTCAGAATCTGTATGGATGTCCCAATTCGGATTCCAATTGGGAGTCCCAAGCAGAATCTATATGGGTATCCCAATTTGGATTCCAATTGGGAATCCCAAGCAGAATCTATATAGATACCCCAATAAAAACCCCTATATTAATACATTCAAAATATGTTTTAGTAACATGTAAAATAATATGTTTTATTAACATAAATAATTAACATGTAATTAATTATTATTAACATGTAAGTAATTGATATTTTATTTATTATATTTTTTTTTATTTATATTTTATATATTTTATATATATATTTTATTTATTTTATATTTATTTTCTATTTTAGTTTTTTATATTGGTATATTGTTTGGTCCTGTGGCCGTCCCAATCACGGACGTTCGACAATACGAGTCCCAAGGCTCGGTGAATCGTTCTGTCGTTTATTCATTGGCCGTCAGCACCTCTGTGTTCGCTTTGAAGCAGTTCTGCAGACGAAATTTATGGATAAATTAATATCTTTTCCATATGTATTATATAAATTATATACTAATACCTTTAATACAAATGTATACATTTGTGTCGATGAAAACATGTTTTTTGCGCCATTATACACCAAAGCTCTATATTTTCTATCATATATTTTACCAAATTTCTATATCAGATTTAATAAAGCATAAATGCATTAAATTGATATTAAATGAATTTGGTAGAAGAAACGTATTTATTTTGTGTTTATTACATTGAATTACATTAAATAAGTAATAATAAAAATACTATTTTTCTTGTTTTATTCGAGTCCCAAAGCTCGGTGAATCGTTCTGTCATTTATATGTACATAGGCCGTCAGCACCTCTTCGCTTTGTAGCAATTCTGCAGGCGAAATGCATAAATTAATATTTTTTCCATATGTATTATATAAATTACATATATACTAATACCTTTAATACAAATGTACACATTCGTGTCGATGAAAACAACCTTTTTTCGCCATTATACACCAAATCTCTATATTTTATATCATATATTTTACCAAATTTCTATATCAGTTCTGACAAATTTGACAACAAATGTGCAGTAAAATGTCCGAAAATAAATTTAAAAAAAAAGAAAGTGAGGATTTCAGTTATACAGTCGACTTCCTTTCAATGCTTTAAACTTCACAACGCATTTAAAGATGGATATTTGTGCCGTGTTAATAAAACGTGAAGATTGTTATACATATCCAACAAAATCTTCGAATTTGTGTATATGGAAAGCGGAAGAGTTTTCAGTAAAGCAAAATATGTATAATGCTGATTTAATAAAAAAAAAATTTAAATGAATTTGGTAGAAGAAACGTATTTATTTTGTGTTTATTACACTGAATTACATTAAATAAATAATAACAAAAATACTATTTTTCTATAATATTGTATTCAATCATTTAACACCCTGTAATTAATGGATCAATAAGTGGCGTTAAATTATGTATGTGATTTAGTCAGAAATCGTTAAGATATCGCAATTTTTTCCAAATTATGTAAAATTAAAAGAATATATTTAAAATTGGATGGTCTATTCAGATTTCATATAAATATCCCAATTTCCTCTCAATTTGGGATAAAATGGGATGATCCAGCCAGATTCCAATCAGAAATTACCAAACTGGGACATCCGAATGGAATCTGACTGGTAAATGGGATGAGTTCAGATTTTTTCTACTCGGGTATGACTTGGATTATCACATCGTAGTTTTAATAGAATACGTTAAACCTAATTATTTGAAAGCTCTCATAACGTCTGCTTGAAGTGTTATTCGACATTACGTTTAACTCTATACGTAACTTCAACAATCGCACTTTAGATCTTATCTTCGTTGATGATATGGACTTAATCGATGTATCTCGCTGTACGCCTCTTGTATCACCTGAGTAAAAACACCACCCTAGTCTAAAAATCGATATAATTAATCAGCCGACCAAAATTTGCTCACGCGACAGTGGTGGATCTGTTAAGATCTGTAACCTATTTGCTGGCTATTTTAAAACAATATATTCGAGTGTTAAATACACTTTGACGAATTATCCATATGAAGTTTTACCTGGTAATTATATTCACATAAGCCGCATATCTTGCAGAGCCGCCAGTGTATTAATGAATAACTTATGATAATAAATCTACCTTCTGTCGAAAATCGCAGAATTATGCTCAACGCTATGTTTATCCGTAACCTGCTGTATGACGTCGTTGACTCTACGTACTTATTATCTAACGTTTATATAAATGGCCCTCGCCGTACATCCAGAAGCCATGAATTTCTCCATCTAAGTTTCTGCCGATCTACATTCCTTCAGAACGAACCATTAAGGAGCGCGTGTACAGATCTCAATTATGTCTTTACGAGCATAATGCATTGAACACAATTGGACGAACAAAACACTAAACACATTTGTCTCTGTATCTTTTGCTTAGAACCAGGGTTCGGAATATATCCCTCAAACGAACAACTTTTTTTATATCCCTCACAAAAAAACGATCTCAAAAGATGAAAATCTGTTTTGACTCATGAGCGATTTTTATTTTTTCATCTTTGTTCAAAAAAATACATATCGCTCACGTTCAAAATAATTTCGATCTTCCAACAAAACTATCACTTGGGATGAAAAAAATTCTCATCTTCAAGTATTTCGATCCCTCAAGTTCAAAACATTTCGTTTGTTGACGAATAGCGATCACAGAAGATGAGAAAACTTCGGGTTTCGCACCATAACGATCTTCGGTGATGAAAAAAAGGCTGCGCAGGCAAAGAATCGATCTTTGAAGATGAAAATAATTTCGACGCAGGATCGAAAAAAGCAGCGCAGCAGAGTTGATCAGCATGGGTTTTGTTGGTGTTTGGATGGTTCGCTTCGCGCCAGAGACAATTGCTTGAAAATGAAGTTTTGTTTGTGTTTCGTATGAATATGTTTTTGTTGGATTTGGTATACGATCAATTAAAATTAATTTTGCAAGGTGTGGCGTGTTAGGGAAAGTTGTAGAAGTAAATACGTAAAATGTTAATATGTAAAAATATTAATAAGTAAATTGTTTTCTACCATATGTACATTATTCTAATATGTTTTATACATATTCATTATATATACATATATATATTTCTTATATCTTCCCATTATATTTTCCCTTTTTATTATTCACTGATATTGAAACACAGGAGATTTTTTTTTTGCAACTGCTGACTTTAAAGAAATTTTCTCAAAGAATCTTGGCTTTCTCTCAATCCATCCCAATATACATATGAATATCTTTACATTTTTTTGGACCATGTCCTGCATAAAAAACGTAAAGCAATTGCAAAAATTTACTACTCAACCCTTTCTACGAGCTCGTTACGAATATATGCAATAAATTTTGCAGGTAGGCATTTGAATACATACATATGTACATGTGTGAATGGAAGGCAAATTTTTATATCGGCCTTGAAAATAATTACTTTTGGAATGAAAAAGGATTGATTATTAGAGGGCCAACAGGTAACAAATTTTACAAAGGAAGAAGTGTTTGAATTCATGTTTTCAAATCCCCGTCGGATAATAAAATTGACGAATGTAACGCGGCACAATCAGTGCTTTCAATCGGAGAGCAAATACATAATTCATAATAAACATTTATAATAGAAATATGTATAAAATATATTAGAATTATGTACTTATGGTAGAAAACCATATACTTATTAATATTTTTACATATTAACATTTTACGTATTTACTTCTACAACTTTCCCTAACACGCCACACCTTGCAAAATTAATTTTAATTGATCGTATACCAAATCCAACAAAAACATATTCATACGAAACACAAACAAAACTTCATTTTCAAGCAATTGTCTCTGGCGCGAAGCGAACCATCCAAACACCAACAAAACCCATGCTGATCAACTCTGCTGCGCTGCTTTTTTCGATCCTGCGTCGAAATTATTTTCATCTTCAAAGATCGATTCTTTGCCTGCGCAGCCTTTTTTTCATCACCGAAGATCGTTATGGTGCGAAACCCGAAGTTTTCTCATCTTCTGTGATCGCTATTCGTCAACAAACGAAATGTTTTGAACTTGAGGGATCGAAATACTTGAAGATGAGAATTTTTTTCATCCCAAGTGATAGTTTTGTTGGAAGATCGAAATTATTTTGAACGTGAGCGATATGTATTTTTTTGAACAAAGATGAAAAAAGATATTTATCAGTGAGGATGGAAATATTGTTATCTTCAGTGAGGGATATAAATTGAGCGATATAAAAAAGAAACGTTTTCCGAACCCTGCTTAGAACACGCACACAATTGGGCCTCGCGCACAAAAAACAAAATCTGTCATTTCTGTCAATTCTCTTGTGTAAACAATTTGAATATATACAGAAGCAGAAGAAGAGCTTGTGCACAAAAGCTGTCAAAATAGAAATAGAGCTATCTCACGGACATGCGTTTCTTTATCTAAACACAAATGTTCGTAGATAACTCATTTTTTTCTTGAATCCCATAAGAGCCTGTGTAAATTTGACAGTTGATTTTGTGTTTAGTGTTTTGTTCGTCTAATTGTGTTCAAGGCATAACTTTGTCTGAGTCAATCACCTTAACTAAACAAAAAATCTTAGCTTTTTTATTAAATTAGTTTATTTCTGTTATTGTCTACGAAATTATAAAGCCATAATGGTTTAGTTTTACACTTATGTTCAAATGTTTAAATAAATAAATACAGGGTTGAGTTTTAAATTATATTTCCGGAGTCTGTTGAGTACTTTTATCAAATTATTATTGTGATCTGTTAGATTAGAAACAAATACTTACTATAACATCATCTACGTACAGAGAAGCTGTGTCTAGCAAACCGCTTAACGCTAGAGTTAGTATTCTTTGAAAACTGTTGTTTGAAATGTTCAATCCAAACGCTAATCTTTTAATCTGAAAATTACTTTTGTCTGTAGAAAAAGCTGCGAATGGTCTTGATTTAGGATTTGACGGAAATTGTGATATTCAATGTCAATAAAAATTTTGCTGATCTGCGAATATAGGATTCCATAATTCTTTATATACACTGAAGATTTGTATACTGTTGAGATATGTTGTTCATACAAATTATTAATTGCAAAAGTCTCTCCCTTTATATGAAAAATGTCTTGGTCATCTTTACAAATGTCTAATATTGAATTTGTTGCTTTCATGTCTAAGTTTGGGATGTTCAGAAGCTTCCTAATTATTTGAAACCTCTCATAACGTCTGCTTGAAGTGTTATTCGACATTACGTTTTAATTCTTTAGAGGTTGGAGGTCTATACTGGTTCTTCTATGTGTGTATCTCTGGTATTTAATAATGTAGTGTGTTTTATTCCTCTAGCTGGTACTATAGTCTTTGCTATAAAAACTCCTTTTTCTACTTCTTTCCCACAAATCATACTGTCTTCTTCTAAATTCTACTCAGGTGCTTGTATTATATTATATTATTTCAGATCTTTGTGTAATTAAGATTTTACTAATGCTTTTTACCTCCATGTTCATCGGTAAGATAATTTCTTCATTATTTGAACTACCAATGCACATGTTTCGAAGTCTATCTTACAATTATACTTTAATAGGAAATCTCTACCTATTATTCCATCTGCGTTTAAATTATATAAATCATCTATTATGGTGAAATGATGTTCTATAATTTTATAATATCTTCTGTCGATAATCTTAATTGCTTTATCCCTCTAGTTATTAATGTATGATAAGTTATACCATTTAATTCATATGTACTATTCGATCTTAAATTATTTTCATTTAACTTGCTATCTTTTATTAGCGAGGCGAGTTAAAAGTTCTGAATTTATTAAAATTTGCTCTTTCTCTCTGGGCCCCATCGTAATGTAGTGCTTTATTTTGAAATGGATTACCACATTGGGTTTCCATTTCTGTACCTAATTGAACTGCTTCACATAGTTTTTATGACCTTGCAGCTGCCAGAATGTCTTTAGTTGGCTCATTTAAACCTGTGATTTGCCAGTTCTCTGTTCCTTGTTGCTATGTTTGCAAATCATTCACGGATGCTACAAGCGATTCTACCCTAGCTTCAAAGAGAGTAATTGTGTGGTTGTCTTGATAGCATTTTGACATTTCATTAAGTACTTCTGTTGTAGTCTTGTTTGACTTAAATACCTCTGTAAAGGATTCTTTGAAATCTTTAAACGTGTTAGGTGTATTAGAATTTACTAGAATTGGTTTGGGCCCTGCTGTTAACAGTGGTTGTATACTCTGGACTCCAGTTCAAAACAAAATTTGAGTACTTACTGAGCTCTTCAGCCAATTATTTCCATGCGCCATCCTTGTTGGTCGCACGAGTCAACGTACTGACACATGATCGGTCATTGACAACAACAACAAGTGACCTAGTCTAGTCAAGCAATCAATTTCACATGTTCAACACCTCATTCATGCTTACCAGGTATCGCTAAACACTACACGGTTGACGCCTGCGATCACAGTTCACTCAGAACATACCTTGACATCAATGAATGGCATGATGGCCGGAATAGTACAAGCACGGAGCAAGGATTTTGTAGAATTTAGAAACTTTGCATCCTTATGACATCATTTCAAAGTAGACATTTCTTACTATGACATTAATTTTTTTGTTTTCTTACCCACCCCTTCATGTAGCCTTAATTATTCGTTTTTGGTCTAAGATGGGTAACACTTTATACCAAAATAATTGGTCTTATATTCTCCCCTGGAAACACTTTTCTCTGGTTGGAATTCTATTAAATTTGTTAAGTACCGTTATTTGAAAGTATTTTCAAGTACGAATTTGTAAAAATAAAAGAGCACCCAAAAGCACTTCTTAAACTAAAGTTAATATTCTTAATTAATGTACATGTACATTAATGTATAATACATAAAAATTATCCTTATGCCACTTCAGTTATTAATGTGAAAAACCTCTATGAACGAATCCTGGCAAACTCTGAAGAAGATAATACGATTTTAAATATCATATCTGATGAAGATATCGTAGAAGTATACATATTACGTTTTTTAACTCTTTACATACTGATTTACTCTATCTTAAGATATAAGATTATCCAGATAATCTTTATACAGGTCAATATTGATCTAGGATGTTCGTAAATTAAATTTATCGTCATAGTAGTCCCTATTATGCTTTTAAAAAGGGTTCCTTAAGTCTTTTCATAAAAAAATGTACTACATCGCTACTTGCTAATAAGTTCAATTATGTGCGATGAACTAGACCAAAGTTTTTGATGGATTATTGTTTGAGTTTTGTAAATGCATTTTATATATACCAGACACATGGTTGTAAACTACGTTGTAAGATAATGATTTCTTAATCTCGTTAGATCAAAAAGGACCTTCGTGTGTACCTAAAATTCGTATAAAAGAGTTGATTGTATACATATGTATATGTATGTACTCGTATTTATAAAAAAGACTAAACAATTGCAACTTTTTCCAGCACTTTTGTAATTCTCATTAGCCGCGTACCAGTAAGTAATCGTGCCCATGCCGGTGTTCAACCGGGTACCAATCAAGTAGCATTTGCATATCTGTACGCACATACCAATCAACACTATAGAACATCGCCAGTGTTTGAGCGAACTATTGTGGCTGCTTTCGTGTGCATTGCCCACAATAACCAATTGCTTAGTGCACTACATACGTTTAGTGCACAATTTGTCTGAAATCAAGTAGATGCTTTGTTCGCAGTTGTGCGGGCGTGACGGGCACTTCTCATTGGTTGCTGGGCTGCGTGGGTATAACTTAGTATAAAGTATCCGCAACTAAATGTGTACGTATACTCCTCAAAATTGAGTGCTACTGATTGGTGTAAGACTTCCATGCGAATGTTCTCACAACCCTTAGAGGAAAACACGGCGATTCCATTGCTTCCACACATTTTTAACACACTTATGAATTGGCTCGTTATTTAATTTTTCAGACTGTCTTCCTTTGTGATTTAATTTGGTTCGAATTGAGTCTGTAACATTTCGCGCCTTCTGCAGCTACCATACCTCTATGGTTCTCTAAATTTGCCGAAGTAAGATTTCCGTCATCCTGGTAATCCTGTACATTTAATGTTCTGGCGCTTGCGAGTTCCGAGTTCCGTTTTGAACAATTTATATAAAGTATTGAAGTGTACAAATTAAAATTTGTAATAATAATAAAACATCATTATAAATTATTATCAAAAGTGACACCTGGTCGTTATGTCAAAAATCGCATTACTTTCATTGAAAGTGTTTGTTTTATTAAAGAAGTGAATTAAAAAATATGTACATATTCGTACAAAGAAATTTAGAACCCGAATAAAGTGAAAATAAAGAATAACGGGAATTGAACAATTAATGGTTTTATCTCGTTTAGTTGTGAAGCAGTAAAGACTTAAAGGTGAGTTATGGCTAAATTACTTCGAATATACTTCCTGTCTATTATCTGTTAGTACCCTTCTGTTTTGAATGACCAGAAGGAGGCGTGGCAGGTGTGGAAAACTTCTTCATAATTTTCTATCAGCAGTTTAGTCTTAGATATCACGAGTGAACATTTAATATCATTTATGATCATCATGTGGCACTCCTGAAAAAATCGGCATGATCTGCTCGTTTTGACAATATCTGTCTTATTAAGGGTTTTAAGTCCTTAAGGATCAAGTCCTTATAGGTTGTGAAGAGATCAATAGAACATATATATGTATTATTATTTCTTTGGCTACGGTATTCGTTACCCAATAATATTAATTCTTTATTAGGTCATATATTCATAGGTCATACTTTGTTCGAGATGGGGTCAACTTTCTTCATTAGAGTCTTCCTAATGAATCTCTTTTTTATTATTGGTATTTTTTAATTTTTTCCTTTTTTCGTGATTTTACTTAATTTTCATATTGCGACTCTTATTTCCATCTACTCGTATATCTATCGTTGCTACTTTTTAATTCTATTTTATTTTGTTTAATAACCGTATCATGATTGTAGTTATATAATGACTTTTCTAAATTTGAATTAGCTTATTTTCAGCATTATTAATGTTAATTTATTGTTGTTAAGTAGTTATATTACTTATACTAGTAATATTTCTAATGTTTGATTTATATGTACTGTAAAGAATTAAATTCTTACTATACACAGAAAAGTTTTAATCAATATCAAATAAAAAAAAAAATACAATTCTAACAGATGATTAAAACACTTACTAAAATTTTACACAATTTATTAAATACACTTATTAAACTAAAATATAGAAAAAAGTATTATAATGGCGAGCAAATCCTATACTACGAGAGTAGAAAATAGTATAGGGTATATAGTGTTCAGTGGTATATACGAATTAATATTTCCTCGAATTTCCCGTGGGTCGTCCCAAACAATTGATCAACGAATAAAACTTATTATTAATATCAATGCGATTAATTGGGAGGAGAGACATAAATTATGCAAGTTAATTCGTTTAAAAAATAAATCATTAAATGAATACCTCAAATAATAACCAATTAGATTGTTCATGCCTGATAAGATGCGACAAAACGCTAGGGTGAGTATGTACATAGATTAGGTTGAGAGCGAAAGAAATGTCGTGTCGCTAGTCACACACACCGATTGCAATTTGTGTTAATAACAATTATAAAGCAAGTCGACTTCGCAACATCTTGTTTGGCTGTAAGAGCGTTAATCAATTTTCGCTAATTCAACATTAATGTTTCTCTTAATTTGTGTAAATAAGATTGTTCGCTCTCGTACGCTTCGCCGTAATGGTTCGACAGTGGTTCAGAGTATAAATCCATCGGCCAAAAATCTGTAACTTCTCAACGATTTTTCAGTGACTGATTTTTCACTGAAAATTTGGTTCAACTACTCGTAAAAGTTTTTTTTTAAAGGGTTTCTTTTTTGAGATTGAACTATGGTATACGAGTGTGTACTCGTATATCCCTAACATCGAATCTCCATCTGTTCAAAAGTTACAGATTTTTGCCACTGGATTTAGTTTCTAACCCACTATGCGCCGGTCTATCAAAACAAGACAACTTAACCCCTTCTTGCAAATCACCCCCATTTCAATAGTGGTAAACATAATGGGAGCTAGCGTATATACATATACATATACATATACACATATACATATACATATACACATTCCTTGTTAATTTTCGCTTTTTTGATTTGCTGTTGCTACTGCTGTGAAATATGAGCGCATCGTCCTCTTCTAATAGAATGTACGGAAATACGTTTGGGGCATTGTAAACACGTGTTTGTTCAAACCGAACACTCAATTCAATTAAATGTGTTTGCCCACGCAGGACATGACGTCAGATATCAGTTATTCATATTTTATAGCTGCACAACTCCGCACATTGGCTGCGATTATGGCACGACCAATTGTCCCTTTGAATTGAAGTACGTTGAGGTTCTGTCAATAAATGCACGTGTTTTTAATGCAGTAACTTCAGTGACACCATTTATAACTCAGCGGATGATTTCGACTCGAAAATTCGGAAAACTCATATCTAATTACACTCGTTTGCGGAAAATTCGTTAAGAAGGGAATCACTTATGGTGCTTATGTCCCCAGGAGGTTTAAAACTAATGTTGACAATAAGGTTTAAAAGTACTGTTTCAAAGTATGTGGTTCTAAAAATATTTGCCCTGTGCCACTCATTAGTCGCATATTCTTGGACTATTTCAAATGTTCGAGTGATAAAACAATAGAAATACAAATGTCTGATATTAATTTAAGAACGTTTTATGATATACTTAAAATACCAAATACTTAACATGTTTATAGGTCTCGAAAATAGGTGAATAAAGGAATAGTAAATGTTGATTCTACAAGTACAAGTATACGCTATTTTTAGCCTATATTGAGAAGATTAGAGGACCGCCAATGATACTTGTGCCACAGTTTGAGAATCACTGGTATAATGCAGATCACATTTAAGGATAATTACACTCTAAATTCCGACAGTAAGAAAATATAAATGTTTTGAACCATTATAAATGAAATTTATTTTATCGTTATATTCAAAGAATCTTTTTCTTACTTTAATATCGTTGTGTATGTTTGAAGGAATGCATAAAATATTTGATTACACTCAACTCTCGTTTTACACGCATTTGTTTTAAACGATTTCGAAACAACACGGTCAATAAATTGGAACCGATCCTCTTTTTGTACACGATTTCATTTTTTCTACACGATTTTCAAAATAGGTTTCCTTTTGAAACTCTACACAACTTCCACTCTTACGTGTTTGAATGAATGTAAATGACACAAGTTAAATGATTTTATTTATTTCTTTTTCTTGAACAAATAATTTTTTCCCTTGTTTGGTGCTTGTAGCTTTATCTCAAGCAAATGATTATACGCCGTTAGTTCCGCGAAATGGCCAGAATGCGTCAAAACTGAAAACTCCATAATGGAAGCAACAATTGTACGCTCTGAAATGATCACTTTGTCCCAAGCTATTGGTGGTAAACCCTTCGACAATTTGCAAACAGCGGACATCGATAAATTACCAATTTAGAGGCCTTTAGAGGACAATGATCTAAATAACATGTCGAGGCAGTCAGTTCGTGGTGAGGGTGGAAACCATGGAAGCGAAGACGAAATTCCACAATTAACGGCTGAATTAATTCGCGAGGGTTTGAAATTTGGAGCAAGACTGGAAGAACATTTTGTCAGCCATGATCCCAACCAAGGGCACCCATGATCGCCCATGAAAAATTTCAATATAATTTCAGATGTGTATGTGTATGTGTGTGTCCGGGTATCAGGAAATGTATAAGCACCTTAAAAAGCCGAACCTAGCAAAGTATTACAAATTTTTTGAAAAGGCTCGATTCAAGGTCGATTAAACATTTCAATATATCAAATCAAGACTATTTCAACTAAAAAAATATTAAGTATGTAATTTACGTAATTCCCTGTGTTATTTTTTGTAGTCTTAATCGTATTCTTTTTTTATAGTATTTTTAAATACATGCAAATATTTAAATATGAATAAATTTAGTTTCCAAAAGTTCTCTTCGTTTCTTTTTTTACACGGTTTTCCAAAGAAACTTCAGCAGTTTTTTGAAACAACACGGTTTTTTTTATTTGCGGAACGAATCCTCTATTTTCCCATAAGCTATGTATATTTTTCACGATTTTTTTTGCACGGCTCCTCGCTGGAACGTATCTACATATCTACCGTGTAAAACGAGAGTTGGGTGTATAATGAAACTCTTGATTATTTTTTCGAATTGATGGCAAAACTGGGCGTTATACAGAATGCCCAGTTGAATGTAATTGAAAAGTTAAAAGTAAAGCTTAGTATGGTTAAATTGTTTTAATAGGCTTCAATTATTTCAGAAAACGGCTATTTTTTCATTCTACGAAATACACTACTCACATGTGAGTACGATGTTTGCATGACAATCAGTTCGGAGCTGATGAAGATTCCCAAAAACACCATTAAATGGAAAAATGCTAAATATAAGCAAAAACAACAACTGCCGAAACACTTGAATGCACACAATTGTAATTGAAAAATGAGTTTTACGAATTCCAAGTGAATTTCCTTGCGACTTTATTAAATATTCAAACAGCGAGGCAACCAATACAAATCGTACACTAACGTCCTTTCAGCTATTGTATTTGTTTTTGATGAGGTGATTTTGTTGCAAATCCTCGGTGGTGGGGTCAGATGAGGATGATGATGCGGTGGAGTGGGTTTTGTTTAGTCAGTTAAATCGGAAGAACAGCATATTGGGTCATGCTTGTCACCCTCAACCAAAGCATAACAAGTGTTTTGTCTGCTGGTGATTGAAATAAGTAAGGGTGCGGATGCTGCAGGCTCGGTTTACCAGCACAACTGTTTTAATGGTGGTTTGGCTATATGCCGTCTGCCCTGATTGTATCCGATATGTTTTGTAAACATGTTGAAAATTTAAATATGTTGGACGCGCTCAATTCAATTAACTTGTGATTAATGATGTAATAACGACAACACCAATAATTTAAGAACGATATATCGCAATAATTGTTTGTAGCCATGGAACTCTGATGATGTTAATTAAATGAAAATATAATTGGCATGACATTTCACGGGCATTGGTCCAGATTTCAAATACAAACATTTCTTTAAACGCTAATTTATACATATGTTCTTTAAGAAAACTAAAAACTAATTATTTATCATTTTTTACTTAGGCAAATGTCTTTGCTAAGAAGTCGATAAACAAACTAATACCGCAATTGAAGCTGACGTGTAAATCAACGACAATCCGCAGGAGATTTCAACAATGGAATGTCGTCAGCAAATGTCGAGAAGCTCCGTGGTGACCCATAAAACCAATCATGTAAGCGCACTGCAACTTCTTAATTAATAATGAGCTCTAATGATTTTAATTAATTTAAAACTAAACAAATTGTTATTTTCTTCGAGGCAGGGAAGAGATTTCTTGTGTCTCGATGAAACTTAAGTTCTTTTGTCTAATGTCTTTTCTGGGCTAAGCGTAGTATTTTTGCTTCTTGAGGTTGTCGTAGAATATCCGCTTCTCATGTGCAGTCAAAATCCGATGCAAAAGAGCTTTTCTCTGGTGTCTTTGAATCAATCGCAAGTGAAAAATTGCCTTTCAATGTCTCCATGTTTCAGTTCATAAGGCACCCGATTTCCTTGTATTTAAATCATTCCCATGGCCCGCAATCGTATAGCTGGCTGATTAAAAACATTATATGTCAAATTATAATTCGAGGTCTGTTCAAAAAGTAAAGCCAATTTTGAATTTGAATTGCGCGAACAAAGAAGTTGCATTGAAGTTTGCTTGCAAAATGCGGTAGAAGGCCTTCGGCGATCAGCTTTTGTCGGAAAGGAATGTTTAGAAGCGGTATAAACAATTTCAAGAAGGTAGAGAAAAGGTAGAGAAAGCGTTGAAGACAGAGAGCATCCCGGACGACCATCAACATCAATCAATGAAAAACATGTCAATGAAATCAAAGCAAATCAGAACAAAGATTTGGTGCTCAAAAATCGTCGGTTGACAATTCAATACCTTGCTGATAATGATAACATTTCATTTGGATCGGTCCAAACCATTATGAAATAGGAAAGTCAAATCTCGATTGGTTCAAAGACTTTTTGATAAAAAATTCGATGCATATCGTTCCACAACCGTATTCGCCTGACTTGGCTCCATAATATAATAAGACTTGCTTAATATAATAAGATAAAACTATTTTTAGTACACGCATATTGAATTTAAAAGTTCAGGTTGTGATTTTGAAATTTCCTGAAAATTTCATTGGTCTGGACCATTTCTAAACTTATTACTACGCGCTGAAGCCACGACTGTTTTCATACTCCTATTAGGTTAGTTTTTATCCTCTTGGGTGCGATTTCTTATTCAGCACTTATGTCAATTTAACTTAGCTCTACTTGGCTTTGCTTGTATTGTTTTTCTCAGTATCGATGATATTGAATTTATCTTTTAAGAACTTTTTACCATTTTATAAAATCTCTACTTTTATTACCTTTCGCTTCGATTTTGTTTCTCTGCAGCTCTGTAGTTTCAACTGAAATGTTTGAATGTACTCGTAGTCTTTCATTTTATTTTCCAAACAATTGACAATTGGGACAAACAATACTTCAGGGAGATACCATTGACTGTCAAAAACAAAATTACACTTCGGAGTAAAGAAATTACTGAAAAAGAAATTTCAAACTTTTCATATTAATTTGTATCGGGAAATAGAACGTGAGAAGATTATAGATTCGGCAGCTTTGTTTAACAAGAAATACCCTTAACAATAATGTGAGTTGCTTACAGTGTCATGGACCTCTGACTTTTGGGGGTGCGTGTACATCTGGTACTAATATTGATTTACTGACCAACTTTTCCGTTTGGTTAACCATTTCTTGCCATACATATTTTTTGTAAATAATTATGCCGTTTGTTCTACTATTTAACGCTGTAGGATTTACAATTCACAGTGGCTGGCTTTAAATGACAGCCAGATTTTTAAAATACTGGATTAAAAAACTCCTGATCATTAGAAAAGCATACTCTAGAATATCGATAATAAAAATCTATATCTGAACTGATATACAGATAACCAGAAGGAGTGGTTGAAACTGAAGCTGCGACTTGGTTAAAACTTAAATCGATTAGATTTTTGCTATTTGCCGACGATTTAAAGATATTTTATAAAATTAAAACCCTAAATGATAGTGAAGTTCTTCAGCTCTGGAGCTAAGTAAACTTTATTATTGGTTTAAAATCAATAACCTAGCATTAAATTAATAGTTTGGTTGCTTCACTGTAGTTCTCTTTTACAGTCTATTCATTTCAATATTCTTTCTAGGCAACTACGCCATTTTCCAGTCTTTCATATTGCTGCCAATAGTATGCACTAATTATACTATCAATGAGCCCATTAATAGAGCCTTAATTGAGCTAAATAATATTTGTGACATTGTATTTATTGTAAATCAATTATTTAATTTAGCATGCAGACGGTATATTGAGCAGACGGTATATCTACGGATCCTAGTAAATATGTACATTGTATTATAATTAAAAACTAGTCTACAGTGTTGTGTGCTATTCTGTGTGAGAGAGGTAAGAGATGTATTATTGGATATACCGAAAGATCTGCATGTCGAAAAATGGCATTGTTTATCTATAATATTCCATAGTTATCTACTTGTGAATTTGTGTGAACTACGTGTGAAGTTTACAAAATAGTTCGACCTATTATCGATCGAGTCGCGCCAACTAAAGGCCCAACCATAATATGCAAATCGAGACAGCAAAAGTAAAGGGTTTTTCATCGTCATGTTCCTTAGAATGAAGGAAGTGGACCCCCAGCGGTTTTATACATATATTATATATACGTGGATGATTCCAGATATATATTCCCTCTTATTAACAGCAATTATTCTTATATATATACTTATATTGGCAATATACTTAAGTAACAAAGATTCATTTAGGTATTTTTCCAAGCCAATTGATTAGGTGAGCCAATTCGGAAAGAAAATTTTGAAGAACGAGCTTCCGATTCCGCTTCCGAAGAAGTTACCAAACACACAGACCGCATTTTTTTGATGCTGACGCAGCTTTTACCTTGGGAATGCATTTAATGCGGTCATATCCTTGGTATTCGTTGCCGAGGGACAAAGACAATTTCAATAGAAGATTGTCTCGAGCGCGTAGAACATGAAAGGGCAGATCTTTCATTAGCACAACCACAGTTCGGGCGAAAACCTCGACTGGTGTTTCTTCGGACTCAGGCTGTGATGTTATACTCTGTACCATGTGGCCATGTCGAACGTTTTACAGAGTTCCTCAAAACTTCGTTTCGGGTTCTTAATAGAAATGTCGTCTGTAACCTCCGTAAACGAGATGTTATTTAGTGTGCTACAAAATAAAAAGCGTTTTTTTTTTTGCTATAAAATAAACTAGAACAAATTTCATACCGGCGCGGAGCGAGTGTATCCTTAAGGAAACCCATTGCAGTATAAAATTCTATTCTCCTTGAAAGTCCATTCCGCTGCCTGAAGCACCAGAGATTTTTTGAGCTCCTTGGTGTAGCGCTCACAAAGTAATTTCCACCGATGTTTGCATTCATGAACTAAATAAAAGTTAGTATAAGCACATTATGGTTGGGCCTTTACTTCGGCTACAAGGCCGTACTTCTTTGACTTTTAAGCGATTGCTGATTAAAATCGGACTTTATTGTGGATCGCTTAAGGTTTTTATACCCAAAGTCTTCCCATTATTTTCCTTATTGTAAATAAGACTGTCATATCCTTGCCTTATTTACACGCTTATATACGCTTATTCCACTCTTACATATTATTATTCTTATACTTATTCCATATCCACTCAATTCTGGCGTATTCTCACTCAATACAATTAGCTCAATATACACTTACTTAATTGTTTCCCAATCCCAAATTGATGGGCGTTTCAATTCCGTTACTTCAATCGTTCCGTCGGAATCTAGGTCACGGTGCTGTTGTACGCTAAAGTGTGTGCTCAGCATAAACGCTAATTTGGAATTGAGTTGGTCAGGTTGCTCGATTTAATATCGCTACACGATACTAAATTTTTCTTTGTAAATATGTTTGTAATATTTGGTTTATACATTTTTTTCTATTAGAAGTATACTTATGAATACAACACCTCAGTTTACAATGTAATGCTTATATACTAATTAAAATTTTTGGGGATTATTTATACATACAAAGAAATGTTGGTTGATTGTAGTTCTTCCAGTCCTGTTGAGCTGTGTTGCTATCTGTAGAGCTGCTTGATGTAGCTGCTATTTTTTACGAAACCGCTGTGTTACTTGGCGGTGTGATTTGTCTCGAAAGATTTTGAATACTGTAATGCCATTTCTTTTGTTATTTCAAATATATACATGCCACATCCCACTCGGCATCAATTGGCTGTACGGTCTTTCTAGCTGACATGTGTTATGTTTTGAAGATATGTTGAATCTTATGGATTGTTAAAACCAAAGTGGATGGTTGTTGGGTGGCTTTGATGAAGTCCTTGAAGGCACAAGTTTACATTACGATGTTACGAAACTATTAAGCTAGTTATTTTGTTTTGAAAACAGGTAACGACCACGCCTACTATTTATACAGAGGCGTAGTTAGGACTCATGGAGCCCGGGACGGTCAATCAACTTGCAGCCCCAAAAATTTCTAGAATTCAATAAGTCACTACTTGATTTCCAAAACTACCGCCCCCGAAATTGTGGCGCCAACTTCACCCCACCCTAGCTACGGCACTGTATAAAATACCCGTCTTAATGTACCCGCCACTGTACATTAAATTAAATATGTACATAAATTACTCTTTAAAAATAGCTATCGTGAATCAAATACCGGTGGAAAAATTCGAAATGAATTCGTTGAGTTCAATGTTTCAGCTGACAAGCATAAACACAAGCTATTCGAACCTAACTTTGAATTTTTCTTTTTTATATTTCAAGATTGGTTGGAATATTTGCGGGGGGAAAATATTTCCCTTTAAGTTTACAATCTAAAAATTTATTTCACGGGAAGAAATTTTTTCGGCAGAATTATTGTTTCCCTCGTCATTGCCGAGATCTGAGGAAATCATGGTCAGAAATAAACACAGACAGATTTGGTACAGATTTATTCACAATAGAAAGCCCAGATAAAGTAACTAAGTCACAAGAATAATTTGATTTAGCGTCAGCAGACAAAAGATTCACATTAAAATCACCACATACTGCAATGAAGTCATAATCGGAAAACAATTCAGATAAATACACAAAAAAGCGAATGTATAGAGCAACCACCGACTCGGTTAACTCTGGCCTTGTCTCTGAAAGACATATACTGTGATATATAATAACAAGGAAGACTAAGGAGATAGACTTAAAAACAACGCACATGGAGCCTATTTCAAGTCATGTACTTGCACAATATTGAATATTTTGCAAAGGAAACGAAGTTAATTTTCATAAAAATTTCTTGATTCTCAAATATAGTCAACTGTTTTTAAATTGTGATTTTAGTTGTGTCACTCTTTAATTTAAATGAATATAATTTAAATAAATGAATTGTGGATTCGTTTGTGTTTATATAATTTTAATTTAAAGGAATTACTCGTGAATTTATTTGTGTTTATCTCATTTTAATTTACAGGGCTAGGCGATTGAAGTGTTACCAACTTCACACCTCTATATATGGCAACGCGATATTGCCAACTATGTCAAATTCATATCAATGGCAGCTGCTTATATTGTTTACAAGCTACTACATGCATTTGCGTCTAAGTTTTATAGAACAAAAGTTATTCAAAATAGTGTGATTACGTTATATTTGAGTGGAAAATCACAACCATCTGTTATTCGTGAGTTCAGGCATCTCAAAGTGAATAACATGTTTGTGTATCGCACCATAAATCGTTATAATGATACAGGCAATATTGCCCAAAGCTATGGTGAGACACAAAAAAAAAACAGCAACATCACCTAAAATGGTTCGGAAAGTGAAGGCTCGACGTGAACGAAATTCACGCCGTGAATCAAATGGCCAAATAACTAAAAAGATCCCAGCGAAGCATCCGACTCATATTGCAAAATGAGCTCAAGGTTCAAGCTTTGCAAGTTCCAAAAGGCACACGCAAAAGGAAAATGTTTTGGAAGCTCCTTTAAAGCCGTGGGCACGCAAACATCTCGGTCGTACACCATAGACATTCCAACAAGACTCTGCACGGTCTCATAAGGCTCGTGTGAACCAAGAATGGTTAAAAAACCATGTTCCACACTTTATTTCGTTCACACAATGGCTTTCGAATTGGCCAGATGCAAATCCGATCGACTAATCCATCTGGACCATTTTGGAAAGCAAGGTGAGGACTAAAAACCATGCCAGTATGGATGCGCCATGAAGAAAGGCATTCTACGGGAATGGGCCAAAATACCGCAAGATCATATTCGTGCAGCATGCAAGGCAAGGCAAAAAGTGGCCACATCGAACTAAAGTGAATGGATTCTACAATTTTTATTATTTCCACACATTTTCGTAATTTGAATCAATAAAAAATAATTTGAGTCAAAAAAATATGGTCGTTTGAGTAGGTACAGTTCAATCGCCTAGCCCTCTATATGAAAGAAAAACCAAAGATTACAAAAACAGGTAAGTTCACATTACTTTTTAATATTTCCAAGCCTCTAAGAAATCGTCAAAACACAAACAGCTCTGAAATGCTGTTCGTAAAAAAAGTTCGTGGCGTTTTTTTGGCGTTTTGTTCGTGGCGTTTTGACATTCAACTGGTTTTCTTATTGTCTGAAAATTCATTTATTTAAACCAAATATGCTCTGTTTTTATCTACAATGTTTTGGCATTTTCCGGGTCGAGCCCTGATGCCATCAGTGAAGAATTTCTTCGGTTTCTGGTTGAAAAACTGAATCAAGTGCTTTTCACAGGCTTCTTGTTAAAGCTGCTTAATTCCATTTAGAGAGTTCTGCAGAGATCGGAACAAGTGGTAATCTGAGGGTTCTGGACTATATGGTGGATGTATCAAAACTTCCCAATTAAACTCTCACAATTTTTGACGGGTCATCAAAGAAGTGTTGGGTCGAGCGTTGTCATGGTGGAAGACAACACCTTTCCTATTAGTCAATTCCGACCGTTTTCTTTCAATTGCCTGGGGTAATCTCTCAGTTGTTCACAATAGAGTTGAGAATCAATTGTTCGGCCAACTGGAAGTAGCTCATGGTGAACGACTCCGTTCCAGTCCCACCATCTTTCATCAGAGGTTACGATGGTGTAGGGTATTTGAGCTTTTTCTGGTTCACTTTTATTTAAATTCAAATGGAGTCTCGTGATAACTTTTACTCTTTTTACGTTTTTTTATATAAAATATAACAGTTTCAAGCTCTGCTTAAAGTTTAAATCACACACAGTTTTGTTGTGCACACTTCGCAGAAAGTCTGTTCATGCAAATTCACATATTTCACCACGATAAAAAAGTAATAAGTTTTTATTTATGTAATTACGTCTTCTTCCAGGTCAGCACTGTTCTCCTTTATGATATTCCCATTGTTTCATTGTATATTGAAGGCCAGGAACGTCTTTGTTTAGCTCAAATATCGAACACTCTACTTAAGCAATTTAGCTACAACGAAATCCACAATCGACGCGTAGCTCTTGGCATAACTTGTGTCCAATGCACACCGGTTCAACTGGAAATTTTACGTCGTACCGGCGCCATGCCAGTTAGCTCACGACGTTGCGGCATGATAACTCGGCGCGAGGCAGAACGATTATGTAAGAGCTTCCTGGGCGACAACGCGCCACCCCGTTTGCCAGACGATTTCGCTTTCAGTGTGTACCACAAGTGCGCCTGGGGTTGTCGTGGTTCATTCCTTCCTTCACGATACAATTCTTCTCGTGCCAAATGCATCAAATGCACTCTGTGTGGAATCTTTTTCTCTCCAAATAAGTTTATATTTCACTCCCATCGTATCTGCGCCAGTGACAAGTACATACAACCCGATGCGGCTAACTTCAATTCATGGCGCAGGCATATGATACTGAGTGGACAACCGCACGAGGAAATTGTGCATGCTTGGGAAGACGTCAAAGCCATGTTCAATGGGGGCACGCGTAAGCGTCTGATGTCTTCGCATTCGTCAATGATATCTTCAACAGCAATTACCGCAACAAACAAGAATCCAGAAAAAATAAACAGCGACATACATCGTTCAACCGTGAGCAACTGTACGGACCAAGCAACAAGACTCTCACCGAAGCGTCCCGACTCTAATGTGGGAGCAGTCGCAGCAGTTGTGGGTGTGACCGCCGTGACACAGCAAATGCCGATAAGGCCGTTCAATATGGGCCTGAGTTCCGCAGTTAACGCAAATTTAAGTTCGTCCACTTTAGCAGAAAACGACGTGGCAATTATGCCTTTTTCTCGAAGCTTCATGATGGACTACATGTGGCATACCCACACTGTTCACAGCGCCGCACACATTCAGCACCCACAAAATCGTAGTAACAGCAATGTTAGTCTCGGGTCCGCAAAGTTTCCTTTTCCTGCAAATTGCGGGCTACAGCCATGGATAAAGGCACCAGGTGCGAATGGGACCAGGGCACATCTATTCGGGGCAGCGCAAACAACTGCTCAATTTATGCCAGTTAGTAGTGGTAATGCTTTGGAACCATCGGATTTTGTGGGTCGTCGGTGTAATACAGAGTTATCGGTGTCAGCGGTCGTTGCATCGTCTACGATAGATACAAAAAATTCTCGACCAGCGATCACATCTTTACCGCACATCTTTAATTCATCAGCCTTCAAACCTGTGATGCAAAAGCAGAAAATCCAGCATAATAAGGGAATCAATTTAGTGACAGTCGCGGTAGGTTCGCCAACAGCAACCACAGTTATTTCTACATGCACGTATTCATTAGCAGACTCGGTGGCTGTGTCTGTACCCAAGTCAACAACGTCTTCGTCATCACCATCCTTGTCTTCGTCGTTATCATCTCCATCGATAGCACCAACATCGGTGCCATCACCCTTATTAGCCAACCAAACGAAACTCCACAGCACGCAAAACGCTTTGTTAAAATTACTACCACCGACAATCGCAGAAGCGCCAAGATTAGCAGCTGACTTAGATGCTGCCGTGATAAAGCAACAGAACGCCACAAGTAAGTGGTTTTCATTGGCAACACCAACATTTTCAAAAGTGGATTTCATTAAAGAAGCACACTCCTCGGAGGATGAACTGAATTCAGAGTGTGAGGAAATGATAGATATAGAAACCACTGAAGACAATGATCAAAAAATGTCACAACCAACGCATGGACAACATACACCATGTCCAAGAAGCCCTGTACAGCTAGGAATAAAGAAATATGATTTTGGTAATAGCATGGATGAGATCGATGTCGATGGTGACAGCGAAAGGGACAACGATAGCAGATTTTCCCAATTAGAACCAAATTATTCTAATCGTTTTTACAATATAGAACAAATTGAGGAGAGAAAATTCAATACAATGGACCACAGTAATGGCATATTGACTGAATGCATTTGCATGTCCTCAAAGCGCAGTGGAACTATCGAATTAGTGGAAAATGGCAGCAAAAATAACGGTGATCCAGTTGACAACTTACTTCAAAAGGAGGTGAGATCAAAATGATTAGAATTAACATTTTCTAGATCGAGCAAGAACAACTTTTAATTTCATTGGCGCAAATTTATAGTCCCATGATAAAATGCACTGTGGTTAACGTATACTTTAATTTAAAAGTATACATTAAAATGTTCAGTTTTTATAGTGATAAATGCAGTATTCATTGACTAAAGTCCACTTTAAATTCAAATATTTCATTATAGTTCACCCTTTGAGGTACGTTCAATGAGTTTTCTGTCATTTTGAATTGCATATGATTGTAATTCTGTTTTTGATGTTTAGGTTATTGAAACAATAATGATAATATTTAAATTAAAATTAAAAGTAAAATGAGTCAAATGTGACTAAATAATAATTATTTGTAAACAATTCTGTACTTTAATTAAACGTACAATCAATTTATAAATTTACCACCTTAAATACCAAATTATATTATATATTAGATCGCAGAAACTAAAACGCGAAAGAAAGCGCTGACGCTTTTTGCTAAAGCTACAAGAGTGGAAACTATTTTTTCGCTTTGAATGTGTTGCTGAAAGAGGAGGATGTGTTGCTGTGAGGCTTGAGTATAGTAGATTTTACAAATTTAGTCAGCTGTTTTTATCCTACCAAACGCCCTTTTAGCCGAAAGAGGTGCCAACGTATTCAACGTGTTTTGCTGAATATTAGTCTGTGATTTAGTTTAATATTTACTTAATTGTGATTTTAGTTCTTTTGGTAATTGTGACTTTATTTGTGTTTATCTAATTTTAATCTAATTAAATTAACAAGGAAAGTAAAGGAAAGTAACAAGGAAAGACTTTCACGTGAGAAGGAGCTCGCTCACAAAATGAGAGGAGTTCCCAGTCGTTTAGTCTGGAAGATTTATGTTTTGTAAAATGACATGTACAGTATATTCTATTGTAATTAAAATCACACCAAAAAATATATTTATATTTCAATACAGGAAAAAACACGCTGTGTTTTTGTGCTATAGAAATCGTGGTCAGCCAATCCAAATGTATCAATACACTTTATATACAGTTTCTTTTTCCTCCTCTGGGCTTCCTAACTAACCAGTTATCAGGTCGTCCAAGATATTAAATCTCGCAAATTTGCCTATTAAATTCGCCAGTAATAGATTAATTATAGAAATTATGAGTTTCAGAAATAATTTTTACCAACACACAGCAGATGCGAATAAATCTTATAGTAAAGATTTAGAGTCAGCTTTCAGCCATTTTTAGCCAGTTAAAGCTGACCGACACATAAAGTGCACTTTAATTCGACTATAAATAAGATACGTTCAACTTTTAACTTTTGCTTAAAGTATATTTTTCAGCACTATAATTCACTTTAAATATGCCTATAAATATGCGCCATTATTTATAAATACATGTAGTTCTCCAAATTATTAGATGGTGCTTGCGCCAAACTGCTGTCCACTGTAGTGCGTAACCACACTTCCGTTATACAATCCATCTGCTTACTGGCGCTCGGCGATGTCTGCCACCGTTTTTCTTCGGTCCTTGCGAGATGGCGGTCCTTGCAGCTTATCATTCCGTCTCAAGAAATGTTTTGTTCACTCTTGCTAACTTCCACCCGTGAGGAAGCCAGAACTCTGTGTGTGACTTTCAACGCGTGAAGAACATCAATAATGAAGTTAACAACACAAAAAATTGCAAATAAGAAACATTTCTTACCAAAAATTATGACAAAAAAGAATCAAAATGATTTCACTTCAAATGTTACCAATAACACAATTACTTAGGAAAAACACCAGCAACAACCACAAGGCGAAACAGCAACGAGCCGCCAACGGAAACAGCAACAGCCGCCACTGCAACTTCATAGTAAACCATCTCTGCTGGGTAAGTTTTCCTCCCATTTATTACAAGTACATTAATAAAATTTATTCAAAATAAAAAGTGAATATACCATAAAAACAGTTGTCAGTTCCGTGTCGCTGCATACAAGGACTGTTCAAACCGTATCGCGAATTTTGAATTTCATTTGCGCGGCTGCAGCGATTCGAGCAAATCTTTTTGATTTTTGGTTGACATCACTGTCATCTATAACTGTGTACAATTTCACGGCATTGCCTATTTTCCTTGGTTAGTTCGTGAGTTTCGCAAATCCCCCTTCATTTTCGATACATCCATTCATTTTGTAATTAGCAAAATGTTTTCGTAAGGAAGAAACAAAATTATATTATTTAATTTAAGTTTTTTAATTTTATTTAATTTTTATTGTTTCTGTCTTTTAAATCAGCATATCTCTCTTTTTTTATTTTCTTTCCCTTGCATAATGGAAGCATTTTCTGCACTTATCTTCAAATGCATTTAGATGGAAGCTTCTCTTTGTGGAAGCCTTTTTTGAGAGTTTCCTGCGTATTAAATTATAACAAAAAATTACTTATGGGTTCATTTTCAATATGTAATATATCTGTTTGAGCACATATTGTTGGTTAAGGAAAATAATATCTCTATATGTACGAATCAAGTCACAATTCAAATTCAATAGATTATTTAAAATACTAAATACGGCGATACTTATTTTATTTTAAAAACTCTGTTCTTATTGTTCTTTAATTGTACATTATAAATGATAAACAATACTTTGGTTAAAATAATAATATGCCATACGTTACTTACTGCAAATGATGGCTGCTGCTAAATTAATTAATAAATAGTTTTTTTAGCATACATAGATAATATATTATACATATCTATATTTACTAGAATTTGAAGTTTGGAATCGCGAAGCATCTCATCGAACGATAAAACATCTTCCACGTTATGGAATGGAACTTCAGGGATTAAGTTTTCGGCGGCTATAACACCCTCGTCTAAACGACGTCTTGTCGTGTCTGTCTTTAATAATATAACCCCCTCCGTTAAACGCCCCTCGATAGAATGGACATTTGCGCAAATTCGAAGCCTAATATCAAAAAAATCTACACAGAAATGGTGCGCGTTAAATTTGGTGCTTTTCACCAAATGTTGCTTTCGGATTGGAATGTAATATTAGTACAAAATATGCGCGCATCCTTCTCTTTAATCTAATATCAGTTGTAATCGAATCGGTTATATAAGTCAGCTGCAGTAGCTCTTATAGTGGATGCACTTCAACGTGGACGCTGAAAAATGGATTATCCCGAAAACGGCACGTTTGATTTTTCTTCTTTCAACATGAAATCAGGTGACCAAAATCCTTTAGAATATGTTATCAAAAAGTGCGTTACAAAGTGGCTGTGGGGCAGAATAATCGGGCCATGTCACCGCATCCTTGTGCATGTACCGATTGAAAGCCGTCCGTAAATGTGTGTTACCTATTAGAGTACGCTTGTTGTCAGTAGTAGGGTTCAAAGTATGAAATCCTAAATTAGAAGTCCTAAATTAGAATCATATCTTGACTCGGACAATGCCGGAAATTATTCCTTTATCGATGTAGTCTTTCACAAAGTGATTTCTCTTATCAATGTGTTTAATCCTGTTACTTAGCGTCTTTTCTTTAATTAGGTGCAGGCAACTCTTGCGTAATCAAATTCCCTCTTGCAGGCATCTTGTAAAGCGATAAATTCTGCTTCTGTTGACGACAATGAAACAGTTTTATTTACGACATGACCAACGTGATTGTTCCTCCGTTTAGCATGAACACGTAACCGGAATTAGATTTCTATTTCGATTATAGACTAGATTTACTTTTGATTTTCTATCCCTATGTGTCTGACTTGGACGCAAATAATACCTACTTGTACCCTTTGAATATCGTAGTACTCTTTTCGATGCATTCCAATCCTCTTGAGTAGGGTTGATAACCTCTCTTGAGCTTGTTGGTATATCAGGTTTCGAGTTTCCGCTTTGGCTGAAAAGTGAACCAATAACATTTTGATACTTACAATTATCTAACAGTGGCTCTTGTGTTGCTCCTTATAATGTCATTTAATTCCAGACGGGTATAAATAGTAGGCGTTGTTAACTGTTTTTAAAGTAAAATAATTCGCTTAGTAGTTTTATTAAAATAGTAGTAGTAGCAAATTTAAACTTTATTTCCGTGCTAATAAATAGTTAAATAATTAACAATAATATAGTTAAAATATATGGACCCTTGCTCGTCAGCATATTTGGTATATAAACATGGATCTGCAGGTAATTGTTTGAAACCGTCTTTAGAAATGTGTTCACGCAAAGTTGTATTCCAAGTGGTTGTATTCCAAAATTATAGCGCAACACGCGGCAACAAAAGAAATTATACGCGGCAAATGGGTATAAATGGGCAAAAAAGAGTAGATACTTTTATTATCAGTATTATATAATCTGCCGAATAAGTACTTTCCACTGCATTTCCGAAACGGATTCTCGATCTTGAATTTGCTCGGCGATTTGAAGTTTTACTTGAAAAAGATGAACTATGAAAATTTTTTTCCGATTATTTTATTTAATCGGTGTGAAAGAGGCTTCCCTCTTAAAATGGCTGGTGTAAGGAGATTTCATTATCATTACGTAATATAAGGGTATGTTTTAAAGTTGCGTAACGAATCTGAATATCTAGCTGAGTTGCTAAATGTCGACACAAAGTATATTTATATATGTACAAGTACAAATAATATCATATAAATACATATACGCTTTTCCGCATCATATATAAACTTTTATTTTACAATTTTTAACAAATATTTTCGTTTAAATACACCCGAAGGAAAAACATATCCAGCGGAAATTTTAATATTAGATATGAATCTTGAATTAATATAAGATAACATATGTAATAAATATTTATAGTTCAATAACTTATTATAGTTTTTCTTTGTTTTACCTTTAAGAACTAACCCGATAATAACTTTAGTTCAATGGACAATTAAGCACCAAGGATCTGTAACTACCTTTCGATTTTCCCCATGTACCGCCCAGGTCATGTGTCTTAATTATAACGAATACAAATCGATTAAACGGTAGCTAACAAAGAAATACTCAGTGTGTAGAAACAATTCAATTCAGAAGTGGCATTAAAAGCTGGTAACAGCCCCAATCGACAAACAAACCTTACCCTTATGCTATTTAGTTTATTTATTGCGTTAATGTATTTCAATTTGGCATAAGGGTTCTTCAGTTCCAGAGGGCTTATTTTACACAATCGGATTTCGTTTCCTCTTGTTTTCATTTGTTTTGATTTGTTGTGGCATTCAATTTGGTACAGGTTCTGCTGCCGGTATTTCAGTTTGCTTGATCTGCGCCTTATGTTCGCATTTTACATAACACTCTCGAAAATCCATTCTGAACATCAAATCATTTTCAGTTCAACCTTTTTTCTTCAAAAAGGACCACTTTTGTTAATATTTTTTAGTATAAGTATTAACTATCGCTGAATAAGATTTGTTTTTGCTCGTTCATCTGTGTTTAAAAATCCTGATTCTTCACATTTTCTCAAACTCATTCGAATTTCTATGAATTTTTTTGTTTTTTAATTATTCTGATTTAATACCAACTTTCATCAGTTAATTTTATTTAATTAGTGTAACCAATTTATACCAATTTAGCTTATTATTCAACTTATTTGCTGCAATTATTGCTCGACTGCGACTTCACTCACTGGGCGCGGTCCGTCCACTTTTACACTACTTACAGTATATAGTATAGTTCATGAAAACAAATTTATTACCACGGAAATAAAGTTTAAATTTGAACACAATAATAAAACTATTAAGCTAAGTATTTTGTTTTGAAAACAGGTAACGACCACGCCAATACTTGATTTGTTTGTATTTCACTCTATAATGTTATTGTTCGGCAATGAAAAATCTAAATAAATTTAAAATTTAAATAAATAAAACTAATTTATTCAATTAAATTTTTTTAAAACTTTTAGGTGTAGGGTATCTAAGATTCGGCCAGGCCGAATATAGTCTCTCTTACTGGTTTTAAATAATAATCGATCCGTGGGTAATCACAACCTGAATTTCGTCGTTAATGTCCTGAGCGTGCAACACCAACTTAGCGAGCAGAGGTTCTGCCCAAAATATCGCTGTTGTCGATGAAAGTTTCTAAAATCGAATCTAAGACCGAATAATACCAGTTATTATGGAGATCAGAATAACTTATGGAGAAAGCGTGAAGTATTAAGAAAAGTTATGGAAAATGCTGTACTCACCGACAAATGTGCATCACCTCTCACGATGGCCACTTGACCGATAATATTTTCTCTGTTTAACAAGAAATAATTTAAAGTTCCAAATAAAAATAAGTCATAAACAGACCTTTTCTCATTAAAAATAATGTATTACCTGTGCTTGTTGTTTGTGCACATTTTGTTTTTGCTTTCATTTAACCTTTTAAATTGTTTTTGTATACAGGCATGAGAATATTGCGTTATCTGAGCACAGACTGATTACAGAGCGAAAACTCGAGCCTTTTCGCGATTGTTTTGTTGATTCGGACGTTTCGTGGCGATTGTTTTGTTGATTCGGCGATTGTTTATGAATACGAACGGCTCGGCATTTGTATTCCTTCATCAAAATTAGATGCCCAGGAACATCTGTGAAAATGTTCAGGTTTCTAAGTGATGTGGATGTTGAAAATAGAGATCGAAGCCCAATTTTTATAGCGAATATAAATTTATTCGAGCTTTCTGCCCGTTTTCTTAGCTTGTAGAGTAAGAATTTCCTGAGTTTATTCTTTATTTTTGCTACATTTATAACAGGTTTGAGAAAAGTTATTAACTAGTTACTCATTGTAACAGTTACAAGTACTTTCGTTTCTTTCACTACTCTGCTGTTGTTATCGTTAAAGTAGCGAAAGTAACGAAGCTCAATGCTCATAAAGAGCTACGTATTAACAAAGGCTCGTTGTGCCACTTTGGCATTTACCTTCTAAAGGATCCTTTATCAGAGGTCATGAGGGTGTAGGGTATCTCATCTTCGACCAGGCGGAAGATACCATTCTCTCTGGTTTCATGTAGGATTATATCGAAAATTTTTACATCTAAGCAGATTTCATCGAACAAACAATAGCAAGTGGAACCCCACAAACCAGCAAACAACGAATGGAATTATTTTATGCTTGCTTCGTTGGGCAAGCAACAACGAGAGATTTGATTGAAAGAAGATATTTTCAGTTAAATACGATAACTGTTTGTAATTATTGAAACAGAAAGTCTTAACTGCTCATGGAGCCAACGAGCAAAGTGATACGTAATGGCCCATGCCACATTTGGCCCTTGAGGCCGGCCTCAAAATAAGTTCTAAAATTGCTCATTACCACATTACAACAAATTAGGCCGTCCTCAAACCCGTGTATGTGTAAGGGGTTGAGAGTGTGTTTGTACACTCTTTGATTTCAGAATGCTACCTACATAGATATTCGCTACCGCGTAGCTGCTGCCGCGGCTAGTGGGCATAACAAACAATAATAAAAACGCAACAGATAAGAAATATTGATAGACCCTGTTCAAGTTCTGTATACATTTGTTTGATGCCGCCTAATGTTTGCTTCAAAAGTGAGGCCAGTGTGGTTCGAAAACTGTTCCACTTTTCGCAATCAACCAATCAATGTGAGTGAAGCCGACCGCAAGAGACTTATTGTGGTATCGGCAAATTGCAATACAGTAATCAGGTACAATACATTTACTGGTAGTTTCAAAATGAAGAGAACATTTTTACTCTGCCAAAACAAGAAAATACTTATTCAGAATGGTTACTAAAAGCTATGGTAATCGTAGTCTTAATTTGGTCGGCTTAGAATGTTCTTGTATGTATGCATTTGTGTACAAGTAGATTACGTAAATGGGCATGTATAAAGCAATTAAAAAATGCTTGTAAGTATGAAATTTTTCATAATGAACTACATACTTGAGAACTGAGAAGGAGGCAAACTGATGATATATGAAAGATATAAAATTAGTACCGATTCTTATGCGATATACTATACTTTTAACTATACTCATGGTGTGAGAATTAAACTAATTGATTTCAACGAAGTACTAGAAAAACGTTCCGAGATAATAAAGCACCACGTACTAAAGCTCATGGTTTAGACACGAAAGTTATCGCGCTTTCTGCCGACAGCACAAATACTAATTTTAGCGGTGTGGCCAGACAAGGAAAAATAAATGTCTACCGGAAGTTGGAAACTGAACTGGATCGACTGAATCTGTTTCTAATAACCCTTGACTATCAACGCTTCCGAAAAAAGGAAATCAGGAAGGTGATCAATAACACTTTGTGGAGCTAAATTGATTTATAATAATACAAAATTGATGAAACCATATCTGTTAACATAACATGAAAAAGAAACCGCCACACCCCTTGTCAAATAAATATTTGATAAAAACCGTCAAATTGCCGGTTTCTAGTTATAATAATTTTTACTTTAAGTCATTAAAAATCACAAGAGCTAATTTTTAAATTAATTCATTAAAATTTTTAGAAATTATATTATTCGAAAATTTAAATATTTAAACATTAAAATGACGGCTTTCGTTTTTCTAGTGTTAATTGGAATAACTTAAATGCTTGACATCCACCAGCAAGAGTGACACTCCCGAATGCTGTGGGTAAGGTGCTTCCAGGATATATCAAAGATTGCAACAGCTGTAGTTTTTGAGACTCAAAATGAAGCCGTTACGAACATCTAATAACAATAGAATCTAAACACGAGTACTATTACAACACTTGCTATTGGGCTTTGTATACATTTTTAGGATCAGATATTTGAGCTGGTTATACGTTAAAATACGAAATTTTAAGTAGCAGTAAATTGATTTTTATTATAAAATAGTTTAGTGTAGAAAATAGTTCCTGTTTTGCAAACATTTTGTGTAGCACCTATATAAGATATATGAAGTATGGGCTTTTCTGAGTGAAGTTTCTCTTATTAAAGTATGCTGCACTCAGAGAGAATGGCGTTTTTTATTCATATTTCGTTTATTTGATTTTGTAGAGTATTACGTATGAATACTAAATGATTAGCACATATTCTTATCAAAACATATTTGTACGACAGAGCTGACTGTATACGCACTGCTGAAGAACATCTTTATGGTATACTAGGTCTACCGGTAAATAATTATTATTATTTTTTTAGAAAACCAAGAAACCAAGTTATATTTTAGTACAAAAAAATGCTTTATTTAACGCGTTCGGGATAATAGTTGCTTATAGCAACTTCCGACTTTAGGACTCGTTTATGACACCCTGACTTATAACGGTAAATTGTACGCGATAACATTATATGTATGTGGTAAGTAGAACAAAAAAAGATAAGGAATAGGCACTGAGTTTTGTATTGAGTTGCGGCCAGTTATTAGCTTCAATTTTCAGTAGTAGTGAAGGTAAGTCAGTAGTCAGAGTAGTGAACATAAAATATTGTTTTGGAGAAAAATTTATTGCAATGTGTACATAAAATATAAAAGAAAATTTAGTATTTAGTTAGAAATAAAATTTAATATTTAGTGAGAGCTACTTTTTAAAATCCAAAGTTAATACACGTGGTTTAATAGACGTACAATTTCTTCCTTTTGTAACACATTTAAGGCACATTTCCACAGAAAATTAAATAAAATAAAATAAACTTATTTGATTCTTTGTCTTTTATTATTTATATATATACAAAAATATAATATATCATAAAGTTATCCGTACTGTCCATACTGACAGTTGTTAGTCATAAGCAACTTCTCACAGGACTTCACAGGAAAGACATACGGTTTTGAAACTTTGTGTATATCTTATTTAGGACTAAAAACGGATAATCGGTTACATTTTGTAATTTTAGCGCCACCTGAATAAGAGCTAACCCGAATGGGTTAAAGTATGCACCATCGCTAGCTATACATTTTTTCCATCTGCCCTTCAATTTGTAGATGGTCTCTTAACAAACGAACCAGTAGCAAAATTACGTTTCCGAAAATTACGTGAGCGTCTAGGCTCAATAATTGCGAGCAAATGCTCAAATTATGCTGGTTGCAACACAGAGGGCAATTGGCTATGGCGACATTTAGCTGGAATGTGTTAACTCGTTTAGCTGCCGACACAGGCTGGGTTGCAATTAATGCTGATTACTCCTCGAAGTGACTTTCTTTCACTATCACTCTCTAATAAATGTTTGAACGTCATTGGGAGGAGAACGAACTTCTCAAAGCTCGCTTTCTATGCCAGTCAGAAAAGTTTTGCGAAGAGTTTTGCATTGGCCCGAATCGGCACTATTGCGGAAAGTACGTCCTGTCTACCGAAAGCTCTATGCGGAAACTCGATTGTGTATCGTTTTCTTCACAGCACCACTGAGCGACGAAACTCGCCATATGTCACTTTGCGCTTCTCAACTACAGAGACTCAAGCCACCAACTGCTTATCAGTCAGAAAACGTATTTCGCCGAAGAATATAACCTGCTCGAAACCAACCGAAAATTAAGTTAAAATAGTTATATTATTTAATGAGGACAAGCCGATACCTCTTGGCAAGTGGTTGTCCTCTTACCCTTGTTTGCCGTTTAACGAACGGCATTCGATCCACTGTTTACGGCTAAATTTGTGAAAAGGGCTCGTTCATTACCACATCCTCAAGATATCGCTGCACGGTAATCATCAATTGATGCTCCGATTACTACGGACTCAATATTGGATTCCATGAGTGAAAAAAGTAATCAAATCGAAAATTTTCCGACGTAAGTACGTATGTATCTTCAATAAAAAGAAACAGAGAACACAAATCATAGATGTGCGTCTAGAAGAGTGCCCAACGTTTTCCTACCCCTTAATTAACACTGGGTTTGAATTTGCAGGCCCTTTCTCGACCAAGCACAGTCCGAAAGCAATGAAAGCCCTATAACATACGGGGTGAGCGTTAAGGCAGGAGAAGAAAAGGAGAAATAAGAACTGAATACTTAATTATACCAAAAAGTGGACTATTGGCCTACTGTTCGGGACGATATTCAACTTATCCGGACGTGCTCAGGGAAAATATGGGGGAGGGGGGGCGGTGCTCTCGATCGCGAACACTGGATAAAGACACCTGCGTTAAAGAAGAAAAATGCTTAATGCGAAAAGACATAAAACTAGTAAGATTGCTATATTCGGCCCGACCGAATTTTAGATACCCTACACGTAAGGAATGGAGTAACGACAACTCAAAGTGATGAGGTGAGTTAATGGCAGGCATACCAAATTCAACATTATTTTTTGTTTGTAATTTAAAATAAACAATAATAGAAAAACTCCATTGTACTTAAGATGTCTCGGTTTTGTCGATTTCTTAGCGGTTTGGAAATATTAAAAAGTAATATAAACATACTCGTTTTTGTAATGTTGGGTTTTTTTTAAAAAAACCATAAAAATGGAAAGGAGTAAAGCTAATGTTAATTAAGGGTAAAGTAATGTTATACAGTAGTAAATATAACATGTTATATACCGTTTTAAAGGTATAAGAACCTTTCAATAATATAACTCGCTTTATAGCATAACGTATCTTTTTCGCAGAAGATACATTTTGTTTCAAAGATAAATGGACATGTGTTTGCAGAAATTACTATAACTCCTTAACGTAATGTTAAGAGTAAAAAAGTATTATATAAATTAAAGGTAATCAAAATTTAATTTCTTTAATGAGGACGAATAGCGAAACAATGGCAAAATATCGGATTTCAGGTTATTATGAAAACACGTTATTGTTCAAATCAGTATCTAATTAGAGTTATGCTCAACAGAGTGACGATCCGAAAACGGACTTTCGTGGCATGGGTCTGCTGGGACTGGATAATCTCTTGTATTTTGCTAAAGAGAACAGCGATGCAGCAAAACATATATTGCTGCACTCTATGCATCCAACAGTGGGTTACACCTCCGCCATTGTAGAAATAAATCTTACTTCGATTGCTGCAGTCGGGAAAGGCTAAAACTCATTTCTTCAATATTGCCGCCGTCTCCAAGAAAACGTTGACTGGAACATTTTCATAAATTTTACTGCTACTTGCTGCTCGAATTTGATCGCTGCTGGATGGTATCGGAACCCAAAGACATTATGGATTTCCTGATATGAAATATATCAGAGTTTTGAGGACACTGTATCAAAAATACTCGAGTATGATTCAACTATTTTCAAAGCAAATCTATTGGTAGAAGATGTGATGTGATGTATTTTTAGCGGATACATAACTTAATTGGCATTAAGCAAATACATGGTTATTGCTTTTTTCCGGAGATCCCAATTTGATATCCTTTATCATCACAATATTACAATATCACAATATTTTACGACTAATTTTTAAAGTAATTCCGCAACAAAAAATATTAAGTTTTAAAGCTTTTTATTAAATTATAAAATATTAAACAGCAAATAAAAAATTTTAAATAAAACCTTAAATAAAACTTCTTTCCAATTTTAGTTCAGTGTACTTGTTAAATGACTTAACACCTTTGAATACTTTTCAGTACTAACTTTATTCTTAAGATTTCTTCCTTTATATACACTTACATGCTAGTTCTCATCTACATTTTCTTATCTTTACATTTGTTTGTGGCTTAAAATATATATGTATTTATCCTATCCTAATTCTATTATCTGAGAAAGGTCGCCGTCATATTAGATGCCTGTTTATGTTTGAACTGCTTATCGTCAATCCTGGTTGCTTCGGTTATGTTCTTATCTCATAGCTGCCTGTTTATGTTACAGAAAGGGTCACCGCCACTATTAGACGATGTCGCCTGTTCATGTTTGAACAGTACTTATTTTTTTTCTTTTGAAATAAAGATTGGTAATGAAAGATTTAAAAAATGTAGTGATGAAGGAATCGATTTAATAATCGTTACTGTGTAATAGAAAAATTTGTTAAAAACCCATATGAACCCATTGGGGTTTCTATGTAAGGAAATAAGTTCATTTTTAAAATCGTTAACATCGCTTTTCTATTCGTTATTTCCGCAACCTTCTTCTTCCGAGTCTGGTACACTTAATGTTGGCGTTCCTCCTCGAAAACAGTTACCAGTTATCGAAGACGCTCGCGATGTTGGAGCTGACCTTACTAAGCGTGCCCGTCCTTTGAATGCCGCACAAACCGGTGGGTGGTTCCTTGGAATTGAATTTACACTTGCCTTCACTAGACGCTCAGTATAGGTCAAGTGCTTCTTCAGTTTTGCAATTCGTTGATTCCCAACTGACAACGCGGTACTAATTTGCTTCTCTACTTTCACCAGCGCCCTGCATTCCTTCTGCAACTTTTTGACCATAGCTGGCAGAGTTTCGTAATGATGTTTGAACATACGCATATCCTGTTCGATCTGGAATTTCATAGACCTTTGAAAATCGCTGTATAATTCCGGGCCTTTCACGAAGAACGCCGCCATTTCTGCAGGCATCACTTTACAAATTTTAATTGAATCATATGGACGACTGCAGATGGGGCAGTGCGTATTGACACAGCTCTCACAGAGAACATGTTCACAAGATGAAAAATAAAAATGGATGGTGGAGTCTTCTGTCTGCTGCACAAAGCATTTATTGTACAATATAGGATACATTCTTTTGCTTTTTAATAACAAGTATTAAATTTGCTACAATTAGAAAATTAGTGTCAAGGACAGACTTTCAGTCTTGTTGACTTCAAATGCGAACTTCAATTTTCGGAAACGAAAATTGCCCTTTTGAAAATGGCAATTCATTTGCTTATTGCCGTGTTTACACGTGGGACACGTGTCCCCTGGGGACACCATTGTCATGACATCTGTCATCATAAATTATTTAAATTATGTTTTAAATAAAAATAATTTGAAGAATTTCCTTGTTTGTCAAATTTATTTACATTTTTTGGGGAATTTCATCGAAAAGTAGAGCATACTGTTTTCCAAAAAATGAGAATGTCGGAAAAAGTTGTCAGAAAATTAGAAAATTTTACAACGACGTGAGAGAGCTCAACGACGTGTTCCTTTCCATTTTTCTATAGAACATCGCAATCGATTGCGACATCGCGATGTGACGCGTCGTTGCGTTGTGGATAGACAGTCAAATTAAGTCGATGAGTATTTAAGACCTATTCTCTGTGATACATAAATTCTTTTAGAAGAGCTGCGCGAAAATAGACTATATGATTGGTTCAGAATTTGTTCCCAAATAAAATTGAAGTTTTATGTGCATGTAATATTGATTTATAATTATCAAAAGCTTTACAAGTAGCAACGAAGTTCTCCTTAAAAACCCAAAAAAGCCCATTTTGTAAAACTGTTTAAACAAATGGTGGATATTTTTATTGATGCAGTTTATTTTATGCTTATACATATATAATTAATAGCTACAAATACGGAATAAAATTTTGGTATTTTTATTGTTTTATACAGTTATTGTTTTATAAAATTTTTTTATTTTTATAGTTTTATACGGTAACTCCAACAAAAACAACAGTTCTGGTCGGTCACGTATGTTTTCGGAGGTTTAAAATTTGGAAATTCCGAAAGTATATCTCTTAAATTATACAAGATACTTACATGTTATTTGTATCGCTGTAAAACATCAGCGAGAATGTCCGTTCGATTGATGAAATTGTCTAAATCAATCTCAACACTGAGAAAATTAAAACCGTATATCTTCTATAATTAAGGAGATATTAGGCACGTAAATTCAAATTTCAAAGCGATATAACTCCGAAACCAGGGGGCTAGAGGTGAATTTGTTGTTGTTGGGGTTTGCTCCACATGCTACAACAACAACACGATTGGCGTTACCCGACCGATCCCGATCTGCTCCGACAGAAATTTTGAAACAAATGTCAAGTTTGCAAGCAACATACATGTTTGTGTTCAACTAATCTTGCATGATTTTTTTTGCGCTTATTTTCAACAAGGTGCTTATGTTTTTATTTTATTTTTGAATTTTTTAGTAAGTAATTTTAATTTCATTTAATTACTTAAAACAAGAAACAACTTATAATTAGTTGAAATTTTACTTTAATTGCAATATACATTATTCGATGCAATTCAATTGTTAAAAAATTAAAAACCGAAACGACGACGTTTATAGTCTGTTTCCATAAAAATAGTTAACCGATTAAGGAGTTCGAAAACTGATCAGCTGATCTAGTGTTTCCATACATAATCCGGTATGGGGTGTCAAACCGAAAAGAAACCAGAAAGAGTGTTAACTTCGGTCTGGCCGAAGTTCATATACCCTACACACGTTTACTTAAAAATTAGTCGTGGCAATAGTCCAATTTTTTTCTTTTTCAATCTCAAATAGCCTGTGATGACGGAGAATATTCGTGCCAAATTTGATGAAAATTTCTATATTCGTTCTCCTGTAATCGATTTTTCTTTAATTAGTGGGCGGACCACGCCATTTGTGGAAGTCTGTTTTGGTCAGAGACAGTGGACTTCTGGACAAAATTTAAACCGCGAATTCGTTCTACAAGCTGAGAAATTGAGCTATAAGCATGGATGAATTTATATTCACTATAAAAAGTAGGCGTGGTAATGGTCCGACTTTGCCCATTTTCAATACCGATGAGTGAGTCTAGTGATAGACAATATTCGTGCCAAGTTTCATGAAGATATCTCTATTCGTTCTCTTGTAATCGTGATTTCCACAGACAGACAGACAGACAAACGGACGGACATGGCTAAATCGACTCATGAGGTCACGCTGATCAAGAACGTATATACTTTTCTATACCTGTCACGCCTCCTTTAATACGTTACAAACGGAAGCAGTAAGTGAATATACCCTCTCACTTCGTATGCAGGGAATAAAAATAAACAGCTGTTGTTTTGTGTTTGCATATTTATGCAGCTACTTTTAAAATTGTGCATCGCTTTAATTTATAATACAATGAATAAAATAACAATAATATTCAAAATTGTTGAAATGTATTTTGGTATGGTGACGAAACCAATAATACCCTTATTTGGTGGTCATGTTCTTTAACTTCATCATGACCTCCTCCGGACCAACCACATGGCCTTGTTGGGCCATGTCCGCCGCCATCTCCCGATAGATATGAATGTTTTTTCTAGCGCCACGCAATCCTTCGATATTCTGCTGCCAGAGGTCCAAGAGAATATTCTCCGCCGCCGTCGACCACACCATACGTTTTGATGATTTATCCATCTGGAAAACACAAACATTTTTATCATTTCTTATATATTTTACTTGTTTAAATGAACGTATATTTACCTTCAATCAGGATTCTGATAGCAAACTCCTCCCAGTATGTCCGGTTTTTTTTGACATTTAGCGGAATAGTTTGGTGACATAAATTATGTCTTTCTAATTTATTTGCACTAGACAAAGAGAAAGATAGTGTGTCTGCAATTCCGAACTTCGAAACGGACTTGCAAACTAAAAACTGAGGCTAAAACCCAAAAGCATTTTGGTTTAGCGCTGGAATTGCAGCAACAATTTCAATGGAATTAAAAAAGTTTACGAGTTGTTTTCGGCCTTAAACCGGTTTATTCCAAAAACCTGGAAAAACCATTTTGTGGAAACGGTTTTCTCACGAAACGAAATTCTCACGATTTTCTTAGATTCTCTTTTTCGTTTCATTTCATTAAACGTTGGAATCAAATGCGTCCGATTCATTCGATGCAAACGTAGTAGTTTCAGAGATAATCTAGTAGTCGTTTCTTGAAAAACTGAGTAGAAACAAAAACAACTGCTTATTTTTCGCAATTTTCTTTCTGGAAAAAAAAAACCGGCCAGAGAAAATCGACCGTATTCCCTCTAAAAACATGTGATGCTATTCACAATAGCGAATATTCCATATATCACAGAATAAATAGTATACAGAAGTTGCATCTCGTACAAAGCAAATTTTGTTCTAGGGTTCCAATATTGGCACCCTATTGAACAGAGTGTAATCGTGCAATCGTTTTTCCCTCGGCTATTCACATATTATTTATTCTATTCACATACTATTTATTCTGTGCATATATTTAACTTTAACAATATGAAGTATTTACAGTTCTACATTATTGCTGAACAAGGTTAACAGATTACATAAAATTAGGAGCAGATATGACGCCCTACATTATACCAGAGGTAATGAGATAGGAAACTTCTAAAAAGTGCAACTCTGGTTGTCAAATCACATGTTGGTGGTTGTGTTATTGTATGGTAGTGTTCGTGAAAACTCGATAATTGATGACGTTTTAGTGTAGAAACTCACCAGACTCAGACCCCATTCTTGGAATTTTTTGAGAAACTCCCCAGACTCGCACCCCGGAATATGTATCAATTTTATTGTATACACCTTAGTAGATCCCTTTGTTTTGAGATAACAAATTGGTGCAATGAATGAATGAATGGATGTCAATTATTTACAGATAAGCTGTTTAACAACCACGCGAACTTAATGAACTTTTTCATTTATATATTTTGTTTTTTCAGGAAGACAAACGGTCAAATTATCTTCAATGTACATTAACTCTGGACAATTTAACTTCTGTTTTGGCCGGCTATGAAATTACAATGCGTGAAGCAAAATATTTTGTTCAAACTTTCAAAGAAATGTTTTAATATACTTTGTATTTAATCGACATTTAAAACGTGTCTTTTATTATTTAACTCTCAAATACAACGAATTACTTCTTATTCACAGAGGAAAGAATTTTCTTAAGTTCGGGAAGATTAGAAAACTGAAGTAAGTTATAGTTGGTTCTTTGAAAGAATTTCAGAATTGCTATTAACATTCCAGTTTGTTTTAAATTTTTTTAAAGCGCTAGGCTTTATTTCTGTTTTTACCGATATAATAGAATTTAAGTTAACTGCTCTTGTATGTTTTACTTTCTACCATAACAATATGCGTGCTGATTAGCTGCGCACGAATATTCTGTCAGTAGCTTCTGGAAACGGTTTTAACATTGCACCAAGCTTGCCAGAACTAACTGCAGCAACTGTGAGCCAGTCAGCAGCGATGGAAAACTGTATGAGGCCACCAAAAAATGAGGAGCAGTATTTCGTCGAAATAATCAGCACGGCACGCACTGCTCACGAAATAGCTGCTTGCAATGAGTCCCAATATCTAAGCAAAATAAGAAGAGGATGAATAACTCATATTTCGAAACGAAAACTCCTAGTATGTAGAAATATCTTGACTTACATCTCCAAAGCTTGTGGCACATAAGTTGATATCAGAATATCAGTTGAATGAATCAAACATTGCTATTAAATCAAAATCGTCCTGAATGCTCATCTCAAGATTTTTCTAAAGGGGAAAATAAAAAATTCAGAAATACTGTAGTAAATGAAGCTAAAAGTTTTAAATTAATAAATTATTGAATTTTGTGATGAAGTTAGAATTTACCTATAGATTAAAAGTTACCAAATTTTAAGAAACTAGATATATTAATACAACGTATATACACAAATATATTACAACGTAAATAATTTAAAAATAATAATTTAAAATATTTTTAAAAAAACTCATACAATTCATACATAGATATAAAAAACTCAAAAGTTAAACTAGTAAAAGGTTATAATAAAAAGGATTGAAATCTTACTATCATTAGAGTCAATGTTTTTTAGATAATGTGATTGGACAGATCTTGCGCCTTCGTGCCAAGAATACTCCCTGCAGGCATTGTCCACCAGAGTGAAACTGGGGCTCATAGGTTTACTACTAGCAGAAAGAAAAGAATTACATAGTTAAATGAAATCTGATCAAATTTCAGACAATTACCCCATTTTTTTTGTTGTGCATGTGGAACTATTGTTATTCAACAACATTATTATCTTGTTATTTTCCTTTATTAAAAACTCCAACTCCGTATTAAATGAACTCTTCGGTCGGAACTGTAGCAGTCCATCTTGCAATTCTTGCGATACGTTCTTCCAATTCTGTTTTCTCAGGAGTCTCTTGATATATGCCTGCGACAGGATGCCACAAAAGTTTCCAATCATTGCTAAGTAGATAAGAAACAACTATTAATATAAAAGTATTGTAATAGTATCGAATTTGGTTCACGTTTCTTTACTGAGTTTTACGGAAGATAACACTTCACACTTGCAGTGATTGTTTACACTGAATTGTTGACTTTATTATACAATGAATTAAACTTTTGCCAATCGCCGATCTTCATAGCAAATTAATAACACTTGAAGCTTGCAGAGATTGTTTATACTTATCTTTTGATTTTATTATGCAATTAATTAAGCTCCCTTACAAATGCAACCTTTACCTTTTTCCTTTGCATTTAATTCACTTCTCCTTGCCTTGTGGTTTAGTTATTTCTTTTTTGGCACTGTTGATATTTCGCCTACCAAAACTTCCAGCAACCATACACGGATCAATGGATTGTTTGCATTGGCCTGCTTTCACCGATAACTGGTCTTCACACGAATATCGCCTTGGTCAATAGTATGGTACACAGAACCGGACACAATCGAGGATTCTCCTCCAATATTTTCGACTTTGCAATAGCGACGTCGGTAGCTAGTTGAATTTCAATAGCGAAGTCGATGTGCTGCCTTAAAACTGTTCCCATACCACGCACACACTTTTATATACGATTTACTTTAATATGTATTAATTTAATGCTCTTATTAATTGAATTTAATTCAATAAACAAAAATGATTGTCCGATTCATTCAAAAACTTTCTGTAAATAAACGAAACGTCATTTAAAATGTCATAAAACCATGACGTCGTATGGTGAATAACACGTACACTATACGTGTAGCAAATATTCATTTTATTTTGACACATTTTTTGGCGGGAAAAGAGTTTCCCATCTCATTATCTCTGATTATACTTAACAAAAGGAAAAAATAGTACTAAAAATCTAAAATTTAATTTTTCTTCAAACCTCAAACGGTTTTCGACAAAATATTTTTAACATAAATGAATGATAATTCGATTAGCTTTCCAAAGTTTCGTAAAGTTTAGGAGATATAGGCGTGAACTTTTCAAATTTCAAAGAGATATAACTGCGGAACTAGATGAGAGCAATAAAAATTGTTATTTTTGTGGTCAGCGCCAAAAGCAACATTATTGGTTGGATCGACAAGCGTCCTATTTAATCCTAAAATTAATAGCCTCTTCATAAGTATATTACAAATTATACGGATTTATTTATGACTTACAAATTATTACTTAAGATCATTTATTTAACAAATATATTTTCCATATATGCTGCTTTAATAAAACTCATTCTTTAATATGTAGTCAACTACAGATGATCTGACTAACAATTAATTTACGTTCATTCTTCATGAACTATGGTGAACTTGTAGGAACTTGACAGATCTGAAAAACTTTATGAAACATAGCTTACTTGACGTTTACTAGATTGTAAATTTAATGAATTTTTGAGATTTCGATCATGAGGAAAATCACTTTCAGAATAACACCTGCATATATTATTAATACGAAAACTGTTGGAAACACTATAAGGCACTTGAATTCCTCTAAGGTTGTAAGGAAATTGATTTCGTAAACTAAAAGCTATCGTTACCATGCCTCCATAAACCTAAACACACCCACCGTATGTAAACAACCATTCATCGTTATTAGAATGTATATCTATTATTATTATATAGAAATGTGGGTCTTCCAGATCCACATTGCGGATTGCAAAGGACCTCCTGAAGCCAATTAGCTTATGTTAAGGTCCTTGTTGTGTGTGTATTATATTGTATGTTGAGCTTTAGGTGATTGTGTACTTATATTAGCTATAGAATTATAAATGTGCGTAGGCGCATGTAGTCTGATATTGTTGCGGATAGTGTGGTTTACATAAGTTAAGGAGATTTTAGGACAATGCGAATTATGAAGTAGCGTATGGATATATGAACAATTGAACCATTAATAGGACCATTACTTTTATGATATGTGTTTTTGTACAAAGGTAGCGTAATAATATTAGTGGGATTATGCCATTACAATTTTACAAAAAAGAAAATTATAAGTTGTATAATATAATGTACAATGTATTAGCAATTAACAATTAATTGGGCTGTGGCTTTCATGATGTAAGTTTTTGTGCAAAAGTATCGTAATGATATTAGTGCGAATTTGCCATTACAATTTTAAAGAAACTTATCAGTTGTATAATATAATGTGTACTATGTATTAACAATTGGACAAATAATTGGACTATGTCTTTATAATGTATATTTTGAGCAAAAGTTGCATAATAATATAAGCGACGTGGGGCAAATGCATGTTTTACAAAATATATATATGCTGTGTAATTAATATACAAAGTGTGTTGAAAATATCTTCCTGACTATAGCTTCTGTTATATGATGATTTTGGCTTCTTGAATGAAATGGAATATTGCCTTGAGGACATTGATATTATCAGAAGTTAAAAGGTGAGTGAGATTGAGACGGAAGGCCCCTTCCCTGTGCAACCCCGTAATTAACGAACGTCTGAGTGATGGTTGTATGTTCGGGCAGTGAAATATGAGGTGATTAGTGGTCTGAATGGAGCCACAACTGCACAGGTTGTTGTCCACTATGCGAATTCTGTGAAGGTGGTCCTTACTCCTGGTATGATTGGTTTTTAATCTATTTATACAAACTATGTGAGAGCGAGGGAGGGATGTATGATTGAACCAGGGAGGAACATTAATTCTTGGGGAGTAGAGATGTCGACCATGGGCGGAGTTGTCCCAGTCGGTTTGCCAGGTGACGGTGTGAATCTTTTTGTGCAAAGCTTTGAGATCTCTGTGGAATATCGGGAGGCGATTGGTATCGCAACGTGGGTGATTTGAGGCAATCGCATCAGCACATTCGTTTCCCTCAATACCCATGTGGCTTGGTACCCATAAAAAGTGAATGAGGTATAGTAACGAAATGATTTGAAGAATGTAAGGATGCGTGTATGATTTCCGATGTGATATCAGCGCGGAAAGGACCGATCTACTATCCGAGACAATTAAGTATTTTTTAGAGGGTAGTATTTTTATTACTTTAATCGCTTCTAGAATAGCTAGTGCTTCCGCTGAGAAGTTTGAGCAATAGTGGTTGAGTGGGAAATGTGCCTCTATATTCAAATTAGGGAACCAAAAACCGCATCCGACATTCTCAGAGGATTTGGAGCCGTCAGTATAAATGCGATCGAAATTGTTCCAACGTTTACTTATTAGCTTGTTGAAGCACTCTATTACCTCTTCTGGGGTGTTTTTTGATTTGTCGACGTCAAGGAAGATTACTAGGGGTTTAAGGAGGAGAGCTTGGAAGGGAGTAGCGAATATGGGATGGATATTGTACGACATGAGGTTGAAATTTTGAGCGAGGGATTTTACCTTTTCAATGAGAGGGACCTTCGTAGAACTCTTGTTAATTCAAGTAGATTATCTCTTGCCGGATGGTTGTCTCGAGAGAGGAGGCTGCATAAGTAATTGTCGGATATTAGTTTGAGCCTCTCGGTGAGGGGCATGATATTGGCGAGCTGCTCAAGGCTCTTGGTGTGTGTGGACATCATTAGACCAAATGATATGCGTAGCGCTTTCCATTGTATCCTCTGTAATTTAAGGATAAGGGATGATGAATCGTTTAAAATAAGGGGAGCCATATATTCTATTTTTGGCCTTACGGCACCTACGTATAAGCGAATGAGCTGCGAAGGGTGACTGCCCCAATATACTCCGCACAATGATCGCATAATGTTGATGAATTGCAGACATCTTTTTGTGATTTGGGATATATGAGGGCCAATGTAGAGTCTTTCGTGCAGTGTGAAGCCCAGGAAATTGAAAGTACGAACAGTTTCGACCTGATGAGTGTCTGTCAAAATAGGGCTAGAAAGAGGGAGACGTTTGCGTCGAGAAAAAATCATAGACTTAGTTTTATTGACTGAGAGAGAAAGTTGAAGAGCTACGAGGCCATTGTTAATGTGGTTAACTGCTGATTGGACTAGGGACCTAGCATGGTTGACGTCAGCCTTGGTGCAGGACAATATCATCGGCGTAGGTTAATGCCTTCACTTCCGAAGGAAGGTTGGCAAAAATATTATCTATGTATAGATTAAAGCAGAAAGGGCTTAATATGCATCCTTGTGGAACCCCCGTGAAGGAGTTCCTCTTGATGTAGCCATCGCCATGTTGTATGTAAAGGTTCTTGGATTGAAACAGGCAGTATATGAACTTGTTGAATCGGTTGGGGATACCCAATTTATTGAGTTCTGTCAAGAGAATACTAATATTCACGTTATCGAAAGCTCCTTTAATGTCTAAAAATGTAGCGAAGGTACATTTTTTTTGTTCGAATCCTAAGGTGATTTCGGACCAGAGAGTGAATATGTTGTCCCAGGTGGATTTCGATTTGCGGAAGCCAGATTGCATGTTCTTTAATTTATTGTTTGACTCTACGAACCATTCGAGACGGGTGGTCAATATCCTTTCGAATAGTTTTCTGATCGATGAGGCCATAGCGATGGATCTATATGATGATGGACAATTGGAGGGACAACCTCTTTTTTTAATAGGCAAGATTATGTACAAGAACCATGTTCGTGGGAGGTGGCCACTTTTAATGATATAGTTAAAACATTCCATCAAGTTATATTTGTTATCGCCGTTGAATTGTTTTATGTGACTGTTTCTGAGGCCATCAAAGCCTGGAGCTGAGTTCTTTAGTGTGGAAATAGCTTGCTCTAACTCTTGAAAAGTTATGGGAGAGAGAAGGAAATGAGAGTCTGAGACTGAGTCTGAGGGGTCTGGGCGACCAAGGAGGCTGGGGCCTCGAGGGCCCGCCAGCAAGTCGCAGTATGTCCGATACATTCCTGAAGACCTTCCTGTGAGTTTTCGTGATTGCCTTTGAAAAGTTTAATGGTTTTCCAGAGTTATGAGGGGGAAACATTGGAGCCTATGTTAGCGCAAAAAGACTGCCATCCCAGTCTCTTTTCCCTTCTGATCACACGATTGTATGCTTTTCTGGAGGAAATAAGAATGTGATAGTTGGATCTGAACGGAGTCTGCTTAAATCTAGTTAGTGCTAACCTTTGCGCAGCACTGGCTTTGTTGCACTCATTATTCCACCAGGGATTAGGAGGGTGATGTTTGTGGTTGGGGTTGGATTTGAATGATTCGAATAAATTCTCGACAAGAAAGTCCAGTGGTTGGCTTTCTGGTGACCGTGCGGTTGGCATTAACGTGAATATTTTGTTGCATTTTTTATTCAGAACTGATTTACTAAGGGATTTGGGGATGACAGATCGAGAGCGAAGTTTTGGGGTTGGTGAAAAGTTAATGAGAATGTTAATTATACAATGTAAACTGCCTAATGTTTCTTTAGTGGTATTCCAAGTGGCGAGGAGGCTTAAATTGGGGGACACTATCGAGAGGTCAAGGGTGGAGTGATGTGGGCCAAAAAATGTGGGGGAGCCGTCATTTAAAAGAACTAGGTTATGAAGATCAAGAATCTGATTAGCTTTAGAGTCATCGTAATGACATCCCCATGCAGTGTGATGTGCGTTGAAATCGCCACATATGATGATGGAAGAATGCGGATGGTTAGTGATGATGGTGGAGAGTAGTGAGGTGTTCGGCGGAGAGTTTGGAGGAACATACACAGAGAGAATAATAATTGAGTTAGAGTTTGACTGAACTTCGCAACCGCATATTTCAGTGCCATTGCCAGAGGAAAGCTTCATGTCTGTGTGTTTAATTTTCGAGTCGATGAATATGGCGACTCCTCCTCCTCTATTATAGAATAAAGGTCTTTCTGTGCGAATAATGTTGTAATTTTTTATTGAGAAGGATTCATTTGTTTTCAGGAAAGTTTCGGATATACAAGCTATGGAGATTTTGTTGTCGAAAAGGTATTGCGAGAATTGAGCTGATTTATTTCCCAAACTAGTGGCATTAAATTGACATATTTTCATTGTGGTCAGTGATGTGTTCTGCAGATGAGGAGAGAATACGTTTAAATGCATTTGCGCAAATGGAGGGGTCGAAACTGTCCGCCTCCAAGATAGAAGTTATTTTAGATACGATGGTTTGTATAGCGCTTCTTTCGCCGTTTATTTTATGGATTTTGGCCTCTGGGGAGGGATTTGGGGAGGAATGGGAGGCTCCGGGATATTCCAGGAGACGTGGTCTCTTTGGCATGGGGGAGGGAGGAGGAAGGGAGGGTTTTTTAGGGGTGGGGAGTAAAGGAAAATCAAACGGACGGAAAATGTGTTTGGATTCTTGAGTTGTGGAAGGGATGTGTGAACTGCTGAATGATATAACTTTGGGTTTGATAGCATTAGCCTCAATGTTAATTTTTTTAAGTTTTTGGAATATAGGACACAAGGGGGAGGGGGCGACATGCCCGCCTCCGCAGTTGATGCCCTTGACAGGAGCAGAGCAAATTTCTTCTACGTGACTTTTGCCGCAGGAAGCACAGGAATGGTGCTGTTTAGTACATACTCTTGCTTGGTTGTATCTCCAGCATTTATCGCACTGCAAAACCCTTTCTTTGAGTGGGGATACGGGAAAATTGACTCCATCAACACACAAGTGGGACGGGAGAGTATTGCCCGTAAAACAGATTATATCCGCGTTTGAGGGGCTCTTGTTGATATTGTTGTGAGCGTCTTTGTTAAATATCCTTTTAACTTCTGCTATCTTGCAGAAGTCAGACAAAAAGGACCGAATTGCGTCATGTTTCTGCATTCCTTGAACGAAAATTTTCTTTCTTTTGGAAATATAGAAGAGTTCTATGTTATCGTATTTGGGGTATAGTATAGGGTTTTCCCTATTTTTACAAAGTTTAGGAGATCTCCGAACTTCCGAGGAGCTATGAAGACGCTGTAAGTGTTTAAACTGGGAATGGTATAGTACCGATTCCGAGGAATCGTATATTCGGATTTGCCGTCATCCGACACAAAGGAGCGGCCACTCGGCCAGACCATCACTTAAAACGTTCGAAAATCAGGGGCCGCTGTACAAAAAAAGAAGTAAAAGTATGAATACTCTCACCAGACAATTATCCACTTCAAAATATGCTAGTTAATTGATGGCGCGCAGTTCGGTGCGAAAATATAGAAATTAAAACGAAAAATTAAAGCACTTCAGAAAAACACGTGCGTACTGCTTGAAGCTAGAATCAGGAATGATAAATATATCTAACGAAAGGTAAGAGACTCTACTCTTTTAATATTGAGATAAGTATATAGGTTAATAACACATTTTATTCACTAAAAAATTAATCAATGAAAACAAAGTATAAAAAAATCTCAAATTTAAATTTTCTTGACAAGTAATAGATTTTGGATAACATATTGCCTGACATAACAGAAAGATAATTTGAATACCTTTTCAACCATGCCCATAATATGTAGGTATCTCTTATAGTTTCGGAGATATAGGTCCGAAATTTTCCAACTTTAAAGGACTATAACTCCGAAACCAGACGAGCGCGGGTAAAATGATGTTGTTGTTGGAGTCTCCGTGGAAAACAACAAAAACAGAAAAAACAACAGCAAAATCGGAGCTGCGCCAGCGTCCTCAACCAATGCCTCCTATAGAAAAGAGAGAAATCGTGCAATCGTTTTTCTCTCGGCTATTCACATATTATATATTCTATTCACATACTATTTATTCTGTGCATATATTTAACTTTAACAATATGAAGTATTTACAGTTGTACATTATTGCTGAACAAGGTTAACATATTAAATAAAATTAGGAGCAGATAGGACGCCCTACATTATACTTAACAAAAGGAAAAAATAGTACTAAAAATCTAAAATTTAATTTTTCTCCAGACCTCAAACGGTTTTCAACAAAATATTTTTTACCTAAATCAATGATAATTCGATTAGCTTTCCAAAGTTTCGTAAAGTTTAGGAGATATAGGCGTGAACTTTTCAAATTTCAAAGATATATAACTGCGGAACTAGATGAGAGCAATAAAAATTGTTATTTTTGTGGTCAGGATCGACAGGCGTCCTATTTAATCCTAAAATTAATAGCCTCTTCATAAGTATATTACAAATTATACTGATTTATTTATGACTTTTACAAATTATTACTTAAAATCATTTAATTAACAAATATATTTTCCATATATGCTGCTTTAATAAAACTCATTCTTTAATATGTAGTCAACTACAGATGATCAGACTAACAATTAATTTACGTTCAGAAAAATAAACCCAATTATTTTTAATTTTACTTGTCCAGAAATCGCTTATCTTGGAACTTCATGAACTATGGTGAACTTGTGGGAACTTGACAGATCTGAAAAACTTTATGAAACATAGCTTATGCCTAGAACACAATTGGAAGCACAAAACACTAAACACATTTGTCTCTGTATCTTTTGCTTAGAACACGCACACAATTGGGCCTCGCGCACAAAAAACAAAATCTGTCATTTCTGTCAATTCTCTTGTGTAAACAATTTGAATATATACAGAAGCAGAAGAAGAGCTTGTGCACAAAAGCTGTCAAAATAGAAATGTGCTATCTCACGGACATGCGTTTCTTTATCTAAACAAAAATGTTCGTAGATAACTCATTTTTTTCTTGAATCCCATAAGAGCCTGTGTAAATTTGACAGTTGATTTTGTGTTTAGTGTTTTGTTCGTCCAATTGTGTTCAAGGCATTACTAGACGTTTACTAGATTGTAAATTGAATGAATTTTTGAGATTTCGATCATGAGGAAAATCACTTTCATAATAACCTGCATATATTATTAATACGAAAACTGTTGGAAACACTATAAGGCGCTTGAATTCCTCCAAGGTTGTAAGGAAATTGATTTCGTAAACTAAAAGCTATCGTTACCATGCCTCCATAAACCTAAACACACCCACCGTATGTAAACAACCATTCATCGTTATTAGAATGTATATCTGCAGTTTGCCAAATCACTGCAATCATTAATTTTTAAAATAAGTGCCAGGATGTGTTTCGTTAATCAATTGCTCACGATACTTTACCTTTACTTGCGGCTTACTCAAGTGGTTTCTCCATACATTCATTCGGCTATGTGAATTGCAACGACTTTGGTATGGTGCTGCAGCATGTGCTAGTTGATCCAAGCAGGTTGAACGATCTCTGCGGCAATCGATCGAAGAATCTGGCAATACATATGCTACTACGTGCAATGGACGAAGCTGTAGAATACTGCATCGATGAGGAGTTCAAACGACTTCCAGAGCGTGCTGTCAGCGTATAATCCGCGAAAAGCACATTAAGTCGCGATGTCATCCAGATTTTGCAGCGCTGTGTGTGTGGACAGAGTGTGATGCAAATTTGGAGCTACAAGCGATTAATGTTCGCCATCGAACGGTTAAGTCCCGAACAATATGATCCTGATAATTTGGCACACGAACAAAAGCTGGAACTGTGGGCGCATCTGATGCCAGAGGACCCGCTTATAGGACGAATAACGAAACAATGGCAAAATATCGGATTTCAGGTTATTATGAAAACACGTTATTGTTCAAATTAGTATCTAATTAGAGTTATGCTCAACAGAGTGACGATCCGAAAACGGACTTTCGTGGCATGGGTCTGCTGGGACTGGAGAATCTCTTGTATTTTACTAAAGAGAACAGCGATGCATCAAAACATATTGCTGCACTCTATGCATCCAACAGTGGGTTACACCTCCGCCATTGTAGAAATAAATCTTACTTCGATTGCTGCAATCGGGAAAGGCTAAAACTCATTTCTTCAATATTGCCGCCGTCACCAAGAAACCGTTGAATGTAGAACATTTTCATAAATTTTACTGCTACTTGCTGTTGGAATTCGATCGCTGCTGGTATCGTAACCCAAAGACATTATGGATTTCCGTGAAATATATCAGAGTTTTGAGGACACTGTATAAAAAATACTCGAGTATGATTCAACTATTTTCAAAGCAAATCTAATGGTAGATGTGATGTAATGTATTTTTAGCGGATACATAACTTAATTGGCATTAAGCAAATACATGATTATTGGTTTTATGCAGAGATCTCAATTTGATATCCTTTAAATAGAATTTAAGCTATTCATCACAATATTTTACGATTAATTTTAAAGTAATTCCGCAACAAAGTGTTGTGTAATTCCGCAACAAAGTGTTTTAAAGTGTTTTATTAAATTATAAAATCTTAAACAGCAAATAAAAAATTTTAAATAAAAACTTAAATAAACTTCTTTCCAATTTTAGTTCAGTGTACTTGTTTTTTTCTTTTGAAATAAAGATCGGTAATGAAAGATTTAAAAAATGTAGTGATGAATGAATCGATTTAATAATCGTTACTGTGTAATAGAAAAATTTGTTAAAAACCCATATGAATCCATTGGGTTTTCTATGTAAGGAAATAAGTTAATTTTTAAAATCGTTAACATCGCATTTCTATTCGTTATTTCCGGCACCTTCTTCTTCCGAGTCTGATACACTTAATGTTGGCGTTCCTCCTCGAAACCAGTTACCAGTTATCGAAGACGCTCGCGATGTTGGAGCTGACCTTACTAAGCGTGCCCGTCCTTTGAATGCCGCACGAACCGGTGGGTGGTTCCTTGGAATTGAATTTGCTCTTTCCTGCTCTATCCGACGGTCATTATAGGCCAAGTACTTCTTCAGTTTTGCAATTCGTTCATTCTCAACTGCCAACGCGCTACTAATTTGTTTCTCTACTCTCACCAGCGCGCTGGTTTCCTTCTGCAGCTTTTTGACCTTAACTGGCAGAGTTTCGTAATAATATTTGAACATACGCGCATCCTGTTCGACCTGGAATTTCACAGACCTTTGAAAATCGCTGTATAATTCCTGGCTTTTCGCGAAGAACGTCGCCATTTCTGCAGGCATCTCTTTACAAATTTTGAATGAATTATATGGAACACTACAGATGGGGCAGTGCGGTTTGACACAGATCTTACAGAGAACATGTTCACAAGATGAAAAATAAAAATGGATGCTGGAGTCTTCTGTCTGCTGCACAAAGCATTTATTGCAAAATAGAGGATACATTCTGTTGCGTCTTACCAGAGATAATGAGATAGGACACTTCGAATTCGCCCCTTCAAAAATCGGTTTGACGTCTATTTTTTATGAGCTGTTGAATTCATATACACTATACGTGAGAGCTACCATATTGTTGTTCTTGTTTCTGTCTTTCAGTATGTTGAAAAAATCAGCTGTTTCATGTTTCACCACGTATTCAGTTAGTTATGAAATCAGCTTGGCTAAGCGCATATCTTTTCAAACGGTTTCACTACTAGTATGTCCATACCATCGGTGGCTACACACTGTGGTTTCTCATTTGGTTTCAACAGTCGTAAACATGTGATGACAAAGTGTGTGTGAAATTTAATGAATATCCAAATGTTGGCCAGAGTGAGAGAAAATATGAACACGCGTTCGGCAAACTGCGTTGCTCTTCTTTCGTTTGACAACTGCTTTCTTATGTGCGTGCAAAGAAACGCAAGAAGAAATAGAAGCAGGGGCTATTTTCGTTTTAAAAATTCTTTACATTCGATAATAGAGTGTAGACTTTTCTCTTTCTTCCTCATCTTTCTCTCCCACGAACTGAGTGAAACCGTTTCAAAAGATACTTCGTATAGCCAAAGCCATTGGCTTTTAAAATATAAATTTCACCATATATAAACAAAGGTGGTGAAGATTCCCAAACCTAAAATGGTAGGTGCAACGGATGTTTGACCCCCCAAGTGCATCAACAATGTATAACAATACATAATTTTCAAAGATATTAGAAACCAAATGAAAAAATATAAATGCGACCATTCTGGAGTTATTAATCGTAATTTTTTTTGTCAAAAGGTAAACAACTATGCATTTGAAACGAAAAATTAACACAACGACAACTTTATACCAAAGTAAAAATGAGAAATAAACAACCAATACTAGGTAAAATATGGAAACATACAATAATTACCATTATACGGAACGGGAAGTTATGTTTTATATATATTTTACACATATAAAAAGGATAATATTTTTAATTATTTGTTTTGACGTTTGATAAACAACCCCCGAAAAACTGATTTTGCATGCGTTCATGCGATCAATTTATTTTCGGCGAAGTACAAATTTTTTGCAGCGAAGTACAAGTTTTTTAGAGCGAAGTACAAGTTTTTTGCACAAAATCACAATTTTTTATCGTAGTGTTAGTGAAAATGCCAATGTGTTTTGCGACGAATTCGAAGTGTCCTATCTCATTATCTCTGGTCTTACTAATCAGTATTAAATTTGCTACAATTACAAAATTATTGTCAAGGACAGACCTTCACTCCTGCAGACTTCAAATCAGAGATAATGAGATAGGACACTTCAAATTCGTCGCAAAACACAATGGCATTTTCACTAACACTACGATAAAAAATTGTGATTTTGTGCAAAAAACTTGTACTTCGCTGTGAAAAACTTGTACTTCGCTGCAAAAAATTTGTACTTCGCCGAAAATAAATTGATCCCATGAACGCATGCAAAATCTGTTTTTCGGGGATTCGTTTATGAAACGTCAAAACAAATAAATAAAAATATTATCCTTTTTATATGTGTAAAATATATATAAAACATAACTCCCCGTTCCGTATAATGGTAATTAATATATGCTTCCATATTTTACCAAGTATTGGTTGTTTATTTCTAATTTTTACTTTAGTATAAAGTAGTCGCTGTGCTGATGTTTTGTTGCAAATACGAAGTGGTTCGCCTATTGACAAAAAAAATTACGATTAATAAATCCAGAATGGTCGCATTTATATTTTTTCGTTTCTTCTCTAATATTTTTGCAAATGAAGTATTGTCATACATTTTTGATGCACTTGGGGGGTCAAGCATCCGTTCGCACCTACCATTTTAGGTTTGGGAAACTTCACCACCTTTGTTTATATATGGTGAAATTTATATTTTAAAAGCCAATGGCCTTGGCTATACGCAGTATCTTGTGAAACGGTTTCATTCAGTTCGTTTGAGAGAGAGATGAGGAAGAAAGAGAAAAGTCCATACTCTAGTATCGAGTGTAGAGAATTTTTGAAAATAGACCCTGCTTCTCAGTTTCTTTGCACGCACACAAGAAAGCAGTTGTCAAACGAAAGAAGAACAACATCGTTTGCCGAACGCGTGTTCATATTTTCTCTCACTCTGGCCAACATTTGGATATTCAGTCAATTTCACACAAACTTTGGCATCACGTGTTTACGACTTGTGAAATCAAATGAGAAACCACAGTGTGTAGCCGCCGATGGTATCGACATACCAGTAGTGAAACCGTTTAAATGATACTGCGTCTAGCCAAGCTGATTTCATAACTAAACCAATCCGTGGTGAAACATGAAACAGCTGATTTTTTCAACATACTGAAAGACAGAAAACAAGAACAACAATATGGTAGCTCTCACATATAGTGTACATGAATTCAACAGCTCATAAAAAATAGACGTCAAACCGATTTTTGAAGCAGCGAATTCGAAGTGTCCTATCTCATTATCTCTGCTTCAAATGCAAATGCAATTTACGGAGACGCCATTTTTGAAAATGGCAATTCATTTATCTCCTATTGCCGTGTTTACACATGGGACACGTGTTTGTGGGACACCATTTGTTGTTGTTTTCACAGCCAAACGGCAAGATGGAGTATAGATTGTATGCAAATGAACGTGTCCCCCGTGTAAACGATGTCGTCGACACGGTCCATGAATAGTTCCAAACTTGCGATACGTGTCCCACGTGTAAACACGGCATATGTAGTAAATATACAAAACAGAAAAACTTTGAGTATTCACAGAAATATAAATAAATTCAACATATTCAATTCAAATTCAACATTCAATAGAATACTATTCTATTATTTTTGGCAAACAATAACGATTTGTCTCTCTCGAAATCTTCGAATGAGTGACATCTCATAACAAATTATTTAAATTATGTTTTAAATAAAAATAATTTGAAGAATTTCCTTGTTTGTCAAATTTATTTATATTTTTTGGGGAATTTCATCGAAAAGTAGGGCATATTGTTTTCCAAAAAATGAGAATGTCGGAAAAAGTTGTCAGAAAATTAGAAAATTTTACGACGACGTGAGGGAGCTCAACGACGTGTTCCTTTCCATTTTTCTATATAACATCGCAATCGATTGCGACGTCGCGATGTGACGCGTCGTTGCGTTGTAGATAGACATTCAAATTAAGTGGATGAATATTTGAGACCTATTCTCTGTGATACAAACATTCTTTTAGAAGAGCTGTGCGAAAATACACTTTATGATTGGTTCAGAATTTTTTCAAAAATAAAATAGAACTTTTATGTGCATGTAATATTGATTTATATTTATCAAAAGCTTTACAAGTATCAAGGAAGTTCTCCTTAAAAACCCAAAGAAGCCCATTTTGCAAAACTGTTTAAACAAATGGTGGATATTTTTATTGATGCAGTTTATTTTATGCTTATACATATATAGTGAATAACTACAAATACAGAATACACTTTTTGTATTTTTATTGTTTTATACAGTTATGGCGTGATTCTGTATCTTTCAACGGAAACGTTTACACCCGTTTTGCTTTGTTTTTCGTAAAACAGCTGATCGAAATGCTGCTCAACGTACGCCGACGGTTCTTATTTATTTTGAAGCGGCAATCGCCGTTCCTTCCAATTTACCACAACACTTTCCACGCTGTTTGTGTGTTTGCCCTGGAAAAGGGAATTCAGTATCTTTTAAGAATGGAAACGCCGCCGTGTTTCTTTGTCAAATCGAACGTACAGAAAAAAGCAAACGGTTGCCTGCGATCAGAGCAGAAGGTGTGTTGTTTTTTGTTATATTTGTTGATGCGGCATATCCAGTACACTGCCATTGCTCCTAATTTCCCTGTTCCGAACTTGGCACCAAGTGGCACCAAGTGTTCGGATTTGAATCCTCCTCTTCCGAGCTACTCGACGACGAAAATTCTTCAAAGTTCATTATGCCTTTATCAATTTTTATTTTCAAATATTATCAATTTTTTATTATTTATTTTCAATTATTATCAATTTATTTTCAATACATCACTTTTTTTAACTATTTAAGCATATTATAATTTATAACATTCACGATGCTTGTAATGACGCGAGAAAAAGAGATCACAAAACAACATTAGTGAACGCATACAATTACTTATAAGACGAAAAGAGCAAACTGTCTGTATAACATAAACGAGTGTAGAATATGTATGCAAAGCCAACCGTTCGGTCGTTGAATTAGCCTGGAAAGTTGAAGGAAACCGAGTTCGCTCAACGAAATCCATTAGAAAAGCTAGTGAATAGAAATTTAAGAACACGGCGTTCGGTTGGGACCGTTCACTGACGTTTCCGTTGAAAGATACAGAATGACCCCATTATTGTTTTATAAAATGTTTGTATTTTTATGGTTTTATACGGTAACTCCAACAAAAACAACAGTTCTGGTCGGTCACGTATGTTTTCGGAGGTTTGAAAGTTGGAAATTCCGAAAGTATATCTCTTAAATTATACAAGATTATACTGCTTATTTTTCGCAATTTTCTTTCTGAAAAAAAAAAACCGGCCAACGAAAATTGACCGTATTTCCTCTAAAAACATGTGATGCTATTCACAATAGCGAATATTCCATATATCACAGAATAAATAGTATACAGAAGTTGCATCTCGTACACAGCAAATTTTGTTCTAGGAGTCCAATATTGGCACCCTATTCGGCATAGGTTGAGGACGCTGGCGCAGCTCCGATTTTGTTGTTGTTTTTTCTGTTATTGTTATTTTCCACGGAGACTCCAACAACAACATCATTTTGCCCGCGCTCGTCTGGTTTCAGAGGTATAGTAGTTTAAAGTTGGAAAATTTCGGAGCTATATCTCCGAAACTATAAGAGATACCTACATATTATGGGCATGCTTGAAAGGGTATTCAAATTATCTTTCAGTTATGTAAGGCAATATGTTATCGAAAATCTATTACTTTTCAAGAAAATTGAAATTTTACATTTTTTTTATACTTTGTTTTCATTGATTAATTTTTTAGTGAATAAAATGTGTTATTAACCTATATACTTATCTCAATATTAAAAGAGTAGAGTCTCTTACCTTTCGTTAGATATATTTATCATCAGAATCGCTGCAGGATTTTAGGAGCAAATGCATTTTAAATCTGAAAAAATGAAATATCTTTTTTTATTAATTTATTTTTTATAAAGTTTATGAAAAATCGCGCGAAAAAAACTTTATGAGAAATGAAAAATTTTTATGAAAAATCGCGCGATTACAGATTGTAACCGTTTCACGTAAATTGTATTAACGTTATTATTCAAATTCAGAGAAGTTAATAGTGTTGTGTACTTACGTGTTTGTGAGTTCTATAATTAATTTTCTCCTAAAATCCCGCACAGATCCTGATTATAAATATATCTAAAAAAAGGTAAAATACTCTACTCTTTTAACATAGAGATAAGTATGTAGGTTAATAACACATTTTATTTAGTCAAAAATTAATCAATGAAAACAAAGTATAAAAAAAAATCTCAAATTTGAATTTGCTTGAAAAGTAATAGATTTTGGATAACATATTGCCCGACATAACAGAAAGATAATTTGAATACCTTTTCAACCATGCCCATAATATGTAGGTATCTCTTATAGTTTCGGAGATATAGGTCCGAATTTTTCCAACTTTAAAGGACTATAACTCCGAAACCAGACGAGCGCGGGTAAAATGATGTTGTTGTTGGAGTCTCCGTGGAAAACAACAAAAACAGAAAAAACAACAACAAAATCGGAGCTGCCCTAGCGTCCTCAACCTATTCCACCCATTGAAAAGAGACAAATCGTGCAATCGTTTTTCTCTCGGCTATTCACATATTATTTATTCTATTCACATACTATTTATTCTGTGCATATATTTAACTTTAACAATATGATGTATTTACAGTTGTACATTATTGGTGAACAAGGTTAACATATTAAATAAAATTAGGAGCAGATAGTACGCCCTACATTATACTTAACAAAAGGAAAAAATAGTACCAAAAATCTAAAATTTAATTTTTCTCCAGACCTTAAACGGTTTTCAACAAAATATTTTTTACATAAATGAATGATAATTCGATTAGCTTTCCAAAGTTTCGTAAAGTTTGGGAGATATAGGCGTGAACTTTTCAAAGAGATATAACTGCGGAACTAGATGAGAGCAATAAAAATTGTTATTTCTGTGGTCAGGATCGACAAGCGTCCTATTTAATCCTAAAATTAATAGCCTCTTCATAAGTATATTACAAATTATACTGATTTATTTATTACTTTTACAAATTATTACTTAAGATCATTTAATTAACAAATATATTTTCCATATATGATGCTTTAATAAAACTCATTCTTTAATATGTAGTCAACTACAGATGATCAGACTAACAATTAATTTACGTTCAGAAAAACAAACCCATTTATTTTTAATTTTATTTGTCCAGAAATCGCTTATCTTGGAACTTCATGAACTATGGTGAACTTGTAGGAACTTGACAGATCTGAAAAACTTTATGAAACATAGCTTACTTGACGTAGTCTTTGCTTGACGTTTACTAGATTGTAAATTGAATGAATTTTTGAGATTTCGATGATGAGGAAAATCACTTTCATAATAACACCTGCATATATTATTAATACGAAAACTGTTGGAAACACTATAAGGCGCTTGAATTCCTCCAAGGTTGTAAGAAAATTGATTTCGTAAACTAAAAGCTATCGTTACCATGCCTCCATAAACCTAAACACACCCACCGTATGTAAACAACTATTCATCGTTATTAGAATGTATATCTGCAGTTTGCCAAATCACTGCAATCATTAATTTTTAAAATAAGTGCCAGGGTGTGTTTCGTTAATCAATTGCTCACGATACTTGACCTTTACTTGCGGCTTACTCAAGTGGTTTCTCCATACATTCATTCGGCTATGTGAATTGCAACGACTTTGGTATGGTGCTGCAGCATGTGCTAGTTGATCCAAGCAGGTTGAACGATCTCTGCGGCAATCGATCGAAGAATCTGGCAATACATATGCTACTACGTGCAATGGACGAAGCTGTAGAATACTGCATCGATGAGGAGTTCAAACGACTTCCAGAGCGTGCTGTCAGCGTATAATCCGCGAAAAGCACATTAAGTCGCAATGTCATCCAGATTTTGCAGCGCTGTGTGTGTGGACAGAGTGTGATGCAAATTTGGAGCTACAAGCGATTAATGTTCGCCATCGAACGGTTAAGTGCCGAACAATATGATCCTGATAATTTGGCACACGAACAAAAGCTGGAACTGTGGGCGCATCTGATGCCAGAGGACCCGCTTATAGGACGAATAACGAAACAATGGCAAAATATCGGATTTCAGGTTATGAAAACACGTTATTGTTCAAATCAGTATCTAATTAGAGTTATGCTCAACAGAGTGACGATCCGAAAACGGACTTTCGTGGCATGGGTCTGCTGGGACTGGAGAATCTCTTGTATTTTGCTAAAGAGAACAGCGATGCAGCAAAACATGTATTGCTACACTCTATGCATCCAACGTTGGGTACACCTCCGCCATTGTAGGAATAAATCTTACTTCGATTGCTGCAGTCGGGAAAGGCTAAAACTCATTGCTACAATATTGCCGCCGTCACCAAGAAACCGTTGACTGTAGAACATTTTCATAAATTTTACTGCTACTTGCTGTTGGAATTCGATCGCTGCTGGTATCGGAACCCAAAGACATTATGGATTTCCGTGAAATATATCAGAGTTTTGAGGACACTGTATCAAAAATACTGGAGTATGATTCAACTATTTTCCAAGCAAATCTAGTGGTAGATGTGATGTAATGTATTTTTAGCGGATACATAACTTAATTGGCACTAAGCAAATACATGATTATTGGTTTTATGCAGAGATCTCAATTTGATATCCTTTAAATAGAATTTAAGCTATTCATCACAATATTTTACGATTAATTTTAAAGTAATTCCGCAACAAAAAATATTGAGTTTTAAAGTGTTTTATTAATTTATAACATATTAAACAGCAAATAAAAAATTTTAAATAAAAACTTAAATAAAACTTCTTTCCAATTTTAGTTCAGTGTACTTATTTTTTTCTTTTGAAATAATTCTCGATAATGAAAGTTTTAAAAAGTTTAGTGATGAATGAATCGATTTAATAATCGTTACTGTGTAATAGAAAAATTTGTTAAAAACCCATATGAATCCATTGGTTTTCTATGTAAGGAAATAAGTTAATTTTTAATATCGTTACCATTGCTTTTTTATTCGTTATTTCCGGCACATTCTTCTTTCCAGTCTGATACACCAGTTATCGAAGACGCTCGCGATGTGCGAGCTGACCTTACTGAGCGTGTCCGTCCTTTGAATGCCACACGAACCGGTGGGTGGTTCCTTGGAGTTGAATTTGCTATTTTCTGCTCTAGCCGACGGTCATTATAGGCCAAATACTTCTTCAGTTTTGCAATTCGTTCATTCTCAACTGCCAACGCGCTACTAATTTGGTTCTCTACTCTCACCAGCGCGCTGGTTTCCTTCTGCAGCTTTTTGGCCATAACTGCCAGAGTTTCGTAATAATATTTCAATATACGCGCATCCTGTTCGACCTGGAATTTCATAGACCTTTGAAAATCGCTGTATATTTCCTGGCTTTTCACGAAGAACGTCTCCATTTCTGCAGGCATCTCTTTACAAATTTTGAATGAATTATATGGAACACTACAGATGGGGCAGTGCGGTTTGACACAGCTCTTGCAGAGAACATGTTCACAAGATGAAAAGTAAAAATGGATGCTGGAGTCTTCTGTCTGCTGCACAAAGCATTTATTGCAAAATAGAGGATACATTCTCTTGCGCTTACTAATCAGTATTAAATTTGCTACAATTACAAATTTAGTGTCAACCTTCACTCCTGTAGACTTCAAATGCAAATGCATTTTAGGGAAATCCCATTTTTGGAAATGGCAATTCATTTGCCTATTGCCGTGTTTACACGGGGGACACGTATAGATTGTATGCAAATGAACGTGTACCCCGTGTAAACGATGTCGAGGACACGGTCCATGAATAATTCCAAACTTGCGATACGTGTCCCACGTGTAAACACGGAATATAATTACACGGCATAGTAATTATACAAAAGAGAAAAAGTTTGAGTATTCACAGAAATATAAATTCATGAATTATTTGGAGAGTTCAATGAAGTTCAATGAATTTACCCTTAGATAGGGCCATCAGGAACGAAAGTGGCTGGTTTTTATCGGGGGCTGGTCAGCCATCTTGGATTTATGACCGTTTGAAGGACAAATTAATGGTTTAATGAAAGTCATTTATCTCATAAACTAAGAGAGCTAGCGGAACTAGTGACGTACTGTACAATTAAAAAAAAACACCTGTAAATAGCTTCTTAACTCTACTTTGTTAAAATGCAAACGGTTATACAGGTTTCTGAAGAACTTTATTTGGGAAAAATTAATAAATACTATAAAAAATAGTAGTAAAAATAATAAATGCGATTTGCGGGGAAACTAAAAGCTTTTCCATAAAATCTCTAAAACGATAAATTAAAGATATTAAAATTACCTTTCCAACGATGTTTTCGATATATCGTTCCTATATGCGCCGGGATTATGGAGATATAGGACATAAAAGCTTCAAATTTTGAAGGCTCATAACTCCTAAACGGGGGCGAGGGGCGGGATTTGTTTTAGTGGGTACCTACAACAACAACAACAACAAGAAAAACAATCACACCGGACCAGGGTAGATCTTATCCGATTTATATTTATCAAAAGCTTTACAAGTATTAAGGAAGTTCTCTTTAAAAACCCAAAGAAGCCCATTTTGCAAAACTGTTTAAACAAATGGTGGATATTTTTATTGAGGCAGTTTATTTTATGCTTATACATATATAGTGAATAGCTACAAATACAGAATACACTTTTTGTATTTTTATTGTTTTATACAGTTATTGTTTTATAAAATGTTTGTATTTTTATGATTTTATACGGTAACTCCAACAAAAACAACAGTTCTGGTCGGTCACGTATGTTTTCGGAGTTTTGAAAGTTGGAAATTCCGAAAGTATATCTCTTAAATTATACAAGATTATACTGCTTATTTTTCGCAATTTTTTTTTCTGGAAAAAGAACCGGCCAACGAAAATCGACCGTGTTTACTCTAAAAACATGTGATGCTATTCACAATAGCGAATATTCCATATATCACAGAATAAATAGTATACAGAAGTTGCAAGTTGTGTACGAGACACAGCAAATTTTGTTCTAGGGTTCCAATATTGGCACCCTGTTCGGCATAGGTTGAGGACGCTGCCGCAGCTCCGATTTTGTTGTTGTTTTTTCTGTTATTGTTATTTTCCACGGAGACTCCAACAACAACATCAATTTGCCCGCGCTCGTCTGGTTTCAGAGTTATAGTAGTTTAAAGTTGGAAAATTTCGGAGCTATATCTCCGAAACTATAAGAGATACCTACATATTATGGGGATGCTTGAAAGGGTATTCAAATTATCTTTCAGTTATGTAAGGCAATATGTTATCGAAAATCTATTACTTTTCAAGAAAATTGAAATTTTACATTTTTTTTATACTTTGTTTTCATTGATTAATTTTTTAGTGAATAAAATGTGTTATTAACCTATATACTTATCTCAATATTAAAAGAGTAGAGTCTCTTACCTTTCGTTAGATATATTTATCATCAGAATCGCTGCAGGATTTTAGGAGCAAATGCATTTTAAATCTGAAAAAATTAAATATCTTTTTTTATTAATTTATTTTTTATAAAGTTTATGAAAAATCGCGCGAAAAAAACTTTATGAGAAATGAAAAATTTTTATGAAAAATCGCGCGATTGACAGATTGTAACCGTTTCACGTAAATTGTATTAACGTTATTATTCAAACTCAGAGAAGTTAATAGTGTTGTGTACTTACGTGTTTGTGAGTTCTATAATTAATTTTCTCCTAAAATCCCGCACAGATCCTGATTATAAATATATCTAAAAAAAGGTAAAATACTCTACTCTTTTAACATAGAGATAAGTATGTAGGTTAATAACACATTTTATTTAGTCAAAAATTAATCAATGAAAACAAAGTATAAAAAAAAATCTCAAATTTGAATTTGCTTGAAAAGTAATAGATTTTCGATAACATATTGCCCGACATAACAGAAAGATAATTTGAATACCTTTTCAACCATGCCCATAATATGTAGGTATCTCTTATAGTTTCGGAGATATAGGTCCGAATTTTTCCAACTTTAAAGGACTATAACTCCGAAACCAGACGAGCGCGGGTAAAATGATGTTGTTGTTGGAGTCTCCGTGGAAAACAACAAAAACAGAAAAAACAACAACAAAATCGGAGCTGCCCTAGCGTCCTCAACCTATTCCACCCATTGAAAAGAGACAAATCGTGCAATCGTTTTTCTCTCGGCTATTCACATATTATTTATTCTATTCACATACTATTTATTCTGTGCATATATTTAACTTTAACAATATGATGTATTTACAGTTGTACATTATTGGTGAACAAGGTTAACATATTAAATAAAATTAGGAGCAGATAGTACGCCCTACATTATACTTAACAAAAGGAAAAAATAGTACCAAAAATCTAAAATTTAATTTTTCTCCAGACCTTAAACGGTTTTCAACAAAATATTTTTTACATAAATGAATGATAATTCGATTAGCTTTCCAAAGTTTCGTAAAGTTTGGGAGATATAGGCGTGAACTTTTCAAAGAGATATAACTGCGGAACTAGATGAGAGCAATAAAAATTGTTATTTCTGTGGTCAGGATCGACAAGCGTCCTATTTAATCCTAAAATTAATAGCCTCTTCATAAGTATATTACAAATTATACTGATTTATTTATTACTTTTACAAATTATTACTTAAGATCATTTAATTAACAAATATATTTTCCATATATGATGCTTTAATAAAACTCATTCTTTACTCTCTACTCATTCTAAACTCGTAGTCAACTACAGATGATCAGACTAACAATTAATTTACGTTCAGAAAAACAAACCCATTTATTTTTAATTTTACTTGTCCAGAAATCGCTTATCTTGGAACTTCATGAACTATGGTGAACTTGTAGGAACTTGACAGATCTGAAAAACTTTATGAAACATAGCTTACTTGACGTAGTCTTTGCTTGACGTTTACTAGAATGTAAATTGAATGAATTTTTGAGATTTCGATGATGAGGAAAATCACTTTCATAATAACACCTGCATATATTATTAATACGAAAACTGTTGGAAACACTATAAGGCGCTTGAATTCCTCCAAGGTTGTAAGAAAATTGATTTCGTAAACTAAAAGCTATCGTTACCATGCCTCCATAAACCTAAACACACCCACCGTATGTAAACAACTATTCATCGTTATTAGAATGTATATCTGCAGTTTGCCAAATCACTGCAATCATTAATTTTTAAAATAAGTGCCAGGATGTGTTTCGTTAATCAATTGCTCACGATACTTGACCTTTACTTGCGGCTTACTCAAGTGGTTTCTCCATACATTCATTCGGCTATGTGAATTGCAACGACTTTGGTATGGTGCTGCAGCATGTGCTAGTTGATCCAAGCAGGTTGAACGATCTCTGCGGCAATCGATCGAAGAATCTGGCAATACATATGCTACTACGTGCAATGGACGAAGCTGTAGAATACTGCATCGATGAGGAGTTCAAACGACTTCCAGAGCGTGCTGTCAGCGTATAATCCGCGAAAAGCACATTAAGTCGCGATGTCATCCAGATTTTGCAGCGCTGTGTGTGTGGACAGAGTGTGATGCAAATTTGGAGCTACAAGCGATTAATGTTCGCCATCGAACGGTTAAGTGCCGAACAATATGATCCTGATAATTTGGCACACGAACAAAAGCTGGAACTGTGGGCGCATCTGATGCCAGAGGACCCGCTTATAGGACGAATAACGAAACAATGGCAAAATATCGGATTTCAGGTTATTATGAAAACACGTTATTGTTCAAATCAGTATCTAATTAGAGTTATGCTCAACAGAGTGACGATCCGAAAACGGACTTTCGTGGCATGGGTCTGCTGGGACTGGAGAATCTCTTGTATTTTGCTAAAGAGAACAGCGATGCAGCAAAACATGTATTGCTACACTCTATGCATCCAACGTTGGGTACACCTCCGCCATTGTAGGAATAAATCTTACTTCGATTGCTGCAGTCGGGAAAGGCTAAAACTCATTGCTACAATATTGCCGCCGTCACCAAGAAACCGTTGACTGTAGAACATTTTCATAAATTTTACTGCTACTTGCTGTTGGAATTCGATCGCTGCTGGTATCGGAACCCAAAGACATTATGGATTTCCGTAAAATATATCAGAGTTTTGAGGACACTGTATCAAAAATACTGGAGTATGATTCAACAATTTTCCAAGCAAATCTAGTGGTAGATGTGATGTAATGTATTTTTAGCGGATACATAACTTAATTGGCACTAAGCAAATACATGATTATTGGTTTTATGCAGAGATCTCAATTTGATATCCTTTAAATAGAATTTAAGCTATTCATCACAATATTTTACGATTAATTTTAAAGTAATTCCGCAACAAAAAATATTGAGTTTTAAAGTGTTTTATTAATTTATAACATATTAAACAGCAAATAAAAAATTTTAAATAAAAACTTAAATAAAACTTCTTTCCAATTTTAGTTCAGTGTACTTATTTTTTTCTTTTGAAATAATTCTCGATAATGAAAGTTTTAAAAAGTTTAGTGATGAATGAATCGATTTAATAATCGTTACTGTGTAATAGAAAAATTTGTTAAAAACCCATATGAATCCATTGGTTTTCTATGTAAGGAAATAAGTTAATTTTTAATATCGTTACCATTGCTTTTTTATTCGTTATTTCCGGCACATTCTTCTTTCCAGTCTGATACACCAGTTATCGAAGACGCTCGCGATGTGCGAGCTGACCTTACTGAGCGTGTCCGTCCTTTGAATGCCACACGAACCGGTGGGTGGTTCCTTGGAGTTGAATTTGCTATTTTCTGCTCTAGCCGACGGTCATTATAGGCCAAATACTTCTTCAGTTTTGCAATTCGTTCATTCTCAACTGCCAACGCGCTACTAATTTGGTTCTCTACTCTCACCAGCGCGCTGGTTTCCTTCTGCAGCTTTTTGGCCATAACTGCCAGAGTTTCGTAATAATATTTCAATATACGCGCATCCTGTTCGACCTGGAATTTCATAGACCTTTGAAAATCGCTGTATAATTCCTGGCTTTTCGCGAAGAACGTCGCCATTTCTGCAGGCATCTCTTTACAAATTTTGAATGAATTATATGGAACACTACAGATGGGGCAGTGCGGTTTGACACAGCTCTTACAGAGAACATGCTCACAAGATGAAAAGTAAAAACGGATGCTGTAGTCTTCTGTCTGCTGCACAAAGCATTTATTGCAAAATAGAGGATACATTCTCTTGCGCTTACTAATCAGTATTAAATTTGCTACAATTACAAATTTAGTGTCAAGGACAGACCTTCGCTCCTGTAGACTTCAAATGCAAATGCATTTTAGGGAAATCCCATTTTTGGAAATGGCAATTCATTTGCCTATTGCCGTGTTTACACGGGGGACACGTATAGATTGTATGCAAATGAACGTGTACCCCGTGTAAACGATGTCGAGGACACGGTCCATGAATAATTCCAAACTTGCGATACATGTCCCACGTGTAAACACGGCATATAATTACACGGCATAGTTCAATGAAGTTCAATGAATTTACCCTTAGATAGGGCCATCAGGAACGAAAGTGGCTGGTTTTTATCGGGGGCTGGTCAGCCATCTTGGATTTATGACCGTTTGAAGGACAAATTAATGGTTTAATGAAAGTCATTTATCTCATAAACTAAGAGAGCTAGCGGAACTAGTGACGTACTGTTGGAAAGGTATTTTTAATGCGTTTCATTTATGTAATACACATTTTTGTCCATAACATGGCTGTGAAGGAATTATATTGATTTTTAGAAAAATGTGACAAGTTGACCTTGAAACAACAATTTATTGCTTCCAAACGGACACATTAAGGTATAAAACAAATTACAGTTATGGAAAGCTTGTTCTTTCAACAAACAAACACTTGTTTGTTTAGAGAAAAGCAAAGCTAAAGTAATGTAATACAATAGTAAGTATAACATATTATATACCATTTTAAAGGTAGAAGAACAAGCTTTCCATAACTGTAATTTATTTTATACCTATATGTGTCCGTTTGGAAGAAATAAATTGTTGTTTCAAGGTCAACTTGTCAAATTTTTTTAAAAATCAATATAACTCCTTCACAGCAATGTTATGGATAAAAATGTGTATTACATAAATGAAACGCATTAAAAAACCTCTCCAACAGTACTTCGTTTGTTCCGTTAGCTTACTTAGTTTATGAAATAAGTGCCTTTTATTAGTACCATTTATTTGATCTTCAAACGGTCATAAATCCAAGTTGGCTGACCAGCCCCCGAAAAAACATGGCCACTTCCGGTTATAACGGTCTCAAATAACGGTAAAAAAAAAGAAAAAAAATCTGAGCTTGGCAGCTGATCTGCATTTGTTCCAAGAATTATATTATCTACGAATAATAATAACTATAATATTAATAATTATAACTGTGTAACCACAACGCAACGATGCGACGTCGCAAACAATCAAAAATAATAGCAAACAATAACGATTTGACTCTCTCGAAATCTTCGAATGAGTCGCATCTGTCATCATAAATTATTTACATTATGTTTTAAATAAAAATAATTTGAAGAATTTCCTTGTTTGTCAGATTTATTTATATTTTTTGGGGAATTTGAGGAATTTCATCGAAAAGTAGGGCATACTGTTTCCCAAAAAATGAGAATGTCGGAAAAAGTTGTCAGAAAATTAGAAAATTTTACGACGACGTAAGAGAGCTCAACGACGTGTTCCTTTCCATTTTTCTATAGGAACACTATATAGGAATCTATCGATTGCGACGTCGCGATGTGACGCGTCGTTGCATTGTGGATAGACAGTCAAATTAAGTGGATGAATATTTGAGACCTATTGGTGGGTGTCACATTGGACATCTTGAGGCCGCCTCAGAAAAAGCCGTTTACGTTGCACCCTGTCACACTACAAAAAATTGTACTCGTCCTCAAACTCGTGTACGTGCAAGCGGTTGAGATGTGTTTGTAAGCGCTTTCATTTCAACGAAAGCACTGTGCGCAGTGATTTATTTGACGTGTCAGTAGCATCAGATATGTTGTACTTTACGTACCCTCTGTCTAACCTACCGTATATTCCACCTGCATGAGTTCGCATTATTCGAATGTAAAGTAATGTTGTGATGACCTTCAACTATTTTTTACCTGTTCGCCAGCCTCCTTTCTTAAAGGAATTTCCATGTTGCTAAATAAACATGTTTTAAAGGTTGACAGAAAGACAGCAAGAGAAATTGCAACCTTTCTATACATCTTTGTTTTTATTTATAATTCTAAGAAATGTATCCTTTCTTTCCAGAATATTCTTTTGGATCAATTGATCAATATTTTGAGTAATTTTTTTAAATAAGAATGCGGAATATTTTCATATTTAAGAAATAAATTTCTAGAGCTAATAATAGTAATAATAATAATAATTACATAATACAATAAAACTCTAAAAAAAAGTAAGAAAAAATGAAACCAGTTTTTCCATTCCATACATTATTTATTTCTACCGGCATGCATGTTTTCTTAAGCGAAGCCATTGCTGTGGCCGCTACGCATAACAAAACAGAAATGAGAAGCAGAGATAATGAGATAGGAAACTTCTAAAAAATGCAACTCTGGTTGTCAAATCGTGTGTTCGTGGTTTTGAAATTGTATTGTAGTATTTGTGAAAACTCGATAATTGATGACGTTTTAGCTCAGAAACTCACCCCTTTAAGACCCAAACAATTGAATTTTTTTCCTTACAGACCCAAACAAACTGTTCAGTTTATTAATTTATACACCACGTTTGACATTTGTCAGAACCTTTTGTTTTGAGATGCCAATATGCTTATATTATCAAATCAATGAATGAGCTTATGAAAGTCAGATATTTGCAAATAATATCTAATAATAATTACAATCGAGTAATAACTTCAATTTGCAATTTGGAATGTAGAATGGTGAAGTTATATGTATATTGAATGTACTATAGGATATACATATTTTCATATAAATATTATGTGTTTAGTTTCATTTAAATATTTTGTGCGAAATTAAGTGCGAAAAGGCAAATATTTTGTTCAACTTTTAATCAAACGTTTTAATAAACATTACTTTTAATCGAAATTTAAAATATGTCTTTTATTATTTAACTCAAGTACAACAAATTAGGTTTGATTACTGAGAAAAGAATTTTCTTAAGTTCTGGAATATTATAATAGAAAATTGAAATAAGTTATACACATATTGTATATTGCTTTGTTTTACAAATTTGTAAACATAATTGTTTTACTTAATTTGCACTTTAAATCTCAATAGTTACCAAAAATGCTTGTTAAAAAAATTTAGAAATATATAACCTACAAAACACAATATTAAAAGCAAATAGATTGTTAAATTTGTGCAAATATATAGGCAAATGAAAGTAGGTGTTGGCATATCTACATATTTAATTCACCTCATTATTAAATTCGGTTTTCTGGTTTGCAAACTTTAAAGTTTTTTGCTCACTTTGGTACTTAAGTACTGCTGCTAGTGTACTACGATTTAACCAAAAAGTTGTTTTTTTAGTTGAAAGATACACTAGTACGTTCATATATGCATAATTTATTAACCATTATTGTAATTAAGCTTTCCTTTTCATGTTATTAACAAATTTTTCATTTTATTTAAGTACACTTTTTCCTACTTCCCCTTTTACACAACTTCGTACTTCTATAATTTCTTTTGGTAATATGAACAGAAACGCTGTTTCGTGACGTCATTAAAAATTTTCACCTCAACTGAATTTTTCAATTCAATCGGGATACAATTTTACAATATTTTCCTATAAATAATAATTCTGACTTCTTTTTTCGCCTACTTGTATCTACTATATGTACGATGTATCTATTATAAAAGGTTTATAAATTTGTTTGTATTGTATGTATTTTAAATATGTATTTACTTCGATAACCATACGATACATCATAAACAATATTATTTATTATTTTAGCTAATATAAATTAATGAATATTTCTTTCAGTCTTTTCAAACTCCTCACCTTTGTCTAGCATTTGGAGCTGGTGTTGGTGTTTGTGCTGACATTATGTTTGCATCGAGACTTTGCGATTTGCGATGGTGAATTGCAGAGCTGTTGTTGATGGTACATGGTGCTATTTGCTGCTGTTGTTGTTGTGCTTGTTGTGAACATTTTGTGCTGTTATTGTTGTTGTAGTTCTTGAACTGCGCCATTATTAAACACTCCACGAATCGCTACGTCTGCAGTAGGTCGACCACTATAAATTTAGATTTAGTTTAGCTTAATTTAGTTAATTTAAATTTAATTATTTATTTAAGTATTTATAAAAATAAACTGTAAAATACTTCGTTAATATCTGTGAACGCTCCTTGCATCCTGTAATACGTTGTGAGCCACCGCTCCATGTATCTTGAGGTGGAATTTGTTGTGTACCATGTTGCTTTTGTGATTGAGAAGAGGCTTCATTATTTGTTGATGATGAATGCAAATGAACGGGCAAACTTTGTAGCAATTGACTGGGACAACAGCCAGATCTATGAAAAGTCCAGAAGTTTACATAAATATTTTGTAATTGCAATTATTATTGTAAGATTAAAGTAAGTTTCACTTTTTCTACTCCTCAAATCTTAACTCACATGTACCGAATGATTACTAACAGAAGGAAAAGACATACGTAGTTAAATGAAATCTGATAAAATTTCAGACAATTACCTATTTTTTAATTATGCATGTGGAACTATTATATTGTTATTTTCCTTTAGTAAAAACTCTAACTCCATATTAAATGAACTCTTCTTTCGGAACCGTAGCAGTACATCTTGCAGTGGACCTTTGCATTGAATTTACTTCTGCTTGTCATTGTGGCTTTAGTTGTCCTACCAAAACTTCCAGCAACTTTACACGGTACCAATAGATTGTTTGTACTGGCCTGATGTCACTGATAATTGGACTTCACTCATTTGTGAAGAGTATTTTGCACAGGCCCGGACACACGCGGATTCTCCTCCAGTACTTTTCAATAGCGATGTTGATAGCTATTCGATTGCAGATACGCTGCCGTAGATCTGCTTCCATACCACGCACACACATTTATATACGATTTATTTTAATATATATTTATTTAATACGCTTATTAATTGAATTTAATTCAAGAAACAAAAATTATTGCCCGATTCCTCCAAAAACTTTCTGTAAATAAACGAAACGTCATTTAAAATGTCATAAAACCATGACGTCGTATGGTGAATAACACGTACACTATACGTGTAGCAAATATTCATTTTATTTTGACACATTTTTTGGCGGGAAAAGAGTTTCCCATCTCATTATCTCTGATGAGAAGGCAACAGATAAGAAAAATTTTCTGACCGTGCTTCGAGTTGGTATACATGTGTTAGTGTTTGATGCTCGTGAGACAGCCAAAATTTTAGCGCTAACATTGAGGCGAACGTGGATCGAAAGCTGTTCCACTTTTTGCTATCAACCAATCAGAGCGTGTGAGTCTGGCGCATAGATGCCCAGTGTGACAGTCACCATTCTCTGTGATACATACATTCCAAAGACTACAAGACTGGAAACTCCTCTTATTTCGTGAGAGAGCTCAAAAAAATGTCCGTCCGCGTGTTCACATACAGTGTATGTGAATTTTATGGTGAAATTGCCGACTTGTTACAAGCTAAAACAGGCTATCACAAAGCATGATATCTGAAAAGGTAAACCGTTTTGCTTTGTTACCACACCACCACAAAATGATGGGGTGAGTTAGTGGCAGGGATACCAATGACACAGCTTTATTACTAATTATTTTTTTGGTTTTTAAGTAAACATTAATAGAAAAACTACTTTCCATTTATAAGTTCTAGAGGTTTTGACGATTTCTAAGCTGTTTGGAAATATTAAAAAGTAATGTAAACTTATTTATTTTTGTAATTTTTCATTTCTCTTTTATTTAAATTAAAATGTGTTAACACAAATAAATTTACAATTCATTTATTTAAATTAAAATTAATTAAACATAAACACATTCTCAATTCATGCATTTAAAATTAAATTCGTTTAAATTAAAAACCAAAAGAACTAAAGTCACAATTCAGTAAATATTAAACTAAATCAAAGATCAATATTCAACAAAACATGTTGAATACGTTGGCATCTCTTTCGGCTAAAAATACGCGTGGTAGGTTAAAAACAGCTGACTAAATTTGTGAAATGAGTAAATTTTATGAATTTTAACTTCGTTTTACTTGCAAAATATTCAATATTGTGCAACTATAAGACTTAGAAAGGTTTCATGTACATTTCTAGAAGCGTGCGTTGCTTTTCAAACTGGCTCCTTGGTCTTTTTTACGTATTTGAAAAATCATATTTCTGGCTTATTGCTGTGAAGAAGAACAAGAGTGGCATTCCTCTCTCAAAATATTTTGTAAACAAATTCCCGGACTGTCAAAATTTGTTCCCGAACTGTCAAAATTACATGCGTTTTGTTTTTGTAATCTACGACACCCAAGCCTGATTTCACCAACACATTCAAAGCGAAAAAAGAGTTTCCAGTCTTGTAGTCTTTGATACATTCTTTTAGAAGAGCTGCGCGAAAATACACCTTATGATTGGTTCAGAATTTGTTCCCAAATAAAATAGAACTTTTATGTGCATGTAATATTGATTTATAGGCTACATTCAAGGCAAGTCCGGTGTGATTGTTTTTATTTTTGTTGTTGCTGCTGTTATTGTTGTTGTTGTAGCTACCTACGAAAACAAACCCCGCCCCGCCCCCGTTTAGGAGTTATGAGCCTTCAAAATTTGAAGCTTTTATGTCCTATATCTCCATAATCCCGGCACATATAGGAACGATATATACATCGTTGGAAAGGTAATTTTAATATCTTTAATTTATCGTTTTAGAGATTTTATGGAAAAACTTTTAGTTTCACCGCAAATCGCATTTATTATTTTTACTACTATTTTTTATAGTATTTATTAATTTTTCCCAAATAAAGTTCTTCAAAAACCTGTATAAACGTTTGCATTTTAACAAAGTAGAGTCAAGAAGCTATTTACTGGTGTTTTTTTTATTGAAATCGGTTCACTAATTCGGGAGAAAACGAACATAAAAATTTTCCAAAACTACGTTTTTCTAATGATTATACTCTTTATTAAAATAACCAATCTGTCAAATGCTAAGATACCTCAACAAGAACTGTTAAATTTTGTTGTTGTTGTTTTTGTCGTTGAAATGAGCAATTTTTATAAAAAAAATCGTGCGATTTTTAGGTATCTTAGCATGTCAAATGCTAAGATACCTCAACAAGAACTGTTAAGTTGCAAAATTTCGGAGCTATATCTCCGAAACTATAAGAGATACCTACATATTATGGGCATGCTTGAAAGGGTATTCAAATTATCTTTTAGTTATGTAAGTCAATATGTTATCGAAAATCTATTACTTTTCAAGAAAATTGAAATTTTACATTTTTTTTATACTTTGTTTTCATTGATTAATTTTTTAGTGAATAAAATGTGTTATTAACCTATATACTTATCTCAATATTAAAAGAGTAGAGTCTCTTACCTTTCGTTAGATATATTTATCATCAGAATCGCTGCAGGATTTTAGGAGCAAATGCATTTTAAATCTGAAAAAATTAAATATCTTTTTTTATTAATTTATTTTTTATAAAGTTTATGAAAAATCGCGCGAAAAAACTTTATGAGAAATGAAAAATTTTTATGAAAAATCGCGCGATTGACAGATTGTAACCGTTTCACGTAAATTGTATTAACGTTATTATTCAAACTCAGAGAAGTTAATAGTGTTGTGTACTTACGTGTTTGTGATTTCTATAATTAATTTTCTCCTAAAATCCCGCACAGATCCTGATTATAAATATATCTAAAAAAAGGTAAAATACTCTACTCTTTTAACATAGAGATAAGTATGTAGGTTAATAACACATTTTATTTAGTCAAAAATTAATCAATGAAAACAAAGTATAAAAAAAAATCTCAAATTTCAATTTGCTTGAAAAGTAATAGATTTTGGATAACATATTAGATAACATATAACAGAAAGATAATTTGAATACCTTTTCAACCATGCCCATAATATGTAGGTATCTCTTATAGTTTCGGAGATATAGGTCCGAAATTTTCCAACTTTAAAGGACTATAACTCCGAAACCAGACGAGCGCGGGTAAAATGATGTTGTTGTTGGAGTCTCCGTGGAAAACAACAAAAACAGAAAAAACAACAACAAAATCGGAGCTGCCCTAACGTCCTCAACCTATGCCACCTATTGAAAAGAGACAAATCGTGCAATCGTTTTTCTCTCGGCTATTCACATATTATTTATTCTATTCACATACTATTTATTCTGTGCATATATTTAACTTTAACAATATGAAGTATTTACAGTTGTACATTATTGCTGAACAAGGTTAACATATTAAATAAAATTAGGAGCAGATAGGACGCCCTACATTATACTTAACAAAAGGATAAAATAGTACTAAAAATCTAAAATTTAATTTTTCTCCAGACCTCAAACGGTTTTCAACAAAATATTTTTTACATACATGAATGATAATTCGATTAGCTTTCCAAAGTTTCGTAAAGTTTGGGAGATATAGGCGTGAACTTTTCAAATTTCAAAGAGATATAACTGCGGAACTAGATGAGAGCAATAAAAATTGTTATTTCTGTGGTCAGGATCGACAAGCGTCCTATTTAATCCTAAAATTAATAGCCTCTTCATAAGTATATTACAAATTATACTGATTTATTTATGACTTTTACAAATTATTACTTAAGATCATTTAATTAACAAATATATTTTCCATATATGCTGCTTTAATAAAACTCATTCTTTAATATGTAGTCAACTATAGATGATCAGACTAACAATTAATTTACGTTCAGAAAAACAAACCCAATTATTTTTAATTTTACTTGTCCAGAAATCGCTTATCTTGGAACTTCATGAACTACGGTGAACTTGTAGGAACTTGACAGATCTGAAAAACTTTATGAAACATAGATACTTACGTTTACTAGATTGTAAATTGAATGAATTTTTGAGATTTCGATGATGAGGAAAATCACTTTCATAATAACACCTGCATATATTATTAATACGAAAACTGTTGGAAACACTATAAGGCGCTTGAATTCCTCCAAGGTTGTAAGGAAATTGATTTCGTAAACTAAAAGCTATCGTTACCATGCCTCCATAAACCTAAACACACCCACCGTATGTAAACAACCATTCATCGTTATTAGAATGTATATCTGCAGTTTGCCAAATCACTGCAATCATTAATTTTTAAAATAAGTGCCAGGATGTGTTTCGTTAATCAATTGCTCACGATACTTTACCTTTACTTGCGGCTTACTCAAGTGGTTTCTCCATACATTCATTCGGCTATGTGAATTGCAACGACTTTGGTATGGTGCTGCAGCATGTGCTAGTTGATCCAAGCAGGTTGAACGATCTCTGCGGCAATCGATCGAAGAATCTGGCAATACATATGCTACTACGTGCAATGGACGAAGCTGTAGAATACTGCATCGATGAGGAGTTCAAACGACTTCCAGAGCGTGCTGTCAGCGTATAATCCGCGAAAAGCACATTAAGTCGCGATGTCATCCAGATTTTGCAGCGCTGTGTGTGTGGACAGAGTGTGATGCAAATTTGGAGCTACAAGCGATTAATGTTCGCCATCGAACGGTTAAGTGCCGAACAATATGATCCTGATAATTTGGCACACGAACAAAAGCTGGAACTGTGGGCGCATCTGATGCCAGAGGACCCGCTTATAGGACGAATAACGAAACAATGGCAAAATATCGGATTTCAGGTTATTATGAAAACACGTTATTGTTCAAATCAGTATCTAATTAGAGTTATGCTCAACAGAGTGACGATCCGAAAACGGACTTTCGTGGCATGGGTCTGCTGGGACTGGAGAATCTCTTGTATTTTGCTAAAGAGAACAGCGATGCAGCAAAACATGTATTGCTACACTCTATGCATCCAACGTTGGGTACACCTCCGCCATTGTAGGAATAAATCTTACTTCGATTGCTGCAGTCGGGAAAGGCTAAAACTCATTGCTACAATATTGCCGCCGTCACCAAGAAACCGTTGACTGTAGAACATTTTCATAAATTTTACTGCTACTTGCTGTTGGAATTCGATCGCTGCTGGTATCGGAACCCAAAGACATTATGGATTTCCGTGAAATATATCAGAGTTTTGAGGACACTGTATCAAAAATACTGGAGTATGATTCAACTATTTTCCAAGCAAATCTAGTGGTAGATGTGATGTAATGTATTTTTAGCGGATACATAACTTAATTGGCACTAAGCAAATACATGATTATTGGTTTTATGCAGAGATCTCAATTTGATATCCTTTAAGTAGAATTTAAGCTATTCATCACAATATTTTACGATTAATTTTAAAGTAATTCCGCAACAAAAAATATTGAGTTTTAAAGTGTTTTATTAAATTATAAAATATTAAACAGCAAATAAAAAATTTTAAATAAAAACTTAAATAAACTTCTTTCCAATTTTAGTTCAGTGTACTTATTTTTTTCTTTTGAAATAATTCTCGATAATGAAAGTTTTAAAAAATTTAGTGATGAATGAATCGATTTAATAATCGTTACTGTGTAATAGAAAAATTTGTTAAAAACCCATATGAATCCATTGGGTTTTCTATGTAAGGAAATAAGTTAATTTTTAAAATCGTTACCATCGCTTTTCTATTCGTTATTTCCGGCACCTTCTTCTTTCCAGTCTGATACACTTAATGTTGGCGTTCCTCCTCGAAACCAGTTATCGAAGACGCTCGCGATGTTGGAGCTGACCTTACTAAGCGTGCCCGTTCTTTGAATGCCGCACGAACCGGTGGGTGGTTCCTTGGAGTTGAATTTGCTATTTTCTGCTCTAGCCGGAACTTCTTCAAGGCCAAGTACTTCTTCAGTTTTGCAAGACGTTGATTCGCAAGTGACAACGCGCTACTAAGTTGTTTATGTACTTTCACCAGCGCGCTGCATTCCTTCTGCAGCTTTTTGACCATAGCTGGCACAGTTTCGTAATGATGTTTGAACATACGCGCATCCTGTTTGATCTGGAATTTCATAGACCGTTGAAAATCTCTGTATAATTCCGGGCTTTTCACGAAGAACATCGCCATTTCTGCAGGCATCGTTTTACAAATTCTTATTGAATTATATGGAAGACTACAGATGGGGCAGTGCGGTTTGACACAGCTCTTACAGAGAACATGTTCACAAGATGAAAAGTAAAAACGGATAATGGAGACTTTTGTCTGCTGCACAAAGCATTTATTGCAAAATAGAGGATACATTCTGTTATGTCTTACTAACCACTATTAAATTTGCTACAATTACAAAATTAGTGTCAAGGACAGACCTTCACTCCTGTAGACTTCAAATGCAAATGCAATTTAGGGAAATCCCATTTTTTAAAATGGCAATTCATTTGCCTATCAAGGTTTATAGAATAAAAGGTTGCGCCAGTAAACAAAGAAAACTGGTCTCGTTCTGCGCATCTCTGTCAATATGTATTTCTGAAATCAGTAGGGTCACGACACACGGTACAAATGCCAAACTTGAAAAGTGGCATGAAGAAGAGTTAGAATAGGTTAAATGTTACTCGAACGCTTCGATTATGTTGTTGCTTTTTTATTGTTGTAGTTTTATACGGTACTTCACTTCATTATTCATTATTGGAATAATAATTCACACAATAATTCACTCCAAACATTCACATTAAAAATTATTGCTATAACCAGCGTGCAGGCGCTTTGAAACAAAATTTCGATACAAATACTGGCTTAAATAGGTTTTACATAACAATGACACAAGGTGTTTTTGTTGTTGTTTTTGGTGCTGACCCCAACAACAACACCAAAAAGCGGTGGAAACTTCCGGTTCCGGTTTTACAGCCCTTTGAAATCTGAAATTTAAATGGTTATATCTCCTAAACTATACCAGACATCGGATTGGCATAGGTACTGTTAGAAAGATATTAAGAATGCCCTCCATATATATAATATAAGATTTCATCCAAAACCTTACAGTTTTCGACAAAAACGCAATTTAAGATTTTTAGTACTTTTTTTCTCAGCTCCTTAATTTTTTCCGAAGTAAAATGCCTAATTAAGACATATAATTGTTCAAATAATAAGAAAGCAGGTATCCTTAGCTATCTTTTGAAATTCATTTGACAATAATCGGTGCAGAATTTTAGGAGAAAACGCCTAAAAATGAAAAAAATCAATTCTAGGCGTTTTCTTTTAAAATGAAAAATTTTTATGAAAAATCGCGCGAATTTTATAGTAGTGTTCGGATGTATAGAAGAAGTAGAATTAAAAAAAGCGCTTACATATTTACGTCATAGCGACCTTTAAATTGCGTTTTCTCCCAAATACCTTCACCGATCATGGTCAAATAAATTTCTAAAGATAGGTAAGGATCCCTGCTTTCTTATTATTGGAATAATTATATGTCTTAATTAGGCATTTTACTTAGAAAAAAAAGAAGAAGTTTAGAAAACAGTACTAAAAATCTTAAATTGCGTTTTTCTCGAAAACTATAAGGTTTTCGACAAAATATTGTATAATATAAATGGAGGGTATTAATATCTTTCTAACAGTACCGATTCCAATCCGATATCTGCTATAGTTTAGGAGATATCGGCAGTTTAATTTCAGATTTCAAAGGGCTGTAAAACCGGAACCGGAAGTTGCCACCCCTTTTTTTGGTTTTTGTTTGGGTCAGCAACAAAAACAACAACACCGTGTGTCATTGTTATGTAAAACCTATCTGTTCCGGAATTTGCAAAATTTTTGATTATTCCATATCTTCCTGAAAAAGTACACAAATAACTTTTATTTTTTCAAATACTTTCCATTTCATACTTTATTTGAACTCTGTTTTTAATTAGATTACTAAGAACAACTGTGCATACTTTTTTGGCACATACACTACGACAGCCAAGACAAAAACTGAAAATATCACAGTCCCAATTTACATTTAAGACAAAATAACGTTTTGTATTGTGCAATTTACATTTGACACTATTTTATGCTTTTTTATACATGTATGATTTATATTGTAACAAATAGTTCACTCATCTTATGAACTCTGACATCAGCTGTCAAGCTCAAACATCCGTATAAATGCAAAATAGCGGGCTAGTTAAAGTGCGCTAGCGGGACATGCAAAATTTGAGAGGTATCATATTCGAAGTATTTCATACTTTTCATATTTTATATTTATTTAACAAAAATGTACACTGAAAATGAAAGTCCAAAGTCTTTTATAGTACATACAATTACATATAAGCACGATCATTAAAGAAATTAAATTTTGAATACCTTTAAGTTATATAATACACTTTTTTGCGCTTAACATTACGATAAGGCGTTATAGTAACTTCTGCAAACACATGTCCATTTATCTTTGAAACAAAATATATCTCCTGCGAAAAAGATACATTAAGCTATAAAGCAAGTTATATTATTGAAAAGGTGGTTCTTTTACCTTTAAAACGGTATATAACATGTTATATTTACTACTGTATAACATTACCTTAACCTTAATTAACATAAGCTTTACTCTTCTTTTTTTTGGTTTTTTTTTAAAACCCAACATTACAAAACCGTAATATAATTATATTATATTACTTTTTAATATTTCCAAACCGCTAACAAATCGACAAAACCGATCTTAAGTACAATGTAGTTTTTCCATTAATGTTTATTTAAAAACCCAACCAAAAAATAATGTTGAATTTGGTATGCCTGCCATTAACTCACCTCATCATTTTGAGATGGTGTGCTAACAAACCAAAAGGGGTTACCTTTTCAGTTATCTTGCTTCGTAATAAATGTTTTAAGCTTGTTACAAGGAGACAATTTCATCATAAAACTCACATACATTGTACGTGAGCAATCGAAGGAACATTTTTTTGAGCTCGCTGATCTTTTACAAAAGCGGTCGGGGAACTTTTTTAATTATTACCCCAAAATATTTTTGTGTAAGTTGATATTACCCCATGGCGAAGAGCAAAAAAAAACGAAATCGCTTCTGTTTAGCATCTTTCCATGATAATTTTGAAAAGAAAACAATAACTAAAAATTTAATTTAAACATCATTTACTCAATTTATCAATGTAATACCTAGTAATACATAACGGTAATAATAGTAATATATGTAATATACAGTTGAGGTACCGTCACAAATTATAATAATAATAATGGTGATACAAACAAAAATTAGAACTGAAAAAATTTAAAAAAAAGAATAACGGAAAACATTCTTCCTTCTCGTTTTGGAGAAATGTTCGATACAATTGCTTCAAAAGTGGGACTTTTTGATGAAAGAGCGATTTGAATACAGTCTTCAGCGTTTAATCGATTTCTGTTTTTCGTTTTTATGTTCATTAGAGTGGAAAAGCCTTGTTCGCACAAATATGTTGTTCCAAATGGCAACAATTTTTTAACCGCCTCTTCATGGGCAATTTGTAAAGCCTTTGCAGCTTTTGACATCCAAAAAGACGACAGATTTGGTTTACTCTCAAATTGAATACGTGCTTCAGTATTAGATCGAAGTTCAAGAATTGCTTCTGCCAAACCTGAAGGTTCTTCTGGTATCATAGCAATTTCACATTTAAAAGGATCTACAATCCAACAGTACGTGTATCAAGATCTGGAAAGTAATATGAAAACCGCTTTCTGAGTTTGATAAGATGTCTTACAATTGTATCCTTGATGTCAGCAAAAGTAATATTTTCGCAATCTTCCAAAAACAAAGCTAACCTTGAAAAGGAAGCTATCTTGTTCTGTTCTACTTTCTGTCTCCAATATTGCAGCTTTAATCCAAACGCTGACAGAATTTCTCTCGCTGAAATGATATTAATATTCTTTCCTTGCAATTCTTTGTTTAATATATTTATACTCTCAAAAATGTCCGCTAAATATGCGAGATATGCAACCCAGGAAAAGTTTTTAAACTTATCTGCGAGAATATTTTTTTGATCAACCATAAAAATACCGACTTCAGTTTTGAGAGTCTCGATTTAGTACATTTCCGCAAGAGAGCCACCTTACTTCTGTATAATAAAGTAGGTCCGTATATTCAGCTTCACCGTCCTGACATTCACGAAATAGCCGAGTGTTTAGTGCATGTCCCTTGATAAAATTTACAATCTTGATGACATCATGCATGACGGCTTCCAGGGTAGGTTCTAAATATTTGACCATAAGGGCCTGGCGATGGATCATACAGTGAGTAACTTCAATATTTGGGTTATTTTTTTTTACGAAAGCCGAAAAACCATTAATATGACCCAGCAAAGCTGGAGCTCCATCCAAAGATACAGAAATACAGTTTTCCCATTTTAAACTTTGCGCATTGAAGTATTCATTTACTGTATTGTAGACATCAATTCCACGTGATCTCAACTCGAGAGGAGAACAAAACAGCAATTCCTCTTCCAAATTATCTGCACCTTTGTAGCGAACATTTACCATTAGCTGTGAATTGCTACTAAAATCAGTTTACGAATTGCATGGAAATAATGTGAATTATTTTCGCGTCACTTGAATAGGTGCGCTTAAAAATAAAGCAAAAATGAGAAATTACACAAGCTTAAAAAATAATTTGACATTAGTATTTATTGAGGAAATATTTTTAATAATGTGTACATCCGCCTTTAGCTAAAATTACTTCAAAAACTCTATTCGGAAGCGATTCATACAGATTTGCTAGGTACTGTAAGGATATTTCCGACCATGCCGATTTTATTGCAGCAATCAAGGATTCGCGGTCGTCGAATTGTCGTCCAATTAGGCGTCTTTACTTAGTTGTTGTGACCATGTTTTGCCTTCCTTTCATGTTTTGGCCATAGTTCTCTTTGTTCCTCAAATAATTCCACACAACATGTGCACTTCTATTTTTTTTCTGCTATTTTTCGTCCTGGCAGAATTGATCCACATAGGCATCAATTTTTGCCTATTCTTCACACGTTAACGTTTTCCATCGGCCCATATTCTACAAAATTTAAAATTTGTAAAATGTAAAATCAAGAATTACTACACACTTTTTCGCAACTTAAATTAACCGCACGTGTTTTCAAAATAACTGCACCTATTCAAGTGACGCGGAAATAATTCACATTATTTCCATGCAATTCGTAAAAGAGCTCGCACTCAAATTAACGGTACTTTCTGAAGATTTTGCTCTATACACTCGGTTCTTTACTTGTTATATCTATACAAAAAATCTCAACTCAATCGTTTCTTCAAATTATTTTGAGCGCAAAGAGCTTAAATAGCTTTGTAAAATCGTGCACCTATTCATGTGAAGCGCAGTGTACAACACACTGTGGTTTCATTGTACCGTTGTCTTCTATTTGCGTAAAACCGTAATTAAGGAATTCGTCTTGGTATGTTCTTTTTCTATTTGCTGCCATCTTAAGGGAGACAGAAAATAATAGTTGTAAAATACTTGAATTAAATTTTCAAATTGCCGCTTACCTTCATCGATATATCGATGATTAATGATAAAATGGTGGTCTTGTCAGCAACTCAAGGCCCAACCATGCAAGGCATATGCATGCTATGCATGAAAAGAGAGAAACTACGAATACACTGAATCCCATTTGTGCACCCATACTATGCACATTAGGGTGGACCTTAGCTTTACTGGGCGAAAATTTTTTGCAGCATTCTTTTATGCCGCCTCGGGGGGTAAGGTCAGGGTATGCGGAACCAATAGCCTCTCCCTGGCAACTGCCATCCTCGCCTTCTCGTGGTGCCCCCTGTTTTCACCAAAGAGGCTCTGGCGACCGAGGGAGGGCGGTATAACCCAACAACCTGCACACTCTTTCTCCCCTTTCCAATATCTTCTACTTCCGCTATACCCTACTACCGCTACTCTATCTCTACTCTATTCTATCGTCTTTCTGGGTTTGGATCAAGGTGTCATACGACCCGTGCCGACGATCGACCAGGCTGAGGACCCAGACTTTAAAAATAGCTCAGTCGCTAACGGAGCGTACCGAATACCTGGCGACCTTCGGTACTAACCAGCGGACCTTTCCTTGTCCTACACTCGTGGGAACAAAATAGATACCAACAACAAAAACAACGACGATAACGGGGAGAGACGGGCGGTGACCGTCGGTGATGACCACCCCATCACCCACCTCACCAACCGGAGGGAATTAGATGGCGTCACTAACAGTGACAATCATCGAACTGCCCCGGCTGCACCAGGAGTCTCTGACGAAGACGACTGCAGCACCCGGCTAGTAGATCTGGTCATCGACGAGGCGGATGAGAGCGAGTGAGTGACTTTCGCTCAATCCAGCCAACTCACGATGATCGATCTGGAGGCTGAGGCTGCACTGTTGGAGGAGGCTCCTCTTAGCAGCACAACTAAGCAGGCGGCCAAGGTCCGGTCAAGGGAAGAGAAAGCCAAAAGGGCATACAAGCGCGCGAAGCAATCCCTTCGCAAGCTGTCCAAGGTAGACTCATCCACCTTGACCGACCGTCAACGGCACCTGCTGAGAGCCAACGAAAAGAAGGTGGCCAGGTTCGAAATAGCCAACGCCACCTCCTCTGAAGAGGGGGCGGAGCAGAAAGCAATTTCCATACCCACCCCCCCGACGCGGAAACTGCCATGCTTAGATGAGCAGCCCTCGACTTCAAAGAAGGCACATGCGGCCAGTCAAGGCATGGCATCCAAAACGGCAGAACCCTCCAAGGCCAAACCACACCCGCTACTCGCTTTAAGCAAAGCGTCCAAGTGGAATAGGTCCACCGAGGAGGGCTCAAACGAACCCAAGAAGGTCAGACGGTCAGCAAACTTCAAGGCCGAGGAGGAGCTGCAGGTGGCCATCGTCGACAGATCGAACCCAGACGGTAAGATCCAACCGGCGAACTGGCTACGTGTGGAGGCGAAGCTGCTGGCCGAGATGATTAAGGGGGACAGGAGCGACGAGGAAGTGGAATTTGAGGGGGCAGGGTGGCAGAGGGGGGTTAAGGTCGTCAGCTGCGGCAACAAGAAGTCCCTGGACTTATTGACCGCCGCAATTGCAGGCCTGGGCGAAGTCTGGCTAAAAGCCAGACTGGAAACCGTGCCAAGCTCTGCCCTACCACTGCGACCAGTAGTGGTCGTGTGGATCCCCCCTCCAGTTCCGGAATCGGGGGCGGCTATGCTAGGCCTCAACAGTAGGCAGAACCGTTCTCTAGGGGCACAGGACTGGGAGATAGTCTCGTCCAACGTCCCTAAGAACGGTGTTAGAAACTTCTGGCTGGCCGTCAGCCGAGAGTCCTTGGAGACGCTGAGGAAGCAGGGAGGCTTCATCAGATTCGGTTTCGGATCGTTGAAAGTCCGGGAGTCGACTGATGGAGGGGCGGGAGGGGGAGGTAGACCAAAGCCTCATGAAGGTGGTGCAAATTAATTTGCATCACTGCAAGGCGGCATCGGCCGACCTCCTCCTAGTCATGGAGAAGGAGGGTATCGACGTGACCCTAGTACAAGAACCCTGGGTGAGGGGTGACAGGGTTGCAGGACTAGTGTCAGGCCGATACCAGCTATTTGCAACGGACACCACAACGAAGGTAAGAACATGTATACTGGTAAGGAAAAATATTAACGCCTTTCTTTTCCCTCATTACAGCTCACCTGATCTCACGACGATAGTATGCGAGACCAAGCAAGATGGTTCGTTCCTGCTCTCGTCCGCATACTTTCCATACGAGGAACAAGAGTCCCCATCGCATCAAGTCCGAGAGCTAACAAACCTTGCCAACAAAAGCAAGTTGAGGTTGGTAATAGGATGCGATGCGAACGGTCATCACACTCAGTGGGGAAGCCAAGATATCAACAAAAGGGGTGAGTCAATCTTTGAGTTTATATTAAACTATGACCTTGTCATATGTAATAGGGGGGCACTTTTCGCAACAAGGACAGGTCAGAGGTGTTAGACATAACCCTGAAGAACGATTGGGACATTTCCACTGAGGGTTGGAGAGTATCCACTGAATGCTCATTCTCTGATCATTCCAGGATACTCTTCAACATCAAGACTACGAAACCACCAAAAGAACCCCCATTTCGAAACCCCAAGAAAACTGACTGGGCAAAGTTCGCAAGTCTTATCCCTGGGTCACTGTCTAAGGTCAACCCAGGCGAAGAAAACAAGAACACTGATTCCTTAGTCAGACTTCTCTCGGAAGGACTCCGCAGCGCCTTTAATGTCTCATGTCCAATCAGCCGACCACGCAAAAAAGCTAAACCGGCCTGGTGGACCTCAGAGCTATCGGCGCTGCGGAAAACATCGAGATCGCTCTTCAACAGAGCAACCATAAGCGGCAAGGACTCAGACTGGGCTTTATACAAAGCCGTCTCAGAGCCTATAAAAGCAGAACCAGAGCGATCAAGAGGGATTCCTGGAGGGCATACTGCGAGTCAATATGCGCAGTCAACGAGACTGCAAGACTCCGCAAAGTGCTTTCTCGAGAAAGAGCAGTACCGAGCAGCATCCAGCGGTCGAACGGCTAGTGGACTCAATCCAGCCTCGAAACTCTGGAACTCCTGTGCATCACTCACTTTCCAGGTTGTACCGACAGAGCTACGGACGTGCCTTCAGCTATCCGGACGGCGGTCGACAACAACACTTACAACGAGTCACGAGGAGTAGTAAACGACATAGTAAACGCGGAAAGGATCTCTTGGGCGGTTGAATCCTTCCAGCCCTATAAAGCTGCGGGCCCAGATGGAATCATTCCGGCCATGCTTCAGAGATCCATATCCGCTATTTTACCAATGCTCGCCGATATATTTAAAGAATGCCTCACAAGGAGGTACATCCCAAAGGATTGGAGGGAAGTAAGGGTTCTATTCCTACCTAAGGCAGGCAGACCCTCCCACAGCTCCGCTAAGGACTTCAGACCCATCTCCCTCTCGTCATTCCTACTAAAGACTTTGGAGAGGCTGGTGGACCTGTTTATCAGAAACAAGATCACACACCGGCTGTGTCGGTCTCAACACGTCTATCTTAAGGGCAGGTCGGTTGAGAGCGCACTGCACTGTATGGTCGGCACAATTGAGACATTCTATTCTAGGGACATTCCTTGACATAGAGGGGGCATTCAACAATGTCAACCCGAGGGCGATCAGTGAAGCCCTGAAGTACTTTGAAGTACCCCGCACCATTAGTGACTGGATTGGTAACATGCTGGAAAGCAGAATTATCAATGCAGCCATGGGTGCAAGCAACTGTCGCAAAAACGTCACACGAGGAACACCTCAGGGGGGAGTTCTCTCCCCTCTGTTGTGGCTCATAGTGGTACACGAATTGCTAAGAGAATTTCAAGGTATGGGGATCAGGGCAACAGCATACGCCGACGATCTAGCCCTACTAATAACGGGGAAATTCCTCAGTACCATTAGCGAGCTAATGTCACAGGCACTTGGAAAAACTTCAAGGTGGGCAGACAAGAATGGCCTTAGCATCAATGCCTCAAAGACCGAGCTTGTCCTTTTCACTAGGAAGTATAAAATACCAGACTTTAGAAGACCAAGCCTGAATGGCCATATTCTTCCTCTGTCTGATGACGTGAGATATCTCGGCATAGTTCTAGACAACAAACTCTCCTGGAAAAAGAACATAGCCGAAAGGAGGAAAAAAGGACTGAACGCCCTATACACGTGCAAGAAGGCCATTGGTAGGACCTGGGGCCTGCCGCCGTACATTGCCCATTGGCTGTACACGGCGGTGGTCCGTCCAATCCTAACCTATGGTTGCCTGGTGTGGTGGACGGCAATCCAGCGAAAAATCAACCTCGAGCCTCTCTGTAATGTACAAAGATGCGCAACCATGAGTATCACCTCAGCGGCAAGAAGCACACCGCAGGCAGTGCCTCTAACTATGTCTTAGAGGAAAGGGTATCTGGAACAGATATAAATTTCTTTGTAGACAGTCAAGCTGCCATAAAAGCCCTAGGCTCGACGGAGATCAAATCAGAGATTGTCTTGAAATGCAGAAGGATACTGAGGGACCTAATGAGGACCCACATCGTCAGGACCTGCTGGGTCCCAGGCCACTCGAACATCGAAGGTAATGAGCGAGCAGACCTCCTGGCTAGAACGGGCTCCTCACTGGGGGCCGAAGAAGCAGACTCCTCTGTTAAGACACCTATCTCTAACCAGAAAAATTCAATAGACACCATAGTGGCAAACATAACCAACCACTCCTGGAAAACCATGCCGGACTGCGTTATCACTCGCTCACTATGGCCAGAGCTCAATCGGAGAAACTCTAAGACGATACTCTCAATGCCCAGAGAACAACTTAGGGTGATAGTAGGAGTGATCACAGGGCATTGCCCCATAGGGGCCATGGTGACCAGGTGGAAGCCTGGCACCAGAGTGGATCACTGCAGATGCTGCGACGACGTAGATGAGGAGGAGACTATCCACCACCTGCTCTGCCAATGCCCAGCCCTTGCATACCGTCGCCTCCGCAGTGTGGGGGCGGAGTACATCGAGAGGCTGACAAAGTTGGCAGGGCGTCCGGTGACTAGTCTCATAAAGCTCATCAAAAGCACCAGTCCAGCTTACACTCGACCATTACCCCACCTCCTTGGGGAGGCCAGGTCTGAGTAACTGACCGGAACATCGAGGTTCCCACAGAACCACTGGAGGGCACTCACAATGGGCCTATAAGGCCTAGGTGGAAGTGGCCGCTTCGCGGCCACACGCCCTGTTAACCTAACCTAACCTTTACGCCGCCTCCTAAAATTGTTCCATTGGGTCAAGAAATAATTTCTGTAAAATATGAAGTTAATCGGATAACAGAAAGACGTGGCACATTCATATGAAACTTGCAAAAAATGCGAAATTTGTATCAACGAAAAGGAATGAAGCAAACATTTTTAATAATGGTTAAATGTTCTTCATATTCAAGAATATGCATAATATTAGTGATACAGTATAGTTTTTTCAGCATAATAATTAACTAATACCTGCATTTTTTTAATTATAGATATTAAATTTTATGCATCTTATTGTGAGTTTCCTTTTTTTTTTATTTATACAGGATGTTTCGCAAAAGAGGAGACAAAAGGCTAGGGCATGTAGGTTGGGTCAAGACAAGAAAAAAATCGTATAGGAGGGGGGGGGGTGATGGTCCCGTTTAGACGGCAGGGGCCATTTTCTAAAAACTCGTCTAAAAACCGGAAAAAAAATATTAAAAAATAACGGCGATATCTGGATCATTTTCGCTTATTGTGTTTGAAAGCCAAATATCGGCCCCTAATATCCTTTTTAAATTATGTTCCTACATCAAACAGTTTTTGAGAAAATTAATGTCAAAGTTAAAATTTGGAATAAAAATTCCAAAAAAAAAATGTTTGGTTGCAATTTTTTCGTTAAAATACGGTATTAAGATAAATTTTTGTCCGACCATAAAATTCTCTAATCAATTCTAGAGAGAAAGCTTCAAACCGGAAGGATCTATGTTTTGTACTTTCCAAGAAAAGTGAAAATTACGAAGCATACTTTCCTTTCAAATACCAATTTTTTAGCTACTTGTGTTTTATTACTGGTGCAAAAATATGGAAGAAGATCGCTCTGCGGAAGGAGTTTAGATCGTAATTTCCACTTTTCTCGGAAACTACAAAACATAGATCCCTCCGGTTTGAAGCATTCTCTATAGAATTGATTAGAGAATTTTATGGTCTGAAAAATGTTTATACTTAATACCGTATTTAAGAGCAAATTGCGACCAAAAAATTAATTTTCTCAAAAACTGTTTGACGTAGGAACCTAATTTAAAAAGGATGTTAAGAAGCGGACATTTGGCTTTGAAAATTAGCAAGCAAAAGTTATCTTGATGTAACCATTATTATTTTGTGATATAAAATAAATATAGAAACGCAATTATTTCTATTTCAAAACTTTGTGGTCGATGTGCCACGTCTTCCCGATGTCAAACCGATCTGAAATTTTGTACAAATTACTTTTTCATGAAATAACACAAGTTTAGAGGGCGGCGTGGTAAAAATGTTAATGGTAATGGTAATGGTAATGGTCGAAAAATAAAGGCCCAACCATGTAATGCATATGCATGTGTTATGTGACCCCTTGTGGTGTACTCTTCGGATACGGCTTCATTAATCGCCCCAGCTAGCTCTATTTTGCAGGGCGGAGTTGTTGACCCGTCAAGCCGTCCGCAGGGGTGTAACAAAAACTTAAAACTAAAACCTACGCTATTTCTCCATCCTTTTACCACTCACCCTCTGACGGTTCATCCCATTTACCCTCTCTTCCATGCCCCATTTCCTCCGCACCTCTTTAGAACACTCAGCAATTCATATTTTTAAAAATTTCTTTAATTTTACAAAACTTATAATCTATATACAAGGTGTTTTCCTTTCACATACGTTGACAACAAGATAAGTTTATACTGTTCATATATGTATATATAATTTTACTTCGTTTTACAAAAAATTAAATTTCTTTTTTTTCCTTTAGTTGTCGTTCAATAAAGGGTCACCTATAAGCCTAACTTTAAGGCGCTACTGTCGATTGGATATTCTGGAGGTGCAACTAGTCCTAAGGAGCTCCCTACAAACTATGGTAGTCTCACGGTTGGTAACCAATTCACCCACTATTCCCCGCGGTCCCCTTTATCCCGACACCTTTACACACCACCAATGTTTATGTATATATATAAATTTTTGCCAAAAAAAAAAGTTCGTATAAAGTTAACACTATTTCTTTTCTTTCTTATAATATAATAACGAAATATTGAATATGTAACATGCATGCAGAGAGAAACAATTGAAACATATAGAAAACCAGTAAGAAAGCTATATTCGGCCTGGCCGAATCTTAGATACCCTACACCTAAAAGTTTTAAAAAAAGTTCCGAAGCTAGGATGGGGCGGGGGTGGCGGTCCACTCTGGACGGCACAATGTGGGGGGCTGCAGTTGTGGAAATCATGTATTGACTTATTGCATTCTAGGCATTTTTGGGGCTTCAAATTGATTAACCGTCCCGGGGTCCATGAGACCTAGCTACGCCTCTGTATAAATAGTAGGCGTGGTCATTACCTTTTTCAAAACAAAATAACTAGCTTAGTTGTTTTATAATTGTGTTCATTTAAACTTTATTTCCGTGGTAATAAACTTTTTTTCATACTGCTATACTGTATATGTAGTGTAAAAGTGGGCGGACCGCACCCAGTTTTGATGTAATAATGTTTTTTTTTAAAACAAGTTGTTATCTAAAGTTTTATTCAGGAAGTTTATATATTTAACAATATAACACTCTTTTGCCTGTGTAACCTAAAAGTGGGCGGATCACGCCCATATTTGGCACATTCACGGATAATGCTAAACGGATAATCAAAAACGAACGCTGATATCACATTTTTAATAAAAAATAGGCGTGGCCGTGGACCGATTTTGCCCATTTTCAATACCAACCTGCCCACCCCATAAAACAATATATCTGCAAAGTTTCATCACGATATCTTCATTGGTTCTCCTGTGATCGTGATTTCAACAGACAGACAGACAGAAGACAGACAGACAGACAGACAGACAGACGGACGGACATGGCTAAATCGACTCAGGAGGTCACGCTGATCAAGAATATATATACTTTTCTATACCTATCGTCTCTAGTTCTATGCGTTACACATTTCGTTACAAAGTGAATATACCCTTACCTTAAGGTGTAGGGTATAAAGAGTAACACGTATAAATAAGGTACAAGTAAATATATAACTATATGAAGTGGAATATAATGAATTCTTTATCTTTCTTTTGGTAGTTAGGTAATATTTTATTATAAGCATATTGGGATTATTTTTAACACACTTAGGTACGCTATATTGAGTATTTTGAGTATTTAATACATGAAATAAACTAAGCGGCGCTGCAACACACAAATCAGCAATTTCAAACACTTTCATTTGAAATTTAGTTTATACGACTTTTAGACTTTTTGCTTTCTTGTTGCTGGTTTTCTTGAAGTTATGTATATATTTTAATGTATTTCAATGTATATTTCGATGAACGTGAACTAACTTCATCACATTATTTCGTGGCTGCGCTTGAGTTTTATGCCACTTAAATTTTTTTTCCTGGGCATGTATTGATGTAATATATATATATGTATAACATTAATATAACAAATATAATATTGATATAATTTTTCTTCTTTTTTTATGATTTTCTTAACATAAGGCTTATCTGGTTTTTTTCTCTTTTTTCCAGTTGGATGGACGATGATTGTCTTTCGGTGGTTTCGCTGCCCTGGAATCCTTCGTTGATGTTGTCAATATTCACCATCAACGTTGTTCCATGGTATGATCCCTCTTATATCGTGTCGCCTCTATGTTTCTCCTTTGATAACGATCAAAGCTTTCTAAATTTGTACACCTTTATTTGTTCACTACCTTTTTTTTCTTTTTTTTCTTTCGAATTTCAAATTTTAAGTGAATAAAAACCTTTCATTACTTTATAACCTTCCTCTATCACAGCTCGTTCTTCAATCCCCTGCTCGGCTGTCCGAGATTTTCCTTGACACCTCTGTTTCTTCCCAGCATTTCTGCTTCCGCTTCTGAACTCCCAACTTTCTCTACACCTGTTTGCGGAACTTTTCCCATTTATAATAAAAATATATGTATTTTCCGCTGTTGCTAAGGCTATTTTTTTCGTTCTTTTTCTAAAAAAAATATTCTCGATCTTTCTATCGGACGGACAATTATTCCTAATTTTCTTCTTCTCCATTTCGCCTACCCTAGATCTGGATCTGGAGGTCATGATCGTTAGTTGCTCGCTAATCTTTCACTTCCCGCCATTTCCCACTTCGCTTGGGTTACCATTTTCATTCACAACGCCTTTCGTTTGATGCATGTTGGTGTTGTCTTTCAATTTTTGGACTGGCAATTCACAACTAGAACTGCTATTCTCGCCGCACTCTAAGCTAAAGAGTTGTTGGTATAGCCGTGGCGGCAAGCAAAGTTGTGGTGAAAAGTGTATTTTGTAGTAAACGGAGAGAACACTGAGCGTGGCGAAAGAAAATAAGGAGATCAGAGAGAGAAAATCTACTAGTGTCGATATGGCAGTACCCTTTGACGTTTTATTTTTATATACGATGACAGGAGTAGAATTCGGAGCATAATTCGGTAAGTGTGTTTTCTTGACTAATTTATTCTTTTATTTTTTTTTTTTCAGCCATCATCTGCAACACATGTTAAGTTTTGTGAGAGAAGTCAACGAAAAGCAAGCTATTCATTCCATGCATCAGTAGAACGACCAAGCATTGCATGAAATTGAAAGCAAATAAAACAGCTGTTTCATGATCCAGAAAAACATCACATATGTTTTCTTCTGCTTTTAAGGGTTGCCCAGCCTAACATGAAAAGTTGAGAATCGTGTAGTACCCGTTCTCAAAGCTGAAGAAATTATTTAATGTTACATAAAATTAATTAAAAACTTTAAAGAGAGTCATGTAGTATTATTTTTATAACTTTTAGTAGTTTTCTGGGACTTTTAAAGAGGAAAACACTAAATAAAAATAATAAAATTTTAGGTTGCAAAAATTTAAGTTGCAAATTTGAATTGGTGCGGTAACTCTTTATCCTTTGCTTGTTACGAAAAGTACGATCCAGACCGCATATTCTTATTCACGCTATGCAAGAAGAGAGAGAACGAACTTAACGAAACTATGCATGTGCATAGTTTGGGTGCACAAATGGGATTCAGTGTATTCGTAGTTTCTCTCTTTTCATGCATAGCATGCATATGCATTGCATGGTTGGGCTTATAACTCGAGAACACTTAGTGGTGGGGAGTGAGATGGCGTGGCCTGCATATGTCGCTAAATTCTTTAAGTTGAAAAAAATACTAACAGGTTTATAAAATAGCAAATTAAAAATATATACTTTTTACTCACAAAAGTTTAATTTTTATCCTCAAAAATTTCATTTTACCCCATTTGGGGTAATTTACCCCGGTTTCTCGACCGTTGTTTTACAACGATACCAATAACATGTAAGTATCTTGTATAATTTAAGAGATATACTCTCGGAATTTCCAAATTCCAAAACTCCGAAAACATACGTGATCCACCAGAACTGTTGTTTTTGTTGGAGTTACCGTATAAAACTATAAAAATACAAACATTTTATAAAACAATAACTGTATAAAACAATAAAAATACAAAAAGTGTATTCTGTATTTGTAGCTACTCACTATATATGTATGTATAAGCATAAAATAAACTGCATCAATAAAAATATCCACCATTTGTTTAAACAGTTTTGCAAAATGGGCTTCTTTGGGTTTTTAAGGAGAACTTCCTTGATACTTGTAAAGCTTTTGATAAATATAAATCAATATTACATGCACATAAAAGTTCTATTTTATTTGGGAACAAATTCTGAACCAATCATAAAGTGTATTTTCGCGCAGCTCTTCTAAAAGAATGTATGCAAAGAATATGTAATAATATAGAAGACGCATGACTCAAAATTTCAAATTTTTCAAAACAGTTGCGGTCGGTCGCAGGCAGCGGGTGTAGCAAAATGAGTGAAAACAGCTTCACTACTCGCGAAGTTACTCTCTTTGCCATGCTTCGGTCTTCTCAGCGCTCGTAACAAAGCAAAGTTGAATGATCTCCTAATGAGTGATGGGTACGGAAGATCTTTTTAATGAGTATGAAGGGAGCGGAAGATCGACTTTGCTTCTGTTATTTTGCACTAACAATGCAAGCAAATATGCGTAAGAAGAGATAATCGATCTAGCATTCGTATGCCACACAAAGTGTGAAAGAAAGAAACGATCAAATAGTGGAGTACAGCGGGCGATGAGAAGAACGGTGCGATTCGTCTGGATTTGTTTTAAATTTTGCATTTTAAGGTTTTTGGAAGAAATTTTACTTTTCCTAGCTTTGTTCTGCGTTTTGTTCGATGTCCAAGCTTTGTAAAGCGCTGGCATGATCTACGTTGCGAGCATAGCGTGCTGTTGAAGAATTTGTATAGGCAGAAGATTTAAGAAGAAGAATACTTTAGTCGGCATATCAACACATTGAACACGTTATACGAAGGAATCGGAAGATCGACTTTGTGTTTGTTATTTTGTACTAACAAAGTGCTTCTGTCTGACCGTGTATGAATTTACCTTGTTATTGTAGTGTCCAAAACCATTATTAAAATTATTTTAAAGTCTAAAATTTTTAAAATTTTGAATTTTAGTGCTATTAAGGAAGCATTGCCTATGGGCTGGCAATAAAACGAAATCAACCCTGCATTGAGCTCAATGTATCGAGTTACCAATAACACATATTGGTACAATAATTGTATTATAATTTTATATTAATAATATAACAATTAACAATAACCTAATTTAATAATAAACATAATTTAAAATACTAAACAGTTTATTATGTCGGCAAAATGTTCCAAAAAACAAAATTCCTTTACTTAATAACTTAACTTCCCTTACTTAAGCGAAAAAAAAATCAAAATCAAAAGACCGACAGACGTAAGCACCTGAATTGTTATTGCAAAGGAACCAAAAAGAAGTCAAATTCCCTTGTTCCCTCAACCTCTGCTTTTATCAACAATTTCATCGTTTCATTCTCGCCTCGTTTGACATACAAGATTCCATCGCTCAACTCTTCTTACGCATAATCATTTATGAAGGAATACAAGCGAACCCGATTTGTATTTATACAAAAACAAAGCAATGGCAATGAGAAGCAAATAGCACGAAATTGCCGCGAAGTTATCAAACAATGAGAAGAGAATAGAGAGAATGCGTAGCAACACAAAAACTACTCAATGTTGCGCAACATGGACGTACGGCTACGTCCACGGAGCAAATTTTGCTGTTCAAAAATTCGTATAGATGCGCCTTCTATATATTATATATTCTTTGATGTATGTATCACAGACAATAGGTCTCAAATATTCATCCACTTAATTTGACTGTCTATCCACAACGCAACGACGCGTCACATCGCGACGTCGCAATCGATAGATTCCTATATAGTGTTCCTATAGAAAAATGGAAAGGAACACGTCGTTGAGCTCTCTCACGTCGTCGTAAAATTTTCTAATTTTCTGACAACTTTTTCCGACATTCTCATTTTTTGGGAAACAGTATGCCCTACTTTTCGATGAAATTCCTCAAATTCCCCAAAAAATATAAATAAATCTGACAAACAAGGAAATTCTTCAAATTATTTTTATTTAAAACATAATGTAAATAATTTATGATGACAGATGCGACTCATTCGAAGATTTCGAGAGAGACAAATCCTTATTGTTTGCCAAAAATAATAGAATAGTATGCTATTATTTTTGATTGTTTGCGACGTCGCATCGTTGCGTTGTGGTTAAACAGTTATAATTATTAATATTATAGTTATTATTATTCGTAGATAATACAATTCTTGGAACAAATGCAGATCAGCTGCCAAGCTCAGATTTTTTTCTTTTTTTTTACCTTTATTTGAGACCGTTATAACCGGAAGTGGCCATGTTTTTTCGGGGGCTGGTCAGCCAACTTGGATTTATGACCGTTTGAAGATCAAATAAATGGTACTAATAAAAGGCACTTATTTCATAAACTAAGTAAGCTAACGGAACAAACGAAGTACTGTTGGAGAGGTATTTTTAATGCGTTTCATTTATGTAATACACATTTTTATCCATAACATTGCTGTGAAGGAGTTATATTGATTTTTAAAAAAATTTGACAAGTTGACCTTGAAACAACAATTTATTTCTTCCAAACGGACACATATAGGTATAAAATAAATTACAGTTATGGAAAGCTTGTTCTTCTACCTTTAAAATGGTATATAATATGTTATACTTACTATTGTATTACATTACTTTAGCTTTACCTTTCAAAATTTCAATTACAATTCTGGAAAACATTTGAAATTACAAAATTTTGATGAAAAATCAGCGTGACCTCCTGAGTCATTTTAGCCATGTCCGTCCGTATGTCTGTTGAAATCACGATCACAGGAGAACCAATGAAGATATCGTGATGAAACTTTGCAGATATATTGTGTGATTCTTGTGGTGTGCAGGTCGGTATTGAAAATGGGCAAAATCGGTCCACGACCACGCCTATTTTTTATTAGAAATGTGATATCAGCGTTCGTTTTTGAGTTATGACAACAAAATTTCATTCCTGAGTATAGAGTAGCATTATCCGTTAATATGCCAAATATGGGAGTGATCCGCCCACTTTTAGGTTACACAGCCAAAAGAGGGTTATATTGTTAAATATATAAACTTCCTGAATAAAACTTTAGATAACAACTTGTTTTCCAAAAAAACATTATTACATCAAAACTGGGTGCGGTCCGCCCACTTTTACACTACATATACAGTATAGCAGTATGAAAACAAGTTTATTACCACGGAAATAATGTTTAAATGAATACAATAATAAAACAACTAAGCTAGTTATTTTGTTTTGAAAAAGGTAATGACCACGCCTACTATTTATACAGAGGCGTAGCTAGGACTCATGGAGCCCGGGACGGTTAATCAACTTGCAGCCCCAAAATTCCTAGAATTCAATAAGTTACTACTTGATTTCCCCAACTGCCGCCACCGACATTGTGCCGCCCTGAGTGGACCGCCACCCCCGCCCCATCCTAGCTGCGCTACTTTTCTTAAAACTTTTAGGTGTAGGGTATCTAAGATTCGGCCAGGCCGAATATTGCTTTCTTACTGGTTTATAATTTTTTTCGTTTATTAATTTTTTACTAAGTAAAATGTATAATGAACATATATATTTAGCTCAATATTGAAAGAGTAGTCTCGTACCTTTCTTTGCATATATATATATCATCAGGATCGGTTCAGGATCTTAGAAGAAAATGCATTTTTAAAAGTAAGTACTATTTTGCTGAAGAAAATTAAGGATCGTTGCTTTCTTAGTTTTGGTATAATTACTGGTCTTAATTATACATTTTTCTTAGAAAAAAATTATTGCGTTGGGGAAAAAAGTACTAAAAATCTTAAATTGCGTTTTTCTCGAAAATTTTATATAATATAAATAAAGGGTATTCTTTCCAACGATACTTAGGTCAATCCGATATATGCTATAGGCAAACCGGAAGTTGGGGTTGTTGGGGTAAGTGCCAAAAATCACAACAGAAAAACCAACCACAATGTAGGGCATTGTGTCGTAAAACCTATCTGTTCCGAATACCTTTCCAACGATATCAATAAAATGGAGATATCTCATATAGTTAAGGAGATGCAAACCCGAAATTTTCATATGTAATAGTAAATAATAATGTACAGATGTAAATTTAAGCCCATACACGTTACACCTACATATTTTTGATAATGTTGGAAAGGTATTTCCTTTTGCTTTCCTATATTTTCTGTCCTTTATGTAAACCACATATGGCTTAAATCGGTTTTAGTACCAAATGCCCAATTTCGTTGTGTTTGGCGCTGACAATAACACCAAAAAGGCGTGATCTCTTCCGGTTTTATATCCCTTTGAACTGTGGGCGAATAACGCCCGTTTTTGGTAGTATATTTTGGCCAACGACTGGACTCGTGAATAAAATTCTAGTTAAAATTTGTAAAAAGTGTTTTTTTTACCTGCACCCATAATTTGGAATTTTCATAAAAAATGGTTTATTTATACTATCTGATTGCGGTACATACAGAATATTTTCAGTTGTTTTCATTACTCATAGTTAGTTACTTAATGATGCTTATATCTTCATATCAATAAAATACCTGCCATTTGAATAATAATGAATTTTCAGGGTTGGCAAAGACTTATGGCCGGTAGTGTATAATTATGATTTATTTTGAAATGAAATATAAACCAGAAAGAGTGTTGACTTCGGCCTGGCCGAAGTTCATATACCCTACACACGTTTACTTAAAAGTTAGGCGTGGCAATGGTCTAATTTTTTTCCTATTCAATCTCAAATATCCTGTATTGACAGAGAGTATTCGTGCCAAATTTGATGAAAATATCTGTATTAGTTCTCCTGTAATCGAGTTTTATTTAATTATTGGGCGAACCACGCCCATTTTTTGTGATCTACTTTGATCAGAGACAGTTCACTTTTGGACAAAATTTCAACCGCAAATTCGTTCTACAAGCTGAGAAATTGAGCTATAAGCATGGATTAATTTATATTTACTATTAAAAGTAGGCGTGGCAATGGTCAGAGTTTTCCCATTTTCAATACGAATGAGTTTCTAATGATAGGCAACATTCGCGCCAAATTTGATTAAAATATCTCTATTCGTTCTCCTGTTATCGAGTTTTATTTAATTAGTGGGTGAACCACGCCCATTTTTGGTGATCTGTTTTGGCCAGAGACATTTGACTTCTGGACAAAATTTCAAATCCCCCAAAATTCCCCAAAGAACCCCAAATTCGTTCTACAAGCTGAGAAATTGAGCTATAAGCATGGATTAATTTAATACCGATAAGTTTCTAATGATAGTCAATATTCGTGCCAAGTTTGATGAAGATATCTCTATTCGTTCTCTTGTAATCGTGATTTCCACAGACAGACAGACAGACAAACAGACAGACGGACGGACATGGATAAATCGACTCAGGAGGTCACGCTGATCAAGAATATATATACTTTTCTATACCTGTCACGCCTCCTTTAATGCGTTACAAACGGAAGCAGTAAGTGAATATATCCTATTCACTTCGTGTGTAGGGTATAAAATATATAACATGAATTTTTCTATTTTTTAAGATTTGTATAACAACTTTGAATATTTGTTGAAATTTTATAGGTGGTCCAATACTTTTGACCGGTAGTGAGTAGTAGTCGAACGACAAAACCATGCTGAGATTTGCAAATTGAAGACTATCGAAAAGAGTATTTGGAATATCAAATAATAAACATGGGTCCATTATTATTAATTAAATGCTTATTTCCGGATTTGAAGATAGGAAGAACCTGCAAATCATCCATGTAACCATAAAATTTGCAAATTAATGAGGTAAATTAACTAAGACCACAGACTAATAATATACAGATGCCAAATGCAGAACAAAGAAATTGTCGCAAAATTTGTCGATTGCTAGATAGCAATAGCTAGTTAAAGCTTTGGCATTGAATTTAGGTGCGAGTCATGACTGAAAGCTTTTCTCATCTACAAAAATGATAGAATTCAAACAAAGTCAAATAATATCGTCTTCCTTTACCTTTTCTTCTACAATGATCTAAATCAGCGGTCGGGGAACCGGGGTAAATTACCCTAAATGTGGTAAAATTAAATTTTTGGGGGTAAAATTGAAACTCTTGTGAGTAAAAAGCTCTTCGCCATGGGGTAATATCACAGAATAAATAGTATTTATTTATAATATCACAGCACGCAAAACGCTTTGTTAAAGTTACTACCATCGACAATCGCAGAAGCGCCAAGACTAGCAGCTGACTTAGATGCTGCCGTGATAAAGCAACAGAACGCCACAAGTAAGTGGTTTTCATTGGCAACACCAACATTTTCAAAAGTGGATTTCATTAAAGAAGCACACTCCTCGGAGGATGAACTGAATTCAGAGTGTGAGGAAATGATAGATATAGAATACACTGAAGACAATGATCAAAAAATGTCACAACCAACGCATGGACAACATACGCCATGTCCAAGGAGCCCTGTACAGCTAGGAATAAAGAAATATGATTTTGGTAATAGCATGGATGAGATCGATGTCGATGGTGACAGCGAAAGGGACAACGATAGCAGATTTTCCCAATTAGAACCAAATTATTCTAATCGTTTTTACAATATAGAACAAATTGAGGAGAGAAAATTCAATACAATGGACCACAGTAATGGCATATTGACTGAATGCATTTGCATGTCCTCAAAGCGCAGTGGAACTATCGAATTAGTGGAAAATGGCAGCAAAAATAACGGTGATCCAGTTGACAACTTACTTCAAAAGGAGGTGAGATCACAATGGTTAGAATTAACATTTTCTAGATCGAGCAAGAACAACTTTTAATTTCATTGGCGCATATTTATAGTCCCATGATAAAGTGCACTGTGGTTAACGTATACTTTAATTTAAAAGTATACATTAAAATGTTCAGTTTTTATAGTGATAAATGCAGTATTCATTGACTAAAGTCCACTTTAAATTCAAATATTTCATTATAGTTCACCCTTTGAGGTACGTTCAATGAGTTTTCTGTCATTTTGAATTGCATATGATTGTAATTCTGTTTTTGATGTTTAGGTTATTGAAACAATAATGATAATATTTAAATTAAAATTAAAAGTAAAATGAGTCAATGTGACTAAATAATAATTATTTGTAAACAATTCTGTACTTTAATTAAACGTACCATCAATTTATAAATTTACCACCTTAAATACCAAATTATATTATATATTAGATCGCAGAAACTAAAACGCGAAAGAAAGCGCTGACGCTTTTTGCTAAAGCTACAAGAGTGGAAACTATTTTTTCGCTTTGAATAGCGTTGAACCAAAGACAATATAATACAAAGATGTCTCACTCCATACAAAAGAACCGAGCAGCTAAAATTCAATTGGGATTTTCGGAAAATCCCATCTGGGAGCTTTGGGAGAGTAAAATGAACATATTGTGAGAGCGAGAGATCAAGTTGTGAGAGTAATAGATCAAGTTGTGAGAGTAAGAGCTGCAACTTGCAAGAAAGTGAGCACAAAAGAGAGCGCGTTTGCTACAAATGAGTGTAAAGAATCAAAGCAGTTGCCATCAGAATGTAGAACATCTTATTTTAATTATAACAACAAAGGGTGGTGGCATAACAAACTTTTAGAGGCCCTATATCAGTAAAAACAACAATAAAAAATGAAATCTTCAAATATTAAATGACATTTATTTATGATTCAGTATTTGAAGATTTGATTTTTTTTTGATTGTTTGTTTTTAAAATATGACCAAGAACGATGCTTACGGCGTATTATGGTTATCAAACGATCTAAAACACTAAACCTGTGAGAATAACATTTATTATTTTCCTCAAACCGATGCGCATTTGGACTTTGTTTTGTACAATGTATACATTGTTGTATAATATATTATTAATTAATTATTATTAATTACAAATTACCGATTATAATATAAATAATAAATAAATTGCCAAATTATCCAAATAAAAAACCAAAATCACTATTAAAATAGTAGCCAAAGTAAAAATCAATCAAGTCACAAAAATGAGCTAAAACATCAGTAAAAATAAAAACACAAAAAATCTCGTTTCTGGTTCGGTAAAGAACGCTGTTGTCGTCATTCATATACTTGTTGTTGTCGAGCGAGCGGTATTCTTGCACATTCGTACAAACTCTAAAAATTTATTTTACAAAAACAAACATTCGCTTCTCTCTCGTTTGTGTACACTGTGTTTTGAGCGCGAATTATATTTTTATGTACCCATGCAAAAGGCGAGAGAGAATGTGCGTCGCATCTCAACAAAATTGAAAGCTCTTTCTCAAAAGCACAAAAGCTATCAGATCAGCACAAAATTTTTTTGAAATTTTTCAACGTACTGAGTGAGACATCTTTGTATTATATTGTCTTTGGTTGAACACAAACGAAGCAACAGGATACAGCAACACTTCCAGGCAACAAGAAATTCCATGGCGTTAATTATAATGGCTGGGCAACTGTTGCTCAGCAACAAAAATTTCATTAGCCAAATTCTTAATGGTGGGTGAAACACTAGGCCACTTGAGGCCGCCTTAGAAAATCTTCAACCGTTTTTAATATTTTCGCCAGCATCCTTTTTTAGAGGAATTTCCATTTCTTTTAAGAATTGATAAATATTTTGAGTAATTTTTCTTAAATAGGAGTGCCGCATATTTTCATATTTCAGAAATAAATTGCTTGTAATAATAATAATAAAAATTGCGTTAAATATTAACTTAAATAAATTGGCGTTAAGATGCCTAATGTGACACCCCCACAATGGAAATTGTCAAATTTTGCATGACAGAATGTAAACGAACACACCGAAGAAGAACAAGAATGATTCTGTTGCTGTCAAAATTAGAATTAGCCCGGAGACAAGATACAAAATGGAGAGCAAATCAGAGCAACAAACTGGAAAGCAAACTTTTTTTCGATCTCCATAAGAGCCCATGTAAATTTGACAGCTAAAAATGTATCTTGTATCCTGTTGCTCCGATTGTGTTCAACGCTAATGTGTTGCTGAAAGAGGAGGATGTGTTGCTGTGAGGCTTGAGTATAGTAGATTTTACAAATTTAGTCAGCTGTTTTTATCCTACTAAACGCCCTTTTAGCCGAAAGAGGTGCCAACGTATTCAACGTGTTTTGCTGAATATTAGTCTGTTATATAGTTTAATATTTACTTAATTGTGATTTTAGTTCTTTTGGTAATTGTGACTTTATTTGTGTTTATCTAATTTTAATCTAAATAAATTAATTGTATATTTATGTGTGGTAACTCATTTCCCTCAATTTAAATAAAAAAATGACTTGTAACAGGAAAGACTTTCACGTGAGAAGGAGCTCGCTCACAAAATGAGAGGAGTTCCCAGTCGTGTAATCTGGAAGATTTATGTTTTGTAAAATGACATGTACAGTATATTCTATTGTAATTAAAATCACACCAAAAAATATATTTATATTTCAATACAGGAAAAAACACGCTGTGTTTTTGTGCTATAGAAATCGTGGTCAGCCAATCCAAATGTATCAATACACTTTATATACAGTTTCTTTTTCCTCCTCTGGGTTTCCTAACTAACCAGTTATCAGGTCGTCCAAGATATTAAATCTCGCAAATTTGCCTATTAAATTCGCCAGTAATAGATTAATTATAGAAATTATGAGTTTCAGAAATAATTTTTACCAACACACAGCAGATGCGAATAAATCTTATAGTAAAGATTTAGAGTCAGCTTTCAGCCATTTTTAGCCAGTTAAAGCTGACCGACACATAAAGTGCACTTTAATTCGACTATAAATAAGATACGTTCAACTTTTAACTTTTGCTTAAAGTATATTTTTCAGCACTATAATTCACTTTAAATATGCCTATAAATATGCGCCATTATTTATAAATACATGTAGTTCTCCAAATTATTAGATGGTGCTTGCGCCAAACTGCTGTCCACTGTAGTGCGTAACCACACTTCCGTTATACAATCCATCTGCTTACTGGCGCTCGGCGATGTCTGCCACCGTTTTTCTTCGGTCCTTGCGAGATGGCGGTCCTTGCAGCTTATCATTCCGTCTCAAGAAATGTTTTGTTCACTCTTGCTAACTTCCACCCGTGAGGAAGCCAGAACTCTGTGTGTGACTTTCAACGCGTGAAGAACATCAATAATGAAGTTAACAACACAAAAAATTGCAAATAAGAAACATTTCTTACCAAAAATTATGACAAAAAAGAATCAAAATGATTTCACTTCAAATGTTACCAATAACACAATTACTTAGGAAAAACACCAGCAACAACCACAAGGCGAAACAGCAACGAGCCGCCAACGGAAACAGCAACAGCCGCCACTGCAACTTCATAGTAAACCATCTCTGCTGGGTAAGTTTTCCTCCCATTTATTACAAGTACATTAATAAAATTTATTCAAAATAAAAAGTGAATATACCATAAAAACAGTTGTCAGTTCCGTGTCGCTGCATACAAGGACTGTTCAAACCGTATCGCGAATTTTGAATTTCATTTGCGCGGCTGCAGCGATTCGAGCAAATCTTTTTGATTTTTGGTTGACATCACTGTCATCTATAACTGTGTACAATTTCACGGCATTGCCTATTTTCCTTGGTTAGTTCGTGAGTTTCGCAAATCCCCCTTCATTTTCGATACATCCATTCATTTTGTAATTAGCAAAATGTTTTCGTAAGGAAGAAACAAAATTATATTATTTAATTTAAGTTTTTTAATTTTATTTAATTTTTATTGTTTCTGTCTTTTAAATCAGCATATCTCTCTTTTTTTATTTTCTTTCCCTTGCATAATGGAAGCATTTTCTGCACTTATCTTCAAATGCATTTAGATGGAAGCTTCTCTTTGTGGAAGCCTTTTTTGAGAGTTTCCTGCGTATTAAATTATAACAAAAAATTACTTATGGGTTCATTTTCAATATGTAATATATCTGTTTGAGCACATATTGTTGGTTAAGGAAAATAATATCTCTATATGTACGAATCAAGTCACAATTCAAATTCAATAGATTATTTAAAATACTAAATACGGCGATAGTTATTTTATTTTAAAAACTCTGTTCTTGTTCTTTAATTGTACATTATAAATGATAAACAATACTATAGTTAAAATAATAAAATGCCATACGTTACTTACTGCAAATGATGGCTGCTGCTATTAAATTTGTGGCGGCTCTCTTCGATTCTATTCCGAGCCAAATGAAACCAATCGCATTATCTACTGAGATACTTTGCCAGCGTTTTCTTACAAAACTCTGTAGGAAAAAAAATTAATTAATAAATAGTTTTTTTAGCATACATAGATAATATATTATACATATCTATATTTACTAGAATTTGAAGTTTGGAATCGCGAAGCATCTCATCGAACGATAAAACATCTTCCACGTTATGGAATGGAACTTCAGGGATTAAGTTTTCGGCGGCTATAACACCCTCGTCTAAACGACGTCTTGTCGTGTCTGTCTTTAATAATATAACCCCCTCCGTTAAACGCCCCTCGATAGAATGGACATTTGCGCAAATTCGAAGCCTAATATCAAAAAAATCTACACAGAAATGGTGCGCGTTAAATTTGGTGCTTTTCACCAAATGTTGCTTTCGGATTGGAATGTAATATTAGTACAAAATATGCGCGCATCCTTCTCTTTAATCTAATATCAGTTGTAATCGAATCGGTTATATAAGTCAGCTGCAGTAGCTCTTATAGTGGATGCACTTCAACGTGGACGCTGAAAAATGGATTATCCCGAAAACGGCACGTTTGATTTTTCTTCTTTCAACATGAAATCAGGTGACCAAAATCCTTTAGAATATGTTATCAAAAAGTGCGTTACAAAGTGGCTGTGGGGCAGAATAATCGGGCCATGTCACCGCATCCTTGTGCATGTACCGATTGAAAGCCGTCCGTAAATGTGTGTTACCTATTAGAGTACGCTTGTTGTCAGTAGTAGGGTTCAAAGTATGAAATCCTAAATTAGAAGTCCTAAATTAGAATCATATCTTGACTCGGACAATGCCGGAAATTATTCCTTTATCGATGTAGTCTTTCACAAAGTGATTTCTCTTATCAATGTGTTTAATCCTGTTACTTAGCGTCTTTTCTTTAATTAGGTGCAGGCAACTCTTGCGTAATCAAATTCCCTCTTGCAGGCATCTTGTAAAGCGATAAATTCTGCTTCTGTTGACGACAATGAAACAGTTTTATTTACGACATGACCAAGGTGATTGTTCCTCCGTTTAGCATGAACACGTAACCGGAATTAGATTTCTATTTCGATTATAGACTAGATTTACTTTTGATTTTCTATCCCTATGTGTCTGACTTGGACGCAAATAATACCTACTTGTACCCTTTGAATATCGTAGTACTCTTTTCGATGCATTCCAATCCTCTTGAGTAGGGTTGATAACCTCTCTTGAGCTTGTTGGTATATCAGGTTTCGAGTTTCCGCTTTGGCTGAAAAGTGAACCAATAACATTTTGATACTTACAATTATCTAACAGTGGCTCTTGTGTTGCTCCTTATAATGTCATTTAATTCCAGACGGGTATAAATAGTAGGCGTTGTTAACTGTTTTTAAAGTAAAATAATTCGCTTAGTAGTTTTATTAAAATAGTAGTAGTAGCAAATTTAAACTTTATTTCCGTGCTAATAAATAGTTAAATAATTAACAATAATATAGTTAAAATATATGGACCCTTGCTCGTCAGCATATTTGGTATATAAACATGGATCTGCAGGTAATTGTTTGAAACCGTCTTTAGAAATGTGTTCACGCAAAGTTGTATTCCAAGTGGTTGTATTCCAAAATTATAGCGCAACACGCGGCAACAAAAGAAATTATACGCGGCAAATGGGTATAAATGGGCAAAAAAGAGTAGATACTTTTATTATCAGTATTATATAATCTGCCGAATAAGTACTTTCCACTGCATTTCCGAAACGGATTCTCGATCTTGAATTTGCTCGGCGATTTGAAGTTTTACTTGAAAAAGATGAACTATGAAAATTTTTATTCATTCCGATTATTTTATTTAATCGGTGTGAAAGAGGCTTCCCTCTTAAAATGGCTGTTGTAAAGAGATTTCATTATCATTACGTAATATAAGGGTATGTTTTAAAGTTGCGTAACGAATCTGAATATCTAGCTGAGTTGCTAAATGTCGACACAAAATATATTTATATATGTACAAGTACAAATAATATCATATAAATACATATACGCTTTTCCGCATCATATATACATTTTTATTTTACAATTTTTAACAAATATTTTCGTTTAAATACACCCGAAGGAAAAACATATCCAGCGGAAATTTTAATATTAGATATGAATCTTGAATTAATATAAGATAACATATGTAATAAATATTTATAGTTCAATAACTTATTATAGTTTTTCTTTGTTTTACCTTTAAGAACTAACCCGATAATAACTTTAGTTCAATGGACAATTAAGCACCAAGGATCTGTAACTACCTTTCGATTTTCCCCATGTACCGCCCAGGTCATGTGTCTTAATTATAACGAATACAAATCGATTAAACGGTAGCTAACAAAGAAATACTCAGTGTGTAGAAACAATTCAATTCAGAAGTGGCATTAAAAGCTGGTAACAGCCCCAATCGACAAACAAACCTTACCCTTATGCTATTTAGTTTATTTATTGCGTTAATGTATTTCAATTTGGCATAAGGGTTCTTCAGTTCCAGAGGGCTTATTTTACACAATCGGATTTCGTTTCCTCTTGTTTTCATTTGTTTTGATTTGTTGTGGCATTCAATTTGGTACAGGTTCTGCTGCCGGTATTTCAGTTTGCTTGATCTGCGCCTTATGTTCGCATTTTACATAACACTCTCGAAAATCCATTCTGAACATCAAATCATTTTCAGTTCAACCTTTTTTCTTCAAAAAGGACCACTTTTGTTAATATTTTTTAGTATAAGTATTAACTATCGCTGAATAAGATTTGTTTTTGCTCGTTCATCTGTGTTTAAAAATCCTGATTCTTCACATTTTCTCAAACTCATTCGAATTTCTATGAATTTTTTTGTTTTTTAATTATTCTGATTTAATACCAACTTTCATCAATTAATTTTATTTAATTAGTGTAACCAATTTATACCAATTTAGCTTATTATTCGACTTATTTGCTGCAATTATTGCTCGACTGCGACTTCACTCACTGGGCGCGGTCCGTCCACTTTTACACTACTTACAGTATATAGTATAGTTCATGAAAACAAATTTATTACCACGGAAATAAAGTTTAAATTTGAACACAATAATAAAACTATTAAGCTAAGTATTTTGTTTTGAAAACAGGTAACGACCACGCCAATACTTGATTTGTTTGTATTTCACTGTATAATGTTATTGTTCGGCAATGAAAAATCTAAATAAATTTAAAATTTAAATAAATAAAACTAATTTATTCAATTAAATTTTTTTAAAACTTTTAGGTGTAGGGTATCTAAGATTCGGCCAGGCCGAATATAGTCTCTCTTACTGGTTTTAAATAATAATCGATCCGTGGGTAATCACAACCTGAATTTCGTCGTTAATGTCCTGAGCGTGCAACACCAACTTAGCGAGCAGAGGTTCTGCCCAAAATATCGCTGTTGTCGATGAAAGTTTCTAAAATCGAATCTAAGACCGAATAATACCAGTTATTATGGAGATCAGAATAACTTATGGAGAAAGCGTGAAGTATTAAGAAAAGTTATGGAAAATGCTGTACTCACCGACAAATGTGCATCACCTCTCACGATGGCCACTTGACCGATAATATTTTCTCTGTTTAACAAGAAATAATTTAAAGTTCCAAATAAAAATAAGTCATAAACAGACCTTTTCTCATTAAAAATAATGTATTACCTGTGCTTGTTGTTTGTGCACATTTTGTTTTTGCTTTCATTTAACCTTTTAAATTGTTTTTGTATACAGGCATGAGAATATTGCGTTATCTGAGCACAGACTGATTACAGAGCGAAAACTCGAGCCTTTTCGCGATTGTTTTGTTGATTCGGACGTTTCGTGGCGATTGTTTTGTTGATTCGGCGATTGTTTATGAATACGAACGGCTCGGCATTTGTATTCCTTCATCAAAATTAGATGCCCAGGAACATCTGTGAAAATGTTCAGGTTTCTAAGTGATGTGGATGTTGAAAATAGAGATCGAAGCCCAATTTTTATAGCGAATATAAATTTATCCGAGCTTTCTGCCCGTTTTCTTAGCTTGTAGAGTAAGAATTCCTCTCATAATTTCCTGAGTTTATTCTTTATTTTTGCTACATTTATAACAGGTTTGAGAAAAGTTATTAACTAGTTACTCATTGTAACAGTTACAAGTACTTTCGTTTCTTTCACTACTCTGCTGTTGTTATCGTTAAAGTAGCGAAAGTAACGAAGCTCAATGCTCATAAAGAGCTACGTATTAACAAAGGCTCGTTGTGCCACTTTGGCATTTACCTTCTAAAGGATCCTTTATCAGAGGTCATGAGGGTGTAGGGTATCTCCACTTCGACCAGGCGGAAGATACCATTCTCTCTGGTTTCATGTAGGATTATATCGAAAATTTTTACATCTAAGCAGATTTCATCGAACAAACAATAGCAAGTGGAACCCCACAAACCAGCAAACAACGAATGGAATTATTTTATGCTTGCTTCGTTGGGCAAGCAACAACGAGAGATTTGATTGAAAGAAGATATTTTCAGTTAAATACGATAACTGTTTGTAATTATTGAAACAGAAAGTCTTAACTGCTCATGGAGCCAACGAGCAAAGTGATACGTAATGGCCCATGCCACATTTGGCCCTTGAGGCCGGCCTCAAAATAAGTTCTAAAATTGCTCATTACCACATTACAACAAATTAGGCCGTCCTCAAATCCGTGTATGTGTAAGGGGTTGAGAGTGTGTTTGTACACTCTTTGATTTCAGAATGCTACCTACATAGATATTCGCTACTGCGTAGCTGCTGCCGCGGCTAGTAGGCATAACAAACAATAATAAAAACGCAACAGATAAGAAATATTGATAGACCCTGTTCAAGTTCTGTATACATTTGTTTGATGCCGCCTAATGTTTGCTTCAAAAGTGAGGCCAGTGTGGTTCGAAAACTGTTCCACTTTTCGCAATCAACCAATCAATGTGAGTGAAGCCGACCGCAAGAGACTTATTGTGGTATCGGCAAATTGCAATACAGTAATCAGGTACAATACATTTACTGGTAGTTTCAAAATGAAGAGAACATTTTTACTCTGCCAAAACAAGAAAATACTTATTCAGAATGGTTACTAAAAGCTATGGTAATCGTAGTCTTAATTTGGTCGGCTTAGAATGTTCTTGTATGTATGCATTTGTGTACAAGTAGATTACGTAAATGGGCATGTATAAAGCAATTAAAAAATGCTTGTAAGTATGAAATTTTTCATAATGAACTACATACTTGAGAACTGAGAAGGAGGCAAACTGATGATATATGAAAGATATAAAATTAGTACCGATTCTTATGCGATATACTATACTTTTAACTATACTCATGGTGTGAGAATTAAACTAATTGATTTCAACGAAGTACTAGAAAAACGTTCCGAGATAATAAAGCACCACGTACTAAAGCTCATGGTTTAGACACGAAAGTTATCGCGCTTTCTGCCGACAGCACAAATACTAATTTTAGCGGTGTGGCCAGACAAGGAAAAATAAATGTCTACCGGAAGTTGGAAACTGAACTGGATCGACTGAATCTGTTTCTAATAACGCTTGACTATCAACGCTTCCGAAAAAAGGAAATCAGGAAGGTGATCAATAACACTTTGTGGAGCTAAATTGATTTATAATAATACAAAATTGATGAAACCATATCTGTTAACATAACATGAAAAAGAAACCGCCACACCCCTTGTCAAATAAATATTTGATAAAAACCGTCAAATTGCCGGTTTCTAGTTATAATAATTTTTACTTTAAGTCATTAAAAATCACAAGAGCTAATTTTTAAATTAATTCATTAAAATTTTTAGAAATTATATTATTCGAAAATTTAAATATTTAAACATTAAAATGACGGCTTTCGTTTTTCTAGTGTTAATTGGAATAACTTAAATGCTTGACATCCACCAGCAAGAGTGACACTCCCGAATGCTGTGGGTAAGGTGCTTCCAGGATATATCAAAGATTGCAACAGCTGTAGTTTTTGAGACTCAAAATGAAGCCGTTACGAACATCTAATAACAATAGAATCTAAACACGAGTACTATTACAACACTTGCTATTGGGCTTTGTATACATTTTTAGGATCAGATATTTGAGCTGGTTATACGTTAAAATACGAAATTTTAAGTAGCAGTAAATTGATTTTTATTATAAAATAGTTTAGTGTAGAAAATAGTTCCTGTTTTGCAAACATTTTGTGTAGCACCTATATAAGATATATGAAGTATGGGCTTTTCTGAGTGAAGTTTCTCTTATTAAAGTATGCTGCACTCAGAGAGAATGGCGTTTTTTATTCATATTTCGTTTATTTGATTTTGTAGAGTATTACGTATGAATACTAAATGATTAGCACATATTCTTATCAAAACATATTTGTACGACAGAACTGACTGTATACGCACTGCTGAAGAACATCTTTATGGTATACTAGGTCTACCGGTAAATAATTATTATTATTTTTTTAGAAAACCAAGAAACCAAGTTATATTTTAGTACAAAAAAATGCTTTATTTAACGCGTTCGGGATAATAGTTGCTTATAGCAACTTCCGACTTTAGGACTCGTTTATGACACCCTGACTTATAACGGTAAATTGTACGCGATAACATTATATGTATGTGGTAAGTAGAACAAAAAAAGATAAGGAATAGGCACTGAGTTTTGTATTGAGTTGCGGCCAGTTATTAGCTTCAATTTTCAGTAGTAGTGAAGGTAAGTCAGTAGTCAGAGTAGTGAACATAAAATATTGTTTTGGAGAAAAATTTATTGCAATGTGTACATAAAATATAAAAGAAAATTTAGTATTTAGTTAGAAATAAAATTTAATATTTAGTGAGAGCTACTTTTTAAAATCCAAAGTTAATACACGTGGTTTAATAGACGTACAATTTCTTCCTTTTGTAACACATTTAAGGCACATTTCCACAGAAAATTAAATAAAATAAAATAAACTTATTTGATTCTTTGTCTTTTATTATTTATATATATACAAAAATATAATATATCATAAAGTTATCCGTACTGTCCATACTGACAGTTGTTAGTCATAAGCAACTTCTCACAGGACTTCACAGGAAAGACATACGGTTTTGAAACTTTGTGTATATCTTATTTAGGACTAAAAACGGATAATCGGTTACATTTTGTAATTTTAGCGCCACCTGAATAAGAGCTAACCCGAATGGGTTAAAGTATGCACCATCGCTAGCTATACATTTTTTCCATCTGCCCTTCAATTTGTAGATGGTCTCTTAACAAACGAACCAGTAGCAAAATTACGTTTCCGAAAATTACGTGAGCGTCTAGGCTCAATAATTGCGAGCAAATGCTCAAATTATGCTGGTTGCAACACAGAGGGCAATTGGCTATGGCGACATTTAGCTGGAATGTGTTAACTCGTTTAGCTGCCGACACAGGCTGGGTTGCAATTAATGCTGATTACTCCTCGAAGTGACTTTCTTTCACTATCACTCTCTAATAAATGTTTGAACGTCATTGGGAGGAGAACGAACTTCTCAAAGCTCGCTTTCTATGCCAGTCAGAAAAGTTTTGCGAAGAGTTTTGCATTGGCCCGAATCGGCACTATTGCGGAAAGTACGTCCTGTCTACCGAAAGCTCTATGCGGAAACTCGATTGTGTATCGTTTTCTTCACAGCACCACTGAGCGACGAAACTCGCCATATGTCACTTTGCGCTTCTCAACTACAGAGACTCAAGCCACCAACTGCTTATCAGTCAGAAAACGTATTTCGCCGAAGAATATAACCTGCTCGAAACCAACCGAAAATTAAGTTAAAATAGTTATATTATTTAATGAGGACAAGCCGATACCTCTTGGCAAGTGGTTGTCCTCTTACCCTTGTTTGCCGTTTAACGAACGGCATTCGATCCACTGTTTACGGCTGAATTTGTGAAAAGGGCTCGTTCATTACCACATCCTCAAGATATCGCTGCACGGTAATCATCAATTGATGCTCCGATTACTACGGACTCAATATTGGATTCCATGAGTGAAAAAAGTAATCAAATCGAAAATTTTCCGACGTAAGTACGTATGTATCTTCAATAAAAAGAAACAGAGAACACAAATCATAGATGCGCGTCTAGAAGAGTGCCCAACGTTTTCCTACCCCTTAATTAACACTGGGTTTGAATTTGCAGGCCCTTTCTCGACCAAGCACAGTCCGAAAGCAATGAAAGCCCTATAACATACGGGGTGAGCGTTAAGGCAGGAGAAGAAAAGGAGAAATAAGAACTGAATACTTAATTATACCAAAAAGTGGACTATTGGCCTACTGTTCGGGACGATATTCAACTTATCCGGACGTGCTCAGGGAAAATATGGGGGAGGGGGGGCGGTGCTCTCGATCGCGAACACTGTATAAAGACACCTGCGTTAAAGAAGAAAAATGCTTAATGCGAAAAGACATAAAACTAGTAAGATTGCTATATTCGGCCCGACCGAATTTTAGATACCCTACACGTAAAGAATGGAGTAACGACAACTCAAAGTGATGAGGTGAGTTAATGGCAGGCATACCAAATTCAACATTATTTTTTGTTTGGAATTTAAAATAAACAATAATAGAGAAACTCCATTGTACTTAAGATGTCTCGGTTTTGTCGATTTCTTAGCGGTTTGGAAATATTAAAAAGTAATATAAACTTACTCGTTTTTGTAATGTTGGGTTTTTTTATAAAAAACCATAAAAATGGAAAGGAGTAAAGCTAATGTTAATTAAGGGTAAAGTAATGTTATACAGTAGTAAATATAACATGTTATATACCGTTTTAAAGGTATAAGAACCTTTCAATAATATAACTCGCTTTATAGCATAACGTATCTTTTTCGCAGAAGATACATTTTGTTTCAAAGATAAATGGACATGTGTTTGCAGAAATTACTATAACTCCTTAACGTAATGTTAAGAGTAAAAAAAGTATTATATAAATTAAAGGTAATCAAAATTTAATTTCTTTAATGAGGACGAATAGCGAAACAATGGCAAAATATCGGATTTCAGGTTATTATGAAAACACGTTATTGTTCAAATCAGTATCTAATTAGAGTTATGCTCAACAGAGTGACGATCCGAAAACGGACTTTCGTGGCATGGGTCTGCTGGGACTGGATAATCTCTTGTATTTTGCTAAAGAGAACAGCGATGCAGCAAAACATATATTGCTGCACTCTATGCATCCAACAGTGGGTTACACCTCCGCCATTGTAGAAATAAATCTTACTTCGATTGCTGCAGTCGGGAAAGGCTAAAACTCATTTCTTCAATATTGCCGCCGTCTCCAAGAAAACGTTGACTGGAACATTTTCATAAATTTTACTGCTACTTGCTGCTCGAATTTGATCGCTGCTGGATGGTATCGGAACCCAAAGACATTATGGATTTCCTGATATGAAATATATCAGAGTTTTGAGGACACTGTATCAAAAATACTCGAGTATGATTCAACTATTTTCAAAGCAAATCTATTGGTAGAAGATGTGATGTGATGTATTTTTAGCGGATACATAACATAATTGGCATTAAGCAAATACATGGTTATTGCTTTTTTCCGGAGATCCCAATTTGATATCCTTTATCATCACAATATTACAATATCACAATATTTTACGACTAATTTTTAAAGTAATTCCGCAACAAAAAATATTAAGTTTTAAAGCTTTTTATTAAATTATAAAATATTAAACAGCAAATAAAAAATTTTAAATAAAACCTTAAATAAAACTTCTTTCCAATTTTAGTTCAGAGTACTTGTTAAATGACTTAACACCTTTGAATACTTTTCAGTACTAACTTTATTCTTAAGATTTCTTCCTTTATATACACTTACATGCTACTTCTCATCTACATTTTCTTATCTTTACATTTGTTTGTGGCTTAAAATATATATGTATTTATCCTATCCTAATTCTATTATCTGAGAAAGGTCGCCGTCATATTAGATGCCTGTTTATGTTTGAACTGCTTATCGTCAATCCTGGTTGCTTCGGTTATGTTCTTATCTCATAGCTGCCTGTTTATGTTACAGAAAGGGTCCCCGCCACTATTAGACGATGTCGCCTGTTCATGTTTGAACAGTACTTATTTTTTTTCTTTTGAAATAAAGATTGGTAATGAAAGATTTAAAAAATGTAGTGATGAAGGAATCGATTTAATAATCGTTACTGTGTAATAGAAAAATTTGTTAAAAACCCATATGAACCCATTGGGGTTTCTATGTAAGGAAATAAGTTCATTTTTAAAATCGTTAACATCGCTTTTCTATTCGTTATTTCCGCAACCTTCTTCTTCCGAGTCTGGTACACTTAATGTTGGCGTTCCTCCTCGAAAACAGTTACCAGTTATCGAAGACGCTCGCGATGTTGGAGCTGACCTTACTAAGCGTGCCCGTCCTTTGAATGCCGCACAAACCGGTGGGTGGTTCCTTGGAATTGAATTTACACTTGCCTTCACTAGACGCTCAGTATAGGTCAAGTGCTTCTTCAGTTTTGCAATTCGTTGATTCCCAACTGACAACGCGGTACTAATTTGCTTCTCTACTTTCACCAGCGCCCTGCATTCCTTCTGCAACTTTTTGACCATAGCTGGCAGAGTTTCGTAATGATGTTTGAACATACGCATATCCTGTTCGATCTGGAATTTCATAGACCTTTGAAAATCGCTGTATAATTCCGGGCCTTTCACGAAGAACGCCGCCATTTCTGCAGGCATCACTTTACAAATTTTAATTGAATCATATGGACGACTGCAGATGGGGCAGTGCGTATTGACACAGCTCTCACAGAGAACATGTTCACAAGATGAAAAATAAAAATGGATGGTGGAGTCTTCTGTCTGCTGCACAAAGCATTTATTGTACAATATAGGATACATTCTTTTGCTTTTTAATAACAAGTATTAAATTTGCTACAATTAGAAAATTAGTGTCAAGGACAGACTTTCAGTCTTGTTGACTTCAAATGCGAACTTCAATTTTCGGAAACGAAAATTGCCCTTTTGAAAATGGCAATTCATTTGCTTATTGCCGTGTTTACACGTGGGACACGTGTCCCCTGGGGACACCATTGTCATGACATCTGTCATCATAAATTATTTAAATTATGTTTTAAATAAAAATAATTTGAAGAATTTCCTTGTTTGTCAAATTTATTTACATTTTTTGGGGAATTTCATCGAAAAGTAGAGCATACTGTTTTCCAAAAAATGAGAATGTCGGAAAAAGTTGTCAGAAAATTAGAAAATTTTACAACGACGTGAGAGAGCTCAACGACGTGTTCCTTTCCATTTTTCTATAGAACATCGCAATCGATTGCGACATCGCGATGTGACGCGTCGTTGCGTTGTGGATAGACAGTCAAATTAAGTCGATGAGTATTTAAGACCTATTCTCTGTGATACATAAATTCTTTTAGAAGAGCTGCGCGAAAATAGACTATATGATTGGTTCAGAATTTGTTCCCAAATAAAATTGAAGTTTTATGTGCATGTAATATTGATTTATAATTATCAAAAGCTTTACAAGTAGCAACGAAGTTCTCCTTAAAAACCCAAAAAAGCCCATTTTGTAAAACTGTTTAAACAAATGGTGGATATTTTTATTGATGCAGTTTATTTTATGCTTATACATATATAATTAATAGCTACAAATACGGAATAAAATTTTGGTATTTTTATTGTTTTATACAGTTATTGTTTTATAAAATTTTTGTATTTTTATAGTTTTATACGGTAACTCCAACAAAAACAACAGTTCTGGTCGGTCACGTATGTTTTCGGAGGTTTAAAATTTGGAAATTCCGAAAGTATATCTCTTAAATTATACAAGATACTTACATGTTATTTGTATCGCTGTAAAACATCAGCGAGAATGTCCGTTCGATTGATGAAATTGTCTAAATCAATCTCAACACTGAGAAAATTAAAACCGTATATCTTCTATAATTAAGGAGATATTAGGCACGTAAATTCAAATTTCAAAGCGATATAACTCCGAAACCAGGGGGCTAGAGGTGAATTTGTTGTTGTTGGGGTTTGCTCCACATGCTACAACAACAACACGATTGGCGTTACCCGACCGATCCCGATCTGCTCCGACAGAAATTTTGAAACAAATGTCAAGTTTGCAAGCAACATACATGTTTGTGTTCAACTAATCTTGCATGATTTTTTTTGCGCTTATTTTCAACAAGGTGCTTATGTTTTTATTTTATTTTTGAATTTTTTAGTAAGTAATTTTAATTTCATTTAATTACTTAAAACAAGAAACAACTTATAATTAGTTGAAATTTTACTTTAATTGCAATATACATTATTCGATGCAATTCAATTGTTAAAAAATTAAAAACCGAAACGACGACGTTTATAGTCTGTTTCCATAAAAATAGTTAACCGATTAAGGAGTTCGAAAACTGATCAGCTGATCTAGTGTTTCCATACATAATCCGGTATGGGGTGTCAAACCGAAAAGAAACCAGAAAGAGTGTTAACTTCGGTCTGGCCGAAGTTCATATACCCTACACACGTTTACTTAAAAATTAGTCGTGGCAATAGTCCAATTTTTTTCTTTTTCAATCTCAAATAGCCTGTGATGACGGAGAATATTCGTGCCAAATTTGATGAAAATTTCTATATTCGTTCTCCTGTAATCGATTTTTCTTTAATTAGTGGGCGGACCACGCCATTTGTGGAAGTCTGTTTTGGTCAGAGACAGTGGACTTCTGGACAAAATTTAAACCGCGAATTCGTTCTACAAGCTGAGAAATTGAGCTATAAGCATGGATGAATTTATATTCACTATAAAAAGTAGGCGTGGTAATGGTCCGACTTTGCCCATTTTCAATACCGATGAGTGAGTCTAGTGATAGACAATATTCGTGCCAAGTTTCATGAAGATATCTCTATTCGTTCTCTTGTAATCGTGATTTCCACAGACAGACAGACAGACAAACGGACGGACATGGCTAAATCGACTCATGAGGTCACGCTGATCAAGAACGTATATACTTTTCTATACCTGTCACGCCTCCTTTAATACGTTACAAACGGAAGCAGTAAGTGAATATACCCTCTCACTTCGTATGCAGGGAATAAAAATAAACAGCTGTTGTTTTGTGTTTGCATATTTATGCAGCTACTTTTAAAATTGTGCATCGCTTTAATTTATAATACAATGAATAAAATAACAATAATATTCAAAATTGTTGAAATGTATTTTGGTATGGTGACGAAACCAATAATACCCTTATTTGGTGGTCATGTTCTTTAACTTCATCATGACCTCCTCCGGACCAACCACATGGCCTTGTTGGGCCATGTCCGCCGCCATCTCCCGATAGATGTGAATGTTTTTTCTAGCGCCACGCAATCCTTCGATATTCTGCTGCCAGAGGTCCAAGAGAATATTCTCCGCCGCCGTCGACCACACCATACGTTTTGATGATTTATCCATCTGGAAAACACAAACATTTTTATCATTTCTTATATATTTTACTTGTTTAAATGAACGTATATTTACCTTCAATCAGGATTCTGATAGCAAACTCCTCCCAGTATGTCCGGTTTTTTTTGACATTTAGCGGAATAGTTTGGTGACATAAATTATGTCTTTCTAATTTATTTGCACTAGACAAAGAGAAAGATAGTGTGTCTGCAATTCCGAACTTCGAAACGGACTTGCAAACTAAAAACTGAGGCTAAAACCCAAAAGCATTTTGGTTTAGCGCTGGAATTGCAGCAACAATTTCAATGGAATTAAAAAAGTTTACGAGTTGTTTTCGGCCTTAAACCGGTTTATTCCAAAAACCTGGAAAAACCATTTTGTGGAAACGGTTTTCTCACGAAACGAAATTCTCACGATTTTCTTAGATTCTCTTTTTCGTTTCATTTCATTAAACGTTGGAATCAAATGCGTCCGATTCATTCGATGCAAACGTAGTAGTTTCAGAGATAATCTAGTAGTCGTTTCTTGAAAAACTGAGTAGAAACAAAAACAACTGCTTATTTTTCGCAATTTTCTTTCTGGAAAAAAAAAACCGGCCAGAGAAAATCGACCGTATTCCCTCTAAAAACATGTGATACTATTCACAATAGCGAATATTCCATATATCACAGAATAAATAGTATACAGAAGTTGCATCTCGTACAAAGCAAATTTTGTTCTAGGGTTCCAATATTGGCACCCTATTGAACAGAGTGTAATCGTGCAATCGTTTTTCCCTCGGCTATTCACATATTATTTATTCTATTCACATACTATTTATTCTGTGCATATATTTAACTTTAACAATATGAAGTATTTACAGTTCTACATTATTGCTGAACAAGGTTAACAGATTACATAAAATTAGGAGCAGATATGACGCCCTACATTATACGAGAGGTAATGAGATAGGAAACTTCTAAAAAGTGCAACTCTGGTTGTCAAATCACATGTTGGTGGTTGTGTTATTGTATGGTAGTGTTCGTGAAAACTCGATAATTGATGACGTTTTAGTGTAGAAACTCACCAGACTCAGACCCCACTCTTGGAATTTTTTGAGAAACTCCCCAGACTCGCACCCCGGAATATGTATCAATTTTATTGTATACACCTTAGTAGATCCCTTTGTTTTGAGATAACAAATTGGTGCAATGAATGAATGAATGGATGTCAATTATTTACAGATAAGCTGTTTAACAACCACGCGAACTTAATGAACTTTTTCATTTATATATTTTGTTTTTTCAGGAAGACAAACGGTCAAATTATCTTCAATGTACATTAACTCTGGACAATTTAACTTCTGTTTTGGCCGGCTATGAAATTACAATGCGTGAAGCAAAATATTTTGTTCAAACTTTCAAAGAAATGTTTTAATATACTTTGTATTTAATCGACATTTAAAACGTGTCTTTTATTATTTAACTCTCAAATACAACGAATTACTTCTTATTCACAGAGGAAAGAATTTTCTTAAGTTCGGGAAGATTAGAAAACTGAAGTAAGTTATAATTGGTTCTTTGAAAGAATTTCAGAATTGCTATTAACATTCCAGTTTGTTTTAAATTTTTTTAAAGCGCTAGGCTTTATTTCTGTTTTTACCGATATAATAGAATTTAAGTTAACTGCTCTTGTATGTTTTACTTTCTACCATAACAATATGCGTGCTGATTAGCTGCGCACGAATATTCTGTCAGTAGCTTCTGGAAACGGTTTTAACATTGCACCAAGCTTGCCAGAACTAACTGCAGCAACTGTGAGCCAGTCAGCAGCGATGGAAAACTGTATGAGGCCACCAAAAAATGAGGAGCAGTATTTCGTCGAAATAATCAGCACGGCACGCACTGCTCACGAAATAGCTGCTTGCAATGAGTCCCAATATCTAAGCAAAATAAGAAGAGGATGAATAACTCATATTTCGAAACGAAAACTCCTAGTATGTAGAAATATCTTGACTTACATCTCCAAAGCTTGTGGCACATAAGTTGATATCAGAATATCAGTTGAATGAATCAAACATTGCTATTAAATCAAAATCGTCCTGAATGCTCATCTCAAGATTTTTCTAAAGGGGAAAATAAAAAATTCAGAAATACTGTAGTAAATGAAGCTAAAAGTTTTAAATTAATAAATTATTGAATTTTGTGATGAAGTTAGAATTTACCTATAGATTAAAAGTTACCAAATTTTAAGAAACTAGATATATTAATACAACGTATATACACAAATATATTACAACGTAAATAATTTAAAAATAATAATTTAAAATATTTTTAAAAAAACTCATACAATTCATACATAGATATAAAAAACTCAAAAGTTAAACTAGTAAAAGGTTATAATAAAAAGGATTGAAATCTTACTATCATTAGAGTCAATGTTTTTTAGATAATGTGATTGGACAGATCTTGCGCCTTCGTGCCAAGAATACTCCCTGCAGGCATTGTCCACCAGAGTGAAACTGGGGCTCATAGGTTTACTACTAGCAGAAAGAAAAGAATTACATAGTTAAATGAAATCTGATCAAATTTCAGACAATTACCCCATTTTTTTTGTTGTGCATGTGGAACTATTGTTATTCAACAACATTATTATCTTGTTATTTTCCTTTATTAAAAACTCCAACTCCGTATTAAATGAACTCTTCGGTCGGAACTGTAGCAGTCCATCTTGCAATTCTTGCGATACGTTCTTCCAATTCTGTTTTCTCAGGAGTCTCTTGATATATGCCTGCGACAGGATGCCACAAAAGTTTCCAATCATTGCTAAGTAGATAAGAAACAACTATTAATATAAAAGTATTGTAATAGTATCGAATTTGGTTCACGTTTCTTTACTGAGTTTTACGGAAGATAACACTTCACACTTGCAGTGATTGTTTACACTGAATTGTTGACTTTATTATACAATGAATTAAACTTTTGCCACTCGCCGATCTTCATAGCAAATTAATAACACTTGAAGCTTGCAGAGATTGTTTATACTTATCTTTTGATTTTATTATGCAATTAATTAAGCTCCCTTACAAATGCAACCTTTACCTTTTTCCTTTGCATTTAATTCACTTCTCCTTGCCTTGTGGTTTAGTTATTTCTTTTTTGGCACTGTTGATATTTCGCCTACCAAAACTTCCAGCAACCATACACGGATCAATGGATTGTTTGCATTGGCCTGCTTTCACCGATAACTGGTCTTCACACGAATATCGCCTTGGTCAATAGTATGGTACACAGAACCGGACACAATCGAGGATTCTCCTCCAATATTTTCGACTTTGCAATAGCGACGTCGGTAGCTAGTTGAATTTCAATAGCGAAGTCGATGTGCTGCCTTAAAACTGTTCCCATACCACGCACACACTTTTATATACGATTTACTTTAATATGTATTAATTTAATGCTCTTATTAATTGAATTTAATTCAATAAACAAAAATGATTGTCCGATTCATTCAAAAACTTTCTGTAAATAAACGAAACGTCATTTAAAATGTCATAAAACCATGACGTCGTATGGTGAATAACACGTACACTATACGTGTAGCAAATATTCATTTTATTTTGACACATTTTTTGGCGGGAAAAGAGTTTCCCATCTCATTATCTCTGATTATACTTAACAAAAGGAAAAAATAGTACTAAAAATCTAAAATTTAATTTTTCTTCAAACTTCAAACGGTTTTCGACAAAATATTTTTAACATAAATGAATGATAATTCGATTAGCTTTCCAAAGTTTCGTAAAGTTTAGGAGATATAGGCGTGAACTTTTCAAATTTCAAAGAGATATAACTGCGGAACTAGATGAGAGCAATAAAAATTGTTATTTTTGTGGTCAGCGCCAAAAGCAACATTATTGGTTGGATCGACAAGCGTCCTATTTAATCCTAAAATTAATAGCCTCTTCATAAGTATATTACAAATTATACGGATTTATTTATGACTTACAAATTATTACTTAAGATCATTTATTTAACAAATATATTTTCCATATATGCTGCTTTAATAAAACTCATTCTTTAATATGTAGTCAACTACAGATGATCTGACTAACAATTAATTTACGTTCATTCTTCATGAACTATGGTGAACTTGTAGGAACTTGACAGATCTGAAAAACTTTATGAAACATAGCTTACTTGACGTTTACTAGATTGTAAATTTAATGAATTTTTGAGATTTCGATCATGAGGAAAATCACTTTCAGAATAACACCTGCATATATTATTAATACGAAAACTGTTGGAAACACTATAAGGCGCTTGAATTCCTCTAAGGTTGTAAGGAAATTGATTTCGTAAACTAAAAGCTATCGTTACCATGCCTCCATAAACCTAAGCACACCCACCGTATGTAAACAACCATTCATCGTTATTAGAATGTATATCTATTATTATTATATAGAAATGTGGGTCTTCCAGATCCACATTGCGGATTGCAAAGGACCTCCTGAAGCCAATTAGCTTATGTTAAGGTCCTTGTTGTGTGTGTATTATATTGTATGTTGAGCTTTAGGTGATTGTGTACTTATATTAGCTATAGAATTATAAATGTGCGTAGGCGCATGTAGTCTGATATTGTTGCGGATAGTGTGGTTTACATAAGTTAAGGAGATTTTAGGACAATGCGAATTATGAAGTAGCGTATGGATATATGAACAATTGAACCATTAATAGGACCATTACTTTTATGATATGTGTTTTTGTACAAAAGTAGCGTAATAATATTAGTGGGATTATGCCATTACAATTTTACAAAAAAGAAAATTATAAGTTGTATAATATAATGTACAATGTATTAGCAATTAACAATTAATTGGGCTGTGGCTTTCATGATGTAAGTTTTTGTGCAAAAGTATCGTAATGATATTAGTGCGAATTTGCCATTACAATTTTAAAGAAACTTATCAGTTGTATAATATAATGTGTACTATGTATTAACAATTGGACAAATAATTGGACTATGTCTTTATAATGTATATTTTGAGCAAAAGTTGCATAATAATATAAGCGACGTGGGGCAAATGCATGTTTTACAAAATATATATATGCTGTGTAATTAATATACAAAGTGTGTTGAAAATATCTTCCTGACTATAGCTTCTGTTATATGATGATTTTGGCTTCTTGAATGAAATGGAATATTGCCTTGAGGACATTGATATTATCAGAAGTTAAAAGGTGAGTGAGATTGAGACGGAAGGCCCCTTCCCTGTGCAACCCCGTAATTAACGAACGTCTGAGTGATGGTTGTATGTTCGGGCAGTGAAATATGAGGTGATTAGTGGTCTGAATGGAGCCACAACTGCACAGGTTGTTGTCCACTATGCGAATTCTGTGAAGGTGGTCCTTACTCCTGGTATGATTGGTTTTTAATCTATTTATACAAACTATGTGAGAGCGAGGGAGGGATGTATGATTGAACCAGGGAGGAACATTAATTCTTGGGGAGTAGAGATGTCGACCATGGGCGGAGTTGTCCCAGTCGGTTTGTCAGGTGACGGTGTGAATCTTTTTGTGCAAAGCTTTGAGATCTCTGTGGAATATCGGGAGGCGATTGGTATCGCAACGTGGGTGATTTGAGGCAATCGCATCAGCACATTCGTTTCCCTCAATACCCATGTGGCTTGGTACCCATAAAAAGTGAATGAGGTATAGTAACGAAATGATTTGAAGAATGTAAGGATGCGTGTATGATTTCCGATGTGATATCAGCGCGGAAAGGACCGATCTACTATCCGAGACAATTAAGTATTTTTTAGAGGGTAGTATTTTTATTACTTTAATCGCTTCTAGAATAGCTAGTGCTTCCGCTGAGAAGTTTGAGCAATAGTGGTTGAGTGGGAAATGTGCCTCTATATTCAAATTAGGGAACCAAAAACCGCATCCGACATTCTCAGAGGATTTGGAGCCGTCAGTATAAATGCGATCGAAATTGTTCCAACGTTTACTTATTAGCTTGTTGAAGCACTCTATTACCTCTTCTGGGGTGTTTTTTGATTTGTCGACGTCAAGGAAGATTACTAGGGGTTTAAGGAGGAGAGCTTGGAAGGGAGTAGCGAATATGGGATGGATATTGTACGACATGAGGTTGAAATTTTGAGCGAGGGATTTTACCTTTTCAATGAGAGGGACCTTCGTAGAACTCTTGTTAATTCAAGTAGATTATCTCTTGCCGGATGGTTGTCTCGAGAGAGGAGGCTGCATAAGTAATTGTCGGATATTAGTTTGAGCCTCTCGGTGAGGGGCATGATATTGGCGAGCTGCTCAAGGCTCTTGGTGTGTGTGGACATCATTAGACCAAATGATATGCGTAGCGCTTTCCATTGTATCCTCTGTAATTTAAGGATAAGGGATGATGAATCGTTTAAAATAACGGGAGCCATATATTCTATTTTTGGCCTTACGGCACCTACGTATAAGCGAATGAGCTGCGAAGGGTGACTGAATTGCAGACATCTTTTTGTGATTTGGGATATATGAGGGCCAATGTAGAGTCTTTCGTGCAGTGTGAAGCCCAGGAAATTGAAAGTACGAACAGTTTCGACCTGATGAGTGTCTGTCAAAATAGGGCTAGAAAGAGGGAGACGTTTGCGTCGAGAAAAAATCATAGACTTAGTTTTATTGACTGAGAGAGAAAGTTGAAGAGCTACGAGGCCATTGTTAATGTGGTTAACTGCTGATTGGACTAGGGACCTAGCATGGTTGACGTCAGCCTTGGTGCAGGACAATATCATCGGCGTAGGTTAATGCCTTCACTTCCGAAGGAAGGTTGGCAAAAATATTATCTATGTATAGATTAAAGCAGAAAGGGCTTAATATGCATCCTTGTGGAACCCCCGTGAAGGAGTTCCTCTTGATGTAGCCATCGCCATGTTGTATGTAAAGGTTCTTGGATTGAAACAGGCAGTATATGAACTTGTTGAATCGGTTGGGGATACCCAATTTATTGAGTTCTGTCAAGAGAATACTAATATTCACGTTATCGAAAGCTCCTTTAATGTCTAAAAATGTAGCGAAGGTACATTTTTTTTGTTCGAATCCTAAGGTGATTTCGGACCAGAGAGTGAATATGTTGTCCCAGGTGGATTTCGATTTGCGGAAGCCAGATGGCATGTTCTTTAATTTATTGTTTGACTCTACGAACCATTCGAGACGGGTGGTCAATATCCTTTCGAATAGTTTTCTGATCGATGAGGCCATAGCGATGGATCTATATGATGATGGACAATTGGAGGGACAACCTCTTTTTTTAATAGGCAAGATTATGTACAAGAACCATGTTCGTGGGAGGTGGCCACTTTTAATGATATAGTTAAAACATTCCATCAAGTTATATTTGTTATCGCCGTTGAATTGTTTTATGTGACTGTTTCTGAGGCCATCAAAGCCTGGAGCTGAGTTCTTTAGTGTGGAAATAGCTTGCTCTAACTCTTGAAAAGTTATGGGAGAGAGAAGGAAATGAGAGTCTGAGACTGAGTCTGAGGGGTCTGGGCGACCAAGGAGGCTGGGGCCTCGAGGGCCCGCCAGCAAGTCGCAGTATGTCCGATACATTCCTGAAGACCTTCCTGTGAGTTTTCGTGATTGCCTTTGAAAAGTTTAATGGTTTTCCAGAGTGTTGAGGGGGAAACATTGGAGCCTATGTTAGCGCAAAAAGACTGCCATCCCAGTCTCTTTTCCCTTCTGATCACACGATTGTATGCTTTTCTGGAGGAAATAAGAATGTGATAGTTGGATCTGAACGGAGTCTGCTTAAATCTAGTTAGTGCTAACCTTTGCGCAGCACTGGCTTTGTTGCACTCATTATTCCACCAGGGATTAGGAGGGTGATGTTTGTGGTTGGGGTTGGATTTGAATGATTCGAATAAATTCTCGACAAGAAAGTCCAGTGGTTGGCTTTCTGGTGACCGTGCGGTTGGCATTAACGTGAATATTTTGTTGCATTTTTTATTCAGAACTGATTGACTAAGGGATTTGGGGATGACAGATCGAGAGCGAAGTTTTGGGGTTGGTGAAAAGTTAATGAGAATGTTAATTATACAATGTAAACTGCCTAATGTTTCTTTAGTGGTATTCCAAGTGGCGAGGAGGCTTAAATTGGGGGACACTATCGAGAGGTCAAGGGTGGAGTGATGTGGGCCAAAAAATGTGGGGGAGCCGTCATTTAAAAGAACTAGGTTATGAAGATCAAGAATCTGATTAGCTTTAGAGTCATCGTAATGACATCCCCATGCAGTGTGATGTGCGTTGAAATCGCCACATATGATGATGGAAGAATGCGGATGGTTAGTGATGATGGTGGAGAGTAGTGAGGTGTTCGGCGGAGAGTTTGGAGGAACATACACAGAGAGAATAATAATTGAGTTAGAGTTTGACTGAACTTCGCAACCGCATATTTCAGTGCCATTGCCAGAGGAAAGCTTCATGTCTGTGTGTTTAATTTTCGAGTCGATGAATATGGCGACTCCTCCTCCTCTATTATAGAATAAAGGTCTTTCTGTGCGAATAATGTTGTAATTTTTTATTGAGAAGGATTCATTTGTTTTCAGGAAAGTTTCGGATATACAAGCTATGGAGATTTTGTTGTCGAAAAGGTATTGCGAGAATTGAGCTGATTTATTTCTCAAACTAGTGGCATTAAATTGACATATTTTCATTGTGGTCAGTGATGTGTTCTGCAGATGAGGAGAGAATACGTTTAAATGCATTTGCGCAAATGGAGGGGTCGAAACTGTCCGCCTCCAAGATAGAAGTTATTTTAGATACGATGGTTTGTATAGCGCTTCTTTCGCCGTTTATTTTATGGATTTTGGCCTCTGGGGAGGGATTTGGGGAGGAATGGGAGGCTCCGGGATATTCCAGGAGACGTGGTCTCTTTGGCATGGGGGAGGGAGGAGGAAGGGAGGGTTTTTTAGGGGTGGGGAGTAAAGGAAAATCAAACGGACGGAAAATGTGTTTGGATTCTTGAGTTGTGGAAGGGATGTGTGAACTGCTGAATGATATAACTTTGGGTTTGATAGCATTAGCCTCAATGTTAATTTTTTTAAGTTTTTGGAATATAGGACACAAGGGGGAGGGGGCGACATGCCCACCTCCGCAGTTGATGCCCTTGACAGGAGCAGAGCAAATTTCTTCTACGTGACTTTTGCCGCAGGAAGCACAGGAATGGTGCTGTTTAGTACATACTCTTGCTGAATGGTTGTATCTCCAGCATTTATCGCACTGCAAAACCCTTTCTTTGAGTGGGGATACGGGAAAATTGACTCCATCAACACACAAGTGGGACGGGAGAGTATTGCCCGTAAAACAGATTATATCCGCGTTTGAGGGGCTCTTGTTGATATTGTTGTGAGCGTCTTTGTTAAATATCCTTTTAACTTCTGCTATCTTGCAGAAGTCAGACAAAAAGGACCGAATTGCGTCATGTTTCTGCATTCCTTGAACGAAAATTTTCTTTCTTTTGGAAATATAGAAGAGTTCTATGTTATCGTATTTGGGGTATAGTATAGGGTTTTCCCTATTTTTACAAAGTTTAGGAGATCTCCGAACTTCCGAGGAGCTATGAAGACGCTGTAAGTGTTTAAACTGGGAATGGTATAGTACCGATTCCGAGGAATCGTATATTCGGATTTGCCGTCATCCGACACAAAGGAGCGGCCACTCGGCCAGACCATCACTTAAAACGTTCGAAAATCAGGGGCCGCTGTACAAAAAAAGAAGTAAAAGTATGAATACTCTCACCAGACAATTATCCACTTCAAAATATGCTAGTTAATTGATGGCGCGCAGTTCGGTGCGAAAATATAGAAATTAAAGCGAAAAATTAAAGCACTTCAGAAAAACACGTACGTACTGCTTGAAGCTAGAATCAGGAATGATAAATATATCTAACGAAAGGTAAGAGACTCTACTCTTTTAATATTGAGATAAGTATATAGGTTAATAACACATTTTATTCACTAAAAAATTAATCAATGAAAACAAAGTATAAAAAAATCTCAAATTTAAATTTTCTTGACAAGTAATAGATTTTGGATAACATATTGCCTGACATAACAGAAAGATAATTTGAATACCTTTTCAACCATGCCCATAATATGTAGGTATCTCTTATAGTTTCGGAGATATAGGTCCGAAATTTTCCAACTTTAAAGGACTATAACTCCGAAACCAGACGAGCGCGGGTAAAATGATGTTGTTGTTGGAGTCTCCGTGGAAAACAACAAAAACAGAAAAAACAACAGCAAAATCGGAGCTGCGCCAGCGTCCTCAACCAATGCCTCCTATAGAAAAGAGAGAAATCGTGCAATCGTTTTTCTCTCGGCTATTCACATATTATATATTCTATTCACATACTATTTATTCTGTGCATATATTTAACTTTAACAATATGAAGTATTTACAGTTGTACATTATTGCTGAACAAGGTTAACATATTAAATAAAATTAGGAGCAGATAGGACGCCCTACATTATACTTAACAAAAGGAAAAAATAGTACTAAAAATCTAAAATTTAATTTTTCTCCAGACCTCAAACGGTTTTCAACAAAATATTTTTTACCTAAATCAATGATAATTCGATTAGCTTTCCAAAGTTTCGTAAAGTTTAGGAGATATAGGCGTGAACTTTTCAAATTTCAAAGATATATAACTGCGGAACTAGATGAGAGCAATAAAAATTGTTATTTTTGTGGTCAGGATCGACAAGCGTCCTATTTAATCCTAAAATTAATAGCCTCTTCATAAGTATATTACAAATTATACTGATTTATTTATGACTTTTACAAATTATTACTTAATATCATTTAATTAACAAATATATTTTCCATATATGCTGCTTTAATAAAACTCATTCTTTAATATGTAGTCAACTACAGATGATCAGACTAACAATTAATTTACGTTCAGAAAAATAAACCCAATTATTTTTAATTTTACTTGTCCAGAAATCGCTTATCTTGGAACTTCATGAACTATGGTGAACTTGTGGGAACTTGACAGATCTGAAAAACTTTATGAAACATAGCTTATGCCTAGAACACAATTGGAAGCACAAAACACTAAACACATTTGTCTCTGTATCTTTTGCTTAGAACACGCACACAATTGGGCCTCGCGCACAAAAAACAAAATCTGTCATTTCTGTCAATTCTCTTGTGTAAACAATTTGAATATATACAGAAGCAGAAGAAGAGCTTGTGCACAAAAGCTGTCAAAATAGAAATGTGCTATCTCACGGACATGCGTTTCTTTATCTAAACAAAAATGTTCGTAGATAACTCATTTTTTTCTTGAATCCCATAAGAGCCTGTGTAAATTTGACAGTTGATTTTGTGTTTAGTGTTTTGTTCGTCCAATTGTGTTCAAGGCATTACTAGACGTTTACTAGATTGTAAATTGAATGAATTTTTGAGATTTCGATCATGAGGAAAATCACTTTCATAATAACCTGCATATATTATTAATACGAAAACTGTTGGAAACACTATAAAGCGCTTGAATTCCTCCAAGGTTGTAAGGAAATTGATTTCGTAAACTAAAAGCTATCGTTACCATACCTCCATAAACCTAAACACACCCACCGTATGTAAACAACCATTCATCGTTATTAGAATGTATATCTGCAGTTTGCCAAATCACTGCAATCATTAATTTTTAAAATAAGTGCCAGGATGTGTTTCGTTAATCAATTGCTCACGATACTTTACCTTTACTTGCGGCTTACTCAAGTGGTTTCTCCATACATTCATTCGGCTATGTGAATTGCAACGACTTTGGTATGGTGCTGCAGCATGTGCTAGTTGATCCAAGCAGGTTGAACGATCTCTGCGGCAATCGATCGAAGAATCTGGCAATACATATGCTACTACGTGCAATGGACGAAGCTGTAGAATACTGCATCGATGAGGAGTTCAAACGACTTCCAGAGCGTGCTGTCAGCGTATAATCCGCGAAAAGCACATTAAGTCGCGATGTCATCCAGATTTTGCAGCGCTGTGTGTGTGGACAGAGTGTGATGCAAATTTGGAGCTACAAGCGATTAATGTTCGCCATCGAACGGTTAAGTGCCGAACAATATGATCCTGATAATTTGGCACACGAACAAAAGCTGGAACTGTGGGCGCATCTGATGCCAGAGGACCCGCTTATAGGACGAATAACGAAACAATGGCAAAATATCGGATTTCAGGTTATTATGAAAACACGTTATTGTTCAAATCAGTATCTAATTAGAGTTATGCTCAACAGAGTGACGATCCGAAAACGGACTTTCGTGGCATGGGTCTGCTGGGACTGGAGAATCTCTTGTATTTTGCTAAAGAGAACAGCGATGCAGCAAAACATGTATTGCTACACTCTATGCATCCAACGTTGGGTACACCTCCGCCATTGTAGGAATAAATCTTACTTCGATTGCTGCAGTCGGGAAAGGCTAAAACTCATTGCTACAATATTGCCGCCGTCACCAAGAAACCGTTGACTGTAGAACATTTTCATAAATTTTACTGCTACTTGCTGTTGGAATTCGATCGCTGCTGGTATCGGAACCCAAAGACATTATGGATTTCCGTGAAATATATCAGAGTTTTGAGGACACTGTATAAAAAATACTCGAGTATGATTCAACTATTTTCAAAGCAAATCTAATGGTAGATGTGATGTAATGTATTTTTAGCGGATACATAACTTAATTGGCATTAAGCAAATACATGATTATTGGTTTTATGCAGAGATCTCAATTTGATATCCTTTAAATAGAATTTAAGCTATTCATCACAATATTTTACGATTAATTTTAAAGTAATTCCGCAACAAAGTGTTGTGTAATTCCGCAACAAAGTGTTTTAAAGTGTTTTATTAAATTATAAAATCTTAAACAACAAATAAAAAATTTTAAATAAAAACTTAAATAAACTTCTTTCCAATTTTAGTTCAGTGTACTTGTTTTTTTCTTTTGAAATAAAGATCGGTAATGAAAGATTTAAAAAATGTAGTGATGAATGAATCGATTTAATAATCGTTACTGTGTAATAGAAAAATTTGTTAAAAACCCATATGAATCCATTGGGTTTTCTATGTAAGGAAATAAGTTAATTTTTAAAATCGTTAACATCGCATTTCTATTCGTTATTTCCGGCACCTTCTTCTTCCGAGTCTGATACACTTAATGTTGGCGTTCCTCCTCGAAACCAGTTACCAGTTATCGAAGACGCTCGCGATGTTGGAGCTGACCTTACTAAGCGTGCCCGTCCTTTGAATGCCGCACGAACCGGTGGGTGGTTCCTTGGAATTGAATTTGCTCTTTCCTGCTCTATCCGACGGTCATTATAGGCCAAGTACTTCTTCAGTTTTGCAATTCGTTCATTCTCAACTGCCAACGCGCTACTAATTTGTTTCTCTACTCTCACCAGCGCGCTGGTTTCCTTCTGCAGCTTTTTGACCTTAACTGGCAGAGTTTCGTAATAATATTTGAACATACGCGCATCCTGTTCGACCTGGAATTTCACAGACCTTTGAAAATCGCTGTATAATTCCTGGCTTTTCGCGAAGAACGTCGCCATTTCTGCAGGCATCTCTTTACAAATTTTGAATGAATTATATATAACACTACAGATGGGGCAGTGCGGTTTGACACAGCTCTTACAGAGAACATGTTCACAAGATGAAAAATAAAAATGGATGCTGGAGTCTTCTGTCTGCTGCACAAAGCATTTATTGCAAAATAGAGGATACATTCTGTTGCGTCTTACTAATCAGTATTAAATTTGCTACAATTACAAAATTATTGTCAAGGACAGACCTTCACTCCTGCAGACTTCAAATGCAAATGCAATTTACGGAGACGCCATTTTTGAAAATGGCAATTCATTTATCTCCTATTGCCGTGTTTACACATGGGACACGTGTTTGTGGGACACCATTTGTTGTTGTTTTCACAGCCAAACGGCAAGATGGAGTATAGATTGTATGCAAATGAACGTGTCCCCCGTGTAAACGATGTCGTCGACACGGTCCATGAATAGTTCCAAACTTGCGATACGTGTCCCACGTGTAAACACGGCATATGTAGTAAATATACAAAACAGAAAAACTTTGAGTATTCACAGAAATATAAATAAATTCAACATATTCAATTCAAATTCAACATTCAATAGAATACTATTCCATTATTTTTGGCAAACAATAACGATTTGTCTCTCTCGAAATCTTCGAATGAGTGACATCTCATAACAAATTATTTAAATTATGTTTTAAATAAAAATAATTTGAAGAATTTCCTTGTTTGTCAAATTTATTTATATTTTTTGGGGAATTTCATCGAAAAGTAGGGCATATTGTTTTCCAAAAAATGAGAATGTCGGAAAAAGTTGTCAGAAAATTAGAAAATTTTACGACGACGTGAGGGAGCTCAACGACGTGTTCCTTTCCATTTTTCTATATAACATCGCAATCGATTGCGACGTCGCGATGTGAAGCGTCGTTGCGTTGTAGATAGACATTCAAATTAAGTGGATGAATATTTGAGACCTATTCTCTGTGATACAAACATTCTTTTAGAAGAGCTGTGCGAAAATACACTTTATGATTGGTTCAGAATTTTTTCAAAAATAAAATAGAACTTTTATGTGCATGTAATATTGATTTATATTTATCAAAAGCTTTACAAGTATCAAGGAAGTTCTCCTTAAAAACCCAAAGAAGCCCATTTTGCAAAACTGTTTAAACAAATGGTGGATATTTTTATTGATGCAGTTTATTTTATGCTTATACATATATAGTGAATAACTACAAATACAGAATACACTTTTTGTATTTTTATTGTTTTATACAGTTATGGCGTGATTCTGTATCTTTCAACGGAAACGTTTACACCCGTTTTGCTTTGTTTTTCGTAAAACAGCTGATCGAAATGCTGCTCAACGTACGCCGACGGTTCTTATTTATTTTGAAGCGGCAATCGCCGTTCCTTCCAATTTACCACAACACTTTCCACGCTGTTTGTGTGTTTGCCCTGGAAAAGGGAATTCAGTATCTTCTAAGAATGGAAACGCCGCCGTGTTTCTTTGTCAAATCGAACGTACAGAAAAAAGCAAACGGTTGCCTGCGATCAGAGCAGAAGGTGTGTTGTTTTTTGTTATATTTGTTGATGCGGCATATCCAGTACACTGCCATTGCTCCTAATTTCCCTGTTCCGAACTTGGCACCAAGTGTTCGGATTTGAATCCTCCTCTTCCGAGCTACTCGACGACGAAAATTCTTCAAAGTTCATTATGCCTTTATCAATTTTTATTTTCAAATATTATCAATTTTTTATTATTTATTTTCAATTATTATCAATTTATTTTCAATACATCACTTTTTTTAACTATTTAAGCATATTATAATTTATAACATTCACGATGCTTGTAATGACGCGAGAAAAAGAGATCACAAAACAACATTAGTGAACGCATACAATTACTTATAAGACGAAAAGAGCAAACTGTCTGTATAACATAAACGAGTGTAGAATATGTATGCAAAGCCAACCGTTCGGTCGTTGAATTAGCCTGGAAAGTTGAAGGAAACCGAGTTCGCTCAACGAAATCCATTGGAAAAGCTAGTGAATAGAAATTTAAGAACACGGCGTTTGGTTGGGACCGTTCACTGACGTTTCCGTTGAAAGATACAGAATGACCCCATTATTGTTTTATAAAATGTTTGTATTTTTATGGTTTTATACGGTAACTCCAACAAAAACAACAGTTCTGGTCGGTCACGTATGTTTTCGGAGGTTTGAAAGTTGGAAATTCCGAAAGTATATCTCTTAAATTATACAAGATTATACTGCTTATTTTTCGCAATTTTCTTTCTGAAAAAAAAAACCGGCCAACGAAAATTGACCGTATTTCCTCTAAAAACATGTGATGCTATTCACAATAGCGAATATTCCATATATCACAGAATAAATAGTATACAGAAGTTGCATCTCGTACACAGCAAATTTTGTTCTAGGGTTCCAATATTGGCACCCTATTCGGCATAGGTTGAGGACGCTGGCGCAGCTCCGATTTTGTTGTTGTTTTTTCCGTTATTGTTATTTTCCACGGAGACTCCAACAACAACATCATTTTTCCCGCGCTCGTCTGGTTTCAGAGGTATAGTAGTTTAAAGTTGGAAAATTTCGGAGCTATATCTCCGAAACTATAAGAGATACCTACATATTATGGGCATGCTTGAAAGGGTATTCAAATTATCTTTCAGTTATGTAAGGCAATATGTTATCGAAAATCTATTACTTTTCAAGAAAATTGAAATTTTACATTTTTTTTATACTTTGTTTTCATTGATTAATTTTTTAGTGAATAAAATGTGTTATTAACCTATATACTTATCTCAATATTAAAAGAGTAGAGTCTCTTACCTTTCGTTAGATATATTTATCATCAGAATCGCTGCAGGATTGCGCTGCTTTAGGAGCAAATGCATTTTAAATCTGAAAAAATTAAATATCTTTTTTTATTAATTTATTTTTTATAAAGTTTATGAAAAATCGCGCGAAAAAAACTTTATGAGAAATGAAAAATTTTTATGAAAAATCGCGCGATTACAGATTGTAACCGTTTCACGTAAATTGTATTAACGTTATTTTTCAAATTCAGAGAAGTTAATAGTGTTGTGTAGTTACGTGTTTGTGAGTTCTAAAATTAATTTTCTCCTAAAATCCCGCACAGATCCTGATTATAAATATATCTAAAAAAAGGTAAAATACTCTACTCTTTTAATATAGAGATAAGTATGTAGGTTAATAACACATTTTATTTAGTCAAAAATTAATCAATGAAAACAAAGTATAAAAAAAATCTCAAATTTCAATTTGCTTGAAAAGTAATAGATTTTGGATAACATATTGCCTGACATAACAGAAAGATAATTTGAATACCTTTTCAACCATGCCCATAATATGTAGGTATCTCTTATAGTTTCAGAGATATAGGTCCGAAATTTTCCAACTTTAAAGGACTATAACTCCGAAACCAGACGAGCGCGAGTAAAATGATGTTGTTGTTGGAGTCTCCGTAGAAAACAACAAAAACAGAAAAAACAACAACAAAATCGGAGCTGCCCTAGCGTCCTCAACCAATGCCACCTATTGAAAAGAGACAAATCGTGCAATCGTTTTTCTCTCGGCTATTCACATATTATATATTCTATTCACATACTATTTATTCTGTGCATATATTTAACTTTCACAATATGATGTATTTACAGTTGTACATTATTGGTGAACAAGGTTAACATATTAAATAAAATTAGGAGCAGATAGTACGCCTACATTATACTTAACAAAAGGAAAAAATAGTACCAAAAATCTAAAATTTAATTTTTCTCCAGATCTCAAACGGTTTTCAACAAAATATTTTTTACATAAATGAATGATAATTCGATTAGCTTTCCAAAGTTTCGTAAAGTTTGGGAGATATAGGCGTGAACTTTTCAAAGAGATATAACTGCGGAACTAGATGAGAGCAATAAAAATTGTTATTTCTGTGGTCAGGATCGACAAGCGTCCTATTTAATCCTAAAATTAATAGCCTCTTCATAAGTATATTACAAATTATACTGATTTATTTATTACTTTTACAAATTATTACTTAAGATCATTTAATTAACAAATATATTTTCCATATATGATGCTTTAATAAAACTCATTCTTTAATATGTAGTCAACTACAGATGATCAGACTAACAATTAATTTACGTTCAGAAAAACAAACCCATTTATTTTTAATTTTACTTGTCCAGAAATCGCTTATCTTGGAACTTCATGAACTATGGTGAACTTGTAGGAACTTGACAGATCTGAAAAACTTTATGAAACATAGCTTACTTGACGTAGTCTTTACTTGACGTTTACTAGATTGTAAATTGAATGAATTTTTGAGATTTCGATGATGAGGAAAATCACTTTCATAATAACACCTGCATATATTATTAATACGAAAACTGTTGGAAACACTATAAGGCGCTTGAATTCCTCCAAGGTTGTAAGAAAATTGATTTCGTAAACTAAAAGCTATCGTTACCATGCCTCCATAAACCTAAACACACCCACCGTATGTAAACAACTATTCATCGTTATTAGAATGTATATCTGCAGTTTGCCAAATCACTGCAATCATTAATTTTTAAAATAAGTGCCAGGATGTGTTTCGTTAATCAATTGCTCACGATACTTGACCTTTACTTGCGGCTTACTCAAGTGGTTTCTCCATACATTCATTCGGCTATGTGAATTGGAACGACTTTGGTATGGTGCTGCAGCATGTGCTAGTTGATCCAAGCAGGTTGAACGATCTCTGCGGCAATCGATCGAAGAATCTGGCAATACATATGCTACTACGTGCAATGGACGAAGCTGTAGAATACTGCATCGATGAGGAGTTCAAACGACTTCCAGAGCGTGCTGTCAGCGTATAATCCGCGAAAAGCACATTAAGTCGCGATGTCATCCAGATTTTGCAGCGCTGTGTGTGTGGACAGAGTGTGATGCAAATTTGGAGCTACAAGCGATTAATGTTCGCCATCGAACGGTTAAGTGCCGAACAATATGATCCTGATAATTTGGCACACGAACAAAAGCTGGAACTGTGGGCGCATCTGATGCCAGAGGACCCGCTTATAGGACGAATAACGAAACAATGGCAAAATATCGGATTTCAGGTTATTATGAAAACACGTTATTGTTCAAATCAGTATCTAATTAGAGTTATGCTCAACAGAGTGACGATCCGAAAACGGACTTTCATGGCATGGGTCTGCTGGGACTGGAGAATCTCTTGTATTTTGCTAAAGAGAACAGCGATGCAGCAAAACATGTATTGCTACACTCTATGCATCCAACGTTGGGTACACCTCCGCCATTGTAGGAATAAATCTTACTTCGATTGCTGCAGTCGGGAAAGGCTAAAACTCATTGCTACAATATTGCCGCCGTCACCAAGAAACCGTTGACTGTAGAACATTTTCATAAATTTTACTGCTACTTGCTGTTGGAATTCGATCGCTGCTGGTATCGGAACCCAAAGACATTATGGATTTCCGTGAAATATATCAGAGTTTTGAGGACACTGTATCAAAAATACTGGAGTATGATTCAACTATTTTCCAAGCAAATCTAGTGGTAGATGTGATGTAATGTATTTTTAGCGGATACATAACTTAATTGGCACTAAGCAAATACATGATTATTGGTTTTATGCAGAGATCTCAATTTGATATCCTTTAAATAGAATTTAAGCTATTCATCACAATATTTTACGATTAATTTTAAAGTAATTCCGCAACAAAAAATATTGAGTTTTAAAGTGTTTTATTAAATTATAAAATATTAAACAGCAAATAAAAAATTTTAAATAAAAACTTAAATAAAACTTCTTTCCAATTTTAGTTCAGTGTACTTATTTTTTTCTTTTGAAATAATTTTCGATAATGAAAGTTTTAAAAAGTTTAGTGATGAATGAATCGATTTAATAATCGTTACTGTGTAATAGAAAAATTTGTTAAAAACCCATATGAATCCATTGGTTTTCTATGTAAGGAAATAAGTTAATTTTTAATATCGTTACCATTGCTTTTTTATTCGTTATTTCCGGCACATTCTTCTTTCCAGTCTGATACACCAGTTATCGAAGACGCTCGCGATGTGCGAGCTGACCTTACTGAGCGTGTCCGTCCTTTGAATGCCACACGAACCGGTGGGTGGTTCCTTGGAGTTGAATTTGCTATTTTCTGCTCTAGCCGACGGTCATTATAGGCCAAATACTTCTTCAGTTTTGCAATTCGTTCATTCTCAACTGCCAACGCGCTACTAATTTGGTTCTCTACTCTCACCAGCGCGCTGGTTTCCTTCTGCAGCTTTTTGGCCATAACTGCCAGAGTTTCGTAATAATATTTCAATATACGCGCATCCTGTTCGACCTGGAATTTCATAGACCTTTGAAAATCGCTGTATAATTCCTGGCTTTTCGCGAAGAACGTCGCCATTTCTGCAGGCATCTCTTTACAAATTTTGAATGAATTATATGGAACACTACAGATGGGGCAGTGCGGTTTGACACAGCTCTTACAGAGAACATGCTCACAAGATGAAAAGTAAAAACGGATGCTGTAGTCTTCTGTCTGCTGCACAAAGCATTTATTGCAAAATAGAGGATACATTCTCTTGCGCTTACTAATCAGTATTAAATTTGCTACAATTACAAATTTAGTGTCAAGGACAGACCTTCGCTCCTGTAGACTTCAAATGCAAATGCATTTTAGGGAAATCCCATTTTTGGAAATGGCAATTCATTTGCCTATTGCCGTGTTTACACGGGGGACACGTATAGATTGTATGCAAATGAACGTGTACCCCGTGTAAACGATGTCGTGGACACGGTCCATGAATAATTCCAAACTTGCGATACGTGTCCCACGTGTAAACACGGCATATAATTACACGGCATAGTTCAATGAAGTTCAATGAATTTACCCTTAGATAGGGCCATCAGGAACGAAAGTGGCTGGTTTTTATCGGGGGCTGGTCAGCCATCTTGGATTTATGACCGTTTGAAGGACAAATTAATGGTTTAATGAAAGTCATTTATCTCATAAACTAAGAGAGCTAGCGGAACTAGTGACGTACTGTTGGAAAGGTATTTTTAATGCGTTTCATTTATGTAATACACATTTTTGTCCATAACATGGCTGTGAAGGAATTATATTGATTTTTAGAAAAATGTGACAAGTTGACCTTGAAACAACAATTTATTTCTTCCAAACGGACACATTAAGGTATAAAACAAATTACAGTTATGGAAAGCTTGTTCTTTCAACAAACAAACACTTGTTTGTTTAGAGAAAAGTAAAGCTAAAGTAATGTAATACAATAGTAAGTATAACATATTATATACCATTTTAAAGGTAGAAGAACAAGCTTTCCATAACTGTAATTTATTTTATACCTATATGTGTCCGTTTGGAAGAAATAAATTGTTGTTTCAAGGTCAACTTGTCAAATTTTTTTAAAAATCAATATAACTCCTTCACAGCAATGTTATGGATAAAAATGTGTATTACATAAATGAAACGCATTAAAAATACCTCTCCAACAGTACTTCGTTTGTTCCGTTAGCTTACTTAGTTTATGAAATAAGTGCCTTTTATTAGTACCATTTATTTGATCTTCAAACGGTCATAAATCCAAGTTGGCTGACCAGCCCCCGAAAAAACATGGCCACTTCCGGTTATAACGGTCTCAAATAACGGTAAAAAAAAAGAAAAAAAATCTGAGCTTGGCAGCTGATCTGCATTTGTTCCAAGAATTATATTATCTACGAATAATAATAACTATAATATTAATAATTATAACTGTGTAACCACAACGCAACGATGCGACGTCGCAAACAATCAAAAATAATAGCAAACAATAACGATTTGACTCTCTCGAAATCTTCGAATGAGTCGCATCTGTCATCATAAATTATTTACATTATGTTTTAAATAAAAATAATTTGAAGAATTTCCTTGTTTGTCAGATTTATTTATATTTTTTGGGGAATTTGAGGAATTTCATCGAAAAGTAGGGCATACTGTTTCCCAAAAAATGAGAATGTCGGAAAAAGTTGTCAGAAAATTAGAAAATTTTACGACGACGTAAGAGAGCTCAACGACGTGTTCCTTTCCATTTTTCTATAGGAACACTATATAGGAATCTATCGATTGCGACGTCGCGATGTGACGCGTCGTTGCATTGTGGATAGACAGTCAAATTAAGTGGATGAATATTTGAGACCTATTGGTGGGTGTCACATTGGACATCTTGAGGCCGCCTCAGAAAAAGCCGTTTACGTTGCACCCTGTCACACTACAAAAAATTGTACTCGTCCTCAAACTCGTGTACGTGCAAGCGGTTGAGATGTGTTTGTAAGCGCTTTCATTTCAACGAAAGCACTGTGCGCAGTGATTTATTTGACGTGTCAGTAGCATCAGATATGTTGTACTTTACGTACCCTCTGTCTAACCTACCGTATATTCCACCTGCATGAGTTCGCATTATTCGAATGTAAAGTAATGTTGTGATGACCTTCAACTATTTTTTACCTGTTCGCCAGCCTCCTTTCTTAAAGGAATTTCCATGTTGCTAAATAAACATGTTTTAAAGGTTGACAGAAAGACAGCAAGAGAAATTGCAACCTTTCTATACATCTTTGTTTTTATTTATAATTCTAAGAAATGTATCCTTTCTTTCCAGAATATTCTTTTGGATCAATTGATCAATATTTTGAGTAATTTTTTTAAATAAGAATGCGGAATATTTTCATATTTAAGAAATAAATTTCTAGAGCTAATAATAGTAATAATAATAATAATTACATAATACAATAAAACTCTAAAAAAAAGTAAGAAAAACATGAAACCAGTTTTTCCATTCCATACATTATTTATTTCTACCGGCATGCATGTTTTCTTAAGCGAAGCCCTTGCTGTGGCCGCTACGCATAACAAAACAGAAATGAGAAGCAGAGATAATGAGATAGGAAACTTCTAAAAAATGCAACTCTGGTTGTCAAATCGTGTGTTCGTGGTTTTGAAATTGTATTGTAGTATTTGTGAAAACTCGATAATTGATGACGTTTTAGCTCAGAAACTCACCCCTTTAAGACCCAAACAATTGAATTTTTTTCCTTACAGACCCAAACAAACTGTTCAGTTTATTAATTTATACACCACGTTTGACATTTGTCAGAACCTTTTGTTTTGAGATGCCAATATGCTTATATTATCAAATCAATGAATGAGCTTATGAAAGTCAGATATTTGCAAATAATATCTAATAATAATTACAATCGAGTAATAACTTCAATTTGCAATTTGGAATGTAGAATGGTGAAGTTATATGTATATTGAATGTACTATAGGATATACATATTTTCATATAAATATTATGTGTTTAGTTTCATTTAAATATTTTGTGCGAAATTAAGTGCGAAAAGGCAAATATTTTGTTCAACTTTTAATCAAACGTTTTAATAAACATTACTTTTAATCGAAATTTAAAATATGTCTTTTATTATTTAACTCAAGTACAACAAATTAGGTTTGATTACTGAGAAAAGAATTTTCTTAAGTTCTGGAATATTATAATAGAAAATTGAAATAAGTTATACACATATTGTATATTGCTTTGTTTTACAAATTTGTAAACATAATTGTTTTACTTAATTTGCACTTTAAATCTCAATAGTTACCAAAAATGCTTGTTAAAAAAATTTAGAAATATATAACCTACAAAACACAATATTAAAAGCAAATAGATTGTTAAATTTGTGCAAATATATAGGCAAATGAAAGTAGGTGTTGGCATATCTACATATTTAATTCACCTCATTATTAAATTCGGTTTTCTGGTTTGCAAACTTTAAAGTTTTTTGCTCACTTTGGTACTTAAGTACTGCTGCTAGTGTACTACGATTTAACCAAAAAGTTGTTTTTTTAGTTGAAAGATACACTAGTACGTTCATATATGCATAATTTATTAACCATTATTGTAATTAAGCTTTCCTTTTCATGTTATTAACAAATTTTTCATTTTATTTAAGTACACTTTTTCCTACTTCCCCTTTTACACAACTTCGTACTTCTATAATTTCTTTTGGTAATATGAACAGAAACGCTGTTTCGTGACGTCATTAAAAATTTTCACCTCAACTGAATTTTTCAATTCAATCGGGATACAATTTTACAATATTTTCCTATAAATAATAATTCTGACTTCTTTTTTCGCCTACTTGTATCTACTATATGTACGATGTATCTATTATAAAAGGTTTATAAATTTGTTTGTATTGTATGTATTTTAAATATGTATTTACTTCGATAACCATACGATACATCATAAACAATATTATTTATTATTTTAGCTAATATAAATTAATGAATATTTCTTTCAGTCTTTTCAAACTCCTCACCTTTGTCTAGCATTTGGAGCTGGTGTTGGTGTTTGTGCTGACATTATGTTTGCATCGAGACTTTGCGATTTGCGATGGTGAATTGCAGAGCTGTTGTTGATGGTACATGGTGCTATTTGCTGCTGTTGTTGTTGTGCTTGTTGTGAACATTTTGTGCTGTTATTGTTGTTGTAGTTCTTGAACTGCGCCATTATTAAACACTCCACGAATCGCTACGTCTGCAGTAGGTCGACCACTATAAATTTAGATTTAGTTTAGCTTAATTTAGTTAATTTAAATTTAATTATTTATTTAAGTAATTATTAAAATAAACTGTAAAATACTTCGTTAATATCTGTGAACGCTCCTTGCATCCTGTAATACGTTGTGAGCCACCGCTCCATGTATCTTGAGGTGGAATTTGTTGTGTACCATGTTGCTTTTGTGATTGAGAAGAGGCTTCATTATTTGTTGATGATGAATGCAAATGAACGGGCAAACTTTGTAGCAATTGACTGGGACAACAGCCAGATCTATGAAAAGTCCAGAAGTTTACATAAATATTTTGTAATTGCAATTATTATTGTAAGATTAAAGTAAGTTTCACTTTTTCTACTCCTCAAATCTTAACTCACATGTACCGAATGATTACTAACAGAAGGAAAAGACATACGTAGTTAAATGAAATCTGATAAAATTTCAGACAATTACCTATTTTTTAATTATGCATGTGGAACTATTATATTGTTATTTTCCTTTAGTAAAAACTCTAACTCCATATTAAATGAACTCTTCTTTCGGAACCGTAGCAGTACATCTTGCAGTGGACCTTTGCATTGAATTTACTTCTGCTTGTCATTGTGGCTTTAGTTGTCCTACCAAAACTTCCAGCAACTTTACACGGTACCAATAGATTGTTTGTACTGGCCTGATGTCACTGATAATTGGACTTCACTCATTTGTGAAGAGTATTTTGCACAGGCCCGGACACACGCGGATTCTCCTCCAGTACTTTTCAATAGCGATGTTGATAGCTATTCGATTGCAGATACGCTGCCGTAGATCTGCTTCCATACCACGCACACACATTTATATACGATTTATTTTAATATATATTTATTTAATACGCTTATTAATTGAATTTAATTCAAGAAACAAAAATTATTGCCCGATTCCTCCAAAAACTTTCTGTAAATAAACGAAACGTCATTTAAAATGTCATAAAACCATGACGTCGTATGGTGAATAACACGTACACTATACGTGTAGCAAATATTCATTTTATTTTGACACATTTTTTGGCGGGAAAAGAGTTTCCCATCTCATTATCTCTGATGAGAAGGCAACAGATAAGAAAAATTTTCTGACCGTGCTTCGAGTTGGTATACATGTGTTAGTGTTTGATGCTCGTGAGACAGCCAAAATTTTAGCGCTAACATTGAGGCGAACGTGGATCGAAAGCTGTTCCACTTTTTGCTATCAACCAATCAGAGCGTGTGAGTCTGGCGCATAGATGCCCAGTGTGACAGTCACCATTCTCTGTGATACATACATTCCAAAGACTACAAGACTGGAAACTCCTCTTATTTCGTGAGAGAGCTCAAAAAAATGTCCGTCCGCGTGTTCACATACAGTGTATGTGAATTTTATGGTGAAATTGCCGACTTGTTACAAGCTAAAACAGGCTATCACAAAGCATGATATCTGAAAAGGTAAACCGTTTTGCTTTGTTACCACACCACCACAAAATGATGGGGTGAGTTAGTGGCAGGGATACCAATGACACAGCTTTATTACTAATTATTTTTTTGGTTTTTAAGTAAACATTAATAGAAAAACTACTTTCCATTTATAAGTTCTAGAGGTTTTGACGATTTCTAAGCTGTTTGGAAATATTAAAAAGTAATGTAAACTTATTTATTTTTGTAATTTTTCATTTCTCTTTTATTTAAATTAAAATGTGTTAACACAAATAAATTTACAATTCATTTATTTAAATTAAAATTAATTAAACATAAACAAATTCTCAATTCATGCATTTAAAATTAAATTCGTTTAAATTAAAAACCAAAAGAACTAAAGTCACAATTCAGTAAATATTAAACTAAATCAAAGATCAATATTCAACAAAACATGTTGAATACGTTGGCATCTCTTTCGGCTAAAAATACGCGTGGTAGGTTAAAAACAGCTGACTAAATTTGTGAAATGAGTAAATTTTATGAATTTTAACTTCGTTTTACTTGCAAAATATTCAATATTGTGCAACTATAAGACTTAGAAAGGTTTCATGTACATTTCTAGAAGCGTGCGTTGCTTTTCAAACTGGCTCCTTGGTCTTTTTTACGTATTTGAAAAATCATATTTCTGGCTTATTGCTGTGAAGAAGAACAAGAGTGGCATTCCTCTCTCAAAATATTTTGTAAACAAATTCCCGGACTGTCAAAATTTGTTCCCGAACTGTCAAAATTACATGCGTTTTGTTTTTGTAATCTACGACACCCAAGCCTGATTTCACCAACACATTCAAAGCGAAAAAAGAGTTTCCAGTCTTGTAGTCTTTGATACATTCTTTTAGAAGAGCTGCGCGAAAATACACCTTATGATTGGTTCAGAATTTGTTCCCAAATAAAATAGAACTTTTATGTGCATGTAATATTGATTTATAGGCTACATTCAAGGCAAGTCCGGTGTGATTGTTTTTATTTTTGTTGTTGCTGCTGTTATTGTTGTTGTTGTAGCTACCTACGAAAACAAACCCCGCCCCGCCCCCGTTTAGGAGTTATGAACCTTCAAAATTTGAAGCTTTTATGTCCTATATCTCCATAATCCCGGCACATATAGGAACGATATATACATCGTTGGAAAGGTAATTTTAATATCTTTAATTTATCGTTTTAGAGATTTTATGGAAAAACTTTTAGTTTCCCCGCAAATCGCATTTATTATTTTTACTACTATTTTTTATAGTATTTATTAATTTTTCCCAAATAAAGTTCTTCAAAAACCTGTATAAACGTTTGCATTTTAACAAAGTAGAGTCAAGAAGCTATTTACTGGTGTTTTTTTTATTGAAATCGGTTCACTAATTCGGGAGAAAACGAACATAAAAATTTTCCAAAACTACGTTTTTCTAATGATTATACTCTTTATTAAAATAACCAATCTGTCAAATGCTAAGATACCTCAACAAGAACTGTTAAATTTTGTTGTTGTTGTTTTTGTTGTTGAAATGAGCAATTTTTATAAAAAAAATCGCGCGATTTTTAGGTATCTTAGCATGTCAAATGCTAAGATACCTCAACAAGAACTGTTAAGTTGCAAAATTTCGGAGCTATATCTCCGAAACTATAAGAGATACCTACATATTATGGACATGCTTGAAAGGGTATTCAAATTATCTTTTAGTTATGTAAGGCAATATGTTATCGAAAATCTATTACTTTTCAAGAAAATTGAAATTTTACATTTTTTTTATACTTTGTTTTCAATGATTAATTTTTTAGTGAATAAAATGTGTTATTAACCTATATACTTATCTCAATATTAAAAGAGTAGAGTCTCTTACCTTTCGTTAGATATATTTATCATCAGAATCGCTGCAGGATTTTAGGAGCAAATGCATTTTAAATCTGAAAAAATTAAATATCTTTTTTTATTAATTTATTTTTTATAAAGTTTATGAAAAATCGCGCGAAAAAACTTTATGAGAAATGAAAAATTTTTATGAAAAATCGCGCGATTGACAGATTGTAACCGTTTCACGTAAATTGTATTAACGTTATTATTCAAACTCAGAGAAGTTAATAGTGTTGTGTACTTACGTGTTTGTGATTTCTATAATTAATTTTCTCCTAAAATCCCGCACAGATCCTGATTATAAATATATCTAAAAAAAGGTAAAATACTCTACTCTTTTAACATAGAGATAAGTATGTAGGTTAATAACACATTTTATTTAGTCAAAAATTAATCAATGAAAACAAAGTATAAAAAAAAATCTCAAATTTCAATTTGCTTGAAAAGTAATAGATTTTGGATAACATATTAGATAACATATAACAGAAAGATAATTTGAATACCTTTTCAACCATGCCCATAATATGTAGGTATCTCTTATAGTTTCGGAGATATAGGTCCGAAATTTTCCAACTTTAAAGGACTATAACTCCGAAACCAGACGAGCGCGGGTAAAATGATGTTGTTGTTGGAGTCTCCGTGGAAAACAACAAAAACAGAAAAAACAACAACAAAATCGGAGCTGCCCTAACGTCCTCAACCTATGCCACCTATTGAAAAGAGACAAATCGTGCAATCGTTTTTCTCTCGGCTATTCACATATTATTTATTCTACTATTTATTCTGTGCATATATTTAACTTTAACAATATGAAGTATTTACAGTTGTACATTATTGCTGAACAAGGTTAACATATTAAATAAAATTAGGAGCAGATAGGACGCCCTACATTATACTTAACAAAAGGAAAAAATAGTACTAAAAATCTAAAATTTAATTTTTCTCCAGACCTCAAACGGTTTTCAACAAAATATTTTTTACATACATGAATGATAATTCGATTAGCTTTCCAAAGTTTCGTAAAGTTTGGGAGATATAGGTGTGAACTTTTCAAATTTCAAAGAGATATAACTGCGGAACTAGATGAGAGCAATAAAAATTGTTATTTCTGTGGTCAGGATCGACAAGCGTCCTATTTAATCCTAAAATTAATAGCCTCTTCATAAGTATATTACAAATTATACTGATTTATTTATGACTTTTACAAATTATTACTTAAGATCATTTAATTAAGAAATATATTTTCCATATATGCTGCTTTAATAAAACTCATTCTTTAATATGTAGTCAACTATAGATGATCAGACTAACAATTAATTTACGTTCAGAAAAACAAACCCAATTATTTTTAATTTTACTTGTCCAGAAATCGCTTATCTTGGAACTTCATGAACTACGGTGAACTTGTAGGAACTTGACAGATCTGAAAAACTTTATGAAACATAGATACTTACGTTTACTAGATTGTAAATTGAATGAATTTTTGAGATTTCGATGATGAGGAAAATCACTTTCATAATAACACCTGCATATATTATTAATACGAAAACTGTTGGAAACACTATAAGGCGCTTGAATTCCTCCAAGGTTGTAAGGAAATTGATTTCGTAAACTAAAAGCTATCGTTACCATGCCTCCATAAACCTAAACACACCCACCGTATGTAAACAACCATTCATCGTTATTAGAATGTCTATCTGCAGTTTGCCAAATCACTGCAATCATTAATTTTTAAAATAAGTGCCAGGATGTGTTTCGTTAATCAATTGCTCACGATACTTTACCTTTACTTGCGGCTTACTCAAGTTTCTCCATACATTCATTCGGCTATGTGAATTGCAACGACTTTGGTATGGTGCTGCAGCATGTGCTAGTTGATCCAAGCAGGTTGAACGATCTCTGCGGCAATCGATCGAAGAATCTGGCAATACATATGCTACTACGTGCAATGGACGAAGCTGTAGAATACTGCATCGATGAGGAGTTCAAACGACTTCCAGAGCGTGCTGTCAGCGTATAATCCGCGAAAAGCACATTAAGTCGCGATGTCATCCATATTTTGCAGCCATCTTTGGACAGAGTGTGATGCAAATTTGGAGCTACAAGCGATTAATGTTCGCCATCGAAAGGTTACGTGCCGAACAATATGATCCTGATAATTTGGCACACGAACAAAAGCTGGAACTGTGGGCGCATCTGATGCCAGAGGACCCGCTTATAGGACGAATAACGAAACAATGGCAAAATATCGGATTTCAGGTTATTATGAAAACACGTTATTGTTCAAATCAGTATCTAATTAGAGTTATGCTCAACAGAGTGACGATCCGAAAACGGACTTTCGTGGCATGGGTCTGCTGAGACTGGAGAATCTCTTGTATTTTGCTAAAGAGAACAGCAATGCAGCAAAACATGTATTGCTACACTCTATGCATCCAACGTTGGGTACACCTCCGCCATTGTAGGAATAAATCTTACTTCGATTGTTGCAGTCGGGAAGAGCTAAAACTCATTGCTACAATATTGCCGCCGTCACCAAGAAACCGTTGACTGTAGAACATTTTCATAAATGTTACTGCTACTTGCTGTTGGAATTCGATCGCTGCTGGTATCGGAACCCAAAGACAGTATGGATTTCCGTGAAATATATCAGAGATTTGAGGACACTGTATCAAAAATACTCGAGTATGATTCAACTATTTTCGAAGCAAATCTAGTGGTAGATGTGATGTAATGTATTTTTAGCGGATACATAACTTAATTGGCACTAAGCAAATACATGATTATTGGTTTTATGCAGAGATCTCAATTTGATATCCTTTAAGTAGAATTTAAGCTATTCATCACAATATTTTACGATTAATTTTAAAGTAATTCCGCAACAAAAAATATTGAGTTTTAAAGTGTTTTATTAAATTATAAAATATTAAACAGCAAATAAAAAATTTTAAATAAAAACTTAAATAAACTTCTTTCCAATTTTAGTTCAGTGTACTTATTTTTTTCTTTTGAAATAATTCTCGATAATGAAAGTTTTAAAAAATTTAGTGATGAATGAATCGATTTAATAATCGTTACTGTGTAATAGAAAAATTTGTTAAAAACCCATATGAATCCATTGGGTTTTCTATGTAAGGAAATAAGTTAATTTTTAAAATCGTTACCATCGCTTTTCTATTCGTTATTTCCGGCACCTTCTTCTTTCCAGTCTGATACACTTAATGTTGGCGTTCCTCCTCGAAACCAGTTATCGAAGACGCTCGCGATGTTGGAGCTGACCTTACTAAGCGTGCCCGTTCTTTGAATGCCGCACGAACCGGTGGGTGGTTCCTTGGAGTTGAATTTGCTATTTTCTGCTCTAGCCGGAACTTCTTCAAGGCCAAGTACTTCTTCAGTTTTGCAAGACGTTGATTCGCAAGTGACAACGCGCTACTAACTTGTTTATGTACTTTCACCAGCGCGCTGCATTCCTTCTGCAGCTTTTTGACCATAGCTGGCACAGTTTCGTAATGATGTTTGAACATACGCGCATCCTGTTTGATCTGGAATTTCATAGACCGTTGAAAATCTCTGTATAATTCCGGGCTTTTCACGAAGAACATCGCCATTTCTGCAGGCATCGTTTTACAAATTCTTATTGAATTATATGGAAGACTACAGATGGGGCAGTGCGGTTTGACACAGCTCTTACAGAGAACATGTTCACAAGATGAAAAGTAAAAACGGATAATGGAGACTTTTGTCTGCTGCACAAAGCATTTATTGCAAAATAGAGGATACATTCTGTTATGTCTTACTAACCACTATTAAATTTGCTACAATTACAAAATTAGTGTCAAGGACAGACCTTCACTCCTGTAGACTTCAAATGCAAATGCAATTTAGGGAAATCCCATTTTTTAAAATGGCAATTCATTTGCCTATCAAGGTTTATAGAATAAAAGGTTGCGCCAGTAAACAAAGAAAAGTGGTCTCGTTCTGCGCATCTCTGTCAATATGTATTTCTGAAATCAGTAGGGTCACAACACACGGTACAAATGCCAAACTTGAAAAGTGGCATGAAGAAGAGTTAGAATAGGTTAAATGTTACTCGAACGCTTCGATTATGTTGTTGCTTTTTTATTGTTGTAGTTTTATACGGTACTTCACTTCATTATTCATTATTGGAATAATAATTCACACAATAATTCACTCCAAACATTCACATTAAAAATTATTGCTATAACCAGCGTGCAGGCGCTTTGAAACAAAATTTCGATACAAATACTGGCTTAAATAGGTTTTACATAACAATGACACAAGGTGTTTTTGTTGTTGTTTTTGGTGCTGACCCCAACAACAACACCAAAAAGCGGTGGAAACTTCCGGTTCCGGTTTTACAGCCCTTTGAAATCTGAAATTTAAATGGTTATATCTCCTAAACTATACCAGATATCGGATTGGCATAGGTACTGTTAGAAAGATATTAAGAATGCCCTCCATATATATACTATAAGATTTCATCCAAAACCTTACAGTTTTCGACAAAAACGCAATTTAAGATTTTTAGTACTTTTTTTCTCAGCTCCTTAATTTTTTCCGAAGTAAAATGCCTAATTAAGACATATAATTGTTCAAATAATAAGAAAGCAGGTATCCTTAGCTATCTTTTGAAATTCATTTGACAATAATCGGTGCAGAATTTTAGGAGAAAACGCCTAAAAATGAAAAAAATCAATTCTAGGCGTTTTCTTTTAAAATGAAAAATTTTTATGAAAAATCGCGCGAATTTTATAGTAGTGTTCGGATGTATAGAAGAAGTAGAATTAAAAAAAGCGCTTACATATTTACGTCATAGCGACCTTTAAATTGCGTTTTCTCCCAAATACCTTCACCGATCATGGTCAAATAAATTTCTAAAGATAGGTAAGGATCCCTGCTTTCTTATTATTGGAATAATTATATGTCTTAATTAGGCATTTTACTTAGAAAAAAAAGAAGAAGTTTAGAAAACAGTACTAAAAATCTTAAATTGCGTTTTTCTCGAAAACTATAAGGTTTTCGACAAAATATTGTATAATATAAATGGAGGGTATTAATATCTTTCTAACAGTACCGATTCCAATCCGATATCTGCTATAGTTTAGGAGATATCGGCAGTTTAATTTCAGATTTCAAAGGGCTGTAAAACCGGAACCGGAAGTTGCCACCCCTTTTTTTGGTTTTTGTTTGGGTCAGCAACAAAAACAACAACACCGTGTGTCATTGTTATGTAAAACCTATCTGTTCCGGAATTTGCAAAATTTTTGATTATTCCATATCTTCCTGAAAAAGTACACAAATAACTTTTATTTTTTCAAATACTTTCCATTTCATACTTTATTTGAACTCTGTTTTTAATTAGATTACTAAGAACAACTGTGCATACTTTTTTGGCACATACACTACGACAGCCAAGACAAAAACTGAAAATATCACAGTCCCAATTTACATTTAAGACAAAATAACGTTTTGTATTGTGCAATTTACATTTGACACTATTTTATGCTTTTTTATACATGTATGATTTACATTGTAACAAATAGTTCACTCATCTTATGAACTCTGACATCAGCTGTCAAGCTCAAACATCGGTATAAATGCAAAATAGCGGGCTAGTTAAAGAGCGCTAGCGGGACATGCAACATTTGAGAGGTATCATATGGTGTATTCGAAGTATTTCATACTTTTCATATTTTATATTTATTTAACAAAAATGTACACTGAAAATGAAAGTCCAAAGTCTTTTATAGTACATACAATTACATATAAGCACGATCATTAAAGAAATTAAATTTTGAATACCTTTAAGTTATATAATACACTTTTTTGCGCTTAACATTACGATAAGGCGTTATAGTAACTTCTGCAAACACATGTCCATTTATCTTTGAAACAAAATATATCTCCTGCGAAAAAGATACATTAAGCTATAAAGCAAGTTATATTATTGAAAAGGTGGTTCTTTTACCTTTAAAACGGTATATAACATGTTATATTTACTACTGTATAACATTACCTTAACCTTAATTAACATAAGCTTTACTCTTCTTTTTTTTGGTTTTTTTTTAAAACCCAACATTACAAAACCGTAATATAATTATATTATATTACTTTTTAATATTTCCAAACCGCTAACAAATCGGCAAAACCTATCTTAAGTACAATGTAGTTTTTCCATTAATGTTTATTTAAAAACCCAACCAAAAAATAATGTTGAATTCGGTATGCCTGCCATTAACTCACCTCATCATTTTGAGATGGTGTGCTAACAAACCAAAAGGGGTTACCTTTTCAGTTATCTTGCTTCGTAATAAATGTTTTAAGCTTGTTACAAGGAGACAATTTCATCATAAAACTCACATACATTGTACGTGAGCAATCGAAGGAACATTTTTTTGAGCTCGCTGATCTTTTACAAAAGCGGTCGGGGAACTTTTTTAATTATTACCCCAAAATATTTTTGTGTAAGTTGATATTACCCCATGGCGAAGAGCAAAAAAAAACGAAATCGCTTCTGTTTAGCATCTTTCATATTATAGACCCCATGATAATTTTGAAAAGAAAACAATAACTAAAAATTTAATTTAAACATCATTTACTCAATTTATCAATGTAATACCTAGTAATACATAACGGTAATAATAGTAATATATGTAATATACAGTTGAGGTACCGTCACAAATTATAATAATAATAATGGTGATACAAACAAAAATTAGAACTGAAAAAATTTAAAAAAAAGAATAACTGAAAACATTCTTCCTTCTCGTTTTGGAGAAATGTTCGATACAATTGCTTCAAAAGTGGGACTTTTTGATGAAAGAGCGATTTGAATACAGTCTTCAGCGTTTAATCGATTTCTGTTTTTCGTTTTTATGTTCATTAGAGTGGAAAAGCCTTGTTCGCACAAATATGTTGTTCCAAATGGCAACAATTTTTTAACCGCCTCTTCATGGGCAATTTGTAAAGCCTTTGCAGCTTTTGACATCCAAAAAGACGACAGATTTGGTTTACTCTCAAATTGAATACGTGCTTCAGTATTAGATCGAAGTTCAAGAATTGCTTCTGCCAAACCTGAAGGTTCTTCTGGTATCATAGCAATTTCACATTTAAAAGGATCTACAATCCAACAGTACGTGTATCAAGATCTGGAAAGTAATATGAAAACCGCTTTCTGAGTTTGATAAGATGTCTTACAATTGTATCCTTGATGTCAGCAAAAGTAATATTTTCGCAATCTTCCAAAAACAAAGCTAACCTTGAAAAGGAAGCTATCTTGTTCTGTTCTACTTTCTGTCTCCAATATTGCAGCTTTAATCCAAACGCTGACAGAATTTCTCTCGCTGAAATGATATTAATATTCTTTCCTTGCAATTCTTTGTTTAATATATTTATACTCTCAAAAATGTCCGCTAAATATGCGAGATATGCAACCCAGGAAAAGTTTTTAAACTTATCTGCGAGAATATTTTTTTGATCAACCATAAAAATACCGACTTCAGTTTTGAGAGTCTCGATTTAGTACATTTCCGCAAGAGAGCCACCTTACTTCTGTATAATAAAGTAGGTCCGTATATTCAGCTTCACCGTCCTGACATTCACGAAATAGCCGAGTGTTTAGTGCATGTCCCTTGATAAAATTTACAATCTTGATGACATCATGCATGACGGCTTCCAGGGTAGGTTCTAAATATTTGACCATAAGGGCCTGGCGATGGATCATACAGTGAGTAACTTCAATATTTGGGTTATTTTTTTTTACGAAAGCCGAAAAACCATTAATATGACCCAGCAAAGCTGGAGCTCCATCCAAAGATACAGAAATACAGTTTTCCCATTTTAAACTTTGCGCATTGAAGTATTCATTTACTGTATTGTAGACATCAATTCCACGTGATCTCAACTCGAGAGGAGAACAAAACAGCAATTCCTCTTCCAAATTATCTGCACCTTTGTAGCGAACATTTACCATTAGCTGTGAATTGCTACTAAAATCAGTTTACGAATTGCATGGAAATAATGTGAATTATTTTCGCGTCACTTGAATAGGTGCGCTTAAAAATAAAGCAAAAATGAGAAATTACACAAGCTTAAAAAATAATTTGACATTAGTATTTATTGAGGAAATATTTTTAATAATGTGTACATCCGCCTTTAGCTAAAATTACTTCAAAAACTCTATTCGGAAGCGATTCATACAGATTTGCTAGGTACTGTAAGGATATTTCCGACCATGCCGATTTTATTGCAGCAATCAAGGATTCGCGGTCGTCGAATTGTCGTCCAATTAGGCGTCTTTACTTAGTTGTTGTGACCATGTTTTGCCTTCCTTTCATGTTTTGGCCATAGTTCTCTTTGTTCCTCAAATAATTCCACACAACATGTGCACTTCTATTTTTTTTCTGCTATTTTTCGTCCTGGCAGAATTGATCCACATAGGCATCAATTTTTGCCTATTCTTCACACGTTAACGTTTTCCATCGGCCCATATTCTACAAAATTTAAAATTTGTAAAATGTAAAATCAAGAATTACTACACACTTTTTCGCAACTTAAATTAACCGCACGTGTTTTCAAAATAACTGCACCTATTCAAGTGACGCGGAAATAATTCACATTATTTCCATGCAATTCGTAAAAGAGCTCGCACTCAAATTAACGGTACTTTCTGAAGATTTTGCTCTATACACTCGGTTCTTTACTTGTTATATCTATACAAAAAATCTCAACTCAATCGTTTCTTCAAATTATTTTGAGCGCAAAGAGCTTAAATAGCTTTGTAAAATCGTGCACCTATTCATGTGAAGCGCAGTGTACAACACACTGTGGTTTCATTGTACCGTTGTCTTCTATTTGCGTAAAACCGTAATTAAGGAATTCGTCTTGGTATGTTCTTTTTCTATTTGCTGCCATCTTAAGGGAGACAGAAAATAATAGTTGTAAAATACTTGAATTAAATTTTCAAATTGCCGCTTACCTTCATCGATATATCGATGATTAATGATAAAATGGTGGTCTTGTCAGCAACTCAAGGCCCAACCATGCAAGGCATATGCATGCTATGCATGAAAAGAGAGAAACTACGAATACACTGAATCCCATTTGTGCACCCATACTATGCACATTAGGGTGGACCTTAGCTTTACTGGGCGAAAATTTTTTGCAGCATTCTTTTATGCCGCCTCGGGGGGTAAGGTCAGGGTATGCGGAACCAATAGCCTCTCCCTGGCAACTGCCATCCTCGCCTTCTCGTGGTGCCCCCTGTTTTCACCAAAGAGGCTCTGGCGACCGAGGGAGGGCGGTATAACCCAACAACCTGCACACTCTTTCTCCCCTTTCCAATATCTTCTACTTCCGCTATACCCTACTACCGCTACTCTATCTCTACTCTATTCTATCGTCTTTCTGGGTTTGGATCAAGGTGTCATACGACCCGTGCCGACGATCGACCAGGCTGAGGACCCAGACTTTAAAAATAGCTCAGTCGCTAACGGAGCGTACCGAATACCTGGCGACCTTCGGTACTAACCAGCGGACCTTTCCTTGTCCTACACTCGTGGGAACAAAATAGATACCAACAACAAAAACAACGACGATAACGGGGAGAGACGGGCGGTGACCGTCGGTGATGACCACCCCATCACCCACCTCACCAACCGGAGGGAATTAGATGGCGTCACTAACAGTGACAATCATCGAACTGCCCCGGCTGCACCAGGAGTCTCTGACGAAGACGACTGCAGCACCCGGCTAGTAGATCTGGTCATCGACGAGGCGGATGAGAGCGAGTGAGTGACTTTCGCTCAATCCAGCCAACTCACGATGATCGATCTGGAGGCTGAGGCTGCACTGTTGGAGGAGGCTCCTCTTAGCAGCACAACTAAGCAGGCGGCCAAGGTCCGGTCAAGGGAAGAGAAAGCCAAAAGGGCATACAAGCGCGCGAAGCAATCCCTTCGCAAGCTGTCCAAGGTAGACTCATCCACCTTGACCGACCGTCAACGGCACCTGCTGAGAGCCAACGAAAAGAAGGTGGCCAGGTTCGAAATAGCCAACGCCACCTCCTCTGAAGAGGGGGCGGAGCAGAAAGCAATTTCCATACCCACCCCCCCGACGCGGAAACTGCCATGCTTAGATGAGCAGCCCTCGACTTCAAAGAAGGCACATGCGGCCAGTCAAGGCATGGCATCCAAAACGGCAGAACCCTCCAAGGCCAAACCACACCCGCTACTCGCTTTAAGCAAAGCGTCCAAGTGGAATAGGTCCACCGAGGAGGGCTCAAACGAACCCAAGAAGGTCAGACGGTCAGCAAACTTCAAGGCCGAGGAGGAGCTGCAGGTGGCCATCGTCGACAGATCGAACCCAGACGGTAAGATCCAACCGGCGAACTGGCTACGTGTGGAGGCGAAGCTGCTGGCCGAGATGATTAAGGGGGACAGGAGCGACGAGGAAGTGGAATTTGAGGGGGCAGGGTGGCAGAGGGGGGTTAAGGTCGTCAGCTGCGGCAACAAGAAGTCCCTGGACTTATTGACCGCCGCAATTGCAGGCCTGGGCGAAGTCTGGCTAAAAGCCAGACTGGAAACCGTGCCAAGCTCTGCCCTACCACTGCGACCAGTAGTGGTCGTGTGGATCCCCCCTCCAGTTCCGGAATCGGGGGCGGCTATGCTAGGCCTCAACAGTAGGCAGAACCGTTCTCTAGGGGCACAGGACTGGGAGATAGTCTCGTCCAACGTCCCTAAGAACGGTGTTAGAAACTTCTGGCTGGCCGTCAGCCGAGAGTCCTTGGAGACGCTGAGGAAGCAGGGAGGCTTCATCAGATTCGGTTTCGGATCGTTGAAAGTCCGGGAGTCGACTGATGGAGGGGCGGGAGGGGGAGGTAGACCAAAGCCTCATGAAGGTGGTGCAAATTAATTTGCATCACTGCAAGGCGGCATCGGCCGACCTCCTCCTAGTCATGGAGAAGGAGGGTATCGACGTGACCCTAGTACAAGAACCCTGGGTGAGGGGTGACAGGGTTGCAGGACTAGTGTCAGGCCGATACCAGCTATTTGCAACGGACACCACAACGAAGGTAAGAACATGTATACTGGTAAGGAAAAATATTAACGCCTTTCTTTTCCCTCATTACAGCTCACCTGATCTCACGACGATAGTATGCGAGACCAAGCAAGATGGTTCGTTCCTGCTCTCGTCCGCATACTTTCCATACGAGGAACAAGAGTCCCCATCGCATCAAGTCCGAGAGCTAACAAACCTTGCCAACAAAAGCAAGTTGAGGTTGGTAATAGGATGCGATGCGAACGGTCATCACACTCAGTGGGGAAGCCAAGATATCAACAAAAGGGGTGAGTCAATCTTTGAGTTTATATTAAACTATGACCTTGTCATATGTAATAGGGGGGCACTTTTCGCAACAAGGACAGGTCAGAGGTGTTAGACATAACCCTGAAGAACGATTGGGACATTTCCACTGAGGGTTGGAGAGTATCCACTGAATGCTCATTCTCTGATCATTCCAGGATACTCTTCAACATCAAGACTACGAAACCACCAAAAGAACCCCCATTTCGAAACCCCAAGAAAACTGACTGGGCAAAGTTCGCAAGTCTTATCCCTGGGTCACTGTCTAAGGTCAACCCAGGCGAAGAAAACAAGAACACTGATTCCTTAGTCAGACTTCTCTCGGAAGGACTCCGCAGCGCCTTTAATATCTCATGTCCAATCAGCCGACCACGCAAAAAAGCTAAACCGGCCTGGTGGACCTCAGAGCTATCGGCGCTGCGGAAAACATCGAGATCGCTCTTCAACAGAGCAACCATAAGCGGCAAGGACTCAGACTGGGCTTTATACAAAGCCGTCTCAGAGCCTATAAAAGCAGAACCAGAGCGATCAAGAGGGATTCCTGGAGGGCATACTGCGAGTCAATATGCGCAGTCAACGAGACCGCAAGACTCCGCAAAGTGCTTTCTCGAGAAAGAGCAGTACCGAGCAGCATCCAGCGGTCGAACGGCTAGTGGACTCAATCCAGCCTCGAAACTCTGGAACTCCTGTGCATCACTCACTTTCCAGGTTGTACCGACAGAGCTACGGACGTGCCTTCAGCTATCCGGACGGCGGTCGACAACAACACTTACAACGAGTCACGAGGAGTAGTAAACGACATAGTAAACGCGGAAAGGATCTCTTGGGCGGTTGAATCCTTCCAGCCCTATAAAGCTGCGGGCCCAGATGGAATCATTCCGGCCATGCTTCAGAGATCCATATCCGCTATTTTACCAATGCTCGCCGATATATTTAAAGAATGCCTCACAAGGAGGTACATCCCAAAGGATTGGAGGGAAGTAAGGGTTCTATTCCTACCTAAGGCAGGCAGACCCTCCCACAGCTCCGCTAAGGACTTCAGACCCATCTCCCTCTCGTCATTCCTACTAAAGACTTTGGAGAGGCTGGTGGACCTGTTTATCAGAAACAAGATCACACACCGGCTGTGTCGGTCTCAACACGTCTATCTTAAGGGCAGGTCGGTTGAGAGCGCACTGTACTGTATGGTCGGCACAATTGAGACATTCTATTCTAGGGACATTCCTTGACATAGAGGGGGCATTCAACAATGTCAACCCGAGGGCGATCAGTGAAGCCCTGAAGTACTTTGAAGTACCCCGCACCATTAGTGACTGGATTGGTAACATGCTGGAAAGCAGAATTATCAATGCAGCCATGGGTGCAAGCAACTGTCGCAAAAACGTCACACGAGGAACACCTCAGGGGGGAGTTCTCTCCCCTCTGTTGTGGCTCATAGTGGTACACGAATTGCTAAGAGAATTTCAAGGTATGGGGATCAGGGCAACAGCATACGCCGACGATCTAGCCCTACTAATAACGGGGAAATTCCTCAGTACCATTAGCGAGCTAATGTCACAGGCACTTGGAAAAACTTCAAGGTGGGCAGACAAGAATGGCCTTAGCATCAATGCCTCAAAGACCGAGCTTGTCCTTTTCACTAGGAAGTATAAAATACCAGACTTTAGAAGACCAAGCCTGAATGGCCATATTCTTCCTCTGTCTGATGACGTGAGATATCTCGGCATAGTTCTAGACAACAAACTCTCCTGGAAAAAGAACATAGCCGAAAGGAGGAAAAAAGGACTGAACGCCCTATACACGTGCAAGAAGGCCATTGGTAGGACCTGGGGCCTGCCGCCGTACATTGCCCATTGGCTGTACACGGCGGTGGTCCGTCCAATCCTAACCTATGGTTGCCTGGTGTGGTGGACGGCAATCCAGCGAAAAATCAACCTCGAGCCTCTCTGTAATGTACAAAGATGCGCAACCATGAGTATCACCTCAGCGGCAAGAAGCACACTGCAGGCAGTGCCTCTAACTATGTCTTAGAGGAAAGGGTATCTGGAACAGATATAAATTTCTTTGTAGACAGTCAAGCTGCCATAAAAGCCCTAGGCTCGACGGAGATCAAATCAGAGATTGTCTTGAAATGCAGAAGGATACTGAGGGACCTAATGAGGACCCACATCGTCAGGACCTGCTGGGTCCCAGGCCACTCGAACATCGAAGGTAATGAGCGAGCAGACCTCCTGGCTAGAACGGGCTCCTCACTGGGGGCCGAAGAAGCAGACTCCTCTGTTAAGACACCTATCTCTAACCAGAAAAATTCAATAGACACCATAGTGGCAAACATAACCAACCACTCCTGGAAAACCATGCCGGACTGCGTTATCACTCGCTCACTATGGCCAGAGCTCAATCGGAGAAACTCTAAGACGATACTCTCAATGCCCAGAGAACAACTTAGGGTGATAGTAGGAGTGATCACAGGGCATTGCCCCATAGGGGCCATGGTGACCAGGTGGAAGCCTGGCACCAGAGTGGATCACTGCAGATGCTGCGACGACGTAGATGAGGAGGAGACTATCCACCACCTGCTCTGCCAATGCCCAGCCCTTGCATACCGTCGCCTCCGCAGTGTGGGGGCGGAGTACATCGAGAGGCTGACAAAGTTGGCAGGGCGTCCGGTGACTAGTCTCATAAAGCTCATCAAAAGCACCAGTCCAGCTTACACTCGACCATTACCCCACCTCCTTGGGGAGGCCAGGTCTGAGTAACTGACCGGAACATCGAGGTTCCCACAGAACCACTGGAGGGCACTCACAATGGGCCTATAAGGCCTAGGTGGAAGTGGCCGCTTCGCGGCCACACGCCCTGTTAACCTAACCTAACCTTTACGCCGCCTCCTAAAATTGTTCCATTGGGTCAAGAAATAATTTCTGTAAAATATGAAGTTAATCGGATAACAGAAAGACGTGGCACATTCATATGAAACTTGCAAAAAATGCGAAATTTGTATCAACGAAAAGGAATGAAGCAAACATTTTTAATAATGGTTAAATGTTCTTCATATTCAAGAATATGCATAATATTAGTGATACAGTATAGTTTTTTCAGCATAATAATTAACTAATACCTGGATTTTTTTAATTATAGATATTAAATTTTATGCATCTTATTGTGAGTTTCCTTTTTTTTTTATTTATACAGGATGTTTCGCAAAAGAGGAGACAAAAGGCTAGGGCATGTAGGTTGGGTCAAGACAAGAAAAAAATCGTATAGGAGGGGGGGGGTGATGGTCCCGTTTAGACGGCAGGGGCCATTTTCTAAAAACTCGTCTAAAAACCGGAAAAAAAATATTAAAAAATAACGGCGATATCTGGATCATTTTCGCTTATTGTGTTTGAAAGCCAAATATCAGCCCCTAATATCCTTTTTAAATTATGTTCCTACATCAAACAGTTTTTGAGAAAATTAATGTCAAAGTTAAAATTTGGAATAAAAATTCCAAAAAAAAAATGTTTGGTTGCAATTTTTTCGTTAAAATACGGTATTAAGATAAATTTTTGTCCGACCATAAAATTCTCTAATCAATTCTAGAGAGAAAGCTTCAAACCGGAAGGATCTATGTTTTGTACTTTCCAAGAAAAGTGAAAATTACGAAGCATACTTTCCTTTCAAATACCAATTTTTTAGCTACTTGTGTTTTATTACTGGTGCAAAAATATGGAAGAAGATCGCTCTGCGGAAGGAGTTTAGATCGTAATTTCCACTTTTCTCGGAAACTACAAAACATAGATCCCTCCGGTTTGAAGCATTCTCTCTAGAATTGATTAGAGAATTTTATGGTCTGAAAAATGTTTATACTTAATACCGTATTTAAGAGCAAATTGCGACCAAAAAATTAATTTTCTCAAAAACTGTTTGACGTAGGAACCTAATTTAAAAAGGATGTTAAGAAGCGGACATTTGGCTTTGAAAATTAGCAAGCAAAAGTTATCTTGATGTAACCATTATTATTTTGTGATATAAAATAAATATAGAAACGCAATTATTTCTATTTCAAAACTTTGTGGTCGATGTGCCACGTCTTCCCGATGTCAAACCGATCTGAAATTTTGTACAAATTACTTTTTCATGAAATAACACAAGTTTAGAGGGCGGCGTGGTAAAAATGTTAATGGTAATGGTAATGGTAATGGTCGAAAAATAAAGGCCCAACCATGTAATGCATATGCATGTGTTATATGACCCCTTGTGGTGTACTCTTCGGATACGGCTTCATTAATCGCCCCAGCTAGCTCTATTTTGCAGGGCGGAGTTGTTGACCCGTCAAGCCGTCCGCAGGGGTGTAACAAAAACTTAAAACTAAAACCTACGCTATTTCTCCATCCTTTTACCACTCACCCTCTGACGGTTCATCCCATTTACCCTCTCTTCCATGCCCCATTTCCTCCGCACCTCTTTAGAACACTCAGCAATTCATATTTTTAAAAATTTCTTTAATTTTACAAAACTTATAATCTATATACAAGGTGTTTTCCTTTCACATACGTTGACAACAAGATAAGTTTATACTGTTCATATATGTATATATAATTTTACTTCGTTTTACAAAAAATTAAATTTCTTTTTTTTCCTTTAGTTGTCGTTCAATAAAGGGTCACCTATAAGCCTAACTTTAAGGCGCTACTGTCGATTGGATATTCTGGAGGTGCAACTAGTCCTAAGGAGCTCCCTACAAACTATGGTAGTCTCACGGTTGGTAACCAATTCACCCACTATTCCCCGCGGTCCCCTTTATCCCGACACCTTTACACACCACCAATGTTTATGTATATATATAAATTTTTGCCAAAAAAAAAAGTTCGTATAAAGTTAACACTATTTCTTTTCTTTCTTATAATATAATAACGAAATATTGAATATGTAACATGCATGCAGAGAGAAACAATTGAAACATATAGAAAACCAGTAAGAAAGCTATATTCGGCCTGGCCGAATCTTAGATACCCTACACCTAAAAGTTTTAAAAAAAGTTCCGAAGCTAGGATGGGGCGGGGGTGGCGGTCCACTCTGGACGGCACAATGTGGGGGGCTGCAGTTGTGGAAATCATGTATTGACTTATTGCATTCTAGGCATTTTTGGGGCTTCAAATTGATTAACCGTCCCGGGGTCCATGAGACCTAGCTACGCCTCTGTATAAATAGTAGGCGTGGTCATTACCTTTTTCAAAACAAAATAACTAGCTTAGTTGTTTTATAATTGTGTTCATTTAAACTTTATTTCCGTGGTAATAAACTTTTTTTCATACTGCTATACTGTATATGTAGTGTAAAAGTGGGCGGACCGCACCCAGTTTTGATGTAATAATGTTTTTTTTTAAAACAAGTTGTTATCTAAAGTTTTATTCAGGAAGTTTATATATTTAACAATATAACACTCTTTTGCCTGTGTAACCTAAAAGTGGGCGGATCACGCCCATATTTGGCACATTCACGGATAATGCTAAACGGATAATCAAAAACGAACGCTGATATCACATTTTTAATAAAAAATAGGCGTGGCCGTGGACCGATTTTGCCCATTTTTAATACCAACCTGCCCACCCCATAAAACAATATATCTGCAAAGTTTCATCACGATATCTTCATTGGTTCTCCTGTGATCGTGATTTCAACAGACAGACAGACAGAAGACAGACAGACAGACAGACAGACAGACGGACGGACATGGCTAAATCGACTCAGGAGGTCACGCTGATCAAGAATATATATACTTTTCTATACCTATCGTCTCTAGTTCTATGCGTTACACATTTCGTTACAAAGTGAATATACCCTTACCTTAAGGTGTAGGGTATAAAGAGTAACACGTATAAATAAGGTACAAGTAAATATATAACTATATGAAGTGGAATATAATGAATTCTTTATCTTTCTTTTGGTAGTTAGGTAATATTTTATTATAAGCATATTGGGATTATTTTTAACACACTTAGGTACGCTATATTGAGTATTTTGAGTATTTAATACATGAAATAAACTAAGCGGCGCTGCAACACACAAATCAGCAATTTCAAACACTTTCATTTGAAATTTAGTTTATACGACTTTTAGACTTTTTGCTTTCTTGTTGCTGGTTTTCTTGAAGTTATGTATATATTTTAATGTATTTCAATGTATATTTCGATGAACGTGAACTAACTTCATCACATTATTTCGTGGCTGCGCTTGAGTTTTATGCCACTTAAATTTTTTTTCCTGGGCATGTATTGATGTAATATATATATATGTATAACATTAATATAACAAATATAATATTGATATAATTTTTCTTCTTTTTTTATGATTTTCTTAACATAAGGCTTATCTGGTTTTTTTCTCTTTTTTCCAGTTGGGTGGACGATGATTGTCTTTCGGTGGTTTCGCTGCCCTGGAATCCTTCTTTGATGTTGTCAATATTCACCATCAACGTTGTTCCATGGTATGATCCCTCTTATATCGTGTCGCCTCTATGTTTCTCCTTTGATAACGATCAAAGCTTTCTAAATTTGTACACCTTTATTTGTTCACTACCTTTTTTTTCTTTTTTTTCTTTCGAATTTCAAATTTTAAGTGAATAAAAACCTTTCATTACTTTATAACCTTCCTCTATCACAGCTCGTTCTTCAATCCCCTGCTCGGCTGTCCGAGATTTTCCTTGACACCTCTGTTTCTTCCCAGCATTTCTGCTTCCGCTTCTGAACTCCCAACTTTCTCTACACCTGTTTGCGGAACTTTTCCCATTTATAATAAAAATATATGTATTTTCCGCTGTTGCTAAGGCTATTTTTTTCGTTCTTTTTCTAAAAAAAATATTCTCGATCTTTCTATCGGACGGACAATTATTCCTAATTTTCTTCTTCTCCATTTCGCCTACCCTAGATCTGGATCTGGAGGTCATGATCGTTAGTTGCTCGCTAATCTTTCACTTCCCGCCATTTCCCACTTCGCTTGGGTTACCATTTTCATTCACAACGCCTTTCGTTTGATGCATGTTGGTGTTGTCTTTCAATTTTTGGACTGGCAATTCACAACTAGAACTGCTATTCTCGCCGCACTCTAAGCTAAAGAGTTGTTGGTATAGCCGTGGCGGCAAGCAAAGTTGTGGTGAAAAGTGTATTTTGTAGTAAACGGAGAGAACACTGAGCGTGGCGAAAGAAAATAAGGAGATCAGAGAGAGAAAATCTACTAGTGTCGATATGGCAGTACCCTTTGACGTTTTATTTTTATATACGATGACAGGAGTAGAATTCGGAGCATAATTCGGTAAGTGTGTTTTCTTGACTAATTTATTCTTTTATTTTTTTTTTTCAGCCATCATCTGCAACACATGTTAAGTTTTGTGAGAGAAGTCAACGAAAAGCAAGCTATTCATTCCATGCATCAGTAGAACGACCAAGCATTGCATGAAATTGAAAGCAAATAAAACAGCTGTTTCATGATCCAGAAAAACATCACATATGTTTTCTTCTGCTTTTAAGGGTTGCCCAGCCTAACATGAAAAGTTGAGAATCGTGTAGTACCCGTTCTCAAAGCTGAAGAAATTATTTAATGTTACATAAAATTAATTAAAAACTTTAAAGAGAGTCATGTAGTATTATTTTTATAACTTTTAGTAGTTTTCTGGGACTTTTAAAGAGGAAAACACTAAATAAAAATAATAAAATTTTAGGTTGCAAAAATTTAAGTTGCAAATTTGAATTGGTGCGGTAACTCTTTATCCTTTGCTTGTTACGAAAAGTACGATCCAGACCGCATATTCTTATTCACGCTATGCAAGAAGAGAGAGAACGAACTTAACGAAACTATGCATGTGCATAGTTTGGGTGCACAAATGGGATTCAGTGTATTCGTAGTTTCTCTCTTTTCATGCATAGCATGCATATGCATTGCATGGTTGGGCTTATAACTCGAGAACACTTAGTGGTGGGGAGTGAGATGGCGTGGCCTGCATATGTCGCTAAATTCTTTAAGTTGAAAAAAATACTAACAGGTTTATAAAATAGCAAATTAAAAATATATACTTTTTACTCACAAAAGTTTAATTTTTATCCTCAAAAATTTCATTTTACCCCATTTGGGGTAATTTACCCCGGTTTCTCGACCGTTGTTTTACAACGATACCAATAACATGTAAGTATCTTGTATAATTTAAGAGATATACTCTCGGAATTTCCAAATTCCAAAACTCCGAAAACATACGTGATCCACCAGAACTGTTGTTTTTGTTGGAGTTACCGTATAAAACTATAAAAATACAAACATTTTATAAAACAATAACTGTATAAAACAATAAAAATACAAAAAGTGTATTCTGTATTTGTAGCTACTCACTATATATGTATGTATAAGCATAAAATAAACTGCATCAATAAAAATATCCACCATTTGTTTAAACAGTTTTGCAAAATGGGCTTCTTTGGGTTTTTAAGGAGAACTTCCTTGATACTTGTAAAGCTTTTGATATATATAAATCAATATTACATGCACATAAAAGTTCTATTTTATTTGGGAACAAATTCTGAACCAATCATAAAGTGTATTTTCGCGCAGCTCTTCTAAAAGAATGTATGCAAAGAATATGTAATAATATAGAAGACGCATGACTCAAAATTTCAAATTTTTCAAAACAGTTGCGGTCGGTCGCAGGCAGCGGGTGTAGCAAAATGAGTGAAAACAGCTTCACTACTCGCGAAGTTACTCTCTTTGCCATGCTTCGGTCTTCTCAGCGCTCGTAACAAAGCAAAGTTGAATGATCTCCTAATGAGTGATGGGTACGGAAGATCTTTTTAATGAGTATGAAGGGAGCGGAAGATCGACTTTGCTTCTGTTATTTTGCACTAACAATGCAAGCAAATATGCGTAAGAAGAGATAATCGATCTAGCATTCGTATGCCACACAAAGTGTGAAAGAAAGAAACGATCAAATAGTGGAGTACAGCGGGCGATGAGAAGAACGGTGCGATTCGTCTGGATTTGTTTTAAATTTTGCATTTTAAGGTTTTTGGAAGAAATTTTACTTTTCCTAGCTTTGTTCTGCGTTTTGTTCGATGTCCAAGCTTTGTAAAGCGCTGGCATGATCTACGTTGCGAGCATAGCGTGCTGTTGAAGAATTTGTATAGGCAGAAGATTTAAGAAGAAGAATACTTTAGTCGGCATATCAACACATTGAACACGTTATACGAAGGAATCGGAAGATCGACTTTGTGTTTGTTATTTTGTACTAACAAAGTGCTTCTGTCTGACCGTGTATGAATTTACCTTGTTATTGTAGTGTCCAAAACCATTATTAAAATTATTTTAAAGTCTAAAATTTTTAAAATTTTGAATTTTAGTGCTATTAAGGAAGCATTGCCTATGGGCTGGCAATAAAACGAAATCAACCCTGCATTGAGCTCAATGTATCGAGTTACCAATAACACATATTGGTACAATAATTGTATTATAATTTTATATTAATAATATAACAATTAACAATAACCTAATTTAATAATAAACATAATTTAAAATACTAAACAGTTTATTATGTCGGCAAAATGTTCCAAAAAACAAAATTCCTTTACTTAATAACTTAACTTCCCTTACTTAAGCGAAAAAAAAATCAAAATCAAAAGACCGACAGACGTAAGCACCTGAATTGTTATTGCAAAGGAACCAAAAAGAAGTCAAATTCCCTTGTTCCCTCAACCTCTGCTTTTATCAACAATTTCATCGTTTCATTCTCGCCTCGTTTGACATACAAGATTCCATCGCTCAACTCTTCTTACGCATAATCATTTATGAAGGAATACAAGCGAACCCGATTTGTATTTATACAAAAACAAAGCAATGGCAATGAGAAGCAAATAGCACGAAATTGCCGCGAAGTTATCAAACAATGAGAAGAGAATAGAGAGAATGCGTAGCAACACAAAAACTACTCAATGTTGCGCAACATGGACGTACGGCTACGTCCACGGAGCAAATTTTGCTGTTCAAAAATTCGTATAGATGCGCCTTCTATATATTATATATTCTTTGATGTATGTATCACAGACAATAGGTCTCAAATATTCATCCACTTAATTTGACTGTCTATCCACAACGCAACGACGCGTCACATCGCGACGTCGCAATCGATAGATTCCTATATAGTGTTCCTATAGAAAAATGGAAAGGAACACGTCGTTGAGCTCTCTCACGTCGTCGTAAAATTTTCTAATTTTCTGACAACTTTTTCCGACATTCTCATTTTTTGGGAAACAGTATGCCCTACTTTTCGATGAAATTCCTCAAATTCCCCAAAAAATATAAATAAATCTGACAAACAAGGAAATTCTTCAAATTATTTTTATTTAAAACATAATGTAAATAATTTATGATGACAGATGCGACTCATTCGAAGATTTCGAGAGAGACAAATCCTTATTGTTTGCCAAAAATAATAGAATAGTATGCTATTATTTTTGATTGTTTGCGACGTCGCATCGTTGCGTTGTGGTTACACAGTTATAATTATTAATATTATAGTTATTATTATTCGTAGATAATATAATTCTTGGAACAAATGCAGATCAGCTGCCAAGCTCAGATTTTTTTTCTTTTTTTTTACCGTTATTTGAGACCGTTATAACCGGAAGTGGCCATGTTTTTTCGGGGGCTGGTCAGCCAACTTGGATTTATGACCGTTTGAAGATCAAATAAATGGTACTAATAAAAGGCACTTATTTCATAAACTAAGTAAGCTAACGGAACAAACGAAGTACTGTTGGAGAGGTATTTTTAATGCGTTTCATTTATGTAATACACATTTTTATCCATAACATTGCTGTGAAGGAGTTATATTGATTTTTAAAAAAATTTGACAAGTTGACCTTGAAACAACAATTTATTTCTTCCAAACGGACACATATAGGTATAAAATAAATTACAGTTATGGAAAGCTTGTTCTTCTACCTTTAAAATGGTATATAATATGTTATACTTACTATTGTATTACATTACTTTAGCTTTACCTTTCAAAATTTCAATTACAATTCTGGAAAACATTTGAAATTACAAAATTTTGATGAAAAATCAGCGTGACCTCCTGAGTCATTTTAGCCATGTCCGTCCGTATGTCTGTTGAAATCACGATCACAGGAGAACCAATGAAGATATCGTGATGAAACTTTGCAGATATATTGTGTGATTCTTGTGGTGTGCAGGTCGGTATTGAAAATGGGCAAAATCGGTCCACGACCACGCCTATTTTTTATTAGAAATGTGATATCAGCGTTCGTTTTTGAGTTATGACAACAAAATTTCATTCCTGAGTATAGAGTAGCATTATCCGTTAATATGCCAAATATGGGAGTGATCCGCCCACTTTTAGGTTACACAGCCAAAAGAGGGTTATATTGTTAAATATATAAACTTCCTGAATAAAACTTTAGATAACAACTTGTTTTCCAAAAAAACATTATTACATCAAAACTGGGTGCGGTCCGCCCACTTTTACACTACATATACAGTATAGCAGTATGAAAACAAGTTTATTACCACGGAAATAATGTTTAAATGAATACAATAATAAAACAACTAAGCTAGTTATTTTGTTTTGAAAAAGGTAATGACCACGCCTACTATTTATACAGAGGCGTAGCTAGGACTCATGGAGCCCGGGACGGTTAATCAACTTGCAGCCCCAAAATTCCTAGAATTCAATAAGTTACTACTTGATTTCCCCAACTGCCGCCACCGACATTGTGCCGCCCTGAGTGGACCGCCACCCCCGCCCCATCCTAGCTGCGCTACTTTTCTTAAAACTTTTAGGTGTAGGGTATCTAAGATTCGGCCAGGCCGAATATTGCTTTCTTACTGGTTTATAATTTTTTTCGTTTATTAATTTTTTACTAAGTAAAATGTATAATGAACATATATATTTAGCTCAATATTGAAAGAGTAGTCTCGTACCTTTCTTTGCATATATATATATCATCAGGATCGGTTCAGGATCTTAGAAGAAAATGCATTTTTAAAAGTAAGTACTATTTTGCTGAAGAAAATTAAGGATCGTTGCTTACTGGTCTTAATTATACATTTTTCTTAGAAAAAAATTATTGCGTTGGGGAAAAAAGTACTAAAAATCTTAAATTGCGTTTTTCTCGAAAATTTTATATAATATAAATAAAGGGTATTCTTTCCAACGATACTTAGGTCAATCCGATATATGCTATAGGCAAACCGGAAGTTGGGGTTGTTGGGGTAAGTGCCAAAAATCACAACAGAAAAACCAACCACAATGTAGGGCATTGTGTCGTAAAACCTATCTGTTCCGAATACCTTTCCAACGATATCAATAAAATGGAGATATCTCATATAGTTAAGGAGATGCAAACCCGAAATTTTCATATTTCAAGGAGCTATAAACCTGAAACCAAAAGAGAGATACAAGAAATGTTGTTGTTCTAATTACCGCATAAAACAAAAACAACAACAAAAATGGGCATTTTGTACAGATGTAAATTTAAGCCCATACACGTTACACCTACATATTTTTGATAATGTTGGAAAGGTATTTCCTTTTGCTTTCCTATATTTTCTGTCCTTTATGTAAACCACATATGGCTTAAATCGGTTTTAGTACCAAATGCCCAATTTCGTTGTGTTTGGCGCTGACAATAACACCAAAAAGGCGTGATCTCTTCCGGTTTTATATCCCTTTGAACTGTGGGCGAATAACGCCCGTTTTTGGTAGTATATTTTGGCCAACGACTGGACTCGTGAATAAAATTCTAGTTAAAATTTGTAAAAAGTGTTTTTTTTACCTGCACCCATAATTTGGAATTTTCATAAAAAATGGTTTATTTATACTATCTGATTGCGGTACATACAGAATATTTTCAGTTGTTTTCATTACTCATAGTTAGTTACTTAATGATGCTTATATCTTCATATCAATAAAATACCTGCCATTTGAATAATAATGAATTTTCAGGGTTGGCAAAGACTTATGGCCGGTAGTGTATAATTATGATTTATTTTGAAATGAAATATAAACCAGAAAGAGTGTTGACTTCGGCCTGGCCGAAGTTCATATACCCTACACACGTTTACTTAAAAGTTAGGCGTGGCAATGGTCTAATTTTTTTCCTATTCAATCTCAAATATCCTGTATTGACAGAGAGTATTCGTGCCAAATTTGATGAAAATATCTGTATTAGTTCTCCTGTAATCGAGTTTTATTTAATTATTGGGCGAACCACGCCCATTTTTTGTGATCTACTTTGATCAGAGACAGTTCACTTTTGGACAAAATTTCAACCGCAAATTCGTTCTACAAGCTGAGAAATTGAGCTATAAGCATGGATTAATTTATATTTACTATTAAAAGTAGGCGTGGCAATGGTCAGAGTTTTCCCATTTTCAATACGAATGAGTTTCTAATGATAGGCAACATTCGCGCCAAATTTGATTAAAATATCTCTATTCGTTCTCCTGTTATCGAGTTTTATTTAATTAGTGGGTGAACCACGCCCATTTTTGGTGATCTGTTTTGGCCAGAGACATTTGACTTCTGGACAAAATTTCAAATCCCCCAAAATTCCCCAAAGAACCCCAAATTCGTTCTACAAGCTGAGAAATTGAGCTATAAGCATGGATTAATTTAATACCGATAAGTTTCTAATGATAGTCAATATTCGTGCCAAGTTTGATGAAGATATCTCTATTCGTTCTCTTGTAATCGTGATTTCCACAGACAGACAGACAGACAAACAGACAGACGGACGGACATGGATAAATCGACTCAGGAGGTCACGCTGATCAAGAATATATATACTTTTCTATACCTGTCACGCCTCCTTTAATGCGTTACAAACGGAAGCAGTAAGTGAATATATCCTATTCACTTCGTGTGTAGGGTATAAAATATATAACATGAATTTTTCTATTTTTTAAGATTTGTATAACAACTTTGAATATTTGTTGAAATTTTATAGGTGGTCCAATACTTTTGACCGGTAGTGAGTAGTAGTCGAACGACAAAACCATGCTGAGATTTGCAAATTGAAGACTATCGAAAAGAGTATTTGGAATATCAAATAATAAACATGGGTCCATTATTATTAATTAAATGCTTATTTCCGGATTTGAAGATAGGAAGAACCTGCAAATCATCCATGTAACCATAAAATTTGCAAATTAATGAGGTAAATTAACTAAGACCACAGACTAATAATATACAGATGCCAAATGCAGAACAAAGAAATTGTCGCAAAATTTGTCGATTGCTAGATAGCAATAGCTAGTTAAAGCTTTGGCATTGAATTTAGGTGCGAGTCATGACTGAAAGCTTTTCTCATCTACAAAAATGATAGAATTCAAACAAAGTCAAATAATATCGTCTTCCTTTACCTTTTCTTCTACAATGATCTAAATCAGCGGTCGGGGAACCGGGGTAAATTACCCTAAATGTGGTAAAATTAAATTTTTGGGGGTAAAATTGAAACTCTTGTGAGTAAAAAGCTCTTCGCCATGGGGTAATATCACAGAATAAATAGTATTTATTTATAATATCACAGCACGCAAAACGCTTTGTTAAAGTTACTACCATCGACAATCGCAGAAGCGCCAAGACTAGCAGCTGACTTAGATGCTGCCGTGATAAAGCAACAGAACGCCACAAGTAAGTGGTTTTCATTGGCAACACCAACATTTTCAAAAGTGGATTTCATTAAAGAAGCACACTCCTCGGAGGATGAACTGAATTCAGAGTGTGAGGAAATGATAGATATAGAATACACTGAAGACAATGATCAAAAAATGTCACAACCAACGCATGGACAACATACGCCATGTCCAAGGAGCCCTGTACAGCTAGGAATAAAGAAATATGATTTTGGTAATAGCATGGATGAGATCGATGTCGATGGTGACAGCGAAAGGGACAACGATAGCAGATTTTCCCAATTAGAACCAAATTATTCTAATCGTTTTTACAATATAGAACAAATTGAGGAGAGAAAATTCAATACAATGGACCACAGTAATGGCATATTGACTGAATGCATTTGCATGTCCTCAAAGCGCAGTGGAACTATCGAATTAGTGGAAAATGGCAGCAAAAATAACGGTGATCCAGTTGACAACTTACTTCAAAAGGAGGTGAGATCACAATGGTTAGAATTAACATTTTCTAGATCGAGCAAGAACAACTTTTAATTTCATTGGCGCATATTTATAGTCCCATGATAAAGTGCACTGTGGTTAACGTATACTTTAATTTAAAAGTATACATTAAAATGTTCAGTTTTTATAGTGATAAATGCAGTATTCATTGACTAAAGTCCACTTTAAATTCAAATATTTCATTATAGTTCACCCTTTGAGGTACGTTCAATGAGTTTTCTGTCATTTTGAATTGCATATGAATGTAATTCTGTTTTTGATGTTTAGGTTATTGAAACAATAATGATAATATTTAAATTAAAATTAAAAGTAAAATGAGTCAATGTGACTAAATAATAATTATTTGTAAACAATTCTGTACTTTAATTAAACGTACCATCAATTTATAAATTTACCACCTTAAATACCAAATTATATTATATATTAGATCGCAGAAACTAAAACGCGAAAGAAAGCGCTGACGCTTTTTGCTAAAGCTACAAGAGTGGAAACTATTTTTTCGCTTTGAATAGCGTTGAACACAAACGAAGCAACAGGATACAGCAACACTTCCAGGCAACAAGAAATTCCATGGCGTTAATTATAATGGCTGGGCAACTGTTGCTCAGCAACAAAAATTTCATTAGCCAAATTCTTAATGGTGGGTGAAACACTAGGCCACTTGAGGCCGCCTTAGAAAATCTTCAACCGTTTTTAATATTTTCGCCAGCATCCTTTTTTAGAGGAATTTCCATTTCTTTTAAGAATTGATAAATATTTTGAGTAATTTTTCTTAAATAGGAGTGCCGCATATTTTCATATTTCAGAAATAAATTGCTTGTAATAATAATAATAAAAATTGCGTTAAATATTAACTTAAATAAATTGGCGTTAAGATGCCTAATGTGACACCCCCACAATGGAAATTGTCAAATTTTGCATGACAGAATGTAAACGAACACACCGAAGAAGAACAAGAATGATTCTGTTGCTGTCAAAATTAGAATTAGCCCGGAGACAAGATACAAAATGGAGAGCAAATCAGAGCAACAAACTGGAAAGCAAACTTTTTTTCGATCTCCATAAGAGCCCATGTAAATTTGACAGCTAAAAATGTATCTTGTATCCTGTTGCTCCGATTGTGTTCAACGCTAATGTGTTGCTGAAAGAGGAGGATGTGTTGCTGTGAGGCTTGAGTATAGTAGATTTTACAAATTTAGTCAGCTGTTTTTATCCTACCAAACGCCCTTTTAGCCGAAAGAGGTGCCAACGTATTCAACGTGTTTTGCTGAATATTAGTCTGTTATATAGTTTAATATTTACTTAATTGTGATTTTAGTTCTTTTGGTAATTGTGACTTTATTTGTGTTTATCTAATTTTAATCTAAATAAATTAATTGTATATTTATGTGTGGTAACTCATTTCCCTCAATTTAAATAAAAAAATGACTTGTAACAGGAAAGACTTTCACGTGAGAAGGAGCTCGCTCACAAAATGAGAGGAGTTCCCAGTCGTGTAGTCTGGAAGATTTATGTTTTGTAAAATGACATGTACAGTATATTCTATTGTAATTAAAATCACACCAAAAAATATATTTATATTTCAATACAGGAAAAAACACGCTGTGTTTTTGTGCTATAGAAATCGTGGTCAGCCAATCCAAATGTATCAATACACTTTATATACAGTTTCTTTTTCCTCCTCTGGGTTTCCTAACTAACCAGTTATCAGGTCGTCCAAGATATTAAATCTCGCAAATTTGCCTATTAAATTCGCCAGTAATAGATTAATTATAGAAATTATGAGTTTCAGAAATAATTTTTACCAACACACAGCAGATGCGAATAAATCTTATAGTAAAGATTTAGAGTCAGCTTTCAGCCATTTTTAGCCAGTTAAAGCTGACCGACACATAAAGTGCACTTTAATTCGACTATAAATAAGATACGTTCAACTTTTAACTTTTGCTTAAAGTATATTTTTCAGCACTATAATTCACTTTAAATATGCCTATAAATATGCGCCATTATTTATAAATACATGTAGTTCTCCAAATTATTAGATGGTGCTTGCGCCAAACTGCTGTCCACTGTAGTGCGTAACCACACTTCCGTTATACAATCCATCTTCTTACTGGCGCTCGGCGATGTCTGCCACCGTTTTTCTTCGGTCCTTGCGAGATGGCGGTCCTTGCAGCTTATCATTCCGTCTCAAGAAATGTTTTGTTCACTCTTCCTAACTTCCACCCGTGAGGAAGCCAGAACTCTGTGTGTGACTTTCAACGCGTGAAGAACATCAATAATGAAGTTAACAACACAAAAAATTGCAAATAAGAAACATTTCTTACCAAAAATTATGACAAAAAAGAATCAAAATGATTTCACTTCAAATGTTACCAATAACACAATTACTTAGGAAAAACACAAGCAACAACCACAAGGCGAAACAGCAACGAGCCGCCAACGGAAACAGCAACAGCCGCCACTGCAACTTCATAGTAAACCATCTCTGCTGGGTAAGTTTTCCTCCCATTTATTACAAGTACATTAATAAAATTTATTCAAAATAAAAAGTGAATATACCATAAAAACAGTTGTCAGTTCCGTGTCGCTGCATACAAGGACTGTTCAAACCGTATCGCGAATTTTGAATTTCATTTGCGCGGCTGCAGCGATTCGAGCAAATCTTTTTGATTTTTGGTTGACATCACTGTCATCTATAACTGTGTACAATTTCACGGCATTGCCTATTTTCCTTGGTTAGTTCGTGAGTTTCGCAAATCCCCCTTCATTTTCGATACATCCATTCATTTTGTAATTAGCAAAATGTTTTCGTAAGGAAGAAACAAAATTATATTATTTAATTTAAGTTTTTTAATTTTATTTAATTTTTATTGTTTCTGTCTTTTAAATCAGCATATCTCTCTTTTTTTATTTTCTTTCCCTTGCATAATGGAAGCATTTTCTGCACTTATCTTCAAATGCATTTAGATGGAAGCTTCTCTTTGTGGAAGCCTTTTTTGAGAGTTTCCTGCGTATTAAATTATAACAAAAAATTACTTATGGGTTCATTTTCAATATGTAATATATCTGTTTGAGCACATATTGTTGGTTAAGGAAAATAATATCTCTATATGTACGAATCAAGTCACAATTCAAATTCAATAGATTATTTAAAATACTAAATACGGCGATAGTTATTTTATTTTAAAAACTCTGTTCTTGTTCTTTAATTGTACATTATAAATGATAAACAATACTATAGTTAAAATAATAAAATGCCATACGTTACTTACTGCAAATGATGGCTGCTGCTATTAAATTTGTGGCGGCTCTCTTCGATTCTATTCCGAGCCAAATGAAACCAATCGCATTATCTACTGAGATACTTTGCCAGCGTTTTCTTACAAAACTCTGTAGGAAAAAAAATTAATTAATAAATAGTTTTTTTAGCATACATAGATAATATATTATACATATCTATATTTACTAGAATTTGAAGTTTGGAATCGCGAAGCATCTCATCGAACGATAAAACATCTTCCACGTTATGGAATGGAACTTCAGGGATTAAGTTTTCGGCGGCTATAACACCCTCGTCTAAACGACGTCTTGTCGTGTCTGTCTTTAATAATATAACCCCCTCCGTTAAACGCCCCTCGATAGAATGGACATTTGCGCAAATTCGAAGCCTAATATCAAAAAAATCTACACAGAAATGGTGCGCGTTAAATTTGGTGCTTTTCACCAAATGTTGCTTTCGGATTGGAATGTAATATTAGTACAAAATATGCGCGCATCCTTCTCTTTAATCTAATATCAGTTGTAATCGAATCGGTTATATAAGTCAGCTGCAGTAGCTCTTATAGTGGATGCACTTCAACGTGGACGCTGAAAAATGGATTATCCCGAAAACGGCACGTTTGATTTTTCTTCTTTCAACATGAAATCAGGTGACCAAAATCCTTTAGAATATGTTATCAAAAAGTGCGTTACAAAGTGGCTGTGGGGCAGAATAATCGGGCCATGTCACCGCATCCTTGTGCATGTACCGATTGAAAGCCGTCCGTAAATGTGTGTTACCTATTAGAGTACGCTTGTTGTCAGTAGTAGGGTTCAAAGTATGAAATCCTAAATTAGAAGTCCTAAATTAGAATCATATCTTGACTCGGACAATGCCGGAAATTATTCCTTTATCGATGTAGTCTTTCACAAAGTGATTTCTCTTATCAATGTGTTTAATCCTGTTACTTAGCGTCTTTTCTTTAATTAGGTGCAGGCAACTCTTGCGTAATCAAATTCCCTCTTGCAGGCATCTTGTAAAGCGATAAATTCTGCTTCTGTTGACGACAATGAAACAGTTTTATTTACGACATGACCAAGGTGATTGTTCCTCCGTTTAGCATGAACACGTAACCGGAATTAGATTTCTATTTCGATTATAGACTAGATTTACTTTTGATTTTCTATCCCTATGTGTCTGACTTGGACGCAAATAATACCTACTTGTACCCTTTGAATATCGTAGTACTCTTTTCGATGCATTCCAATCCTCTTGAGTAGGGTTGATAACCTCTCTTGAGCTTGTTGGTATATCAGGTTTCGAGTTTCCGCTTTGGCTGAAAAGTGAACCAATAACATTTTGATACTTACAATTATCTAACAGTGGCTCTTGTGTTGCTCCTTATAATGTCATTTAATTCCAGACGGGTATAAATAGTAGGCGTTGTTAACTGTTTTTAAAGTAAAATAATTCGCTTAGTAGTTTTATTAAAATAGTAGTAGTAGCAAATTTAAACTTTATTTCCGTGCTAATAAATAGTTAAATAATTAACAATAATATAGTTAAAATATATGGACCCTTGCTCGTCAGCATATTTGGTATATAAACATGGATCTGCAGGTAATTGTTTGAAACCGTCTTTAGAAATGTGTTCACGCAAAGTTGTATTCCAAGTGGTTGTATTCCAAAATTATAGCGCAACACGCGGCAACAAAAGAAATTATACGCGGCAAATGGGTATAAATGGGCAAAAAAGAGTAGATACTTTTATTATCAGTATTATATAATCTGCCGAATAAGTACTTTCCACTGCATTTCCGAAACGGATTCTCGATCTTGAATTTGCTCGGCGATTTGAAGTTTTACTTGAAAAAGATGAACTATGAAAATTTTTATTCATTCCGATTATTTTATTTAATCGGTGTGAAAGAGGCTTCCCTCTTAAAATGGCTGTTGTAAAGAGATTTCATTATCATTACGTAATATAAGGGTATGTTTTAAAGTTGCGTAACGAATCTGAATATCTAGCTGAGTTGCTAAATGTCGACACAAAATATATTTATATATGTACAAGTACAAATAATATCATATAAATACATATACGCTTTTCCGCATCATATATACGTTTTTATTTTACAATTTTTAACAAATATTTTCGTTTAAATACACCCGAAGGAAAAACATATCCAGCGGAAATTTTAATATTAGATATGAATCTTGAATTAATATAAGATAACATATGTAATAAATATTTATAGTTCAATAACTTATTATAGTTTTTCTTTGTTTTACCTTTAAGAACTAACCCGATAATAACTTTAGTTCAATGGACAATTAAGCACCAAGGATCTGTAACTACCTTTCGATTTTCCCCATGTACCGCCCAGGTCATGTGTCTTAATTATAACGAATACAAATCGATTAAACGGTAGCTAACAAAGAAATACTCAGTGTGTAGAAACAATTCAATTCAGAAGTGGCATTAAAAGCTGGTAACAGCCCCAATCGACAAACAAACCTTACCCTTATGCTATTTAGTTTATTTATTGCGTTAATGTATTTCAATTTGGCATAAGGGTTCTTCAGTTCCAGAGGGCTTATTTTACACAATCGGATTTCGTTTCCTCTTGTTTTCATTTGTTTTGATTTGTTGTGGCATTCAATTTGGTACAGGTTCTGCTGCCGGTATTTCAGTTTGCTTGATCTGCGCCTTATGTTCGCATTTTACATAACACTCTCGAAAATCCATTCTGAACATCAAATCATTTTCAGTTCAACCTTTTTTCTTCAAAAAGGACCACTTTTGTTAATATTTTTTAGTATAAGTATTAACTATCGCTGAATAAGATTTGTTTTTGCTCGTTCTTCTGTGTTTAAAAATCCTGATTCTTCACATTTCCTCAAACTCATTCGAATTTCTAAGAATTTTTTGTTTTTTAATTATTCTGATTTAATTCCAACTTTTATCAGTTAATTTTATTTAATTAGTGTAACCAATTTATACCAATTTAGCTTATTATTCGACTTATTTGCTGCAATTATTGCTCGACTGCGACTTCACTCACTGGGCGCGGTCCGCCCACTTTTACACTACTTACAGTATATAGTATAGTTCATGAAAACAAATTTATTACCACGGAAATAAAGTTTAAATTTGAACACAATAATAAAACTATTAAGCCAATACTCTGGGATGTGCCTGCTGGCGTTTGTTAATGGCTGCTCTGTGTCTGATTTTGATACTCAATAGCGTTGGTTCTGGTGATGCTATTGATTGTTGCAAGGCTTGTTTGATTGATTGTTTAGTGAATGTCTTATGTAAACAGTCATGTGGGTTGAATGTTGTACACTTTAACGCACGAAGCCTGAATGCGTTAAAACTCGACTATGCTAGGTATATTTTTGAGGGTTCTCCAGTTGATGTGATATGTGTTTCGGAGTTGTGGTTTAAGAGCGAAGTATCTGATTCGTGGTACAATTTTGGAGGGTATAGACTTTATCGTAATGATAGATGCGGAAAAAAGGGGTGGTGGTGTTGCTATTTATTGTAAGTCTACTCTTAATTCTAAACTCGTAAATAAATGCAGCAGCGATTTTAAGTTTTTAAATGTTGAAATTTGTGATAACAATACAACAATTTTAGTGTCGTCAGTCTACAATCCTCGTAGAGGTAATAGTCCTGAACAGTTCTTTAGTGATCTCTCTGGCAGATTAGTTGAGTATGATTTTCTTGTTGTTTGTGGTGACTTTAATGTTAATTTATTAACCAATGACTCTGTCTCTGAAAATTTTATGCATTATGTTTCTATGTGTGGATTGAATGTTATTAACTCTGACACTCTTACTCGGTACGCTCCTGGATCTGAACCTAGTTTACTTGATGTTTGTCTTGTTTCCGATCATTCTCGTCTCTTATGTTATGACCAAATGACTTTTTTATCTGATCATGATCTATTATTCCTGGGTTTAAATCTCAATTTGCGCAGAACTGAAGAAGCAATTTTTACTTATTATGATTTCAAGTCAATTAATTTCGACCAGCTATATCGAGAATTAGCGGCTATGTGTTGGAACGATGTCTGGTTCTTGGAATCAGTTGACGCTAAACTCTCTGACTTTATTTATAAATTGAATATTGCCTTCGGCAATAATGTTCCATTGCGATCATTACGTATATTAAACAGCGGTTGTCCCTGGTTTACTAATCGTGTGTTGGTTGCCATCAAAAAGAGGAATAAATTGCATTCTGAATGGAAGAATAGTAGATCAACTGTGGCTTGGGAGGAATATCGTTGTGCTCGCAATGCAGCTACCTTGTTATTGAGAAATGAGAAGAAGAGGTACTTTAGTGCTAAGCTCGACCCTTAACTGACCCCTGGGGGGCCCCTTATTGGGGCACTTATTGTTTTCTATCTTTATTAATGATATCTTCTTAGCCTGTGAGTATGCCTCCATACATGCTTATGCTGACGACATCCAAGTCTACTTGTCTAGGCCCTTAAATCTCATTGAAGACCTGTGCTTGACTGAACTCTGACTTATCCTCACTGAGTGATTGGGCCTCTGCCAATTTACTACGCATCAATCCCTCCAAGACTAAAATTTTGCCCATTATGAGGATGAATACTGAACTTAATGAAGTCCCTCCTTTGTTTATTGGATCCACTAGGCTGAATTTCGTAAATAAGGTTAAGAACCTTGGATTTATATTGAATTCCAATTTAACTTGTATTGACCATGTGAATAGTTCAATTGGTAAAATTTATGGCATACTGAGGTGCCTGCGTACCTCTGCGATCTATACTCCTCTAGAGACCAGACGCAGACTGGTCAAACAATTGGTTATGCCATACATAACATTCTTTTGTGTTGTTTATTGTCATCTTGACTCCAACTCCCAGCGTAAGCTTATTGTGGCCATTAACTGTGCTGCCAGGTATGTTTATTTAGTCAGTCGTACAGACCCGATTTCTGCAGTAAGTAACGGTATCCTAGTTTGTGGATTGGCAGAATACGTAAATATTTTTAACATTAAGTTTCTACACAGACTTATTCACACCCAAAACCCTCCGTACCTGTATGATAAACTTATGCAATTCCGATCTGCAAGAGCTATAAATTTCATAGTTCCGAGATATAAATACCTCAACAGCAGTCGATTTTTCTTTATTAGCACCATCAGACTTTGGAACTCATTACCGCAGTCCTTGAGACGGATTGTGCGGAGTGGCCGTTTCAGACATGCTGTTGGTGCACATTTCTCAGGTGTTTAATTGAGTGCTCACCTTAATACTTTTCTTAGCTTATTTTTCTTATTCTCTTCTATTTGTAATATGTTTTTGGTCTCCTTCTTTATTCATTCAATGTACTACTTAATTTAATTTAATATAATTGATAAATGTATATATGTCATATTTCGTAGAGGCACTATAAAAGATTAAGTCTTAGTGTGCGTGACTGAATTATATAAATAAATAAAATAAAAAAATAAAATAAATTATTTTGTTTTGAAAACAGGTAACGACCACGCCTACTATTTATACAGGGGCGTAGCTAGGACTCATGGAGCCCGCGACTAATCGACTTGCAGCCCCAAAAATTCCTAGAATTCAATAAGCCGATACTTGATTTCTTTGTATTTCATTCTATCATGTTATTGTTCGGCAATGAGTAAAACTAATTTTTTAATCGATCCGTGGGTAATCACAACCTGAATTTCGTCGTTAATGTCCTGAGCGTGCAACACCAACTTAGCGAGCAGAGGTTCTGCCCAAAATATCGCTGTTGTCGATAAAAGTTTCTAAAATCGAATCTAAGACCGAATAATACCAGTTATTATGGAGATCAGAATAACTTATGGAGAAAGCGTGAAGTATTAAGAAAAGTTATGGAAAATGCTGTACTCACCGACAAATGTGCATCACCTCTCACGATGGCCACTTGACCGATAATATTTTCTCTGCTTAACAAGAAATAATTTAAAGTTCCAAATAAAAATAAGTCATAAACAGACCTTTTCTCATTAAAAATAATGTATTACCTGTGCTTGTTGTTTGTGCACATTTTGTTTTTGCTTTCATTTAACCTTTTAAATTGTTTTTGTATACAGGCATGAGAATATTGCGTTATCTGAGCACAGACTGATTACAGAGCGAAAACTCGAGCCTTTTCGCGATTGTTTTGTTGATTCGGACGTTTCGTGGCGATTGTTTTGTTGATTCGGCGATTGTTTATGAATACGAACGGCTCGGCATTTGTATTTCTTCATCAAAATTAGATGCCCAGGAACATCTGTGAAAATGTTCAGGTTTCTAAGTGATGTGGATGTTGAAAATAGAGATCGAAGCCCAATTTTTATAGCGAATATAAATTTATCCGAGCTTTCTGCCCGTTTTCTTAGCTTGTAGAGTAAGAATTCCTCTCATAATTTCCTGAGTTTATTCTTTATTTTTGCTACATTTATAACAGGTTTGAGAAAAGTTATTAACTAGTTACTCATTGTAACAGTTACAAGTACTTTCGTTTCTTTCATTACTCTGCTGTTGTTATCGTTAAAGTAGCGAAAGTAACGAAGCTCAATGCTCATAAAGAGCTACGTATTAACAAAGGCTCGTTGTGCCACTTTGGCATTTACCTTCTAAAGGATCCTTTATCAGAGGTCATGAGGGTGTAGGGTATCTCATCTTCGACCAGGCGGAAGATACCATTCTCTCTGGTTTCATGTAGGATTATATCGAAAATTTTTACATCGAACAAACAATAGCAAGTGGAACCCCACAAACCAGCAAACAACGAATGGAATTATTTTATGCTTGCTTTGTTGGGCAAGCAACAACGAGAGATTTGATTGAAAGAAGATATTTTCAGTTAAATACGATAACTGTTTGTAATTATTGAAACAGAAAGTCTTAGTCTGCTCATGGAGCCAACGAGCAAAGTGATACGTAATGGCCCATGCCACATTTGGCCCTTGAGGCCGGCCTCAAAATAAGTTCTAAAATTGCTCATTACCACATTACAACAAATTAGGCCGTCCTCAAACCCGTGTATGTGTAAGGGGTTGAGAGTGTGTTTGTACACTCTTTGATTTCAGAATGCTACCTACATAGATATTCGCTACCGCGTAGCTGCTGCCGCGGCTAGTAGGCATAACAAACAATAATAAAAACGCAACAGATAAGAAATATTGATAGACCCTGTTCAAGTTCTGTATACATTTGTTTGATGCCGCCTAATGTTTGCTTCAAAAGTGAGGCCAGTGTGGTTCGAAACCTTTCCACTTTTCGCAATCAACCAATCAATGTGAGTGAAGCCGAACGCAAGAGACTTATTGTGGTATCGGCAAATTGCAATACAGTAATCAGGTACAATACATTTACTGGTAGTTTCAAAATGAAGAGAACATTTTTACTCTGCCAAAACAAGAAAATACTTATTCAGAATGGTTACTAAAAGCTATGGTAATCGTAGTCTTAATTTGGTCGGCTTAGAATGTTCTTGTATGTATGCATTTGTGTACAAGTAGATTACGTAAATGGGCATGTATAAAGCAATTAAAAAATGCTTGTAAGTATGAAATTTTTCATAATGAACTACATACTTGAGAACTGAGAAGGAGGCAAACTGATGATATATGAAAGATATAAAATTAGTACCGATTCTTATGCGATATACTATACTTTTAACTATACTCATGGTGTGAGAATTAAACTAATTGATTTCAACGAAGTACTAGAAAAACGTTCCGAGATAATAAAGCACCACGTACTAAAGCTCATGGTTTAGACACGAAAGTTATCGCGCTTTCTGCCGACAGCACAAATACTAATTTTAGCGGTGTGGCCAGACAAGGAAAAATAAATGTCTACCGGAAGTTGGAAACTGAACTGGATCGACTGAATCTGTTTCTAATAACGCTTGACTATCAACGCTTCCGAAAAAAGGAAATCAGGAAGGTGATCAATAACACTTTGTGGAGCTAAATTGATTTATAATAATACAAAATTGATGAAACCATATCTGTTAACATAACATGAAAAAGAAACCGCCACACCCCTTGTCAAATAAATATTTGATAAAAACCGTCAAATTGCCGGTTTCTAGTTATAATAATTTTTACTTTAAGTCATTAAAAATCACAAGAGCTAATTTTTAAATTAATTCATTAAAATTTTTAGAAATTATATTATTCGAAAATTTAAATATTTAAACATTAAAATGACGGCTTTCGTTTTTCTAGTGTTAATTGGAATAACTTAAATGCTTGACATCCACCAGCAAGAGTGACACTCCCGAATGCTGTGGGTAAGGTGCTTCCAGGATATATCAAAGATTGCAACAGCTGTAGTTTTTGAGACTCAAAATGAAGCCGTTACGAACATCTAATAACAATAGAATCTAAACACGAGTACTATTACAACACTTGCTATTGGGCTTTGTATACATTTTTAGGATCAGATATTTGAGCTGGTTATACGTTAAAATACGAAATTTTAAGTAGCAGTAAATTGATTTTTATTATAAAATAGTTTAGTGTAGAAAATAGTTCCTGTTTTGCAAACATTTTGTGTAGCACCTATATAAGATATATGAAGTATGGGCTTTTCTGAGTGAAGTTTCTCTTATTAAAGTATGCTGCACTCAGAGAGAATGGCGTTTTTTATTCATATTTCGTTTATTTGATTTTGTAGAGTATTACGTATGAATACTAAATGATTAGCACATATTCTTATCAAAACATATTTGTACGACAGAACTGACTGTATACGCACTGCTGAAGAACATCTTTATGGTATACTAGGTCTACCGGTAAATAATTATTATTATTTTTTTAGAAAACCAAGAAACCAAGTTATATTTTAGTACAAAAAAATGCTTTATTTAACGCGTTCGGGATAATAGTTGCTTATAGCAACTTCCGACTTTAGGACTCGTTTATGACACCCTGACTTATAACGGTAAATTGTACGCGATAACATTATATGTATGTGGTAAGTAGAACAAAAAAAGATAAGGAATAGGCACTGAGTTTTGTATTGAGTTGCGGCCAGTTATTAGCTTCAATTTTCAGTAGTAGTGAAGGTAAGTCAGTAGTCAGAGTAGTGAACATAAAATATTGTTTTGGAGAAAAATTTATTGCAATGTGTACATAAAATATAAAAGAAAATTTAGTATTTAGTTAGAAATAAAATTTAATATTTAGTGAGAGCTACTTTTTAAAATCCAAAGTTAATACACCTGGTTTAATAGACGTACAATTTCTTCCTTTTGTAACACATTTAAGGCACATTTCCACAGAAAATTAAATAAAATAAAATAAACTTATTTGATTCTTTGTCTTTTATTATTTATATATATACAAAAATATAATATATCATAAAGTTATCCGTACTGTCCATACTGACAGTTGTTAGTCATAAGCAACTTCTCACAGGACTTCACAGGAAAGACATACGGTTTTGAAACTTTGTGTATATCTTATTTAGGACTAAAAACGGATAATCGGTTACATTTTGTAATTTTAGCGCCACCTGAATAAGAGCTAACCCGAATGGGTTAAAGTATGCACCATCGCTAGCTATTCATTTTTTCTATCTGCCCTTCAATTTGTAGATGGTAGTAGTAGGTATAGGCCGGTTCTGGCACAACTGAAATTTGGGAGCTATTTGGGAGCTATGCTTTACGTGTGTTAGAGTGAGATGGCGCTATACGGTTGTGTGGGAGGGAGTGAGATGGAGATATAAATATGGCCGGACACTGGGAGGGAGGGTGAGGAAGGGGAGGGAGGGGAGGAAATGGGGCGTGACAAAAGTGGGCGTGGCAAAGTGGGCATGTCGAAATTGGGCGTGGCAAAAGTGGGCGTGTCGAAACTGGGCGCGACAAAAGTGGGCGTGTCAAAAAATGAGTGTGTCAAAAGTGGGTGTGGCAAATGGGCGGGTGAAAATGGGCGTTAATAAGTGGGCGTGACAAAAGTAGGCGTGACAAAGTGGGCGTGTAAAAACGGACATACTGACAGACGGACATACATACAGACGGACATATAGACGGACATACATACATACATACATACATACATATAGACAGACTGACAGACATACATAGCTCGGCGTGCTGACTGTTGCGAGTGTGGGGTGTTCCTCTGCCTTGATCTATGCCCGCTTTTGTATCGTTGTGGTACTTGAGATTGTTGTTTTTGTTTGCGTTTGCGTTTTGGGGTGTACTCTTTGTTGTTGGAACTTTTATTTCTTTTTATTGCTCTGATTTAATTGCTATGTGGTTGTTGTTATTGTAGATTTAGTAAATCAATTCTGAGCTTTTCAAGTGTTCGATTACCTCGCGACCACACACAGTGTATATGCAATTATTTCAATCTCGGGAAATTTTGTTTTTGCACAGAATCATAATGTAAACAAACGCAACTGGTCATTTAGAACATGTTCGAATTTGTTTGCATATTGAACTTTGAATGGATGCGAATGTTTGGGTAGTAGTTTTGGTATGTCGTTGTTGTTGTTCTTTTTCTTTATCTCAACGGACTTTTAGAAATTTTTGTTTTTTAGACAGAATCATAATGTAAACAAACATCCATGAGCATAAATTAGCTACATCGAGAATAAAGGGTCAATTGTAAATGTGTCGTTAAGTCGCAAACACCAAAGTCGCAAAACGCTGTACAACGGAAAAAAAGTTGTGAAAAGTTGTGAAATTACACTATTTAAAAAGTTAATCCAATATAAACAAATTTAACAACAATTAAAAACTGTACAATATTAATTATTTACAATCAAGTGACAGTTCGGAGAAGTAAAAGTGGGAAATAAAAGTTAAATATAGTATTTAAAAACAGATTAAAATATTAACAAATTTAACAACAATTAAAAACTGTACAATATTAATTATTTACAATCAAGTGACAGTTCGGAGAAGTAAAAGTGGGAAATAAAAGTTAAATATAGTATTTAAAAAACAGATTAAAATATTAACAAATTTAACAACAATTAACCAGTAAGAAAGCTATATTCGGCCTGGCCGAATCTTAGATACCCTACACCTAAAAGTTTTAAAAAAAGTGCCGAAGCTAGGATGGGGCGGGGGTGGCGGTCCACTCTGGGCGGCACAATTTCGGGGGCGGCAGTTGTGGAAATCAAGTATTGACTTAATGCATTCTAGACATTTTTGGGGCTACAAGTTGATTAACCCGGGGTCCATGAGACCTAGCTACGCCTCTGTATAAATAGTAGGCGTGGTCATTACCTTTTTCAAAACAAATAACTAGCTTAGTTGTTTTATAATTGTGTTCATTTAAACTTTATTTCCGTGGTAATAAACTTTTTTTCATACTGCTATACTGTATATGTAGTGTAAAAGTGGGCGGACCGCACCCAGTTTTGATGTAATAATGTTTTTTTGTAAAACAAGTTGTTATTTAAAGTTTTATTCAGGAAGTTTATATATTTAACAATATAACCCTCTTTTGCCTGTGTAACCTAATAGTGGGCGGATCACGCCCATATTTGGCACATTCACGGATAATGCTACTCTATACCCAGGAATTTTGTTGTAATAGCTCAAAAACGAACGCTGATATCACATTTTTAATAAAAAATAGGCGTGGCCGTGGACCGATTTTGCCCATTTTCAATACCAACCAGCCCACCACATAAAACAATATATCTGCTGTGATTTCAACAGACAGACAGACAGACAGACAGACAGACGGACGGACATGGCTAAATAGACTCAGGAGGTCACGCTGATCAAGAATATATATACTTTTCTATACCTATCGTCTCTAGTTCTATACGTTACACATTTCGTTACAAAGTGAATATACCCTTACCTTAAGGTGTAGGGTATAAAAACTGTACAATATTAATTATTTACAATCAAGTGACAGTTCGGAGAAGTAAAAGTGGGAAATAAAAGTTAAATATAGTATTTAAAAAACAGATTAAAATATTAACAAATTTAATAACAGTTAAAAGAAAAGTGTTCTAATAAATGAAGTTGCTCATTTTTCACGAAAAAAAATAAAATTAAAAACTTAAATATAGCACTTGAAATCAGTACTTAAAGAAAAAAAAGTAGAAACAAGTCAAACAAGAGCAAAAAAAAAGATAAAGACAGATAGTGTTGTGTAAAAATTAAAAAAATTTGTGTGTATAACTTAAATATACTACTGAATTCGTGGAATTTATTAAAATTGCTTTAGTTGTCGATTATATTTAGAAAAACAATAAACATGCAATTCATCTGCGCGAAATGTGCTGCTTGTTTCACAGCAAAACGAAACTTAGTTCGCCACGTAAGAGTCAAGCATGAGAATTTGCTGTTTAAATGTAACAACTGTCAAGCAACATTTGATAGACAATATAAATTAGAAGAGCATAAAAATAAGTCTCATAAAAATGGTGGATCTGGTAGCTCGACGGAGGTAAATATCCTACAACGAACTACGTCATATTGCTCAGGATGTCAACAGCATATTGAATTGAAAAACTGGGCGTATCACATTAGGACAAACGCGCACAAGCGAAAATGTTGTGTTCCGGCAAGCGGCAACAAGTTGAAATATTTAAAAGATACTTTCAACGAGAGAATAGAGTCACTCATCTACGAAAATAAGGATGAAAGTACTCTCATCGCAGAAGCATTCTTCCAGAAAGGAAAACCTGACATAATGCTAGAGCTAATTAACAACCTCGAAAAGCATTTGGCGTTTAAATTTAATTTGGAGTTATTCTGCGAATTCACCAAAACATCTGACGACAAGCCCATAGTTGAAATAAAATCATTTCAAACAAAAATGAGGATAGTTCAGTTACCAAACCAGCTAGACCAGATTCTAGACCAAAAATTTGAAAGCTTGTTAACTAAACTGACAGAGTTCCAGGAAAGAGACAGTGGCTGGGCTCTCGCCAAAATATGTCACCTGGAAATAAATATTAACCAGTACAGGCCGATAAAAGGTTCATCCTATCTGCCTCTACCGAAAGTCTTGGATAAGAAGAAAGCATGCATTAATATTAAAAACGATGACGAATACTGCTTCAAGTGGGCAATCATTGCTGCTCTGAGTCCAACCGACTACAATCCACAAAGACCACAGAACTTCAACATTGAAAATATAGCGTCTAATATAATAACACTACCAAACGGAATTGTTGTTAATTTTGAGAGATTAACATTTCCTCTACCGCTCACAGAGATTTCGGAATTTGAACGGATAAATAATAATATAAGTGTAAATGTCTTCGGATTTGATGAAGAGCTTGGGGCTATAATAGGACCATAGCACTCAAGCTGAAAAACCACACCACATCAACATGCTTCTTATCCAAGACTTGGAGCTTTCACATTACGTATGGATTAAATCTATTTCAAGGTAAATATTGTTCAAATTTCATATCACATAGTATATTAAATCTTTAAATTTTAATATGTTAGTATGTACTAAATAATCTAAAAAAAATATGTAATTTTTTTCTTTTGTTTTTCAGATTGATACGCTCGCAAGTATCACGAAATGCCCATGCAGCATACTTCTGCAATTTCTGCTTGCAATACTCAAGGAATGAGACTACTCTTCAACAACATAAACTGGTGTGCAATAAAGTTGTCACGGAGATGCCACCGTTGAAAAAAGCCGTAAATAATTTTAAAAATTTTGAACGTAGTTTAGATGTCCCATTTGTAGTATACGCAGATTTTGAATGCGTACTAAGTAGATTAGATGGCTCCATTAGTAATAAGTTAGTTAATAAACACATGCCGGCAGATTTTAGTTATAATATACATTGTACTTTTAAATATAGCCTTAGTAAATTTGTTGTATATTCAGGGGAGGATGCTGCCGCAAAGTTCATAGAATATTTAGTTAGGGATATTGTAGATATTTATAATAACTATTTAAGTAAATCGACACCTATGCCCTTTTTAAATCCTCAGCAGTTCAAGCACCAATTCCAAAGCAAAAACTGTCATATTTGCAATAAAGAATTGGGGGCTGATGGAGTGGCAGACCATTGCCATCTTACTGGCGAATATAGAGGTCCAGCACATAATGAGTGTAATTTAAAATTTCAAATTGCAAAGTTTGTGCCGGTGTTCTTTCATAATTTTTCTGGCTATGACTGCCATTTCTTTGTTAAAGAATTGAACGCTTTCGAGGGTGATATTAATGTTATACCCTTAAAGGTTCTTGGATTCCTTCCGATTTATGGCCGCTAGCTTGAATGATTTAGCTAGAAACTTATCAGTATCTGATTTCAAAACTGTTCGCCAAGAGTATCCAAAAGACGATGAATTTACGCTACTAACAAGAAAAGGTGTATTCCCATACGAATACATCAACTCGTTCGATCGTCTGAAGGAAACCTCTCTTCCTACTCAGGATGATTTTTTCAGTCATTTGACAAATAAGACTTGTTCTACTGAGGATTATGAACACGCGGTTAAAGTATGGCAACAGTTTAAATGTCAAACACTTGAAGAATACATGCTTCTATATCTGAAAACAGATGTATTAATCTTGACCGACATTTTCGAAAATTTTAGAAAAGTGTGTCAAAAAATTTATAATCTTGATCCTTGCCAATATTACACTGTCCCAGGCTTATCTTGGGATGCGATGCTTAAACCTACACAAATTGAACTTGAACTGTTTACAGATATAGACATGTACCTGTTCATCCAGAAGAGTATTAGGGGAGGCATTGTCCAATGTTCAAAAAGACATTCCAAAGCCAATAATAAATATATGGACGATTATAATTGTAATGAACCATCCGAATATTTAATGTATTTGGATGCCAACAATTTATATGGCTGGGCAATGTCACAATGTCTTCCTTGTGGAGGTTTTGAGTGGCTATCAGATACTGATAATTTTGATGTAGAGTCAATTTCAATGAATTCTCCTGTTGGATACATCCTTGAAGTAGATTTGGATTACCCACAGAATTTACATGATGCGCATAATGATTTACCTTTTTGCGCGGAAAATAAAAAACCCCCAAATTCCAAATCTATTAAACTAATCACTGACTTAACCAACAAAACTCGCTATGTCATTCATTATAGAAATCTTCAGCAATGTATAGAAAATGGTATGTTGCTAAAGAAAATATATAGAGTGTTAAAATTTAAGCAGTCTTGTTGGTTAAAACAGTATATTGATTTGAATACCCATCATCGCAGTTTAGCAAAGAATACTTTTGAAAAGAATTTTTTCAAATTGTTAAACAATGCGGTGTATGGAAAAACCATGGAAAATGTTGATAAGTGTAAAGATGTTAAAATAGTAACCGATTGGGAAAGTAGGGGAAGGCGGTTAGGAGCCCGAGCACTAATAGCCAAACCAAACTTCCACAGCTGTACCCAGTTTACAGAAGATATGGTTGCTATACAAATGTCTAGAGCTCGCTCTGTTTATAACAAACCTATATATTTGGGATTTGTTGTTTTGGAATTGTCGAAATGGAAAATGTACGACTTCCATTATAGTTACATGAAACCTAAATTCGCAACAAATCTAGTGCTAAATTATATGGACACTGATTCTTTTATATATTCTGTTCAGTGTGAAGATTTCTATAGGGATATTCGGGATGATATCGACTCAAAGTTCGATACATCAGAGTATTCACCTACCAATCCTTTTCATATACCGCTTAGAAATAGTAAAGTACTCGGTATGATGAAAGACGAAAGCAAAGGAAAAATTATGAAAGAATTTGTTGGCTTGCGTTCGAAAATGTATTCAATCGATGTTATTGGTTATGAAGAAACCAAAAAGGCCAAAGGTGTTAAAAATACGGTTATAAATAAGTTAAGTATAAGAGATTATAAAGATTGTCTAGTTAATAAGAAAATTATTTATGGAGATATGTTTATATTTAGATCTAAGCTCCACCAAATTTATACGCAATTAGTACATAAGATAGCCTTAAGCCCCCTAGACGATAAGCGTTTTATTAGAAATGATGGTGTACACACATATGCCTGGGGACATTATCGTATAGATTTAGAGCAGGAGTTAAGTCAAGATGAAGATATTTTAAATAAGATATAATAAGAAAAAATTTTTGTAAATATATTTAACAAAAAAAAAAATAAGATATATTTATGGATATAGATATATAGAATATTAATTATAACTATTATAGAAATAAATAAGAAAAAAATTTTTGTAAATAGATTTAAGAAAAAAAGTTTGTAAATAGATTTAAGAAAAACATTTATTTTCAATTAATAAAATTGTATATTTGCATTTAAATCTTTTGCATTGCATTATAATCTTTTATTTATTATCGATGAAATTTCGGAGTAGGATTGCATTTTCCAGCGCGCAGTGTCCATTATGGGAATGGCATATTCTTTGTAGTAAGTATGTATCTCTAAGAGTTTCCAGATTCTCGCCAAAATTCTTCTACATTCAATACAGGATTTTAGATTTTTCAACTCCTTTCACATATACAAGTTTATGTTTAATATTTAATTTCAAGAAATTCTCAACGCTATTAAAAGAGATAGACCCATCGTTCCAACGAAATCCATGGTGATTGTGATAGAGCCAATTCGCCTGCTTTTTATATTTTAAAGATAAGTCTCTAAATTCAAATGGTGGTTTGATGATAAAGTTTTGATATTCACTAGAGCTGAAGGTTACTTCCAACTCTTTAACTATAACTTCATTAAAATTTCCTTTGAAGCCTTGCACATCCAAGGTTACAAATTTTTGTTGCTCCATTGCACTTAGACAACTTTTTTAATTCCGCCAGTCACTGGAGTGTATTCAATCAACTTATCGTGTATAAGTATACAATAAGCTGATGTATTGGCTGGAATATTCTTTGATGTTTTAAATTCAATTCGAATATCAATTGGTCCAGTTTTTATCGCTTCGTTTTGATGAGTTACATCCACTACTATTATCGGAGCTGTTTCTTTAAAGTCTTCAGGCAGCAACAGAGGTTGGGAATCGCGTGCAAAGTAATTTTGTTGAAATTTCAAATACATATCATAAAGCAGAGCATAACGATCACGGTCAAAATTCAGATTGAGATCATCATAGGTATATGTATCAGAATTTAAGTGTACTTTTACATCGGTTAAATGACAATGTTGAAATTTTTGATCTCGTCGAAAGGCAATAAGCGTGGTCTTTCATTCTGCGGTGATAATTTTACATTCCACAGATGATTGTTTCCTTGAGTGAGTACCGGATTAAAATGACAATTCCAACTACGGAATGCTATTAATAAAGGTTTTGCACTTTGGATCGTTTGAAAGAGTTGTAGTTTTGCAAAATCAGCCAACTGTACATGGGGAATTTTTCATGTGATATTAGTTATAGTTAATTTTATATTTTCGGTGGCAACAGTTGAATAAACAGCATTTTCATCGGATTTCGATCTCAGTAGTATAAGTTCATGTTTAGAATTTAAAATAATTTTGTTAAAGTCTTCAGCAAATCCCAATAGCATTTTCAATGGTATACAGAAATTAAAATATCCGTTCTTTATTTCAAGTACATTCTTTGAAAACCATCCAGCATTTTTGAGCATATTACTTTGAATCGAATTTAATGAGACATAATTTTTTACTGTTGTAGTTACACCCAAGTGACGCGTACGATCGATCTCTAATCCATACATTGTCCAATCTAATCCATACAATCCAAATCTCTAATTTTACATTGGTTGTTGCGCTTCCATTTCCTAGGGTAACTGTACCTTCAATGTAAATTAAACTCTCACTGGGTAGAAGGTAAAGATCTTGATTTTGAACGGCTATCCGTATCTCGTCATTGCTGTTATATGATTGTAAATATGGTGAATAGCTATGGTATTCCTTTTTGATAATACTGTCATCGTAGAGCGGCGTTTGTAAAACATCAAGTATTTGACTCATTTTAATTTCAGTTTGTCTTTAGTTTTAAGCCCAAAGATTTTAGAAACTCTTTATTTTCAAATGACAGCTTCTTACGTTGTAGAGCGTTTTGATTTGTTTGCGACTTGGACGACCTTGTCAGTTCAAATGGTAAAGAAGAAGTGAATGTAGTTGCACCTGGGTATGCGCTTTTATTATTATACACAATCATTGCTCCTGCGGTTTTAGGTGAAGTCTGAGTGTTATGGTTTCTCCACGAAAATTAATTAGATTACTGTTTTGGTCAACGATTTTCACAGTAATTGAACTTATCTGTCTGGTGTTTACTGGCAAATAGATTACATTTTTAGGGATCTCGTCTATTTTATAGCCAGGACTAACATTTAATGCAAACATATGGATTGTATGAGCTGGTATGTTGTTAATGTAGGCGCCGCTAATTATGTCGCACTCAATGTGTATTGCGTTTATTTGCGTTATATATACGGGTAAGTCGGATGTATGCAGTTTTCCTGCTTCCAATACTTTTTTACTGAAACCCAATAGTGAACCAATGGTGCGTTCCTTATTAAAGAAAATGTTATTTTTACTGGATCCTACGACTGCTTGCAGTGTATTGGGGTTGGCGGATATTTCCAGGTTCTCATGTGGATCTATACTAACATATTTATTTTTAATAAATTCAGCAATGTCGTATGAACCGACAGGAATCTCAATGCTATGATCGCCAATGTGAAATAAATTATTTTCGTAATCAACATTCGGTATAGTGTGATAAGTATGAAAGTCTACGAGACCACACACATACTTTCCCTCTAAATCTATGGGTGGAAAATAATTAGCCGATAAAATGGATTTATTTCCACTTAAAGTAAGAGTTATTGACATCTTGAAAGTTGGTTGAGTAATGAAATGAAAAGTCAGATGCAATCTTTTTTATTTAGAATTTTTTTAATAATAATAATAATAATGTTATTACTATATGAACAATATACATATTTAAAAAATATATTTATTACAATTTTATAAAATTTCATTTTTATCGATCCAAGAATTGTGATCATTGCTAAATCCTAGCCACTTGACAAAAATTTGCCTGCCTTTAGTTTTAAGAACTTTTTCCACCAGATATATGCTGGGATATTTTGTTTTCAGTAGTTCACTTTCGTAGAATCCTCCTCTAATTGGATTCCCTTGATAGTCTTCAAGAATGTACGTTGTTGGGTTTGTAATTCTTATATTTTTAATTTTGAATATTTCTGTTGTCCAGTTCGGTGTAAAGCCTTTCTCAAAAATGTGTTTATATATACTTATGCGCACATAATCTCCTATCCGAAACGTTGGCTTTCTAAATATTTTCAAGTTGTTGTAGGCAGTATTTAATAATAACTTTTCATTGGCTCGATTCACTTCAGATGGAGCCATATTTATGGTTCGATGCTTTTTATGATTGTATTCGTTGATCAAACTTTGGTACTTGTCAATCCATCGATATGATCCATGATAGCTAAATTCCTTCCACATCATTTGCTTTAACGTTCTATTAAAACGTTCAACAATTGACGCCTTCAAAACACTGTACGAAGAATAATGATTGATGTTATATTTTTTCATTAAATTTTGAAATTGTCCGTTGAAGAATTCTTTGCCGTCATCGGTTTGTAAATTGCTTGGTTTTCGTCTTAAATCGAGTATGGATTTCATGGCTTTAGTAACATCAATAGCGTTTTTAGATTTTAAGGGTACAATCCAGCCATATTTCGAGAATGTGTCTATTACAGTTAGAAGAAAGCGGTATCCATCATTATGTGTAGAATAACTACCCATTTCCACTAAATCTGCTTGCCAGAGGTCATCTATTCCCTTGGTTATTACTCGCCTTCGCTTAAAGTGCTTACGAGCTTGTCTGTGAAGCTCCTCTACTAAACCTCTCTTCATTTTCTGCTAAATTTAAGATTAAATCGCCAACTTTCTTTTCTATTTCAGCTATTGACTTTCCTTTATTTAGTTCTTCATTGACGATACTTGTAAACTGCTCAAGCCCTTCGCTTATATCATCTACATAATTCTTGTTATTACTGTCGACGTGTTGGTTCTTGTTTCGGAATTTTACATATATTATTGTAACGACTCTAAGTATTCTATCATTTAGTATATGGATTTCGTTTTTAAAATAATCCCTTATCTGAGTAGTACTATTTTCAACAAGTGACCGAAGATTTTGTATGACTTGCTTAATGTCGTTGTCTATTTTTTCCCTTAGTATATCGTTTTCTTCTTTAAATTCAACCTTTATATGTTTAATACTATCAGCAACAAGTAATTGATGATTTTTGTTAACTTTTTCAATGTCTTTATCTATTTTTTCCTTTACCAATGAGTTCTCTGCTTGAATTTGCATGTGAGTCTGTTTGATTTCTTTGTAAATATTTTGCTTTAGTAAATTGTTTTCTCTTTGAAATTCCACTTTGATTCGATTTATACTATCTTCAACAAATGATTTTGTTACTGCATCATTGTCTTCGACAGGAGTATTAATATTTCTTAAGCGTTTCCAATGGAGATCCAAGTTTTTATCATTGTCCAAATTGAATCCCAAGGCTCTTGTAAAATTTCTTTTTAATTTGTTGTTGAATGACTTCTCTATGGAATAATGACCGATCTTGTCGACGCTCATTTTACAATTATATGTATTTATGGAAATTGTGGTTATTTATATGATAATTATACAATTATATTAGCTTCCCTAAGTTCTTCGAGTATTGAAACTATTTCGTTGTTGTGATTGGTGTGTCCTGCAGATTGTGATGATACTTATAGCCTTAATCTATCTACCAACTCATTTGGATCATCCCAATATATATAGTTTGGCTTTTGCTTGTTAACACTCATTAAACCGCTTCCCTTAGTTTGGTTTTGTGAGGTAGTCAATGGAGTTATCTTACTGAATAATGGCTTTATGATGTCGGTATATTTGAGAGCTCTACTTCCCTTTGCTCGTCCAGTGCTGTTAAAATTAAGTTTGTGAGCACTACTTTTTACTAAAATACTTTTGTAAGCTTGCAGATCTTTATCGTCATAATTTGATGGTTCTTTGCTGAATAATAATTGTATCAATCCGGGTGTAAAATTCCAACTATTATCGGATATTATTATTTTATCATCGCGTAATGAGAAAGGGCTATTACCGATTCGCCATTTACAATCGGATCCCTTGTATGGGCCATATGTTGTATCCAATTGATTCTGTTGTTCTAAGTCGAAATAGAGAATTGATTCAGTAGATTTTGGATCGTCGTTTGTAGTATCGAGTCCAGAGAATAATTTTGTTTCGCTTGATTTATTCACTATATCTTCTGCATCTTCTATTTGAGAGAAAAAGTCGTCGTCTTCATCGTCATTACTATTGATAAGAGTTTCGTTTGAGAAATCAACTTTTCGTGCTTTAGCTGGAGTACTTGTTTTTACTTTTAGCGGTACCTTATTGTATTTAATGTTATGCTTATCCTTATTAGAAATTGTATTGGAGTGGTTGACTATTTCTTTTAGAGGTTTTGTGATGTGGCTAAATGTCTTTTCTAATTCATTCTCTAAATCTGCTTTTCCTAATTTTATATTCTTAAATTTCTGTTTTAATATGCGTCTAGTTTTGATCAGGTCTTTTAATATTTTGTCATCCATTTTAGCAACAACATACAATATATCAGATCAGCTTTTGAACACCTTTTGAACAGCTCTGAACACCTTTGGAACAGCTTTGGAACAGCTCTGAACAGCTTTTGAACAGCTTTGAACACCTTTTGAACACCTTTGAACAGCTTTTCAACAGCTGTGAACACCTTTTGAACAGCTTTGAACAGTCTAGTTATATCAATGTTATCAGTTGAAAGCTAAGTAGCATACTAATATTAATATAATGGTAACCAACCATATTATAGGTGAATGTATGTATCAAATCCCTTTCTGTAACGTCCACCATCAATTGGATCCTCTTTGCTTATTACAAGAAATCCATATTTATCTTTCCAACATTCTCCGCATATATTAATAAATTTTTTATAAGCCATATCTGTTCCGACATGATCATTGTATATGTGCTTCATGTTCATCTCATCTTGCTTAAACATAATAATCATGTTGGCATTATCGCGCACCAAATGCTTGGGAATTCTTGTATATGTTTGGCATAAGTAAAAACAATCAATAGATTTGTGTCTGCCCATACAAAAGTATTCTCGAATGTTGTTTTGCTTCTCACAAGCTACGTCATCGAATATCATTATTGAGTTGGTTTTTGCTTCATTCGGCTTGAGCACTTCTTCGTTCTCGGAAAACGTAAAGAATCCCATATTTTGAATTGGTTTTATTAACCGTTTTAGATATTCATATTTAGGTTGATATAATGATTTTGAGTACAAAACTATGTTGGCAAACTTTAGGCCATTTGGACTTTCTATTAAACTCAACATGACATTAGTCTTTCCGCAATTCGAGGGTCCCACAATAAGACATCTAATTGAATTCGGCAGAAGGGAACTGTGTCTGAGTTTCGTTGCATTATTAGTAACAAGATCCATATTTTTCACAGTAATATTTTTGTCTTGCTTGACGAACCGCATTTTAGCTTATGATATAAATACGTAATAATCACACCTTTATATTCATTTATATCGAAACAGTTCAATTGGAAAGATGTATAAATGACCAACGTTTACCAAAATAATTTCAGTCTTGATCAACCAGTAATTGGAAAAGGTCTTTTAAATAAAGCTATAAATTCTCTACCAGTTGAACTTCATTTGCCGGGCTATCAATTTTGTGGTCCAGGAACTAAACTAAAAAAAACGTATAGAAAGAGGTGATAAAGGAATCAATCCACTGGACGCTGCATGTAGAGAGCACGACATTGCTTATAGTAATACACAGAACTTGGATGAGCGTCACGAAGCAGATAAAATATTAGTTGAAAAGGCGTTGCAAAGAGCAAAATCAAACGATAGTAAATATAGTGAGCGAATAAACGCATGGTTAGTAGCCAAAACAATGAAAGCTAAAGTCAAATTCGGTATGGGAAACAAGCTAAATAAGAACCTTAAGAAACTAAAGAAAAAGGTGAAAAAATGTTGTGTAAAGAAAATTTTTACAAAAACTGTTAAAAATGCATTGAAAATTATCAAGCAACGAAAACCAGAAGATATCGCCAAGGCTATTAAAATGGCACAAGGTGTAATCAAAAAGTCTTTTGGGCGTAAAAAATCCATGATAGATATTCCACGTGTTATACCTATTCCCAAAGTAGGAGGTTTTCTACCACTAGTACCCATTTTAACAGCTCTTGGAGCCGTTGGTGGTTTAGCATCTGGTGGTGCTGCGATCGCGAAAGCAATTAATGAAGCCAACTCTGCAAGAAAACAATTGAAAGAAGCAAATCGACATAATCAAACTATGGAAGCAATTGCTATTGGTAAAGGCTTGTATCTTAAACCCTACAAAAAAGGATTGGGATTATATTATAGTCCTCAACCAAAAAACTTTTGAAGAAGCTACCCAACAGAGCCCTCACAAATATCGACCTAATGAAATATACAACGAATCTACCACACTTTAGAGGTATTTTTATGTTAGATACCTTACCAAGGCATCCACATCATCAAGAATGTGGGATCGTTAATCATGAAAGATCGGAGGGACCTGGTACTCATTGGGTAGCATATTATAAAAATAAGAACCAAAAGGAATATTTTGATAGTTTTGGAAACTTGCAACCACCGTATGAAGTAATCCAATACTTGGGTGATGGAATACGTTACAACTACACTCAGCATCAAGATTATAATTCATTTAACTGCGGTCATTTATGTCTAAAATTTCTTTATAATTTAATTTTTACGATAAATAACGAATAAAGTTTATTAAAATGAAATCGAATTGTGTTTTATTTATTATTTTATTTTATTTATATTTTATTTGTATTTATTATAAGGTATATTTGATTTTGATGACGATGATGATGATTATGATGAAGAGGTATTCCACTCCTTGTCTAATTTAAATGGATTTTTCACCTCTGCATACTGCATCTTCTTTGTCCAAGATTCTTTCATTGTGAAACTCTCTCTCTCTCTCTCTCTCTCTGTGCTCTCTAAATTCTAACTACAAACTAAACTAAAAATTTAAATATCTTGTCATAAATACTATTTTCTTTGATTTCATATATTCAGTTTTAGTTCATCAGTTAATTTAGTTCAGAAATTACGAAATAAAAAATTTGAAAATGAATCTGAAACAACGTCAAGGATCCTCAACTTTTTCCGTCGCTGCTATGGACGATTTCAATCGAAACAACAGTGTGCAAAAAACCACATTAGCAGTTAAGGATATGGAGCCAAACAAATCGTATTCAATTAAAAATGTCCGGAAAACGAAAACTAAGTATGGAGCCCGAGTTTTGATGGAGTTGGAAGAGAATGTCATTTTTCTACCACAACGATTTAACAACATCAGCGATGAGACAATAGCAGAATTCTCAAACGGAGCTTACTATTTGTGTAAAGTAATGAAGGAAGATACCGACGACTTTCGCTTGGAGGTTCTGGTTGACTTTCCTTTTACACAAGCAATGTATTATCAAATGTGAAAACTTTGTATTCTAAAATGATGGATGAATAAATAAAATAAAAACTTAATTTATAATTAAAAAAATAGATTCTTTTTTATTTTTCAAATTAGAATATAATAGCATGAATTTATTGATTCGTAAGATTTTATTCTCCAACATATAGCACGCACACGTATCTGGTCCATCTAAACATGTATCCGAAGACCAACAGCAAGATTTATAGAGTTTTCCGTGATTTGTTTCCTTTATTACTTGATGTTTATAGTGGCTTAATTTTGCGTAGCAGTCCAGCATTTCATCTAAATGCTCATCAAGCAAAATTTCTTTATGGGTTCTTAAAAACTCGTCAACACGTTTTAATAATTCCGACACGTTCGTTCTCGTTACGTTCTCCATCCTTATTAATAATAGTCTATTACAGATTGAATTAATTTTAGTCGTGAACCAGGTGCGTTTGTTTACATTATGATTCTAATTTACGACTTTTTATTCTGAGAAATATTTGTAAACGGAAAGTACCGAAACTGTCAACTCCAATTCCGAGATTGAAATAATTGCATATACACTGTGTGTGGTCGCGAGGGTTTCGAACAAATTGATTTACTAAATCTACAATAACAACAACCACATAGCAATTAAATCAGAGCAATAAAAAGAAATAAAAGTTCCAACAACAAAGAGTACACCCCAAAACGCAAACGCAAACAAAAACAACAATCTCAAGTACCACAACGATACAAAAGCGGGCATAGATCAAGGCAGAGGAACACCCCACACTCGCAACAGTCAGCACGCCGAGCTATGTATGTCTGTCAGTCTGTCTATATGTATGTATGTATGTATGTATGTCCGTCTATATGTCCGTCTGTACGTCCGTCTGTATGTATGTCCGTCTGTCAGTCTATCCGTTTTTACACGCCCACTTTGTCACGCCTACTTTTGTCACGCCCACTTATTAACGCCCATTTTCACCCGCCCATTTGCCACACCCACTTTTGCCACATCCATTTTTGACACGCCCACTTTTGTCGCGCCCAGTTTCGACACGCCCACTTTTGCCACGCCCACTTTTGCCACGCCCAGTTTTGCCACGCCCACTTTTGCCACGACCACTTTCGACATGCCCACTTTTGCCACGCCCACTTTTGCCGCGCCCACTTTCGACACGCCCATTTTTGACACGCCCCATTTCCTCCCCTTCCTCACCCTCCCTCCCAGTGTCCGTCCGTCTGTCCGTCCATGTTTATATCTCCTTCTCACTCCCTCCCACACAACCGTATAGCGCCATCTCACTCTAACACACGTAAAGCATAGCTCCCAAATAGCTCCCAAATTTCAGTTGTGCCAGAACCGGCCTATACCTACTACTGATGGTCTCTTAACAAACGAACCAGTAGCAAAATTACGTTTCCGAAAATTACGTGAGCGTCTAGGCTCAATAATTGCGAGCAAATTCTCAAATTATGCTGGTTGCAGCACAGAGGGCAATTGGCTATGGCGACATTTAGCTGGAATGTGTTAACTCGTTTAGCTGCCGACACAGGCTGGGTTGCAATTAATGCTGATTACTCCTCGAAGTGGATGTGCTCTTTATGTCCTGCATAGCCTCCAGCCTGCATGAAACAAAGCGCATCGAAATCAGTCCACTTCATAATTTCGAATTTGTTCTGGATAAACTATTCCCAAAGCGCAAGGGTGGCGTCCGGTAACCGACTGGTAACCGAAAAGGAAACTATAAAAGCGACTCAATTGGATGTGTCGGTACCCTAAAGCGTTAATGTGGCGAGAATGTTATTACTTTAGCGCTGCAAATTTTTTATTTCGCTTCCTTTTTGTTTTGAGACCGAGGCGAGACCGAAGAAATTTTTTAGGTGAGTATTAACGAGGACTCGTTTGTTCTCATACCTGTCGGTTAGATTTTTCCAGGCCTGATCAAAAACCTCATTGGTCAAAGGAGAGTTCTGGGCAATCTCCTTGGCTTCACCTGTTGTTTCTTTGTTGAGGTGAAATAGCTTTTCCACCAGTGCTATCCTTGTGTTCTCGATATACAAGAGATATCCTTATTCCTCCTCACGGAAGGAGGGCCACGATAGGTAGTTGCCTCGAAACACTGTGGTGTCACAGGAGTCAAGCTTATATTGTAGCCCCAGGACGGCATCTCAACCGAACTACTACAAGATTTTGCGGCCGCAGTTGTTAATCTTATGTTTATCAACAGCTGTAGCGACCCATACTTTTAAATTCACGCAACAGCTCTAGTGCTGCCTCAAATAACGGGAAAGTTACCCGCTGGTTCATTAGATGGTGTACTGCTCCTCATCCTCCCTAGAAACATCGAACTCGCAGACGTAAATTTCGCCAAGATTCAGCAAATGGACGTGCTCATTGAAACTGACCTCCACCAAGAAAATTTACTAAACGGTATCTGCCGTAGAGTGCTGAATTACTTACTAGCCCAATTCTCATGCTACCTTTCGATAGCCCTTATCAAAAGGTGACTTTCTTTCACTATCACTATCTAATAACTGTTTGAACGTCATTGGGAGGAGGACGAACTTCTCAAAGCTCACCAGTCTTCTTCTATGCCAGTCAGAAAAGTTTTGCGAAGAGTTTTGCATTGGCCCGAATCGGCACTATTGCGGAAAGTACGTCCTGTCTACCGAAAGCTCTACGCGGAAACTCGATTGTGTATCGTTTTCTTCACAGCACCACTGAGCGACGAAACTCGCCATATGTCACTTTGCGCTTCTCAACTACAGAGACTCAAGCCACCAACTGCTTATCAGTCAGAAGACGTATTTCGCCGAAGAATATAACCTGCTCGAAACCAACCGAAAATTAAGTTAAAATAGTTATATTATTTAATGAGGACAAGCCGATGCCTCTTGGCAAGTGGTTGTCCTCTTACCCTTGTTTGCCGTTTAACGAACGGCATTCGATCCACTGTTTACGGCTGAATTTGTGAAAAGGGCTCGTTCATTACCACATCCTCAAGATATCGCTGCACGGTAATCATCAATTGATGCTCCGATTATTACGGACTCAATATTGGATTCCATGAGTGAAAAAAGTAATCAAATAGAAAATTTTCCGACGTAAGTACGTATGTATCTTCAATAAAAAGAAACAGAGAACACAAATCATAGATGCGCGTCTAGAAGAGTGCCCAACGTTTTCCTACCCCTTAATTAACACTGGGTTTGAATTTGCAGGCCCTTTCTCGACCAAGCACAGTCCGAAAGCAATGAAAGCCCTATAACATACGGGGTGAGCGTTAAGGCAGGAGAAGAAAAGGAGAAATAAGAACTGAATACTTAATTATACCAAAAAGTGGACTATTGGCCTACTGTTCGGGACGATATTCAACTTATCCGGACGTGCTCAGGGAAAATATGGGGGAGGGGGGGCGGTGCTCTCGATCGCGAACACTGGATAAAGACACCTGCGTTAAAGAAGAAAAATGCTTAATGCGAAAAGACATAAAACTAGTAAGATTGCTATATTCGGCCCGACCGAATTTTAGATACCCTACACGTAAGGAATGGAGTAACGACAACTCAAAGTGATGAGGTGAGTTAATGGCAGGCATACCAAATTCAACATTATTTTTTGTTTGGAATTTAAAATAAACAATAATAGAGAAACTCCATTGTACTTAAGATGTCTCGGTTTTGTCGATTTCTTAGCGGTTTGGAAATATTAAAAAGTAATATAAACTTACTCGTTTTTGTAATGTTGGGTTTTTTTATAAAAAACCATAAAAATGGAAAGGAGTAAAGCTAATGTTAATTAAGGGTAAAGTAATGTTATACAGTAGTAAATATAACATGTTATATACCGTTTTAAAGGTATAAGAACCACCCTTTCAATAATATAACTCGCTTTGTAGCATAACGTATCTTTTTCGCAGAAGATACATTTTGTTTCAAAGATAAATGGACATGTGTTTGCAGAAATTACTATAACTCCTTAACGTAATGTTAAGAGTAAAAAAAGTATTATATAAATTAAAGGTATTCAAAATTTAATTTCTTTAATGAGGACGAATAGCGAAACAATGGCAAAATATCGGATTTCAGGTTATTATGAAAACACGTTATTGTTCAAATCAGTATCTAATTAGAGTTATGCTCAACAGAGTGACGATCCGAAAACGGACTTTCGTGGCATGGGTCTGCTGGGACTGGAGAATCTCTTGTATTTTACTAAAGAGAACAGCGATGCAGCAAAACATGTATTGCTACACTCTATGCATCCAACAGTGGGTTACACCTCCGCCATTGTAGAAATAAATCTTACTTCAATTGCTGCAGTCGGGAAGAGCTAAAACTCATTGCTACAATATTGCCGCCGTCACCAAGAAACTGTTGACTGTAGAACATTTTCATAAATTTTACTGCTACTTGCTGTTGGAATTCGATCGCTGCTGGTATCGGAACCCAAAGACATTATGGATTTCCGTGAAATATATCAGAGTTTTGAGGACACTGTATCAAAAATACTCGAGTATGATTCAACTATTTTCAAAGCAAATCTAGTGGTAGATGTGATGTAATGTATTTTTAGCGGATACATAACTTAATTGGCATTAAGCAAATACATGATTATTGGTTTTATGCAGAGATCTCAATTTGATATCCTTTAAATAGAATTTAAGCTATTCATCACAATATTTTACGATTAATTTTAAAGTAATTCCGCAACAAAAAATATTGAGTTTTAAAGTGTTTTATTAAATAATAAAATATTAAACAGCAAATAAAAAATTTTATAATAAATAAAAACTTAAATAAAACTTCTTTCCAATTTTAGTTCAGTGTACTTATTTTTTTCTTTTGAAATAATTGTCGGTAATGAAAGATTTAAAAAGTGTAGTGATGAATGAATCGATTTAATAATCGTTACTGTGTAATAGAAAAATTTGTTTAAAACCCATATGAATCCATTGGGTTTTCTATGTAAGGAAATAAGTTAATTTTTAAAATCGTTAACATCGCATTTCTATTCGTTATTTCCGGCACCTTCTTCTTCCGAGTCTGATACACTTAATGTTGGCGTTCCTCCTCGAAACCAGTTACCAGTTATCGAAGACGCTCGCGATGTTGGAGCTGACCTTACTAAGCGTGCCCGTCCTTTGAATGCCGCACGAACCGGTGGGTGGTTCCTTGGAATTGAATTTGCTCTTTCCTGCTCTATCCGACGGTCATTATAGGCCAAGTACTTCTTCAGTTTTGCAATTCGTTCATTCTCAACTGCCAACGCGCTACTAATTTGTTTCGCTACTCTCACCAGCGCTGGTTTCCTTCTGCAGCTTTTTGACCTTAACTGGCAGAGTTTCGTAATAATATTTGAACATACGCGCATCCTGTTCGACCTAGAATTTCACAGACCTTTGAAAATCGCTGTATAATTCCTGGCTTTTCGCGAAGAACGTCGCCATTTCTGCAGGCATCTCTTTACAAATTTTGAATGATAGAATACTATTCTATTATTTTTGGCAAACAATAACGATTTGTCTCTCTCGAAATCTTCGAATGAGTGACATCTGTCATAATAAATTATTTACATTATGTTTTAAATAAAAATAATTTGAAGAATTTCCTTCTTTGTCAAACTTATTTACATTTTTGGGGGAATTTGAGGTATTTCATCGAAAAGTAGGGCATACTGTTTTCCAAAAAATGAGAATGTCGGAAAAAGTTGTCAGAAAATTAGAAAATTTTACGACGACGTGAGAGAGCTCAACGACGTGTTCCTTTCCATTTTTCTATAGGAACACCGCAATCGATTGCGACCAGAGATAATGAGATAGGTCACTTCGAATTCGCCGCTTCAAAAATCGGTTTGACGTCTATTTTTTATGACCTGTTGAATTCATGTACACTATACGTGAGAGCTACCATATTGTTGTTCTTGTTGCCTGTCTTTCAGTATGTTGAAAAAAACAGCTGTTTCATGTTTCACCATGATTCATTTAGTTATGAAATCAGCTTGGCTAGACGAAGTATCTTTTGAAACGGTTTCACTACTGGATTGTCGATACCATCGGTGGCTACACACTGTGGTTTCTCATTTGGTTTCAAAAGTCGTAAATACTTGATGGCAATGTGTGTGTGAAATTTACTGATATCCAAATGTTGGCCAGAGTGTTAGAAAATATGAACACGCGTTTGGCAAACTACGTTGCTCTTCTTTCGTTTGACAACTGCTTACTTGTATGCGTGCAAAAAAAATGAGAAGCAGCGTCTATTTTCGTTTTAAAAATTCTTTACACTCCATACCCGATTGTAGACTTTTATCTTTCTTCCTCATCTCTCTCTCCCTAAACTGAAACCATATCAAAAGATACTGTGTATAGCCAAGGCCATTGGCTTTTAAAATATAATTTTCACCATATATAAACAAAGGTGATGAAGTTTCCCAAACCTAAAATGGTAGGTGCAAAGGGATGTTTGACCCTCCAAATGCATCAACGATGTATAACAATATTTAATTTGCTAAAATATTAGAAAACAAATGTAAAAAAATATAAATGCGACCATTCTGGAGTTATTAATCTTAATTTTTTTTGTGAAAATTCGAACAACTATGCACTGACAGCCAACAATTGCTTCGTAATTTTCACTTTTCTTGGAAAGTACAAAACATAGATCCTTCCGGCTTGAAGCTTTCTCTCTAGAATTGATTAGAGAATTTTATGGTCGGACAAAAATTTATACTTAATACCGTATTTTAAAGAAAAAATTGCGACCAAAAATTTTTTTTTTTGGAATTTTTATTCCAAATTTTCCAAATTAATTTTCTCTGTTTGATATAGGAACATAATTTAAAAAGCATACTAAGAGGCCGATATTTGGCTTTCAAACCCAATAAGCGAAAGTGATCCAGATATCGCCGTTATTTTTTAATATTTTTTTTCCTGGTTTTTAGACGAGTTTTTAGAAAATAGCCCCTCCCGTCTAAACGGGGGGAAATGCACCCCCCCCCCCCTCCCATACGATTTTTTTCTTGTCTTGACCCAACCTACATGCCCTAGCCTTTTGTCTCCTCTTATGCGAAACATCCTGTATAAATAAAAACCAGTAAGAAAGCAATATTCGGCCTGGCCGAATCTTAGATACCCTACACCTAAAAGTTTTAAAATAATTTAATTGAACGAAATAATTTATTTGATATTTAATTTATTTAGATTTTATTTATAGAGTGAAATACAAACATAAAAAATAATTTTTTATAAATATATTATTGTTAAATGCGTAAATATGTATATGGGTGTCTGTATGTACATGTTTTCTAGAACTCGTGAAATATATATATGTACATACTCATATATTGTATGAGTCGTTAATTTTGAAAGTGGTGTATTTATACGTTTTAAATACCAACTGTTTACGCCAAAGCAATCCGCTCGCCGGGCTGCCTCTCCTGATCGTCCGAAGCCGTGTCCTCTCTGAGCGCGGACTTCGGCCGCCCAGGAGAGGCAAGCTTAAAGCTTGACTGCGAGCTCTTTGGCTCCAGCCTTGGTGGTCGGAGTCGACCCAGCACTTGGCTGTGAACCGCGCACCTGCAAACACCGTGTTTATTGAATTTTAATGAATAATTTTAGTAATAATAAAAAACATATATTGTACATCAAAGGCATTATTATCCGATAACTTCAAAGAAAGACATAAAAAGGAAACAATTCAACAGCCCTCTAAATAAACATTAGAGACAAACATTTGGTCCAAGACGAGCCGGATCGAGCTGCAACCGCTACTCGACGACATCGATCGCCCTTTTTGATTAAAGGTAAGTTTTTGATTACAGTAAAATAAAGTGCAAATTTAAATAAGTTAATTGCAAAAATAAATCATATAAATTCAAGTTCTAAATATTTGTGTAATATTAAACTGTACATATATACGCAGCACGTATATATATATAGACACATATACTCCCGTCTACACTTGGAATTAACGGAAGTAATTTCGGTGTAACGGTGCTCCAAAATTTAGAATTGGGTCACTTATATATATTACATAAAAGTGCCCTTGAACCCGGTCATATACTTGCATTGACCGGCACGTGTTGCAATTATTTATTCTTCGACGAATACATAATTGCAGCTCGCTCTCGCTTGGGTTTGCGCTCTTCACTTAGAAACCAAAAAACCACCACCTTTTGCTGGTTATTTTGGTTTACGTGCTCTCACATAGACACGCTCGCAGCTTACGCTCTTCTGCGCGGTTCACTTAGAAACCAAAAAACCACCACCTTTTGCTGGTTATTTTGGTTTACGTGCTCTCACATAGACACGCTCGCAGCTTACGCTCTTCTGCGCGGTTCACTTAGAAACCAAAAAACCACCACCTTTTGCTGGTTATTTTGGTTTACGTGCTCTCACATAGACACGCTCGCAGCTTACGCTCTTCTGCGCGGTTCACTTAGAAACCAAAAAACCACCACCTTTTGCTGGTTATTTTGGTTTACGTGCTCTCACATAGACACGCTCGCAGCTTACGCTCTTCTGCGCGGTTCACTTAGAAACCAAAAAACCACCACCTTTTGCTGGTTATTTTGGTTTACGTGCTCTCACATAGACACGCTCTCAGCTTGCAGCCAAGCAAGCGGCACGTTTTTTTTTCTTTTTTCTCCTTTCGTTGGTGCCAAGAAAATCGACAATTCTTGCACAGTGGGCGAAAAATTCTAAAACCATAATAAAAAATTCTTGTTACCTAAAAATATTAAGGTGTTTTATTTCTTTATTATCCCATCTGTCTAAGCTATTTTAGCCCCGTGATTCTGTTGCACCCCCGAAAATCGATTTCATAGCGTGTATTCTTTTGCCAAATTTGTAATCATCGTAACGCACCCACAATGACGCTTCTAGATACGTTTATACGTCGGGCTGACGGCTTGGTCGAGTTCGGTGTGGAGTTCGCTGAAATGGCGGCTGATACTCACACCATTTACACGCTTGAGCTCCAAAGAGATGAAATCAAGTCTCAATGGACCCTTCTTTAGCGCACGTACGACAGCCTCTTAGCGGAGATGAAAGAAGATGATGAGTTAGCACAGAATCTCGAGATGATTAAACAAAAACGTCGCAAGTGTTACGACATGTATCTACAATGCGCCGGAGTAATTAACGCTTTATCTGATTCGCGAACCCGTGAACATCGGTCCGATTCCCCAGCATTACGCGCGAAACCGGCCGAACTACCGCCCACCGGGTACAACATTAGCTTGCCTCCATGCGATACAGACAATGTTAAAGGCGACTATCTGTCATGGCCCTCCTTCCGTGACATGTTCACGGCCCTATACACGAACAACTCGCGTCTCAGCCCGGTTGAAAAATTGTTTCATTTGAATCAAAAGACAAAGGGAGAAGCAAAGGAAATCGTACAAAAGTCTCCTTTGACGAATGACGGATTCGAGCAAGCGTGGCAAAATCTATCGGATCGATATGAAAATAAACGCGTTCTCGTGAACACGCTCCTTAAAAATCTCTTTGGCCTCGCGACGATTACTAGGGAAACCGGGCACGAAATCAAAAATTTACAGCGGGAATTCAACAATATTCTCACCGCGTTGGCGCTCCAAGGCGTCAACACATCAACTTGGGACGCTGTGATAGTTTTTCTGTGCTCTAGTCGGCTTCCGGAAGCCACCCTGGCGCTTTGGGAACAATCCATACCGAATAAACGTGAAATTCCAAAGTGGTCCGATCTCGACGCGTTCTTTAAAAGGCGCACCAGCAGGTAAAAATCGCGCATCACCAGCTCCACAGCATGTGGCCCCCTCGACAAAACGCGTCAACACATTCCAATTGAATGTTGCATCGACCGTGTGTCAGTTGTGCTCAGAGCACCACACAATTCGAGTCTGTCCGCAATTTTTGGAATTGACTTCCGGTAAACGTCTAGAGGTAGTGAAAAAGTTGCGTCTTTGCTTGAATTGTCTCGCGCAAGCGCATCAAATACAAAGATGCCCCAGTAAATACAACTGCGCGACTTGTCAAGCGCGACACCATACGTTGCTGCATCGGGAGCAAGCGCAGAACCGACCCGTAACGAACTCAGCGTCGAATTCGAACACTACCTTCCCAAAGTCTGCGCCAAGTAGAAACGCTGCATTGCAAACCAATCAGCCCCGTAACAACCCACTCAACGCGCGAGCACCACCCTTTACTGGGCCCTCCACGTCGGCCAACGCCGCCCAAATCAGTCAACAACAAATACAGTCCACTGATCGAAATCAGCCAGATAACCATCAAGTTTGTTTCGCTGCCGCACCGAAGCCAGTTCTGTTAGGAACCGCCACGGTCACTATATTCCACGACGGTACTTGCTATGCCGCTCGTGCCCTCATCGATCCAGGATCCGAAGTATCCTTCATCTCTGACCACGTTCAGAAGATGCTCAAGATCCCCATGCGGCCAGTGAAAGCAACGGTTTCTGGCCTCAACGAAACCATTTCTGCAAAGGTTTCAAAATCTTGTGAGTTTATGCTCAAGTCGCCACGCGACCCCTCTTTTCAAATCCATGCCACAGCGCTAGTGCTGTCGCAAATCACGGGCAGACTGCCCGCCCACTCGTTCGATAGTGAGCTGCTTCGCAGCCTCCCTCGTAACATCGAGCTCGCAGACGTCAACTTTGTCAAAAGTCAGCAAGTTGACGTTCTCATTGGAGCCGATCTCTTCCCGGCGATCATACTTGATGGTATTCGCCGCAATGTGCTAGGTTCACTGCTAGCACAACAGACTGTGTTCGGCTGGATAATCACCGGACCAGTCCCCCTGCTACAGTCAGATAGCCCCAACATAAGGGTGGCCTTCTTCAATGAAGTCACCATCGAACAACAGTTCGAACGTTTTTGGGTGGTGGAGGAACTTCCCAAAACTCGTCACTTATCCCCCTCCGAAAAGTTTTGCGAAGAGAATTTCGTAAAAACAACTCGTAAGAGCCCTGACGGCCGCTACATAGTTACGTTGCCATTCAAAAGCGAAGCCGTAAACCGACACTCGCTAGGATATTCACGGCACATCGCCCACCAACAATACCTTCGCTCAGAAGCAAGGTTAGTCAAGAATCATGACCTCAAAAGGCAATATGACGATGTAGTTCAAGAATATCTTGATTTAGGTCATATGACGGCCGTAGCGCCCCCACAACCCGATGCTGAGCACTATTATTTGCCACATCATGCGGTTATAAAACCGGACAGCACGTCCACCAAGGTCAGAGTCGTGTTCAACGCATCCTGCCCCAGCACAAGTGGGCTCAGTCTCAACGATGTGTTACACGCAGGCCCTGTTCTACAAGCAGACTTAACATTCTTAATGTTAAGATGGCGCATTTACCGGTATGTCTTTAGCGGTGACATACAGAAAATGTACCGCCAGATCCTCGTCGAACCGAAACATACCCCCTACCAACGAATTCTATTCCGAGATTCGAATAGCTCCCAAGTTAGGGACTATGAGTTACAAACGGTAACATTTGGCGTGAATTGCGCCCCCTTCTTAGCGATCCGTACGCTTCTTCAGCTAGCAGACGATACTCAACAACAGTTTCCGCTTGCGGCCCACATTTTGCGACACTCGATGTACGTTGATGACGTGTTGGCTGGTTCTCACAACCTTGCCATGGCCACTCAAATGCGCGATGAACTGTCAGAGGCGTTGAATACGGCAGGCTTCTCGCTGCGGAAATGGACAGCCAACGACCAACATATTTTGGACGACTTGCCTGGATCCCATTTGCTCAACGCTGAGTTCCTGAAGTTCGAAGACAACAGCACCGCAAAAATGCTCGGTATTCGGTGGAACGCCACCAGCGATGACTTTTACTTCGACACCCAGGCGATCGACATACAGCCAACGTACACCAAAAGACAAGTGCTGTCTCTCATCGCGAAGCTGTTCGATCCAGCCGGTTGGCTGGCACCTATCATCGTTGCCGCGAAAATGCTGATCCAACAAGTCTGGCTAGACAAGATTGAATGGGATGACCAACTTCCCGCACTGACGCAGCAAACATGGTTGAGTTTCCTTCGAAATTACAACCATATCGCCACGATTCGAATTCCCAGGTGGATTCGATTCACCCCCGACTGCACAGTGGATCTTCACGCCTTTTCGGACGCTTCCGAAAAAGCTTACGCCGGAGTCATCTACGCCCGTGTCCAAATCGGCGACACCGTTCATGTATCGCTACTGTACTCCAAAACAAGAGTAGCGCCCATTAAAACGATATCGCTGCCTCGACTCGAACTCTGCGGAGCGACACTCGTCGCAGACATGCTCGACGCCCTAGTACCCAATCTGCACTATCGTCCCGAGAATGTCTTCTGTTGGACAGACTCGACGATTGTACTTGCGTGGCTTAAGAAGCCTCCATGAGTCTGGGCCACTTTCGTGGCGAACCGCGTTGCGAAAATCATTGAAAGAGCACCACACACTCAATGGTTTCACGTGGACTCGCACGACAATCCAGCAGACTTAGCTAGCCGTGGTGCCACGCCCCAAGACTTAGCTGAGAGCACCCTTTGGTGGAATGGTCCACCTTGGCTCCACCACGACAAGGATCGTTGGCCCGAACTACGAACAGCTGCGGAGTTTGCTACCGCACTTGAAGAAAAGCCTGTAAAGGCTCTTCATATTTACTTCCGACCAGACGACGACCCACTGGACAGGTTTTCCTCTCTCCCGAGAGCCCTACGCGTATACTCATACGTACAGCGGTTTATAGATAACACGCGCCGTAAACGGAACCCTCTATATGCCACTTTGCGACTCTCAGTGACAGAGATTCGAGACACCAAACGCCGTCTCACAATCATCTGTCAAAAGACATATTTTCCCGACGAATATTACGCGCTCGAAAGCAAGCAACCAGTGAGTTCGAAAAGTCGTTTACTCTCACTCAATCCCTTTATCCACGAAGACAAAACAATGCGCCTTGGCGGGCGGCTGTCTTCATGCCCGAATTTGACATTTGATGAACGCCACCCAATAATTTTGCCGTACGACTGTCAGTTGTCTCGGCTACTTGTTCTTTTTATCCATCAGATCTCGCTTCACGGTGGTAACCAGCTGATGCTCCGATTGCTCAGGACCCAACATTGGATTCCGCGGGTAAAAAACCTCATCAAGACAACGATCCACCGCTGTAAGCCGTGCATCGTGCATCGGAAGCAACAAAGAACGCAGATTATGGCGGCATTGCCAGAGGATCGCACGACTTTCTCCCGCCCCTTTGCGAACACCGGTGTCGACTTTGCGGGCCCTTTCGACATAAAGAATTACACCGGCCGGGCGTGCTTCATAACGAAAGGCTACACGTGCATCTTTGTCTGTTTTGCGACCAAAGCAATTCATTTAGAGGCTGTTAGTGATCTGACCACGGCCGCTTTCCTTGCGGCCTTTTCACGTTTTGCAGCGCGCCGCGGCTGCCCCGCAAAGGTATATTCCGATAACGGCACAAACTTCGTCGGCGCCTCAAAAGAGCTCAAACAAGAATTTAAGAAATTCCTTGTTCGAACCCGCGATCTCATCGAGACCCATCATTCGCACCAGAATGTTGAATGGCACTTCATCCCCCCCGGTGCTCCTCATATGGGAGGACTCTGGGAGGCCGGTGTTAAAAGCCTGAAAACGCACCTGCGCAAGGTCGCCCCAACGTCCAAGTTTACATTCGAAGAGTTCTCAACTCTCTTGAGCAGAATTGAAGCGTGCCTCAATTCTCGCCCACTTCATCCTCAATCTGAGGATCCCAACGTAATGGAGGCAATAACTCCTGGCCACTTCCTAGTAGGCGGCCCTCTGCTCGCTCCTGCCGAGCCCGAAACCCTCGACAATCCGCTCTCCATCCTTAACCGATGGAGACGTGTCCAGGCCCTTGCCCAACATTTCTGTCACCGGTGGAAAACGGAGTATTTGCCCGAGCTTGCGCGTCGCACCAAGTGGAAGACTCCGCAACTCAACCTACAGCCCAACGACCTGGTCGTCGTCCGTGAAGACAACCTTCCTTCCACGTCCTGGCGACTGGGCCGCATCATCAAGGTGTATAAGGGTCAGGACGCACGAGTCCGCGTGGCCGATGTCCGAACGGCTAACGGCCAACTCACGCGTTCCATTTCTAAACTAGTATCTTTATCGTGCATGTCTCGAGTTGTGATTAATAACTTTTTTCTCCACAGATCCAAGATGAAACGCGTGCGCCGCCGCGGCGCCCTCTACCGGCTGGGCCGTGTGTTGGCTCCGCCACCCGCCGTGCAAACGGCGCCCCCTACGCCAAATCCCGACCCCGAGATGCCAGAGGGCGAAGAGCACCAGCCCGAAGACGACGACGTGCTGAGCCTTAGTGCGTCCTCCCAGTCCGAGGACTGCCACGTGACTCCGGGCTCCCTGGGGCCGCCAAGGAGCGAGCCGCGACGCTCACCTGAGCCCCATCACGCTGAGGCTCCACCATCGCCCCCGGCGATGCCAGCACGGGCAGGATACCTGCTCCGCCGCCTGGAGGTGGGCCTTCCAGCGCCATATATTCCGGCACGTCGCGGGCGCGGCCAGCCGCACCGACACCCAACCCCACCACGGCTCCCGTCGCCCGCTGGCAGAAGGACGCCATCGCCCAGGGCGCATGTGGAAGTGGCATGGGCACGTGGCCGGCGTCAGCTGCTCGACGAGCCTGCAGTCGCAGCTCTTAGGCGACGCGCCCCCCCAATCGACCAGGGAGATGGGTACGCGCTGGAGCCGCATGGTCCTCGCAGCCGCTCACGCGACCTTTGGCGACCAACACGAGTGCGCCGAGCTCGCCGCCGAGGATGCTGCCCGCTCTGCCGTGGAGAGCACCCGCTCCGGCAGTGCGGCCAGTTCCTTGATTTGCCGGTCGAAGGACGCTGGAGGACGCTTGCGGGCCGCCACGTGTGCGTCAACTGCTTGGCGTGCTCCCACACCCACCCAGGATGCACCAGCACGCGCCGCTGTACTGAGTGCGGCGAGGCCCACCACTCGACGCTTCACGGCTAGTCGCCTGATCCACCCCAGGGCTGAGGGCCGGGGAGCTTTTGCAGTCCTGCAAGGCGGGCGGGATGTTTACGCCAAAGCAATCCGCTCGCCGGGCTGCCTCTCCTGATCGTCCGAAGCCGTGTCCTCTCTGAGCGCGGACTTCGGCCGCCCAGGAGAGGCAAGCTTAAAGCTTGACTGCGAGCTCTTTGGCTCCAGCCTTGGTGGTCGGAGTCGACCCAGCACTTGGCTGTGAACCGCGCACCTGCAAACACCGTGTTTATTGAATTTTAATGAATAATTTTAGTAATAATAAAAAACATATATTGTACATCAAAGGCATTATTATCCGATAACTTCAAAGAAAGACATAAAAAGGAAACAATTCAACAGCCCTCTAAATAAACATTAGAGACAAACATCTATTTATTTAGATTTTATTTATAGAGTGAAATACAAACATAAAAAATAATTTTTTATAAATATATTATTGTTAAATGCGTAAATATGTATATGGGTGTCTGTATGTACATGTTTTCTAGAACTCGTGAAATATATATATGTACATACTCATATATTGTATGAGTCGTTAATTTTGAAAGTGGTGTATTTATACGTTTTAAATACCAACTATTAAATATTTTTTTAAATTAAATGTATTAAATATTTTAAATTAAATGTACGATTAGAATTCATATACTTAAATAAATATAAATGTAAACTATAATAAGAAATATAAGAATTTACATTTCTCAATTTCAAAAATAACTACTCATATATATACTTATAAAATATTTATAACTAAGCCATCGTGATAACTGTATGCGGTTTCATATGTCGAAGCATTCATAGTTTCTTCAGCTAAATTAGAAAATACCCAGTCTATATGAGTGCCTCCTTTAGTTGTTGAAATCGAATTTTCCAGACGGGAAGTTAGCCCATTTTGAATGAACCAATTTTCTACAAAGTTATTCCTATCCATTTTCCGACATATGTTGAAATCACCTATCACAACTAAGTTTTCCACTCGCTCTTCTGCATTGAACTCATTTAAGTCATTAATGGTATTTGACAGATACATTTTGAAGAGGCGCTCAGGGAAGACTGAATTCCTGTAAATTAATAAGAAGAAATTATTATTATGTTTAAAAGCAATCATCTGCAACGTTTTATTGTTGCAACTATAATCTCTTTCAAAAATATATTCTAGTTGACTAACTATTGTTGTTTTGTTGTTTAATAGGTAATTGAATATTTTATGAGTGCAATTCGGAACTTGAACCGAATCCACACCTTTATTCTTTGAGTGATAGTAATTATGTTAAAAATGATTAACACTCTCTGATTCTGAGTTTAGTACTAACTATTTCTTTATTGCATCGATTTAATTTATACATGAAAACACTTAAGCTAAGCATAAATAACAATATGAAAAATAAAATAAAATAAGAAATATTGACACGGAAATATTGTGCAACAATTTAAGAAAGCCAAATAATTAAAATCACTACATTAATGCGCGTCAGCAAATTCATAAGGTAAATTAATTGTTTTTAAATTCGGTCAGCGACCGCCAGCGTAATATGAGTGCAGTCAACGACACTGAGCCATGCTCGCAGTCGATGACCCAGTTCAAGGTAGAAAAAGTGCTTCCGTTAGCATAGCGAATCGCGACATCCTCCCGCCCGTTGAATAGTATTCAAGTCTATACGTTGATCGAATATACGGTGCTCGGTCTCAAGCGGGGTGGTTTAGGTGGTCCGGTAGATCGTGGATTTTTATGCCAAATTTTATAGCTGGTGTGAGCCAATAATAGCAGGGTCAGCACCAATGCAGAGTAGCTGATGATATGATGATGGATTGTACTATTTTCAATAGCTTCTAGAAAGTGTATATTCTTCATGTGCTTGTTGGATTCCAAAACAGCGTCGAGATCTGAGGTGCCCTCGATAATTTTGTTGCTATTGCTGCTGCCGTTTGAAGTTTTGTTGATTATTAGGGATGGTGCTTCAACCTCGGCTTCAAACTGTGTGTAAGACGTGTGCATTACTGTAGCTATTGTGAAATGTCCCTTGAGGCTCAGCATTGCGTTTCGTATTGTGCAATTGCTGTTTAATGTCAACATTCCTGTGTTAACCAACGAGAGCTGTTGTAACTCAGTCCCACATACAGCTGTTAATTCAGTATGAACCGAAAAAATCCATTGATTGCCCTTGCTGGTAGGGAGCCATTCATCGTTGTTAGTGGTGGGAATATAATTGCAATCTGCTGTTGGTTTATTGGTAAAAAGCAGCACTTCGCACCTGTGGGCCAGTGCGTTAACTCCGTAGGTGAGTTGTCTATTTGAGCATATGTACATATCGTCATCCAATCGATTGCAAGCCCTTAATTCCTCCCACGTCATTGGAAAATATTTATCCCGATGAGCATTGATGGCCATTATCTCCATGCTAGGGTGAATTCTCATGAGTGTTCCATTGCGAACTGCGGGAATGGGCACCAGATTAAATAGATGATAAGATTCCAGGCCTACTAATGGGATCATTATTTTGAATATGGCATGTTGGTCTGTCAATGTGCCCTTGATGTCCATTGTTTTGTACAATTGTAGAAGGTTGTTATCGCCGTTGGGAAGTAACAGTCCTGGCGATATTTGGTTTTTAATTTCCTTTAATTGATCTTGTAGTTGTTTCGGCGTCAGCAGTAGTGGACTGATGCGCTCATGATGTACCGCAGTCATTACATCCAAGATTGCGGTTTGAACTCTTCTTAGATTTACGGCCATTGCTGAGAGTTGTGTGGAAAACGATATATACCATTGGAAGATTTTGTAATGGTCAATTTCATCCATTAGTTCAGCAAGTTGATCATTTATGTGTTTCATATTAGCTTGTGATTCCAATTCCTTTCTTTTGACAATATTTATTGTTTAATCTATTATGGAGGTTTGGTTTTTCATTAACTCTAAGAGGAATTCTTCATTGTTTCGGACCTTGTTTTGGCATATTCACTATCTAACAGTCCAAATAGGGAACGGGCGACATTTCCAACAATGTCTAATGCTGCTCGTTTTTTGCGAGTACTATGTAGGATATCGCTGTCAACTTGCATTTCGTTCCTTAATGTTCTAAATTGCGCTGTTAAGGCGAGGCAAGGTTTATTATCCTTTAGTTTCCGACATATGTGGTCTAATGCATTTGTGCCGTTCTCAAAGGCCTCTAGTTCGTTTTGAAGTGGTAGCAGATCGTAATATACAATCAACGTCCAGGCTGTATGAGAAATCTCAGTGAATCCTATTCCATCGAAGTATATTCCAAGTCCGTTGCTGAAATTCGTTATATTTATAGAACCAGCGCATATAAGTGGTAGCAAGAAAAGAGCAGCTATGCAGTTGATCACCATTGGAGTGTGAGCTATTCGTTTTCTTTTTGACGGTGTAGAAGATTCTTCGTTGAGCTCCTTCTGAGGCTTCGGTGGGATTTCAGCTCCTTCGTGTGAATGTTTCTGAGCCACTGAGCTAGTTGATACTTCATCTGGAGTTGCCGCTGGGATAGAATCTTCCTTCATTAATGAGGCTAAATTATGGATTGGTCGACGAAGCATACCAGACGCGGTTTTTAGATCCACAACTCATACTGCTCCATCAGGACCGCGGTATATTTTGGTCACTCTTCCCAGAGGCCAGTTGAGTGCTGGCACGTTGTCAGTTTTAATGATTACCAGCGTGTCTTTCTTAATATCAGCGATTTGCTTCGTCCATTTTTGTCTGTGTTGTAATTGATTTAAATACTCCACGTTCCATCTTTTCCAAAATTCATGCTTTAGTACTAATTCCATACTAATTCCATAATAATTCGGATACTAATTTCCATCTTGTACTAAGAGTTGTCTTCAGTTTAGGTGCACACGCATCCACTTGAGCAGTCAGGGGTTCGCCGATTAAAAAATGACCAGGTGTTAATGCTGTGAGGTCATTAGGATCGTTGGACATCGGAGTTAAAGGGCGTGAATTCAAAATTGCTTCGACTTCTACTATGACTGTTTCCATTTCTTCATATGTCAGAGATGCTGTTGATACGCTTCTCAGCAACAGATGCTTTGCAGATTTCACCGCCGCTTCCCAAAGGCCTCCGAAATGTGGTGCTCTAAGAGGAATAAATTTGAACTCGATTCCCTTAGCGCCACATGCCCCCTTAATGCTGTTTTGCGCCTTATCCGAAAAAATCGTCTCATTTAACTCCGTCAACATGTTCTTGGCTCCAACGAAATTTGTTGCATTATCAGAGTATAATGTTTGACATCTTCCCCGTCTGCTAATAAATCTTTTTATTGCGCCAATGAATGCTTCAGTAGTTAGATCGCTGACCAATTCCAGCTGGACAGCTTTAGTCGCGAAACAGCAAAAGATTGCGAGATAAATCTTATGTGGTTTTTTACCTCGAATTTTATAGTGTACCCAAAAAGGGCCACAATAATCTACTCCTGATGTAATAAACGGTCGCGCTGGCGATATTCTTTCTGCTGGTAGATTTCCCATTATTTGCTTAAATAGGTGAGGTTTTGCTCGATTACACCGAACACAATTTTGAATAACACCTCTCGTCATATATTTGCCTTTTATGATCCAGAATTGCTGTCTGGATATAGCCAGAAGTGCCTGGGCTCCGCAATGTTTGTTGTCTTCATGCAGACCCCGGAGCAGTAAACTTACCAATGAATCATTATATGGTAAGAGTAGTGGATGTTTTCCATCGTATGATATATTAGCTGCTTGTAGATGACCCCCCACTCGAAGAAGATTGTGTTCATCCATAAATGGTGATAAACTATTTATTGAATTTGCCTTGTCTAACGCCTTGTGTTGAGTAAGTGCTTTGATTTCTGTTGCGAAGTCTGATTGCCAGAGGGCGAAGAGCACCAGCCCGAAGACGACGACGTGCTCAGCCTTAGTGCGTCCTCCCAGTCCGAGGACTGCCACGTGACTCCGGGCTCCCTGGGGCCGCCAAGGAGCGAGCCGCGACGCTCACCTGAGCCCCATCACGCTGAGGCTCCACCATCGCCCCCGGCGATGCCAGCACGGGCAGGATACCTGCTCCGCCGCCTGGAGGTGGGCCTTCCAGCGCCATATATTCCGGCACGTCGCGGGCGCGGCCAGCCGCACCGACACCCAACCCCACCACGGCTCCCGTCGCCCGCTGGCAGAAGGACGCCATCGCCCAGGGCGCATGTGGAAGTGGCATGGGCACGTGGCCGGCGTCAGCTGCTCGACGAGCCTGCAGTCGCAGCTCTTAGGCGACGCGCCCCCCCAATCGACCAGGGAGATGGGTACGCGCTGGAGCCGCATGGTCCTCGCAGCCGCTCACGCGACCTTTGGCGTGCTCTTGGCGTGCTCCCACACCCACCCAGGATGCACCAGCACGCGCCGCTGTACTGAGTGCGGCGAGGCCCACCACTCGACGCTTCACGGCTAGTCGCCTGATCCACCCCAGGGCTGAGGGCCGGGGAGCTTTTGCAGTCCTGCAAGGCGGGCGGGATGTTTACGCCAAAGCAATCCGCTCGCCGGGCTGCCTCTCCTGATCGTCCGAAGCCGTGTCCTCTCTGAGCGCGGACTTCGGCCGCCCAGGAGAGGCAAGCTTAAAGCTTGACTGCGAGCTCTTTGGCTCCAGCCTTGGTGGTCGGAGTCGACCCAGGACTTGGCTGTGAACCGCGCACCTGCAAACACCGTGTTTATTGAATTTTAATGAATAATTTTAGTAATAATAAAAAACATATATTGTACATCAAAGGCATTATTATCCGATAACTTCAAAGAAAGACATAAAAAGGAAACAATTCAACAGCCCTCTAAATAAACATTAGAGACAAACATCTATTTATTTAGATTTTATTTATAGAGTGAAATACAAACATAAAAAATAATTTTTTATAAATATATTATTGTTAAATGCGTAAATATGTATATGGGTGTCTGTATGTACATGTTTTCTAGAACTCGTGAAATATATATATGTACATACTCATATATTGTATGAGTCGTTAATTTTGAAAGTGGTGTATTTATACGTTTTAAATACCAACTATTAAATATTTTTTTAAATTAAATGTATTAAATATTTTAAATTAAATGTACGATTAGAATTCATATACTTAAATAAATATAAATGTAAACTATAATAAGAAATATAAGAATTTACATTTCTCAATTTCAAAAATAACTACTCATATATATACTTATAAAATATTTATAACTAAGCCATCGTGATAACTGTATGCGGTTTCATATGTCGAAGCATTCATAGTTTCTTCAGCTAAATTAGAAAATACCCAGTCTATATGAGTGCCTCCTTTAGTTGTTGAAATCGAATTTTCCAGACGGGAAGTTAGCCCATTTTGAATGAACCAATTTTCTACAAAGTTATTCCTATCCATTTTCCGACATATGTTGAAATCACCTATCACAACTAAGTTTTCCACTCGCTCTTCTGCATTGAACTCATTTAAGTCATTAATGGTATTTGACAGATATATTTTGAAGAGGCGCTCAGGGAAGACTGAATTCCTGTAAATTAATAAGAAGAAATTATTATTATGTTTAAAAGCAATCATCTGCAACGTTTTATTGTTGCAACTATAATCTCTTTCAAAAATATATTCTAGTTGACTAACTATTGTTGTTTTGTTGTTTAATAGGTAATTGAATATTTTATGAGTGCAATTCGGAACTTGAACCGAATCCACACCTTTATTCTTTGAGTGATAGTAATTATGTTAAAAATGATTAACACTCTCTGATTCTGAGTTTAGTACTAACTATTTCTTTATTGCATCGATTTAATTTATACATGAAAACACTTAAGCTAAGCATAAATAACAATATGAAAAATAAAATAAAATAAGAAATATTGACACGGAAATATTGTGCAACAATTTAAGAAAGCCAAATAATTAAAATCACTACATTAATGCGCGTCAGCAAATTCATAAGGTAAATTAATTGTTTTTAAATTCGGTCAGCGACCGCCAGCGTAATATGAGTGCAGTCAACGACACTGAGCCATGCTCGCAGTCGATGACCCAGTTCAAGGTAGAAAAAGTGCTTCCGTTAGCATAGCGAATCGCGACATCCTCCCGCCCGTTGAATAGTATTCAAGTCTATACGTTGATCGAATATACGGTGCTCGGTCTCAAGCGGGGTGGTTTAGGTGGTCCGGTAGATCGTGGATTTTTATGCCAAATTTTATAGCTGGTGTGAGCCAATAATAGCAGGGTCAGCACCAATGCAGAGTAGCTGATGATATGATGATGGATTGTACTATTTTCAATAGCTTCTAGAAAGTGTATATTCTTCATGTGCTTGTTGGATTCCAAAACAGCGTCGAGATCTGAGGTGCCCTCGATAATTTTGTTGCTATTGCTGCTGCCGTTTGAAGTTTTGTTGATTATTAGGGATGGTGCTTCAACCTCGGCTTCAAACTGTGTGTAAGACGTGTGCATTACTGTAGCTATTGTGAAATGTCCCTTGAGGCTCAGCATTGCGTTTCGTATTGTGCAATTGCTGTTTAATGTCAACATTCCTGTGTTAACCAACGAGAGCTGTTGTAACTCAGTCCCACATACAGCTGTTAATTCAGTATGAACCGAAAAAATCCATTGATTGCCCTTGCTGGTAGGGAGCCATTCATCGTTGTTAGTGGTGGGAATATAATTGCAATCTGCTGTTGGTTTATTGGTAAAAAGCAGCACTTCGCACCTGTGGGCCAGTGCGTTAACTCCGTAGGTGAGTTGTCTATTTGAGCATATGTACATATCGTCATCCAATCGATTGCAAGCCCTTAATTCCTCCCACGTCATTGGAAAATATTTATCCCGATGAGCATTGATGGCCATTATCTCCATGCTAGGGTGAATTCTCATGAGTGTTCCATTGCGAACTGCGGGAATGGGCACCAGATTAAATAGATGATAAGATTCCAGGCCTACTAATGGGATCATTATTTTGAATATGGCATGTTGGTCTGTCAATGTGCCCTTGATGTCCATTGTTTTGTACAATTGTAGAAGGTTGTTATCGCCGTTGGGAAGTAACAGTCCTGGCGATATTTGGTTTTTAATTTCCTTTAATTGATCTTGTAGTTGTTTCGGCGTCAGCAGTAGTGGACTGATGCGCTCATGATGTACCGCAGTCATTACATCCAAGATTGCGGTTTGAACTCTTCTTAGATTTACGGCCATTGCTGAGAGTTGTGTGGAAAACGATATATACCATTGGAAGATTTTGTAATGGTCAATTTCATCCATTAGTTCAGCAAGTTGATCATTTATGTGTTTCAGATTAGCTTGTGATTCCAATTCCTTTCTTTTGACAATATTTATTGTTTAATCTATTATGGAGGTTTGGTTTTTCATTAACTCTAAGAGGAATTCTTCATTGTTTCGGACCTTGTTTTGGCATATTCACTATCTAACAGTCCAAATAGGGAACGGGCGACATTTCCAACAATGTCTAATGCTGCTCGTTTTTTGCGAGTACTATGTAGGATATCGCTGTCAACTTGCATTTCGTTCCTTAATGTTCTAAATTGCGCTGTTAAGGCGAGGCAAGGTTTATTATCCTTTAGTTTCCGACATATGTGGTCTAATGCATTTGTGCCGTTCTCAAAGGCCTCTAGTTCGTTTTGAAGTGGTAGCAGATCGTAATATACAATCAACGTCCAGGCTGTATGAGAAATCTCAGTGAATCCTATTCCATCGAAGTATATTCCAAGTCCGTTGCTGAAATTCGTTATATTTATAGAACCAGCGCATATAAGTGGTAGCAAGAAAAGAGCAGCTATGCAGTTGATCACCATTGGAGTGTGAGCTATTCGTTTTCTTTTTGACGGTGTAGAAGATTCTTCGTTGAGCTCCTTCTGAGGCTTCGGTGGGATTTCAGCTCCTTCGTGTGAATGTTTCTGAGCCACTGAGCTAGTTGATACTTCATCTGGAGTTGCCGCTGGGATAGAATCTTCCTTCATTAATGAGGCTAAATTATGGATTGGTCGACGAAGCATACCAGACGCGGTTTTTAGATCCACAACTCATACTGCTCCATCAGGACCGCGGTATATTTTGGTCACTCTTCCCAGAGGCCAGTTGAGTGCTGGCACGTTGTCAGTTTTAATGATTACCAGCGTGTCTTTCTTAATATCAGCGATTTGCTTCGTCCATTTTTGTCTGTGTTGTAATTGATTTAAATACTCCACGTTCCATCTTTTCCAAAATTCATGCTTTAGTACTAATTCCATACTAATTCCATAATAATTCGGATACTAATTTCCATCTTGTACTAAGAGTTGTCTTCAGTTTAGGTGCACACGCATCCACTTGAGCAGTCAGGGGTTCGCCGATTAAAAAATGACCAGGTGTTAATGCTGTGAGGTCATTAGGATCGTTGGACATCGGAGTTAAAGGGCGTGAATTCAAAATTGCTTCGACTTCTACTATGACTGTTTCCATTTCTTCATATGTCAGAGATGCTGTTGATACGCTTCTCAGCAACAGATGCTTTGCAGATTTCACCGCCGCTTCCCAAAGGCCTCCGAAATGTGGTGCTCTAAGAGGAATAAATTTGAACTCGATTCCCTTAGCGCCACATGCCCCCTTAATGCTGTTTTGCGCCTTATCCGAAAAAATCGTCTCATTTAACTCCGTCAACATGTTCTTGGCTCCAACGAAATTTGTTGCATTATCAGAGTATAATGTTTGACATCTTCCCCGTCTGCTAATAAATCTTTTTATTGCGCCAATGAATGCTTCAGTAGTTAGATCGCTGACCAATTCCAGCTGGACAGCTTTAGTCGCGAAACAGCAAAAGATTGCGAGATAAATCTTATGTGGTTTTTTACCTCGAATTTTATAGTGTACCCAAAAAGGGCCACAATAATCTACTCCTGATGTAATAAACGGTCGCGCTGGCGATATTCTTTCTGCTGGTAGATTTCCCATTATTTGCTTAAATAGGTGAGGTTTTGCTCGATTACACCGAACACAATTTTGAATAACACCTCTCGTCATATATTTGCCTTTTATGATCCAGAATTGCTGTCTGGATATAGCCAGAAGTGCCTGGGCTCCGCAATGTTTGTTGTCTTCATGCAGACCCCGGAGCAGTAAACTTACCAATGAATCATTATATGGTAAGAGTAGTGGATGTTTTCCATCGTATGATATATTAGCTGCTTGTAGACGACCCCCCACTCGAAGAAGATTGTGTTCATCCATAAATGGTGATAAACTATTTATTGAATTTGCCTTGTCTAACGCCTTGTGTTGAGTAAGTGCTTTGATTTCTGTTGCGAAGTCTGATTGCTGTATTGTTTGTACTATTAGTTGTAGGCCCGTTTGTAATTCTTGTGGTGATAATTCCTTCTCCTGTAACCGTGGTGCAGTATGTCGTACGTTGCTGATAAACCGCAATACATAGGCAACAATGCGTTGCAGTGTGCGAAAAGAATTTCTGTGATTAATACCATATATAAGTTCTTCTCTTCCCGCCTTGCTTATTAACGAGGTTGCTGCGATTGATTTCCTTTCTAATTCGGGTTCATGGCTTGAGGGTTTTGAAAATGCTGCAGGCCAGTGAGATTCATTGCCGTGCACGAAGAAGGGACCGTAGAACCACATATCGCAATTTGGTAATTTATCCGCTGTTAGGCCTCTTGATAGGACGTCTGCGTGATTTTCCTTCGTATTGACACACCGCCACTGCGTAGGTGTTGTTCTTTGTTGAATTTTTGCGATCCTAGTGGCCACAAAGGTGTGAAAGGATGACGCTGTTCAGTGTATCCAGTATAGTACCACCTGAGAGTCCGACCAAAGGCCTTGGCGTCTTGCAATCTTAGATCGATTTTTACCCTGGTTGTAAGTTCGGCGCCTAAAACAGCTGCACATAGTTCTAGGCGTGGTATAGTTTGCTTTTTAAGTGGGGCAACTCTAGATCTCGCACACAGCAATCGCAGTATAACCTGTCCGTTTCTTAATGTAGATCTTAGATATACCGCTGCCCCGTAAGCCTTTTCTCAGGCATCTGCAAATGTGAGGATTTGCACTGAAATTGGTATTTCCCTTTTGAAGACATGTCTATCAATTCTAATTTTATTTAGAGATGCCGACATTTCTTGAAAACTGCGCCATTCCCTTTGTAGTTGCGCTGGTTAGACGTCATTCCATGCCAGCTTCAATTGCCAAAGCTGCTGGATGATTATTTTGGCAATTAACACTACAGGTGCGAGGATTCCCAGAGGATCGAAAATGCGAGCCAAGTCCGACGTAACTGATCGCTTTGTTGAACATTGTGTGGGAGTCATTTTCACCCGACCTGAGAATTGATCATCCCTTGGTAGCCACATTACACCTAGTGTCTTTATGTAAGGAGAATGTGCAGACTGGAGATCAAGATCAACTTCTTGATCATGAGATGAAATGTTCTCGAGCAATTTTGCATCATTAGCGCACCACTTGCGCAGCTTAAACCCTGCGTTATCTAAGATGTGCCTCAGTTGTGCTTGAATTTCTAATATTGCGGCAATACTAGTAGTGTGTATAAGGGGGTTCTGGGACAACTGAAATTAGGGAGCTATTTGGGAGCTATGCTTTGCGTGTGTTAGAATGAGATGGCGCTATACGGTTGTGTGGGAGGGAGTGAGAAGGATATATAAAAATGGACGGACAGACGGACGGACACCGGGAGGGAGGGAGAGGAAGGGGAGGGAGGGGAGGAATGGGGCGTGTAAAAAATGGGCGTGGCAAAAATGGGCGTGGCAAAAATGGGCGTGGCCATCGGGGCGTGGCAAATGGGCGGGTCAAAAATGGGCGTTAATAAGTGGGCGTGACAAAAGTAGGCGTGACAAAGTGGGCGTGTAAAAACGGACAGACTGACAGACGGACATATAGACGGACGGACATACATACATACATATAGACCGACTGACAGACATACATAGCTCGGCGTGCTGACTGTTGCGAGTGTGTGCCTCTCTGCCTTGTTCTCTGCCCGCCTGTGTATCGTTTGTGGTACTTGATATTGTTGTTGTTGTTTGCGTTTGCGTTTTGGGGTGTACTCTTTGTTGTTGGAACTTTTATTTCTTTTTATTGCTCTGATTTAATTGCTATGTGGTTGTTGTTGTTGTAGATTTAGTAAATCAATTCTGAGCTTTTCAAGTGTTCGATTACCTCGCGACCACACACAGTGTATATGCAATTATTTCAATCTCGGAATTGGAGTTGACAATTTCGGTACTTTCCGTTTACAAATATTTCTCAGAATAAAAAGTCGTAAATTAGAATCATAAATGTAAACAAATGCAATTGGTCATTTAGTACATGTATAAACATAAACGAATTTGTTTATTAATAAGGATGGAGAATGTGACTATGACGAGTTTTTAAGAACCCAAAAAAGAAATTTTGCTTGATGAGCATTTAGATGAAATGCTGAATTAAACCATTATAAACATCAAGATTATTTAGAATCTATTCATGGAAATCAATAGTTGGATAATAAAAATTTTACGATTTTTGTTTTGTCCGCGCTTAATAATTTGCTGATCTAAGCTTTCGTTTTGCCGGATCCCAGTATAAATACGCTCGTCGTTTTCAGAATTTTATTCAGTCAGTCTAAAATTTAAAACGAATAATGTCGAGGTACACAATTGAGAACTATATTTTCCCTGTTGGCATGCTTGTAGAGGAAGTGTTGGCCGAGATCCAGGCCAACGCTTGGGATTTGCAGCCACTGGCTCCCATGCTGGTGGAGATGCGTAGGATATTTGACGTCAACCCAAGCTTGGAGTGGCTGAGATTCATCGTTGGAGTATTGAAGACGATCCAACATCGCCGGCCTGGGTTTCCAGCGGTTTACCCATGTCTACAGGAAGTTTTGGAAAATTAGTGTTTTCCATATTATTATATTATATTTAAATTAAATAAATATATTATAACATAATACATAATAAAATAAAATTTTAAAAAAAAAAATTCTGCAGTTCCGACTTTTTTTCTTCATCTCAAGGGACTTTTAGTAAATTGTTTTCTCTTTGAAATTCCACTTTGAATGGATGCTATTATATTCTAAATTGAAAAAATAAAAAAGAAATCTATTTTTTAAATTATAAATTAAGTTTTTATTTTATTTATTCATCCAACATTTTAGAATACAAAGTTTTCACATTTGATAATACATTGCTTGTGTTAAAGGAAAGTCAACCAGAACCTCCAAGCGAAAGTCGTCAGTATCTTCCTTCATTATTTTACACAAATAGTAAGCTCCGTTTGAGAATTCTTCGAGTTGGCTTCATTAATTGCTTTCGCGATCGCAGCACCACCAGATGCTAAACCACCAACGGCTCCAAGAGCTGTTAAAATGGGTACTAGTGGTAGAAAACCTCCTACTTTGGGAATAGGTATAACACGTGGAATATCTATCATGGATTTTTTACGCCCAAAAGACTTTTTGATTACACCTTGTGCCATTTTAATAGCCTTGGCGATATCTTCTGGTTTTCGTTGCTTGATAATTTTCAATGCATTTTTAACAGTTTTTGTAAAAATTTTCTTTACACAACATTTTTTCACCTTTTTCTTTAGTTTCTTAAGGTTCTTATTTAGCTTGTTTCCCATACCGAATTTGACTTTAGCTTTCATTGTTTTGGTTTAATGGTTTAATTTAAAGCTTTTTTTTAAAAGACCTTTTCCAATTACTGGTTGATCAAGACTGAAATTATTTTGGTAAACGTTGGTCATTTATACATCTTTCCAATTGAACTGTTTCGATATAAATGAATATAAAGGTGTGATTATTACGTATTTATATCATAAGCTAAAATGCGGTTCGTCAAGCAAGACAAAAATATTACTGTGAAAAATATGGATCTTGTTACTAATAATGCAACGAAACTCAGACACAGTTCCCTTCTGCCGAATTCAATTAGATGTCTTATTGTGGGACCCTCGAATTGCGGAAAGACTAATGTCATGTTGAGTTTAATAGAAAGTCCAAATGGCCTAAAGTTTGCCAACATATATTTGTACTCAAAATCATTATATCAACCTAAATATGAATATCTAAAACGGTTAATAAAACCAATTCAAAATATGGGATTCTTTACGTTTTCCGAGGACGAAGAAGTGCTCAAGCCGAATGAAGCAAAAACCAACTCAATAATGATATTCGATGACGTAGCTTGTGAGAAGCAAAACAACATTCGAGAATACTTTTGTATGGGCAGACACAAATCTATTGATTGTTTTTACTTATGCCAAACATATACAAGAATTCCCAAGCATTTGGTGCGCGATAATGCCAACATGATTATTATGTTTAAGCAAGATGAGATGAACATGAAGCACATATACAATGATCATGTCGGAACAGAAATGGCTTATAAAAAATTTATTAATATATGCGGAGAATGTTGGAAAGATAAATATGGATTTCTTGTAATAAGCAAAGAGGATCCAATTGATGGTGGACGTTACAGAAAGGGATTTGATACATACATTCACCTATAATATGGTTGGTTACCATTATATTAATATTAGTATGCTACTTAGCTTTCAACTGATAACATTGATATAACTAGACTGTTCAAAGCTGTTCAAAAGGTGTTCACAGCTGTTGAAAAGCTGTTCAAAGGTGTTCAAAAGGTGTTCAGAGCTGTTCAAAAGGTGTTCAGAGCTGTTCAAAAGGTGTTCAGAGCTGTTCAAAAGCTGTTCAGAGCTGTTCAAAAGCTGTTCAAAAGGTGTTCAAAAGTTGATCTGATATATTGTATGTTATTGCTAAAATGGATGACAAAATATTAAAAGACCTGATCAAAACGAGACGCATATTAAAACAGAAATTTAAGAATATTGTAATGAAGATGTAATTTTCATTACAACCACGGGTGTAGAACCTGGCCTACACCCCACCTGAGCTGCTCCCTTGAAAACCGCTTTTAAGGGACGCAGTAACCTCGAGTTGCGCGGTCCCAACTTGAGGTGGAATTAATTCTGCAACCAATTTGCAAACTCCGCAAAGTAACTTGCGAACTTCAAAACAAACGTCGAACATCAAACAAACGAAGCAACCTCGAACCACAAACGTCGACCATCAAACAAACGAAGCAACCTCGAACCACCAACGTCGAACATCAAACAAACGATCGAACTCCAAACAAACGAAGCAACTTTGAACATAACGCTTAAATAACTGGGAGTGAAGCAAAACCAACAACAAAAAAAACAAAATTACATAGCCGCAAGATCAAAGAAAAATAACAATAGCCGAAAAAAACCGGAATTCCAAGTACACGAGCAAAAGTACATAGCCACTGTTTCAACAACAAAACTATGCACGAAAGCGGGAACACAGAAAACGACGAACATCAAAATAGAGTACACATAGAAGATTACACCACAGGCAAGTTGTACATTGAACATATATATAGTAATAAACTCGTTTAGAACAACAACAATGAAACCCTAGTGCATGAAACCCTGACAACAACTACGCTAAGGGGATTAGCAGAATACGAACAACAACAACACCACAGCCGAGAATAAATTTACAACAAATACACTAGGGGAATTAGTAGAACAACATTCAAAGCACATAGAAATTCGGCAACGACAATTATACAAAAAAAGTGCAGCGGCAAGTACTGAGAGCCTGGAACCCCAAGATGATCAGCGATCAAAGTCTTCGACAAACAACAAGCAACAACAAACACAAGTTCGGCAAACAAAACAACAACGTACACTTGGAAAAACTGGAACCGCTGCTACAACAAATGAGACAAGCGGATTAATTCAAGGCCACGCAAAGGGGGCACTGACCCTGAAAACAACAAAAGGGTAGCCAAGTACCGCTACCCTTGGGATATAAAAGGAATCACCGAGCAGTGCAAATTCACTTTTCTGGAAGCCAGCAAACGAAGCGGTAAGCACACTTTATAATTATAAATAATTTGATCCTTGATTCTTGATTTTGACGTTGAGCTTGCCGAGCGGACGTCAATATCGGAGCCTAGTATCCACTAGTAGAGCCTTGTATCATTGATCCTTGATTCTTGATCTTGACGCTGAGCTCACCGAGCGGGCGTCAATATCGGAACCTTGTATTCTTGATCTGTGATCTGGTCATTGCGCGCACCTAGCGAGCGCCAATAGCGAAGCCGTGTATCCTTGATCCTTGATTTTGATTCTGACGTTGAGCTTGCCGATCGGGCGTCAGTGTCGGAAACTCGTATCTTTGATCTTTGGCCGTGACGTTGAGCTTACCTAGCGGGCGTCAATAGCCAAAACGTGCATTCACGATTCCGAATCTTGACGTTTAGCTGCTTAGCGACGCAGCGACAACGAAACCGTGTATCCTTGATCCGTGATTCTCGATCTTGACGTTGAGCTTGCCGAGCGGGCGTCAATATCAGAGCCTCGTATCCTCGATCATTGGGTTTTGATCTTGACATTGATCTCGCCGAGCGATTGCCAATCTCAACTTCCAAGCGATCGTGCCCCTGCGAACACCTCCCTAGATTTCACTGGTCCCGAACCAAACAGAACCTTAAAAGGATAAATCGTTGCCTAAATCAAGAAACCAAGTAGCCATAGATTTTTCATGTCACACTAACCCAACGCTAACAATTGGAGAAAATTCAGAAATAAAGCGAACAAACACACAAATCTGCGTTTTGACTTACACACTAGAATCCACCATACATACACTACCAACATACATAACCTTCTTTTCTTACAGGGTAACTTAAGTAGATTTTTAGAAATATAAAATACAAATTTAAGTAACATTTGTTATCGAAATATTGAAGCATCAAATAAATAAAAATCGATAAATAAAGAATTCAAACGAAAACAAAACTGCGTTATTATTGCGGAAGACCCCTGGGCATCCGCGGGTATATCCAGGCAGGACAGAGGGGAAACCTCGTTACAAAATGGCGCCCGAACAGGGACTTTAGAAAATCAACAGAAAACCAAGAAACAAGACCACCAAAGAAAATCGAACAAGTGATAAATAACAACGAAAGAACGAACACGCAGTGAAAACAAGCGCAAATAAACTGGAAAACGCGATAACAACGATTGAAATTTCGAACTTAACATAGTGCGGAAAAAAAAGCAAATAAGCGAGACATAACAACAAAACAGCGAACATAGACTAACAAAGTGCGCGGGAAAAATTTGAAAATATACATTCGATAACAACGATTGAAATTTCGAACTTAACATAGTGCGGGGAAAAAAAAAAAAAACGAACAGCGAACACAAAGTGAAGACGGGAAGAAGTTACAACGAACCTGTGCGGGAAAACAAAAGATCCAACGGTGAACTGGACATTACGGAATAGCCTCGAAAAAAAAAAAATCGAAAATACACTTCGAAAATAAAGTGATTAAAGTCAGAGAAACGGGAAAAAAAAACGGAACAGGGAAACCGGGAGTGAGTGGAAAAAAGATCCAACGGTGAATTTGGACATTACGGAATAGCATCGGGAAAGAAAAAAAATCGAACATACACACCGAAACCGCGAATATAAAGCAATTAAAGTTATAGAAACAGAAAAGAAACGAAACAGTGAAACGTGAGTGAGAAAAAGATGCAGTGTACCCTTTTAAGAGAAAAAATCAAAAAATTAAAAAAAAAAAAAAAAAGAGCATTAAGTCAAAATGGGTAAAAGTTGGATTTATAATGTGCCGAAAGAAAGTCTACAAGAAATTCTACGGGAGTTCGGGATCGAATCGAGCGGTACGGTGGATGAGCTGCGCAAGTTACTCGGCGGGTTAACCACGTCGTTGCAATTGACGGACAAAATGATAGACCGATTAAGCGAGTTAGAGGAGAAGTGGAGTCGGAGCGTTTCGCCGATGGCAAGACCGCCTACAACCGGGTTACAAGCGGCGGTGCCGAAACCGAGTAAAACCATCGCCGAAGTGGCAGACGAGAAAACCACGAGACAGATACGAGATTACGCGGGCACGAGCGCTCGCCAAGCAACGACACGGGTGCAAGAGCATAGCATCCGAAGTACGCTGAGGTATCCCGAGGTCATGGACACAGTACGGAAGTGGTCTTGTAGGTACGACGGGGGAAAGGACCCCATCAGCTTCATAGAAGGAGTGGAGGAACTCACAGAGGCGTACGAGCTGCCAAAAGATTTTTTGCCACTGTTGTGTTATACAGGTTGTACCTTAATATAGGGTGGTCCTCTGGTATTTTAGTCGTCCTTTTGACAACTAGTAAAACTCCTGGTCGTTGGTTTACTATTTTTGATACTTTTATCTTCTGTATTTTTCACAGTATTTCACTACTGTTATAACTACACTCGTTGTTATTTACACTTATGATTAGTTACACTATTAATTAAATTAACAAGACTCTTTTTAGTACTACTATCTTAAAAGCTAAATCGCGACTTGATGCGCGATTCTGAAGAACGACTTCTTCGGTTGAATTTTACTACAAGACTCTCGTTCGAATCTTTTTCTGGTTTTCACTCTGGCTTGGTCGACGCACCCGTCGACCGAACCAAAGTGGGTCGGTGTTGGCGTGTGTCGCAATTTCCATTATTTCGCAATAGCGAAATTGTTAAATTCGCAGAATCAATACGCGGAAGCATATCGTTCTCAATTTAATTCTTCCGTGTGTGGATTCTGATCGTTGGTTATTTTAAACCAAGCGTTTTAATGGTTTGGAAGCTTGCTATTGAAAGCTAGCTTCCACAATCCATTGCAATTGCCATGCTCCGGTTGCTGACTTGGCTTTAGCAGTTAATAAAACCAAAGCTTTACTAAACCAAACTAAAGTAAAGCTTCGGGCTTACCAAGCAAAGTGCTGTGGTTGCATTAATAACGTGAACTTGGCCTTGACTCACTCGCGGAGTAGTATTATAAAACGATAATACTGGCCTTGAAAGTTCTTATCTCCCGGAACTGGAAATTGCGATCGCGACATACAACATCCCTCCACCCTCGGGGGAAGAAAAATTTAGTATCGTACGAAACGATATTAAATTTTTCTTGTACATTTATTGTTTGTTAAATTGTGGGTGGTCTTATGTTTATGTTGATTGTACTTATCGTCTACTTACGTATGTTAGCGTATTTCATTTTCTGAATATGATGTCAATATTAATTAGTTATTAATAATAATTACAACAACTGAATTACAATTAATTATTAATAAAAATTGCAATAAAAACTGATTACGATAATAATACAATAATATGACCGGTGACCTTCTTCGGTGTTATTCTTCGTGTAGGTTTAGGATGGTTTTGCTGTTGATGTTCTTGTTGTTGTTGATGGTGGGTTTGATATAGATGTTGCTTTTGATGTTGATGTACACCCCGTTGTTTCGATGTCTTCTTCTCGATGTATTGTGGGAATGTTGCTGCTGGGTAGCTGACGCGTTGTGTGTTATACTTGATGATCAGATGTAGTTGTTTGGTGTCGGTAGAATCGTTGTCTCGCAATTGGGACCAATTGTCTTTCGCTTCACGGTAGTTGATGGTTGAGATGTTCCCAAGATCATTAATTGTAACATTTTGCTAAACATCTTCAACATTTTTCTTGTCGACAGTGGTGATGCGTTTTAAATCGTTCTCTTGAGGTAATGTTGTAAAGTGTGATTTGTGCCACGGAGTAGTGTACCATAACTTTAACTGGTGAACTGTGAATGACTGGCGTAACTTTAACTGTGACTGCATTAGGAGTTGTGTACTAGCTGCTTCATCGTCACGACGTTGTGATGCTATCCCTTTACGCTTAACGTAACTTTTGCTTGAAGTTAAAGAAGAAGCTGCCATCATGATGATTTCGCTTTTGCGCAGACACTGGAAATTAGCTGCTGCAGATGGGTTAAGCCCCTAGTTTGTTTCGTGTTTCATTGCGGTGGCTTTGGTCTCCGTGTGACCTCAAGGTACTGTGTATTTGTCACCACTATCACTCGATAATCTTGTTGCTCAACTGTTGCTGCTGTCGAATCTCGTTGAAGGTAGTTTCGTGTTTTTGTCGAACGTTGTTGCATTGATGCGATTGATTGTTGCAACAATTCCATCTTTGGTTGCTATGGTTGTTGTCGCTGCGCTGATCAGATGTTCCAGCTACCCTTCCCCCTTCTATTTGGCTGGGCGCTAATTGTCGCCCTGTTGTCAAGTGTTGATAGGATATGGGTGTCTTCTGCTGCTCTCGTGGGTGTACATCGGCCTTTAGGTCAGCTTCTCTGCATGCTGTCTTCTTTGTTATCACCCTTAACTTAACTTAGCTTATTATCAATGTTATATATTTCAATTTTCCATTACAATATATTTTTTTTTTTTTTTTTTTTCTAACTACAATTGTTCTTATTTAAAAAGAATTAAAACTTTATTCGTATATAACTTTAAGTTTATTTAATTAATTAGTTAATTTTAAATTAAATTTTATCAATTAGAAATATTTTGTTTAATTCAAAACAAGTATTAATCCTTTCAATAAATATCTATTTTATTCTATTTGGATACAATTCGTTAGGTTATTAATTATAAATGTTAACTTCGAAAGTGTTTAAAAATTCCTACAATTATTTAGATATATTTCCTTTTACTTTAATATGTACGATTTTATATCTATTTTTCTTTCTACCGTTATTATAATTGTATTCTTTCTATTTCATTTTACTGTAAGATTTTCTTTTTCCTTTTTAATCAATTTAAGTAAATTTCTTTCTTTTCTTTTCTTATTCCCCTTTTCATTCGTTTTACCATTAGTTTCTATTAATGGTTCCTTAGTTTTATATATAAAAATGAAATATAGTGTATATGTAACATACGTTTAAAAAAAAAATTAGTCTTCCTTTTATTATATTTTTTTTTTTTTTTTTTTCTTTGTTTCGCCCGTTTTAGTTTAGTTGTTTTGAATTTGTTCACCTTTGGTGTTTTTATTTTTGTTTTCCTCATTTGGCTTGTGTAAAAGTTTTGATTTACTGTTTTTTTTTTTCATTAATTGTTTAACTGACACTGCATTCTGCTTGTGTTCAGTTGTTCTTTTTTTTTTTCTTTTTGCCTCTGCTTTGTTGCAGTGCTTGCGTTAAACGCTTAATTCTTGCTTATGTTTTGTTTGTTGTTAGCGCAAATTCGTTAATATTTTACCTGGAACATTAATGAACTACATTTTATAGGACCGTACATTATATTACCTATTTTGGAATAAGTTTGTTTTATATGTTTAAGAAGATTTTATTTATTTATTATTATAATTATAATTATTCATTATTAATATGTGGTATTAGAAGAATAATTCGCAAGATTTGAGGCGATTATTTTCTGTCTCATATTTATTTATCTTTTATTTCTATGTCCGCATTTAGGTGCAGATATAATTTTTAAATTGTGGTTATGCATAAACTACGTCTTTATGCATAGATTTCATGTGCATTTATTTCTAGAATAATTGCAAATGCAATAGATATGGCTGTGTATTTAACGGAACAGCTAATTTTAATATACCGTATATTATCTATTAAAAATGAATACCAAGGGTTCAATTTCAAAATTTTACAAAAAAATGACTTCGATATTAATTACGAATTTATTTTACTATATTTTTATTTCTTTTACTATAAGTTTTCTTTTTCTTATATTTTACGCTTAAATAAGCAAGTTGTTGCTTACTGAACCGCTATTCTGATCTTCTATTTACTTTCTTGTTGAATTTTTCAATATTTCATTCGTTATTCAGCCTTAAGACTGAAGTTAAATTAAAATTATTAGTAGTAAAATTAAAAATGTTAGTTTCCTACTATCCCATACTAAATTCTATCAATCCTATTTTATATATATTTATTCTATCCTAATCCTAAGCGTATTGTGATTACTTTAATTTTACTTTATTCTATGACTACTTAATTTAATTTCCCCCTAAACCTATTTTCTTATTTTAAGTGATTCTATTCTATTTCCCTCTTAATTGCTATTATATAACTTGAGTAAGTTATTGTGGAAAGGGTTTTCCCTTCCCTTAATATTTAAAACTGTAGTAATCTGACTTTTGATCCCTACTACCTTATATGGTCCTACCCATATTGGCGAAAATTTATTTTTCCTAGTCTGATTCTTAATTAATACCTTATCTCCTACTTTAAATTCTACTAAATTTAACTTATTATCATAATGATTTTTGGCTACCCTTTTAGCCATTTCCTGATTTTTCCTCACTATTTCGTGAGCTCTTTGAACTTGGAATTTCAAAACTTTATTCGGATCTTCGGCATTATACACCGGACTACACTTCCTTTTTAAGTTAGTCGGCATCTCCGTATCGAATCCGAATAAAGTGCGGAAAGGTGTTTGCTTAGTCGTAATGTGGGGTGTGTGGTTATGAACATGCATCGCTGCAGTTAACCATTGATCCCAATTCGACCCGTCTTCTTTAGCAAAACTCCTTAAATATTCCGCTAAAGGTCTGTGGCTTCTTTCTAGTGAGCCATTAGCTTGTGGATGATATGGCGTTATATGCAATTTTTTAATGCCTAACAATTTGCATGTATCCGAGAACAATTTTGAAATGAAATTTGTTCCGTTATCTGTAATTAAAATTCGCGGAATCCCGTAATGCGTAATTACTTCGTCGTAGAACGCCCTGGCAACCGTACTTGCTTCCGCGTCTGGGATAGCTGTACATGCCATAAATTTTGAAAAATCATCCTGAAAAGTCAGAATGTACTTATTTCCGGACACAGTTTCTGGTAAAATACCAACTATGTCCATGTAGACTTTATCAAATGGCCTCATTGGTGTATCTGTCAGCACCATGGGCATTTTTGTTAATTTCGAACTTTTGTTCGCTTGACATTTAGGACAATTTTTTACATAATCTTTTATCTGCCTTTGCATCCCTGGCCACCTATATTGTTGCCTGATTCGCAGGTAAGTTTTCACTGCTCCCTGGTGACCTCCTAATGGTGTATTATGAAAATCTTTGATGACGGTCTCTATTTGTCTTGGATTTTCTAATAAAATGGTGTTTTCTTTTTGAGGTATGCCTGAAGTGTCAGGTTCTACAGGCGTCGGACTTGTTCTTGAATTTTCGCTATTTCCTTGGTTCTTCATTTCCATTTCTTTGGTTCTAGAGCGGGTCTGGACTGCTGTTACTACATTGCGGTTTTGAGGAATTCTACTTAACGCGTCTGCGTTCAAATTTTTCTTGCCTGGCTTATATATGATTTCGAAATCATACTCTGACAACTTGTGTCTGAATCTTGCCAGTCTAGAAGTTTGATCCTTTAAATTCGCTATTCCCTTTAACGGTTGGTGGTCAGTAAATATTTTAAAATGTCTGCCTAAGAGATATGCCCTGAAATTTTTTGTCGCCCAGACTATTGCTAAAAATTCCTTTTCTATTGTGGAATACCTTTGTTCTGTGTCGCTTAGCGCTCGGCTAGCGAAAGCTATTGGTCTATCCTCGCCTACGTTACCTTGAGAAAGGACCGCGCCTAACGCTTCATTACTTGCGTCGGTAGTTAAAAGAAATTCCTTTGAAAAATCTGGATATGCCAAAACTGGTGGTGACATGACTGCTTCTTTTAGTTTTTCGAATGCTTGCTGGCAGTTTTCTGTCCAGATAAATCTTGCGTCCTTACGTAATAATTTGTTAATTGGTAGTGCTATTTTTGCGGTTCCCGGTATAAATTTTCTGTAATAATTAACAAGGCCTAGGAAGGCTTGTACTTCCTTTCTATTTTTAGGAGGCGGAATGTTCTTAACGCACTCCACCTTGCTAGGGTCTGGAAGTGCTCCATGTTCTGAACACTTGTGCCCTAAATATACGACTTCTCGTCGTAGAAATTGGCACTTGCTAATGTTTAATTTTAAGTTATTTTCTCTAATTACCTCGAATACCTTGGTTAACCTTTCTTCATGCTGTCCCAGGTTTGTTGCATATACAACTATGTCGTCTAAATAGACAAAACAATCTATACCCTGAAGTCCTGTCAGAATATGATTCATAAGACGTTGAAACGTCGCTGGGGCGCCGGTTAACCCGAAAGGCATTCGGTTGAACTCGAAATGTCCTAAAGCCGAACTAAATGCGGTCTTTTCCTTGTCTGTATTATCCATTAGGACTTGGTGGTACCCACTTGCCAAGTCTAACGTCGAAAAATATCTACTACTGCCTAACTGATCCAATATCTCATCTATTCTAGGCAGTGGAAAAACTTGTTTAATTGTCACCTCGTTAACTTTCCTATAATCTATTACTAAGCGCCATTTCTTTTCTCCATCTTTTCCACTCTTCTTTGGAACTAGAAGTAGTGGGGAGTTCCATGGAGATACGCTTGGGGATATTAAATCCTCTTCTAGTAATTTATGAATTTGTTTATTCATTTCTTCCCTATGTGTTTGAGGAATTCGGTACTGTTTTTGGTTAATTGGTGGCTGATCCACCTTTATTGGAATTTTGTGCGTTATTACTGGGGTGTATGTCAGTTTGTCACCCTCTAAAAGAAAAATATCATTATATTTTGCACATAATTTTGTTATGGATTCTCTTTCCTCTTGGTTTAAGGAAGGATCCAATTCTAAATCGTTCATTAAAACATTCATCCGTTGCGCCATGTCTGCATTACTTATACTATTGATGGTAGTCCATTGATTGTCCGAAACCTCACTTAGCTTATATTTGTGGAAATCACTAAATCTCGGTACAAAGTTGTCACTAAGAATGAAATCTTTTGCCGTCGAGTTTAGGATTGGTACCTTGACCTCTTTATTTTCCACATTTGCTAGTGTTTCTCCCAGGTACACTCCTGGTGCAATCTCTTGTTTATGAACTACCACAGTCATAACTTTAGTTTTAATTTTTAACTGCGTTATTCTAACCGTTCTTGCTTCAATTGTTATGTTATTTTGGTTTCTTTGTTCTTTTATATTTTGGATGCCTTTCAGTGGCAATTTAACTATAAATTCTTTATTTTCATTAAATAGGGTTAACTTTTTATTGAGCGCGTTTATAATGGATCTGTTCCACATGTTGTCTCTACCCAGTATGCCGTCCGCCGGTACCCCTTGTTTAAGTGACACTACGTGTAGCGTTAAACGTAAGGGCTGTACCTCATCATGGCATATGCTGGTGGACCCTATCGTGGTTATACAGCCTCCAAATGCTCCACTTAATTCCCTTTTAACCTTTTTATTTATAATGGCATTTTCTTTTAATGCGCATTCCTTTACTAGGCTTGTATCTGCTCCTGTATCCACCAGTAAAATGAGTTTTCCATTTCTCGCCTCTACACAAGGCAGTTCAATGAACACATCACTTAACGTGGCTGATTCCCAGTTAGATACTTCCTTTATAGTGTTTTTATAATTATTATTTAAATTATACGTTAACCACGAACATATTGTTTTCATGTCCTGGTTCTGTATATTTGAGCTGAAATGTTTAAATTTCGCTAATACCTCTGATTTCATTTTACTTGCAAGTGCTTTTATATCTGTAATATATTCTGCTATATTAAGACTAATGCTCCTTGCTTTATAATGTTGAAACTTGAGAAACATTGTTTTTACAATCGATGTACATGCTAACTGTATAATTAGCAAGATGATTATTAAAAATCCTGCTCCCATTTCTATTATTTTCTTTGCTTTATTTGTTATGTTACTGACCGGTTCATTTAAAGCATTTACTTTATCATTATTTTTGATAATTTTTATTTTATTAGTCAATTCGTACCCCATATTTTTAGCTTTATTAGCTTCTAATATATTTGAAGTCGGTAACGTATCCACGATCTCTTCTGATGTTGGACTTACTATTACTACTTCATTTGGCCTTAAATTTCTATTTTTGTTGGGTTCCCAGATTACTGGCCTTGTCTGGGCCCTTGCCGGTTTCCCTGCTGATTATTCTGAAGAGTTTCCCAACTTCTTTTAGCTGTACAATTTGCTTTTATGTGTCCTGGTCTGTTACACCAATTACATATTGTTTGATTCTTGCCGTTCGGCGTGTTTATAGTGCTCTGGTTTCCTTGAACCCCCTTAAACGGATTTGGTTTTGGATTTCCGGGGTTCTTTTGCATTTGATTCCAATTCTTTTGTGCCTGTTTTTGTTGCCAATTTTGCTGGGGTTGATTAGCGTTCCATTGTTGGTTTCCTCGACTTTGGTTGGTCGGCCTCTGATTCTTGTTGTTCGCTCCACTGCTGTTGTAGTCATTGGTATTACACCTCCAGTTTGTCTCGTGACCATATGTTAGACATTTTTGGCAATACGGTGTGTTTTCCCTAGTTAAACATTTTTCTCTCGTATGCCCGCGTTTATTACAAAATGAACAAATTATTTTCTCCTGTGGTGCTCTCGAGACGTTCCGCCTTTCTTCTGGTCTTGGGTAATCCACGCGATAATTTACAGAAGGTCTTATATAAGGTTCAACCGTATTCATATTAATTATTGGTGTAATTGTTGGTTGATGAATGGAATTACTTTTTTGTATTTCCACGAGCGTGTTCACTGCTATCTCCACCATTTCCTCTAAACTTTTCCCTGTAATACTTAGCATGTGAATTCGTAAGGTTGCATCTGTTAACCCTGTTCTAAACGCCTTATTTGCCGACGTCGTTACCATGGATATAAGTGCACTGTCACCTTCTCCCCTGTATGTATCCTTTATCACTTGTAGTACTTGTGCCTTTTTAGTGTTGAGTCGTCTTGCAAATTGTCGAATGTCCTCATTGTACAGTTGGCTACAATTTTGAAGTTCTGCTAAAGTGACGTCTAATGAAACTGTTGGTAAGTATGCCCTTCGTATCACCAGGTATAATTCTTCCGGATTGTTGAACCGTTTTGAGCCTACTAGGTCGTAAGCGTCTCCGTAGAGTCTTTGCTTTATACATTCTATGTATATTGATTTGTTAGCTGTAGTTGCTTCACTTGTTGCTAACTCACACGCCTGTATAAACTTATACACTTCACCTCTCAAATCTGGTGATTGCGTCCCTGAAAACAGTGGAACGATACTGCTTACTATCTTGGCTATTTCTGATATACCCATCCTGGTTTGATCTATTGTTGCCGTATTTTGTTGGAGAGAGTTTGAGTTGCCGTCCATCGGACTACCTATCGCTTGAGCTGGTCCCTTATGGAAGAGTGACTGATTGAGATCTAGCGACATTTCCTGTCTTAGAAGTCTATTCTGCTCTTTTAACTCTTGTATACGTCTATTTGCTTCCTCTAAAGAGCTACAGTCTTCTCTTGATTTCTGTGTAAATCCCTGGTCTAAGGTTCTATTCAACGTTTCCTCGGTTATCCCCTTTTTCTTCAACAATTTCCTTAGCTGTTCGTTCTCACACTCTAGTTTCTTGAGTATATCTTCCTGAAACACTTTATCAACTAAATAACTATCGTACCTATTCCTCAGTGCATTAAATTCTGATTCCCATGTCTTGGAATCTTCTGTCTTATTCTGTATTATCTGGTTTAGGAATGTAAGCAATTCCTCTACTACTGCGTCTGCTCTTTCTACACTTGTAAGGTCTCCTAGCTCCCCTACTCTAGACTTTATCAACTCTAAGTTCTCTTTGTTGCCTACAGTCCCTTTTAAAATTGCCCAATATTTAGATATAAACTCCCCCAACTGGCGTTTCAGTTCTTTATGAGTCCTATCTAATTCTAAGTAAGCTTGCTCCTGTAATGACTCGGCCATTAATTAAACGAACGACATATAGTTTACTGAGGTTTTATTTTTCCCAATGTTTACAATTTACCTATGTAAGAGTATACATAAATTTTTCCTAATGATATAAATTTAAATTTATTTTAAACTGTGTGGTGAAAAATGTTGTAAAACGATTACTTAGCGCCGCTACTTAACGTTCCATCGTTTTATTACACGTTTAATTTGTATACAAGTCGTAGTACTTTTAAATGTGAGACAATTAAAATTTTCATATGAAGATTTAATTTCTTTAAACGGCTTAGCTTTCCTGCTCGCTTCGTTTATCGAGCGTGCAGTAAACATTCGCTGTACATCTGTTTATTAGTCTGTACGCTGACGTCCGCTGCTGATTTGTTTCAAGCAGAGCCAAAGCGTCAAAATTTTCGTGACTGCGCTATTCTGCTTTCTTTCAAGCAGAGACGAAGCGTCAAAATTTTCGTTGTTGAGGTAATTCAAGACCTCACAAGGAAGGAATCAACGACCTGCCTCTATTTTTAAGCGGTAAGCAAAACTGCAACGTTTGCAATCTCGTATTCGGACGATTAACCTAGTGAGCTCGTTCGAGTTATTTTTTGTTAATTGCTTGCTATCCTTATTTGTTTTCATCAGCAAGCAATTATAATTGCTTGTTATTTGAAACAACGAATCTAACTTTGCTTTGATTCTCCAACCAATATGAAGTCTCTAAGCGGCATACTTTAAACGTTTAACTTCTAATAATAGTTTTTTTTTAAAATAACCCAAAAAAAAAATTCAAACTTTCAAAAATTTCCGATGAACTGATGAACTTAATTACCGATTAAACAAATTAAACTGTGCGACTTTGAAATCAAATACAAATTTGAGGACAAAAGTCTAAGACACACCCGCAAAATGTGCGGCTTCGAAATCAAGTTAACCGTTAAAACTTTGTTTAACGTGTGTAATTTGAACTCAAACGCCTAAGACACACTCGAAAACGATACAACGAAAACATACACTCTACGTGTTTTGTTTTTGTATTGAATTGGATTCCTGTTTTTTTTTTTTTTTTTTTTTTTAACAATTCGCGTTTATCATTTGAATTTTACCACGTTAAATAAATCCTTAAATTTATTTAAGTTAGTAAAACTAATCTGATTTTCGCCAATTTGCTACTCACAGTAACCAATATCGTAAAATTTAAAAAAAAATCGTAAAAATTCGTCATTAGGTAATGTTGGCGACGTTATGTCGTTGCTGTTGATTACTGGCATTAACGAAAGATAACTAGCACATGAACCAGTACCTTTCACCAGGATGTATGTCATTTCAATAATTTCACTTTTCACTTTAAATTTTTGTTTTATCTGTGTTTCAATTTTTTAGTTTAAATTGAATTTCGTTCTGTTCAATACTCAGCCATATTCAAGTTAGTTTAAAGTTGAATTTTAATTTAATTGGTCACTCCCATATTTTCGATTTCAAATTATTCCTAACATTATTATTTCACTTTTTGAAATTTCCTTGTAACTTTATTTCTAAATTATTTTTTCACTTCCTTACGAATTTTCCTTTTTCTTTTTAAAAATTTTTTTTTTTTTTTTTTTTTGCTCTTAATTTTAACTTTAATTAACTTTTAATTTATAACTTTCCTTTTCACTTCCTGCTTTTTCCTAAGCTACTAATCTTTGTTATATCACTTAATTTTTAATTAATATTTAACTCTTATTTTTAATTTTCGTATTTCATTGTTACTTACTTTTTCCTTTATTCGAGCGATCCTCGGCTCGAAAAATCCGGCTGCGCCAATTTGTTGTGTTATACACGTTGTACCTTAATATAGGGTGGTCCTCTGGTATTTTAGTCGTCCTTTTGACAACTAGTAAAACTCCTGGTCGTTGGTTTACTATTTTTGATACTTTTATCTTCTGTATTTTTCACAGTATTTCACTACTGTTATAACTACACTCGTTGTTATTTACACTTATGATTAGTTACACTATTAATTAAATTAACAAGACTCTTTTTAGTACTACTATCTTAAAAGCTAAATCGCGACTTGATGCGCGATTCTGAAGAACGACTTCTTCGGTTGAATTTTACTACAAGACTCTCGTTCGAATCTTTTTCTGGTTTTCACTCTGGCTTGGTCGACGCACCCGTCGACCGAACCAAAGTGGGTCGGTGTTGGCGTGTGTCGCAATTTCCATTATTTCGCAATAGCGAAATTGTTAAATTCGCAGAATCAATACGCGGAAGCATATCGTTCTCAATTTAATTCTTCCGTGTGTGGATTCTAATCGTTGGTTATTTTAAACCAAGCGTTTTAATGGTTTGGAAGCTTGCTATTGAAAGCTAGCTTCCACAATCCATTCCAATTGCCAAGCTCCGGTTGCTGACTTGGCTTTAGCAGTTAATAAAACCAAAGCTTTACTAAACCAAACTAAAGTAAAGCTTCGGGCTTACCAAGCAAAGTGCTGTGGTTGCATTAATAACGTGAACTTGGCCTTGACTCACTCGCGGAGTAGTATTATAAAACGATAATACTGGCCTTGAAAGTTCTTATCTCCCGGAACTGGAAATTGCGATCGCGACATACAACACCACGAACCATGCCGGAGCTGCTAAAGGAAAAGGCCCTGTGCTGGTTCCGAAACAACAATCGGAGTTGGCCCATCTGGGAGTCGTTTAAGAGAGACTTCTTGAGATTCTTCTTATCAACGAGATACTTTGACGAACTCGAAGATAACATCAGGAAAAGGATTCAAGGAGCGAGAGAAAAGTTCAAAGACTATGTACTAGCGATGCAGACGCTGATGCGACACGCAAATTACACCGAGGAACAGAAAGTGCAGCGGATCTACAGAAATAGCCAACGTGAGTATTTATTGTACATACGAAGAAACGATGTTTCGACGTTGGAAGAACTGGTGTCAATGGCAGAAGAGTTCGAGAGCATTCGGCAAGAACCAGAACCCACACGTGCGCCTCGAGAACCATGGCGACAGAAGCCAGAGCCACATAGGATGTTGTCCACCACTCAGCCCGGGAATCAAAAAGACCTCCGGACAGCTTGCAGAAGATGTGGCGAAAATGGGCACTTTCAACGAGACTGCCGCAACCCTAGAAAGCTCTTCTGTTGGGAGTGCGGAAAAGAAGGTGTCCGCACAATTGAATGCTGCAAAAAGCCACAGGGAAACGCGCAGGGTGCCCAGCAGAGACGAGGACTGCTGGAACCAGGGAACCCAACCGCTCCTCGTACCCCACAAAATGCCTAGAGGCCAATAAAGAGAGAATCTCCGCCAAAGTAGGACTGGGTAGAGAACTCATCACCGCTACTTTGGACAACGGAGCCTCCAGAAGCTTCGTAAGTGAGCGAGTAGCCAGAGAAATCGCGGCCGAAGGAAGAGTTATGGAGGTGGACGTTGGCGTCAAAATGGCAGACGGAACCGCACAGACGATCAAGGAAGCTATCGAGGTGAGAATCCGGTTAGGGACGGCAGAATGTGAGATGCCACTCCTAATACTCCGAGACGCCACCGACAATGTGATTCTTGGCCTCGATTTTCTGACGAGCGTAGGTACGTCGATAAGTTGTGGCGGTGAAACGATAACGCTCAGTATACCAATAACTGAGCCACCAAAGGAGGAAAACGCAAGGTGCTCTACACTCCGGACGACGAACACGGTGCGCCACGGAAACGAAGCCGCAGACAAGACCACGGGGGCCGATGATCGGACACCAGAAGACACCTCGACAGCGGAAAGCAGCCAACGAAATCCTACGCCGGTGATAGAGAGTTTCTTGCAAGAAGAGCTGGGGAAATTTGACTCACTGGGAGGACCCTCGAAGATAGCCACCCACAAAATCGTGATGAAGGACGACAGACCCATAAAACAGAGGTATTATCCCAAGAATCCCGCAATGCAAGCAGTGATAAACGCGGAGGTAGACGAGCTGTTGGAAAAGGGCTGCATCGAGCCCTCACATAGCCCTTACAGTGCACCTATCGTCCTAGTAAAGAAGAAGAATGGGAAATGGCGATTATGCATCGATTATCGGCAACTGAATGCGCGATCAATCCCCGATGCTTACCCACTTCCGAGGATACAACACATCCTGGACCGACTACGCGACGCACAATACATCAGCAGTCTCGACCTGAAAAATGGCTATTGGCAGATCCCTATGAATCCCGAAAGCAAGCAGTACACAGCTTTCACCGTTCCAGGGAGAGGACTTTTCCAATGGAAAGTAATGCCGTTTGGCTTACACTCAGCTCCAGTGACGTTCCAAAGGGCATTAGATCAAGTCATCGGGCCAGAGATGGAGCCACACGCATTTGCGTATCTGGACGACATAATCGTGATCGGGAAAACATTGGAAGAACATATGGACAATCTGCGAGAAGTATTCCGACGGCTACGAGCAGCAAATCTTAAGATAAATAAAGAAAAATGCGAGTTTTTCAAAGAAGACTTGAAATACCTCGGCCACGTCGTGAGCCGCCAAGGAATCCACACCGATCCAGACAAAATAGCCGCTATCAGAAAACTGTCACCACCGACAAACATAAGAGGAATTCGCCGTTTTCTCGGAGTAGCCTCATGGTACCGACGCTTTGTACCAGACTTCGCCGACTTGGTGGTTCCACTCACCAAACTCCTAAAAAAGGGTAAACGCTGGAATTGGACCGAAGAGCAACAGCGAGCGTTCGAGGTAATGAAGCAGAAAGTTACAGAGGCACCAGTACTGGCGTGTCCTGACTTTTCCAGAAGCTTCACACTGCAAACGGACGCAAGCAACTATGGATTAGGTGTAGTACTCACGCAAGAAGGTGAAGATGGAGAACGATTCATTGCATACGCAAGTCGACACTTGAATAAAGCCGAGCAGAACTACTCGGCAACCGAGAAGGAGTGTCTCGCCATCGTATGGGGAATTAGGAAAATGCGACCCTACTTGGAGGGCTACAGATTCTGCGTCATCACGGACCACCTCTCGCTGAAGTGGTTAAACTCCTTAGAGAATCCTTCAGGCCGAATAGCAAGATGGGCGCTCGAATTGCAACAGTATACGTTCGATGTAAAGTACCGGAAAGGTAAGTGGAACGTGGTCGCAGACACACTCTCGAGACAACCAGTAGAGAAACTCAGCAAGGTGGCGATAAACGAAGAAAAATGTAGTTGGACCGAAACTAAAATCAAAGAAATCAAACAAAATCCGGGAAAATTTGCAGATTACGCCATCGAAAACGGACAGTTGTACCGACATATCCAGGGACAATCGAACGACGAGGATTGCGCCGCGTGGAAACTCTGTGTCCCAAAATACCTGCGAGCTCGAGTACTGAAGGAGAACCTTGATGAGCCAAGCGCCGGTCATCCAGGAATCAGGAAAACCGTAGCAAGAGTAAGCAACAAGTACTACTGGCCGGGTATGTTCCGAGACATCAGGAAACACGTACGATGCTGTGACTCGTGTCAACGGTATAAGCCAGTGCAGGACAAAGTCGCAGGGAAGATGCTTACGCAGTTACCCGACGAGCCCTGGTCTATGGTCTGCGCGGACTTCATTGGACCACTGCCACGATCAAAACACGGAAACACGATGATCCTGGTATTCTTCGACAAGTTCTCGAAATGGACGGAAATAGTACCCCTGCGACAAGCCACAGCCAACAGCCTAAAGAAAGCCTTCAGAGAAAGAATCCTCGCAAGATACGGAGTTCCAAAAGTTCTCATCACGGACAACGGCGTTCAGTTCACCAGTAACCAATTTCAAAGATTTCTTCAGGAGATGGGGATCCGGCAACAATTCACCGCTCCTTATACTCCCCAGGAAAACCCAACGGAAAGGGCAAACCGGAACGTCAAAAGAATTTTAGCACAGGTAATCAACAACAAGCAGGCACAGTGGGACGAATTCATTCCAGAGATTTCATTGGCAATCAACACCATGACATCAGGCCCGGCACACCACTGGAACGACACGAGAAGGTAAAACGTTGGACCCAGAAGGTGGACATCTTCGGGATGGATTACATCCTCGTCCCAGTAAACAAACACCAGCACTGGTTCCTACTACTGGTCTGTTTCGTTGGCGCCGACGGGCCGAAGATGATGGACCAGCCAAAGGAAGATGGCACGTGGGGCGCGAAGGTGCCGTGCATCATCCAAATGGACTCCATCAACCCCGGGCCGCGCACTGAAACGGTACAATTCCTCCGGGATTATCTACGGCACGAGTACGCAGCACGAAGGCCTAACGACAGAACCAGGGGATTCACGAAAACCGAGCTACCGTTGGAAGTACCGGAGGTGCCCCAGCAACAGAACGGGAGCGACTGCGGAGTATTCCTCCTTCACTACGCCGAAAAGTTTCTAGGGAACCCGTTCCCAGACTTCCGCAGACACCACCTAAGTTGAGCGGCATGGTTCTCGCAGAGAGAAATAGGAGGAAAGAGGAAAGAAATCGCGTGCATCATCCGAAGGTTGGCCGAAAACCAAGGGAACACACGGAGGTTCCCAACCCTGCGGTTCGACGAAGAGGTGCCGAGGAAACGGGCCAAAACCACGACGCCCGAATTACCAGAGGTTCTGGACACGACCAGTCCGACAGTCTACTTCGACCCCATCTCTGGGACGTTCTACGACGATCTTTGTGCCGAGGTCAACGGACTGGATTCACCACCAGCGGTCCCGCCAGAACTCGCGACGTCCGAACTCACCACAATGGAAGTCATTCCGCCCAACCATACACAATCAGGCCAGAATACGACCGAGGATTGTGCCACACACGGGGTCGTACAATTCCGAGATCTGGCAGAATTGGAAGCACGAAGCGGGGCCCTCAACATCCGACAAGAACTCGTCGACGCTATACGCCAACGAACAAGCGGGAGGAGAGACCAGGAGAAGAACCGTAACCGAATCCAGTTCCGACACGAAGGCTACCGAATAACCAAGACGGCTAGCATGATCACCATCATTCCCCCCACCGGAAAGAAGGGAGGGAGTGTAATGAAGATGTAATTTTCATTACAACCACGGGTGTAGAACCTGGCCTACACCCCACCTGAGCTGCTCCCTTGAAAACCGCTTTTAAGGGACGCAGTAACCTCGAGTTGCGCGGTCCCAACTTGAGGTGGAATTAATTCTGCAACCAATTTGCAAACTCCGCAAAGTAACTTGCGAACTTCAAAACAAACAAAACAAACGTCGAACATCAAACAAACGAAGCAACCTCGAACCACAAACGTCGACCATCAAACAAACGAAGCAACCTCGAACCACCAACGTCGAACATCAAATAAACGATCGAACTCCATACAAACGAAGCAACTTTGAACATCACGCTTAAATAACTGGGAGTGAAGCAAAACCAACAACAAAAAAAACAAAATTACATAGCCGCAAGATCAAAGAAAAATAACAATAGCCGAAAAAAACCGGAATTCCAAGTACACGAGCAAAAGTACATAGCCACTGTTTCAACAACAAAACTATGCACGAAAGCGGGAACACAGAAACGACAAACATCAAAATAGAGTACACATAGAAGATTACACCACAGGCAAGTTGTACATTGAACATATATATAGTAATAAACTCGTTTAGAACAACAACAACAAGTGCATGAAACCCTGACAACAACTACACTAAGGGGATTAGCAGAATACGAACAACAACAACACCACAGCCGAGAATAAATTTACAACAAATACACTAGGGGAATTAGTAGAACAACATTCAAAGCACATAGAAATTCGGCAACGACAATTATACAAAAAAAGTGCAGCGGCAAGTACTGAGAGCCTGGAACCCCAAGATGATCAGCGATCAAAGTCTTCGACAAACAACAAGCAACAACAAACACAAGTTCGGCAAACAAAACAACAACGTACACTTGGAAAAACTGGAACCGCTGCTACAACAAATGAGACAAGCGGATTAATTCAAGGCCACGCAAAGGGGGCACTGACCCTGAAAACAACAAAAGGGTAGCCAAGTACCGCTACCCTTGGGATATAAAAGCAATCACCGAGCAGTGCAAATTCACTTTTCTGGAAGCCAGCAAACGAAGCGGTAAGCACACTTTATAATTATAAATAATTTGATCCTTGATTCTTGATTTTGACGTTGAGCTTGCCGAGCGGACGTCAATATCGGAGCCTAGTATCCACTAGTAGAGCCTTGTATCATTGATCCTTGATTCTTGATCTTGACGCTGAGCTCACCGAGCGGGCGTCAATATCGGAACCTTGTATTCTTGATCTGTGATCTGGTCATTGCGTGCACCTAGCGAGCGCCAATAGCGAAGCCGTGTATCCTTGATCCTTGATTTTGATTCTGACGTTGAGCTTGCCGATCGGGCGTCAGTGTCGGAACCTCGTATCTTTGATCTTTGGCCGTGACGTTGAGCTTACCTAGCGGGCGTCAATAGCCAAAACGTGCATTAACGATTCCGAATCTTGACGTTTAGCTGCTTAGTGACGCAGCGACAACGAAACCGTGTATCCTTGATCCGTGATTCTCGATCTTGACGTTGAGCTTGCCGAGCGGGCGTCAATATCAGAGCCTCGTATCCTCGATCATTGGGTTTTGATCTTGACATTGAGCTCGCCGAGCGATTGCCAATCTCAACTTCCAAGCGATCGTGCCCCTGCGAACACCCCCCTAGATTTCACTGGTCCCGAACCAAACAGAACCTTAAAAGGATAAATCGTTGCCTAAATCAAGAAACCAAGTAGCCATAGATTTTTCATGTCACACTAACCCAACGCTAACAATCGGAGAAAATTCAGAAATAAAGCGAACAAACACACAAATCTGCGTTTTGACTTACACACTAGAATCCACCATACATACACTACCAACATACATAACCTTCTTTTCCTACAGGGTAACTTAAGTAGATTTTTAGAAATATAAAATACAAATTTAAGTAACATTTGTTATCGAAATATTGAAGCATCAAATAAATAAAAATCGATAAATAAAGAATTCAAACGAAAACAAAACTGCGTTATTATTGCGGAAGACCCCTGGGCATCCGCGGGTATATCCAGGCAGGACAGAGGGGAAACCTCGTTACAATATAAAATTAGGAAAAGCAGATTTAGAGAATGAATTAGAAAAGACATTTAGCCACATCACAAAACCTCTAAAAGAAATAGTCAAGCACTCCAATACAATTTCTAATAAGGATAAGCATAACATTAAATACGATAAGGTACCGTTAAAAGTAAAAACAAGTACTCCAGCTAAAGCACGAAAAGTCGATTTTTCAAACGAAACTCTTATCAATAGTAATGACGATGAAGACGACGACTTTTTCTCTCAAATAGAAGATGCTGAAGATATAGTGAATAAATCAAGCGAAACAAAATTATTCTCTGAACTCGACGATCCAAAATCTACTGAATCAATTCTCTATTCCGACTTAGAACAACAGAATCAATTGGATACAACATATGGCCCATACAAGGGATCCGATGGTAAATGGCGAATCGGTATAGCCCTTTCTCATTACGCGATGATAAAATAATAATATCCGATAATAGTTGGAACTTTACACCCGGATTGATACAATTATTATTCAGCAAAGAACCATCAAATTATGACGATAAAGATCTGCAAGCTTACAAAAGTATTTTAGTAAAAACTAGTTCTCACAAACTTAATTTTAACAGCACTGGACGAGCAAAGGGAAGTAGAGCTCTTGTTGTGTGTCTCGCGGTGGTCCTTTATTGTGTACGCCTATCGTCCTTTTAACATTAAACACTTTGTAGTTTGATTTATTTTTATTTTAATTTTATTTATTTTATTTAGTTTTATTCAATGCTCTTGTCTATACTAATTTTATTTATTATATTATTCTTATAATCGCTTTTAGCGACACTATTAATTATCTTACACTAACTTTTCCGCGTTATTCCACGCGGTTTTTCGAGATGACCTCCTCGCTTGGTTATCAGTTTTCGGCTCTCGTTGGAATCTGTTTCTTGTTTCCACTTTGGCTTGGTCGACGCATCCGTCGGCCGAACCAAAGTGGGTCGCTGTTGGCGCGTGTCGCAATTTCCCTTATTCCGTGATTTTAGTATTTCGCAATTTTTGTATTGCGAAATTTTAATATCGGCAGAATTAAATTGCTCTCAATTTAATTCTTCCGCGCTTGGTTTTGGATTTTTTATGTTATTTCTTCCAACCAAGCGTTTTATAGTCACTGCAAAGAGCTATGATTTTTATGGTTTGGAAACTCGCTACTGAGCGCTAGTTTCCACGATCCATACCAATGCAAAACGCTCTGGTTGCAGACTCGACTTGCCAAAGCTTGACTAAAGCTTTTGGCTACCAAAGCAAAGTGCGGTGATTGCTGGTTTGGCTTTCGAATTTATAAAATAGAAAGCTTAACTGGAAATTGCAATCGCGACATACAACATCCCTCCACCCTAGGGGAAGAAAAATTTAGTATCGTGTAAAACGATATTAAATTTTTCTTGTACATTTATGTTTTGTGTTGGTGGTTTATTGTTTTATCTTTATTTGATTTTTTATACTCAAATTACTGTTAACAGCAATTTCTCTTTATCCTTAAGTGGGATACTGCTTGGTTACATGTTTTCCAGACAATACGTTATTGTCTTCAATTCTATTTACAATTTGTTACTTCAATCAATAATATTATAATGTTATAAAAAATAGGCTCAATAAAACTTCAAATTTGTAAACTAAAACTTCAAATTTGTCTTATGGCTGCTGTGTTCTTAATTTAATACAAGTGTGATAATGCTAATAATATTAATAGTAATAATATATTATAATATATTTTGTTCGTCGACGTCGCTGTCGATCTTGTGGTGTCGACGTCATCCTTGACGTTGCTGTGAATGTCATGTTCACATCGGCGTTGCTGTTACTGTTGATGCTGAAGTCGGCGTTGACGTTGCGGTGGATGTACGTTTTGGCGATGGTGTCGAAGTTGCCGTCGGTCACATGTTCGTTGACGATGCCTTCGACCTTGACGTTGATTTCCAGCTTGACGCTGCTGTTGCTGAGCATGTTGACTATGGTGTCGACGCTGACGTTGAACTGCCTTGTGGGATGTACACCCCGTTGTAACAATACCTTCTTCTCGATGTGTTGTGGGAATGTTGCTGCGGGGTAGCTGACTTAGTTGTAGTTGCTGTAGTAGTGTTGTTGGTAGAATCGATGTCGTTATTGATGGTTTTTGATGTTGGTAGAATCGATGTCGTTATTGATGGTTTTTGATGTTGGTAGAATCGGCTGATCTCGATTGTGGGTCAATTGTTGTTTGCTTGAGCTTTCGGTGGTTCAGATTTTGCAAAATCAGCATTTGTACATAAGCTGACTGCTTATGCTCTCGTTCTGACTATTCTGGTTGTTTTATTCTATTTTTGACTTTTGTTGTAAGGGGCTCTGTATTAGGTAAGAGTAGGCCGCGGTAGGTTGAACTGGCGAACCCTTTGCTGCTTCCCGTTTGTTTACTTTGTGGTTTATCACCGTCGCCGCCAATCGATGCTGCGATAACTTAAATTCTTCTTCGACGTGGCAGCACGCGATTCACTCGCAGGACTCAAGTTTCGCTATTCAGCGCCAAGTGATTTGTATCTGCTGATGAACTTTGTTCTCGAGACTACTATCTAGTTATCTTATCGTGGTTGCTGCTGTAGGACCTCTTTGAAGGTAACTTCGTGTTCTGTTGTTGAATGCTGTTGCAACGATTTGCTTGTTTATTGCAATAATTCCATCTTGTTCGCGATGGTTGTCGCTACGCTGATCAGCTGTTTGTTACAGCTACCCTTCCCTCCTCGAGTTGTTTGGGCGCTTTTTCGTCGGCCTGTTTTAAGTGTTCATCACTGTTGTGGTGTGTTGTTGCACTTCTGCTGTTGTGATGGGTGTACATTATGATTCCGGTCAACTTCTCTGCATGCTGTCTTCTTTGTTCTATGTTTTTGTATTCAACTAACAATTTTATAGCTAACAATAGTAATCTTGCTATTTATATTTTCATACAATGATTTTTGTGAAGTGTGTTATTTTAATTTTAATTCGGAATATTTTATCTTTATTCTACTGCAATATCAACGTTTATGTTATTCTAGTTGAATAGAGTTTGTTACGTTTTTTTTTTCCTCAATAAAAATATGCACCAGTATTTTACTTAAGATATTATATATATATATATTTTGATATTGTTCTTATGATTACGTATTTTTCTCTTTTAAATTTATTAAAACAAAAAATTTTTTTTTCAATATGCTTTAAAATTTTGTATACCTGTATGTATATTTATAACAATGTTTTTATTGTTTGTGTTTTATTTTTCCTTTTCTTTTGGTTATTTTAAAGTTATTCACCTTTGGTGTTTTATTCTCTTTTATTTTTCTCTATTTTTTTTTTTCATTAGTTGTTTTAAAGCTGACACTGCATTTCGCTCGTGTTCAGTTGTTTAACCTTGTTTCTGCATTTTTGCAGTCCTTGCGTTAATCGCTACATTTGGTTGTTACTCTTATTTTGACATATGTTAATGCCCTACATTTAATTAGTAATTGAACAGAAATTATCAATAATGGAAACCAAGGGTGTTTTTTTTTTTTTTTTTTTTTTTTTTTTAATAGGAATTTTCTAATTTTAAATTAGTGTTATTACTAGTCGTAATTTATGTCTTCATTATACTTTCTTCATGGGTGCGAATTTGTTCGTGTAAAGGATGTGGGTGTGTGTTTTATGCATGAACTAAGTCTTCAGGCATATCTTTACATGTGCATTTATTAATATAATAATTGCAAATGTATTGGTAGTAAACTGTGAATAACCGTAACAGTTATTTAACAATTACCGGCTCTTAATTTGAAGTTTCTGTACATCGGTTTTTGCTTTAAATGATTTAAAGCGAAATGATGTAGAAGAGACCTAACGACCTGACCGTGTATGTTAGCATACTTATTTTACGTAGAGAGTAATTTGTTAATATCTGCTGTTGTGCATTTCCTGCGGATGTTTTGGCGAATATTGCGTTTTTTTTTTTTTTTTTTTTTTTTTTTTTTTTTTTTAGTAAGAATGTTGTATAAATTCGTGAAGTTCTCTTTGACTCTAATTATTCATTCAATGTTCGTTACCCGTTCCGCGCGTTTAGATTATTGTAAATTAATTAATTTCTTGTTTGAAGATTTCTTATGTATCCGATTGCTGATTACAAATTCCCGCTGGGCTTGTATGTTACGTCCTTGATGGACTACATTCAGGCACAGCGTTGGGACTGGGAGGATTTGGGTGGCGTGATCCAGGCGCTAGCGGAGAACTTCAACGCGGATCCCACTCACGACAAAATAAGGGTGATCCTTTATCTATTGTATGTACTGCGCCGCGATGATCCTTAGGTACCCAAACTATTCCCGTGCTTTGACGATCTGCTGGGCTACCTGTAGTACCAGCTGTTGTAGGAGAATGGCGCAACAAGACAGCGGGCATTCCTGTTGTGAAAATAGTATTGTAAAGATGAAAGAAAATTAACCTTTATAAATAAAAAAAAATAGTCCCGTAACAAGTGATTATCTATTGGTTGTTGGTTTGGATGAAACAATGCTGGGCGATCGGCCGTTGACTTCTATATGAAATGTATTTATGTTTACTTAAAGGAACCGGAAGTAGGCCCTACTTGGAGATGGTGCACTAGATGAAACGTTTTTTCTTTTGTTTGTATTTATCCATTAGGACTTGGTGGTACCCACTTGCCAAGTCTAACGTCGAGAAATATCTACTACTCCCTAACTGGTCCAAAATCTCATCTATCCTGGGAAGTGGAAAGACTTGTTTAATTGTCACCTCGTTAAATTTCCTATAATCTATTACTAAGCGCCATTTCTTTTCTCCATCTTTTCCACTCTTCTTTGGAACTAGAAGTAGTGGTGAGTTCCATGGAGATACGCTTGGAGATATTAAATCCTCCTCTAGTAATTTGTGAATTTGCTTATTCATTTCCTCCCTATGTATCTGAGGAATTCTGTATTGTTTTTGATTAATTGGTGGCTGATCCACCTTTATTGGAATTTTATGTGCTAGTACTGGGGTGTATGTCAATTTGTCACCCTCTAAAAGAAAAATATCATTATACTTTGCACATAGCTTGGTTATGGATTCCTTTTCCTCTTGGTTTAAGGAAGGATCCAATTCTAAATCGTTCATTAAAACATTCATTCGATGCGCCATGTCCGCATTACTTATACTATTGATGGTAGTCCATTGATTGTCCGAAACCTCACTTAGCTTATATTTGTGGAAATCACTAAATCTCGGTACAAAGTTGTCACTAAGAATGAAATCTTTTATCGTTGAATTTAGGATTGGTACTTTGACCTTTTTATTTTCCACATTTGCTAGTGTTTCTCCCAGGTACACTCCTGGTGCAATCTCTTGTTTATGAACTACCACAGTCATAACTTTAGTTTTAATTCTTAACGGCGTTATTCTAACCGTTCTTGCTTCAATGGTTATACTATTTTTGATACTTTTATCTTCTGTATTTTTGATGCCTAGTAGTGGCAATTTAATTATAAATTCTTTATTGTTATTAAATAAGGTTAAGTTTTTACTGAGCGTGTTTATAATGGATCGTGTAGCGTTAAACGTAAGGGCTGTACCTCATCATGGCATATGCTGGTGGACCCTATTGTGGTTATACAGCCTCCAAATGCTCCACTTAATTCCCTTTTAACCGTTCTATTTATAATGGCGTCTTCCTTTAATGCACATTCTTTTACTAGGCTTGTATCCGCTCCTGTATCCACCAGTAAAATGAGTTTTCCATTTCTCGCCTCTACACAAGGCAGTTCAATGAACACATCACTTAACGTGGTTGAATCCCAATTGGATACTTCCTTTATAGTATTTTTATAGTTATTATTAAAATTATTCGTTAACCACGAACGTATTGCTTTCTTGTCCTGTAATTGTGACATAAAAATTTTAAATTTTGCTAATACTTTTAGTTTTATTTTATTTGCAAGTGCCTTTATATCTGTAATATATTCTGATATATTAAGACTATCGCCCCTTGCTTTATAACGTTGAAAATTGAGACACATTGTTTTTACAATCGAGGTACATGCTAACTGTATAATTAGCAAGGTGATTATTAAAAATCCTGCTCCCATTTCTATTATTTTCTTTGCTTTATTTGTTATTTTACTGACTGCTTCATTTAAAGCATTTACTTTATCATTCTGTTTGATAATTTTTATTTTATTATTAAAATTGTACCCCATATTTTTGGCTTTATTAGCTCCTAATATATCTGAAGTCTGTAACGTATCCACGATCTCTTCCGATGTTGGACGTACGGTTACTACTTCCTTTGGCCTTAAATTTCTATTATGGTTGGGGTCCCAGATTATTGGCCTTGTCTGGGCCCCTGCCGGTTTCCCTGCTGATTATTCTGCAGAGTCTCCCAACTCTTTTTTGCTGTACAGTTCGCTACTATATGTCCTGGTCTGTTACACCAATGACATATTGTTTGGTTCACTCTGTTTGGCGGGTTCATAGGAGTCTGATTCCTTTGCAAACCGTTAAGTGTATTAGGATTGGGGTTTATTGACCTTCCTTGATTCCCGTGCTGTTGAAATTGGCACCATTGGTTTTGATTCCAATTTTGTTGGGTTTGGTTTGGCTGCCAGTTTTGTTTTACATGGCTTGGTTGCCAGTTCTGTTGTATTTGGTTTGATTGTCTATTTGGCTGGATTGGATTCCCTTGCTGCCTTCCTTGATTTTGAAAATTTGTCCCTTGATATGTGTTCCTTGCCACATTATTCTGGCCTCCTTTTTGGTCACACCTCCAGTTTGGCTCGTGTCCATATTTTGAACACTTGTGGCAATATGGTGTGTTCTTCCGAGTTAGGCAATCATCTCTTGTATGTCCTCGCTTGTTGCAAAAAGAGCATATTACTCTCTCGGTCGCTCCTTGTGGAGGGTTTTGTGTCCTGGTTGGTTGCCGAACAAATTGTTCTCCTGTAGCTCTGCCCTGGCTTCCCTGTTGAGTTTGCTCTTGCTGGTTGTTCATTGAGGCACGAAAAGGTGAATTCATGTTAATGTTTAAATGGTCTGTCTGGAGGGAGCTACTGTGTATGGTTTCGAGTGCCTTTACGGCCAATTCTACCATTTGTTCAATGGTTTTATTCGTCACATTGAGCATATAAATTCTCAATGCGGCGTCCTTTAAACCTGTTTTAAATGATTTTTCGCTACTTAAATTTTTATTAAAGCGATTACTTAGCGCCACCAATTATCGTTTAATCGTTTCATTAAACGACTAATTATTTATACTACTCGTAGTACTTTGTATTGAGAAACCATTAAAATTCTTAATATGAAGTTTCAACTTCCTTAACCTGTTCAGATTTCATGTTCGCTTCGTTTACCGAGCGTGCAGTAAACATTCGCTGTACATCTGTTTATTCGTCTGTACGCTGACGTCCGCTGCTGCTTTGTTTCAAGCAGAGCCAAAGCGTCAAAATTTTCGCGACTGCGCTATTCTGCTTTCTTTCAAGCAGAGACGAAGCGTCAAAATTTTCGTGACTGCGCTATTCTGCTTCCTTTCAAGCAGAGACGAAGCGTCAAAATTTTCGCGACTGCGCTATTCTGCTTTCTTCCAAGCAGAGACGAAGCGTCAAAATTTTTGTGACTGCGCTAAGATAATTTAAGACCTCACAGAATGGGACGAACGACCTGCCTCTATTTTCAGCGGCCAACGAAACTGCAACGTTTGCAATTTCGAATTCGGGCGATTAACCTAGTGAGCTCGCTCGAGTTATTTTTTGTTAATTGCTTGCTATCCTTAATTGTTTTCATCAGCAAGCAATTATAATTGCTTGTTATTTGAAACAACGAATCTAACTTTGCTTTGATTCTCCAACCGATATGAAGTCTCTAAGCGCATTACTTTATATGTTTAACCTTTAATTTTCGTTTTTTCTAAAATAACCAAAATAACTCCTTTTTAATGTTCTAATTTATGGTAATTCCGATTATTACCCTTTTTGAAATTTCATACATTTTCGAATGTAGGACGTATTATTTAAAAATACGAAATACGGACGAATAGAATTATAAAATTAATTATCAACCAATCAACTTAAAATGTGCGACTTTGAAATCAACTACATTGAATGTTAAAATTTATTTAACAATGTACTTTGAAGTCAAACGTCTAAGACACACACGAGAAATTATACAACGAAAACTCAAAACTAACTCGTTTACACTACGCGTTTTGTTTTAGCATTGGATTGGTTTCCTGCTTTTAACAATTTGGGGAAATTTATCACTTAAATTTTTCCACTTTAAATAGAATCTATTTAAGTTAGCAAAATTATTATGATTTTCGCCAATTTGTCTCACAGTAACCAATAACGTTAATTTTAAAAAAAAATCGCAAAAATTCGTATTTGTTAATGTTGGCGACGTTATGTCGTTGCTGTTGATTACTGGCATTAACGAAAGATAACTAGCACATGAACCAGTACCTTTCACCAGGATGTATGCTGATTTGTTGGCATTCGGAACTTGAACCGACTGCCAACGCTGAAAATTAATGTAAAGGTTGTTAAATAAATTAACAACTTAATTAGTTTATTTATTTTTGTTGCTTTATAAAATCTTTGGCTTGGCCGGCAGAGTATGCCATCGGCCTCAGCTAAGACTTTTATTTTATTGAGTTATATGCCGGCAGGTTATTGCCATTGGCTTAAGAACGATTAGTAAATTTATTATAGTGCAAAAAAAATCTTAGTTTAATATATTGTAATTTAATTTATTTTAATTTTATTAGTATCCTTTTCACCTTTTTTAGTTTATGTTAAGCTACTACCTTTATTTTGAATATATTTGTCACTGCTACAATTTCACTTTTTAATTTATTCCTAAAATTATTATTTCACTTTTCAAAGGTTTCTCTGCTAATTGTTTACCAACTTATTATTTCACTTTGTACTTTATTCTTTATCCTAAGTTACTAATCTACTAAGTTTTTTAATTATTTAAGTATTCCACTCTACTTACTTTTTCCTTTATTCGAGCGATCCTCGGCTCGAAAAATCCGGCTGCGCCAATTTGTTGTGTGTCTCGGGGTGGTCCTTTATTGTGTACGCCTATCGTCCTTTTAACATTAAACACTTTGTAGTTTGATTTATTTTTATTTTAATTTTATTTATTTTATTTAGTTTTATTCAATGCTCTTGTCTATACTAATTTTATTTATTATATTATTCTTATAATCGCTTTTAGCGACACTATTAATTATCTTACACTAACTTTTCCGCGTTATTCCACGCGGTTTTTCGAGATGACCTCCTCGCTTGGTTATCAGTTTTCGACTCTCGTTGGAATCTGTTTCTTGTTTCCACTTTGGCTTGGTCGACGCACCCGTCGGCCGAACCAAAGTGGGTCGCTGTTGGCGCGTGTCGCAATTTCCCTTATTCCGTGATTTTAGTATTTCGCAATTTTTGTATTGCGAAATTTTAATATCGGCAGAATTAAATTGCTCTCAATTTAATTCTTCCGCGCTTGGTTTTGGATTTTTTATGTTATTTCTTCCAACCAAGCGTTTTATAGTCACTGCAAAGAGCTATGATTTTTATGGTTTGGAAACTCGCTACTGAGCGCTAGTTTCCACGATCCATACCAATGCAAAACGCTCTGGTTGCAGACTCGACTTGCCAAAGCTTGACTAAAGCTTTTGGCTACCAAAGCAAAGTGCGGTGATTGCTGGTTTGGCTTTCGAATTTATAAAATAGAAAGCTTAACTGGAAATTGCGATCGCGACATACAACACTCTCAAATATACCGACATCATAAAGCCATTATTCAGTAAGATAACTCCATTGACTACCTCACAAAATCAAACTAAGGGAAGCGGTTTAATGAGTGTTAACAAGCAAAAGCCAAACTATATATATTGGGATGATCCAAATGAGTTGGTAGATAGATTAAGGCTATTAGTATCATCACAATCTGCAGGACACACCAATCACAACAACGAAATAGTTTCAATACTCGAAGAACTTAGGGAAGCTAATATAATTGTATAATTATCATATAAATAACCACAATTTCCATAAATACATATAATTGTAAAATGAGCGTCGACAAGTTCGGTCATTATTCCATAGAGAAGTCATTCAACAACAAATTAAAAAGAAATTTTACAAGAGCCTTGGGATTCAATTTGGACAATGATAAAAACTTGGATCTCCATTGGAAACGCTTAAGGAATATTAATACTCCTGTCAAAGACAATGATGCAGTAACAAAATCATTTGTTGAAAATAGTATAAATCGAATCAAAGTGGAATTTCAAAGAGAAAACAATTTACTAAAGCAAAATATTTACAAAGAAATCAAACAGACTCACATGCAAATTCAAGCAGAGAACTCATTGGTAAAGGAAAAAATAGATAAAGACATTGAAAAAGTTAACAAAAATCATCAATTACTTGTTGCTGATAGTATTAAACAGATAAAGGTTGAATTTAAAGAAGAAAACGATATACTAAGGGAAAAAATAGACAACGACATTAAGCAAGTCATACAAAATCTTCGGTCACTTGTTGAAAATAGTACTACTCAGATAAGGGATTATTTTAAAAACGAAATCCATATACTAAGTGATAGAATACTTAGAGTCGTTACAATAATATATGTAAAATTCCGAAACAAGAACCAACACGTCGACAGTAATAACAAGAATTATGTAGATGATATAAGCGAAGGGCTTGAGCGGTTTACAAGTATCGTCAATGAAGAACTAAATAAAGGAAAGTCAATAGCTGAAATAGAAAAGAAAGTTGGCGATTTAATCTTAAATTTAGCAGAAAATGAAGAGAGGTTTAGTAGAGGAGCTTCACAGACAAGCTCGTGAGAACTTTAAGCGAAGGCGAGTAATAACCAAGGGAATAGATGACCTCTGGCAAGCAGATTTAGTGGAAATGGGTAGTTATTCTACACATAATGATGGATACCGCTTTCTTCTAACTGTAATAGACACATTCTCGAAATATGGCTGGATTGTACCCTTAAAATCTAAAAACGCTATTGATGTTACTAAAGCCATGAAATCCATACTCGATTTAAGACGAAAACCAAGCAATTTACAAACCGATGACGGCAAAGAATTCTTCAACGGACAATTTCAAAATTTAATGAAAAAATATAACATCAATCATTATTCTTCGTACAGTGTTTTGAAGGCGTCAATTGTTGAACGTTTTAATAGAACGTTAAAGCAAATGATGTGGAAGGAATTTAGCTATCATGGATCATATCGATGGATTGACAAGTACCAAAGTTTGATCAACGAATACAATCATAAAAAGCATCGAACCATAAATATGGCTCCATCTGAAGTGAATCGAGCCAATGAAAAGTTATTATTAAATACTGCCTACAACAACTTGAAAATATTTAGAAAGCCAAAGTTTCGGATAGGAGATTATGTGCGCATAAGTATATATAAACACATTTTTGAGAAAGGCTTTACACCGAACTGGACAACAGAAATATTCAAAATTAAAAATATAAGAATTACAAACCCAACAACGTACATTCTTGAAGACTATCAAGGGAATCCAATTAGAGGAGGATTCTACGAAAGTGAACTACTGAAAACAAAATATCCCAGCATATATCTGGTGGAAAAAGTTCTTAAAACTAAAGGCAGGCAAATTTTTGTCAAGTGGCTAGCATTTAGCAATGATCACAATTCTTGGATCGATAAAAATGAAATTTTATAAAATTGTAATAAATATATTTTTTAAATATGTATATTGTTCATATAGTCATAACATTATTATTATTATTATTAAAAAAATTCTAAATAAAAAAGATTGCATCTGACTTTTCATTTCATTACTCAACCAACTTTCAAGATGTCAATAACTCTTACTTTAAGTGGAAATAAATCCATTTTATCGGCTAATTATTTTCCACCCATAGATTTAGAGGGAAAGTATGTGTGTGGTCTCGTAGACTTTCATACTTATCACACTATACCGAATGTTGATTACGAAAATAATTTATTTCACATTGGCGATCGTAGCATTGAGATTCCTGTCGGTTCATACGACATTGCTGAATTTATTAAAAATAAATATGTTAGTATAGATCCACATGAGAACCTGGAAATATCCGCCAACCCCAATACACTGCAAGCAGTCGTAGGATCCAGTAAAAATAACATTTTCTTTAATAAGGAACGCACCATTGGTTCACTATTGGGTTTCAGTAAAAAAGTATTGGAAGCAGGAAAACTGCATACATCCGACTTACCCGTATATATAACGCAAATAAACGCAATACACATTGAGTGCGACATAATTAGCGGCGCCTACATTAACAACATACCAGCTCATACAATCCATATGTTTGCATTAAATGTTAGTCCTGGCTATAAAATAGACGGGATCCCTAAAAATGTAATCTATTTGCCAGTAAACACCAGACAGATAAGTTCAATTACTGTGAAAATCGTTGACCAAAACAGTAATCTAATTAATTTTCGTGGAGAAACCATAACACTCAGACTTCACCTAAAACCGCAGGAGCAATGATTGTGTATAATAATAAAAGCGCATACCCAGGTGCAACTACATTCACTTCTTCTTTACCATTTGAACTGACAAGGTCGTCCAAGTCGCAAACAAATCAAAACGCTCTACAACGTAAGAAGCTGTCATTTGAAAATAAAGAGTTTCTAAAATCTTTGGGCTTAAAACTAAAGACAAACTGAAATTAAAATGAGTCAAATACTTGATGTTTTACAAACGCCGCTCTACGATGACAGTACTATTAAAAAGGAATACCATAGCTATTCACCATATTTACAATCATATAACAGCAATGACGAGATACGGATAGCCGTTCAAAATCAAGATCTTTACCTTCTACCCAGTGAGAGTTTAATTTACATTGAAGGTACAGTTGTAAACTACTACTACAGGTACATGGAAGCGCAACAACCAATGTAAAATTAGAGATTTGGATTGTATGGATTAGATTGGACAATGTATGGATTAGAGATCGATCGTACGCGTCACTTGGGTGTAACTACAACAGTAAAAAATTATGTCTCCTTAAATTCGATTCAAAGTAACATGCTCAAAAATGCTGGATGGTTTTCAAAGAATGACCTTGAAATAAAGAACGGATATTTTAATTTCTGTATACCATTGAAAATGCTATTGGGATTTGCTGAAGACTTTAACAAAATTATTTTAAATTCTAAACATGAACTTATACTACTGAAATCGAAATCCGATGAAAATGCTGTTTATTCAACTGTTGTCACCGAAAATATAAAATTAACTATAACTAATATCACATGGAAAATTCCCCATGTACAGTTGGCTGATTTTGCAAAATTGCAACTCTTTCAAACGATCCAAAGTGGAAAACCTTTATTAATGGCATTCCGTAGTTGGGATTGTCATTTTAATCCGGTACTCACTCAAGGAAACAATCATCTGTGGAATGTAAAATTATCACCGCAGAATGAAAGGCCACGCTTCATACTTATTGCCTTTCGACGAGATCAAAAATTTCAACATTGTCATTTAACCGATGTAAAAGTACACTTAAATTCTGATACATATCCCTATGATGATCTCAATCTGAATTTTGACCGTGATCGTTATGCTCTGCTTTATGATATGTATTTGAAATTTCAACAAAATTACTTTGCGCGCGATTCCCAACCTCTGTTGCTGCCTGAAGACTTTAAAGATACAGCTCCGATAATAGTGGTGGATGTAACTCATCAAAACGAAGCGATAAAAACTGGACCAATTGATATTCGAATTGAATTTAAAACATCGAAGAATATTCCAGCCAATACATCAGCTTATTGTATACTTATACACGATAAGTTGATTGAATACACTCCAGTGACTGGCGAAATTAAAAAAGTTGTCTAAGTGAAATGGAGCAAGAAAAATTTGTAACCTTGGATGTGCAAGGCTTCAAAGGAAATTTTAATGAGTTTATAGTTAAAGAGTTGGCAGTAACCTTCAGCTCTAGTGAATATCAAAACTTTATCATCAAACCACCGTTTGGATTTGGAAAATTATCTCTAAAATATAAAAAGCAGGCGAGTTGGCTGTATCACAATCATCATGGATTTCGTTGGAACGATGGATCTATCTCTTTTAATAGCGTTGAGAATTTCTTGAAATTAAATATTAAACATAAACTTGTATATGTGAAAGGAGTTGAAAAATCTAAATGGATTGAAGAAATCTTGGGGAAACCTGTATTGAATGTAGAAGAATTTGGCTGCGAGAATCTGGAAACTCTAAGAGATACATACTTACTACAAAGAATATGCCATTCCCATAATGGACACTGCGCGCTGGAAAATGCAATCCTACTCCGAAATTTCATTGATAATAAATAAAAGATTATAATGCAATGCAAAAAGATTTAAATGCAAATATACAATTTTATTGATTGAAAATAAATGTTTTTCTTAAATTTATTTACAAAATTTTTTCTTATTTATTTTATTTTTTTCTTCTTATTTTATTATTTTTCTTATTATATCTTATTTAAAATATCTTCATCTTGACTTAACTCCTGCTCTAAATCTATTTTATAATGCCCCCACGCATATGTGTGTACACCATCATTTCTAATAAAACGCTTATCATCTAAAGGGCTTAAAGCTATCTTATGTACTAATTGCGTATAAATTTGGTGGAGCTTAGATCTAAATATAAACATATCTCCATAAATAATTTTCTTATTAACTAGACAATCTTTATAATCTCTTATACTTAACTTATTTATAACCGTATTTTTAACACCTTTGGCCTTTTTGGTTTCTCCATAACCAATAACATCGATTGAATACATTTTCGAACGCAAGCCAACAAATTCTTTCATAATTTTTCCTTTGCTTTCGTCTTTCATCATACCGAGTACTTTACTATTTCTAAGCGGTATATGAAAAGGATTGGTAGGTGAATACTCTGATGTATCGAACTTTGAGTCGATATCATCCCGAATATCAGCATACAAATCTTCACATCGAATAGAATAAATAAACGAATCAGTGTCCATATAATTTAATGTGAGATTTGTTGCGAATTTGGGTTTCATGTAGTTGTAATGGAAGTCGTACATTTTCCATTTCGACAGTTCCAAAACAACAAATCCCAAATATATGGGTTTATTGTAGACAGAGCGAGCTCTTGTCGTTTGTATAGCAACCATATCTTCTGTAAACTGGGTACAGCTGTGGAAGTTTGGTTTGGCTATTAGCGCTCGGGCTCCTAATCGCCTTCCCTTACTTTCCCAGTCGGTTACTATTTTGACATCTTTACGCTTGTCAACATTTTCCATGGTTTTCCCATACACCGCATTGTTTAGCAGTTTGAAAAAATTCTTTTCGAACGTATTCTTTGCTAAACTGCGATGATGGGTATTCAAATCAATATACTGTTTTAACCAACAAGACTGCTTAAATTTTAACACTCTATATATTTTCTTTAGCAACATACCATTTTCTATACATTGCTGAAGATTTCTATAATGAATGACATAGCGAGTTTTGTTGGTTAAGTCAGTGATTAGTTTAATAGATTTGGAATTTGGGGGTTTTTTATTTTCCGCGCAAAAAGGTAAATCATTATGCGCATCATGTAAATTCTGTGGGTAATCCAAATCTACTTCAAGGATGTATCCAACAGGAGAATTCATTGAAATTGACTCTACATCAAAATTATCAGTATCTGATAGCCACTCAAAACCTCCACAAGGAAGACATTGTGACATTGCCCAGCCATATAAATTGTTGGCCTCCAAATACATTAAATATTCGGATGGTTCATTACAATTATAATCGTCCATATATTTATTATTGGCTTTGGAATGTCTTTTTGAACATTGGACAATGCCTCCCCTAATACTCTTCTGGATGAACAGGTACATGTCTATATCTGTAAACAGTTCAAGTTCAATTTGTGTAGGTTTAAGCATCGCATCCCAAGATAAGCCTGGGACAGTGTAATATTGGCAAGGATCAAGATCATAAATTTTTTGACACACTTTTCTAAAATTTTCGAAAATGTCAGTCAAGATTAATACATCTGCTTTCAGATATAGAAGCATGTATTCTTCAAGTGTTTGACATTTAAACTGTTGCCATACTTTAACCGCGTGTTCATAATCCTCAGTAGAACAAGTCTTATTTGTCAAATGACTGAAAAATTCATGCTGAGTAGGAAGAGAGGTTTCCTTCAGACGATCGAACGAGTTGATGTATTCGTATGGGAATACACCTTTTCTTGTTAGTAGTGTAAATTCATCGTCTTTTGGATACTCTTGGCGAACAGTTTTGAAATCAGATACTGATAAGTTTCTAGCTAAATCATTCAAGCTAGCGGCCATAAATCGGAAGGAATCCAAGAACCTTATTTCAATGCTTTTCTTTTCACTTACTTGTATACGTTTGGAAAGGGATACATACAATTCCTTATTTAAGGGTATAACATTAATATCACCCTCGAAAGCGTTCAATTCTTTAACAAAGAAATGGCAGTCATAGCCAGAAAAATTATGAAAGAACACCGGCACAAACTTTGCAATTTGAAATTTTAAATTACACTCATTATGTGCTGGACCTCTATATTCGCCAGTAAGATGGCAATGGTCTGCCACTCCATCAGCCCCCAATTCTTTATTGCAAATATGACAGTTTTTGCTTTGGAATTGGTGCTTGAACTGCTGAGGATTTAAAAAGGGCATAGGTGTCGATTTACTTAAATAGTTATTATAAATATCTACAATATCCCTAACTAAATATTCTATGAACTTTGCGGCAGCATCCTCCCCTGAATATACAACAAATTTACTAAGGCTATATTTAAAAGTACAATGTATATTATAACTAAAATCTGCCGGCATGTGTTTATTAACTAACTTATTACTAATGGAGCCATCTAATCTACTTAGTACGCATTCAAAATCTGCGTATACTACAAATGGGACATCTAAACTACGTTCAAAATTTTTAAAATTATTTACGGCTTTTTTCAACGGTGGCATCTCCGTGACAACTTTATTGCACACCAGTTTATGTTGTTGAAGAGTAGTCTCATTCCTTGAGTATTGCAAGCAGAAATTGCAGAAGTATGCTGCATGGGCATTTCGTGATACTTGCGAGCGTATCAATCTGAAAAACAAAAGAAAAAAATTACATATTTTTTTTAGATTATTTAGTACATACTAACATATTAAAATTTAAAGATTTAATATACTATGTGATATGAAATTTGAACAATATTTACCTTGAAATAGATTTAATCCATACGTAATGTGAAAGCTCCAAGTCTTGGATAAGAAGCATGTTGATGTGGTGTGGTTTTTCAGCTTGAGTGCTATGGTCCTATTATAGCCCCAAGCTCTTCATCAAATCCGAAGACATTTACACTTATATTATTATTTATCCGTTCAAATTCCGAAATCTCTGTGAGCGGTAGAGGAAATGTTAATCTCTCAAAATTAACAACAATTCCGTTTGGTAGTGTTATTATATTAGACGCTATATTTTCAATGTTGAAGTTCTGTGGTCTTTGTGGATTGTAGTCGGTTGGACTCAGAGCAGCAATGATTGCCCACTTGAAGCAGTATTCGTCATCGTTTTTAATATTAATGCATGCTTTCTTCTTATCCAAGACTTTCGGTAGAGGCAGATAGGATGAACCTTTTATCGGCCTGTACTGGTTAATATTTATTTCCAGGTGACATATTTTGGCGAGAGCCCAGCCACTGTCTCTTTCCTGGAACTCTGTCAGTTTAGTTAACAAGCTTTCAAATTTTTGGTCTAGAATCTGGTCTAGCTGGTTTGGTAACTGAACTATCCTCATTTTTGTTTGAAATGATTTTATTTCAACTATGGGCTTGTCGTCAGATGTTTTGGTGAATTCGCAGAATAACTCCAAATTAAATTTAAACGCCAAATGCTTTTCGAGGTTGTTAATTAGCTCTAGCATTATGTCAGGTTTTCCTCTGGAAGAATGCTTCTGCGATGAGAGTACTTTCATCCTTATTTTCGTAGATGAGTGACTCTATTCTCTCGTTGAAAGTATCTTTTAAATATTTCAACTTGTTGCCGCTTGCCGGAACACAACATTTTCGCTTGTGCGCGTTTGTCCTAATGTGATACGCCCAGTTTTTCAATTCAATATGCTGTTGACATCCTGAGCAATATGACGTAGTTCGTTGTAGGATATTTACCTCCGCCGAGCTACCAGATCCACCATTTTTATGAGACTTATTTTTATGCTCTTCTAATTTATATTGTCTATCAAATGTTGCTTGACAGTTGTTACATTTAAACAGCAAATTCTCATGCTTGACTCTTACGTGGCGAACTAAGTTTCGTTTTGCTGTGAAACAAGCAGCACATTTCGCGCAGATGTATTGCATGTTTATTGTTTTTCTAAATATAATCGACAACTAAAGCAATTTTAATAAATTCCACGAATTCAGTAGTATATTTAAGTTACACACACAAATTTTTTTAATTTTTACACAACACTGTCTGTCTTTATCTTTTTTTTTGCTCTTGTTTGACTTGTTTCTACTTTTTTTATTTAAGTACTGATTTCAAGTGCTATATTTAAGTTTTTAATTTAATTTTTTTTTTCGGGAAAAATGAGCAACTTCATTTATTAGAACACTTTTCTTTTAACTGTTGTTAAATTTGTTAATATTTTAATCTGTTTTTTAAATACTATATTTAACTTTTATTTCCCACTTTTACTTCTCCGAACTGTCACTTGATTGTAAATAATTAATATTGTATAGCTTTTAATTGTTGTTAAATTTGTTAATATTTTAATCTGTTTTTTAAATACTATATTTAACTTTTATTTCCCACTTTTACTTCTCCGAACTGTCACTTGATTGCAAATAATTAATATTGTACAGTTTTTAATCGTTGTTAAATTTGTTAATATATTAATCTGTTTTTTAAATACAATATTTAACTTTTATTTCCCACTTTTACTTCTCTGAACTGTCACTTGATTGAAAATAATTAATATTGTACAGTTTTTAATTGTTGTTAAATTTGTTTATATTGGATTAACTTTTTAAATAGTGTAATTTCACAAGTTTTCACAACTTTTTTTCCGTTGCAGAGCGTTTTGAGACTTTGGTTTTTGCGACTTAACGACACATTTACAATTGACCTTTTATTCTCGATGTAGCTAATTTTATGCTCATGGATGTTTGTTTACATTATGATTCTGTCTAAAAAACAAAAATTTCTAAAAGTCCGTTGAGATAAAGAAAAAGAACAACAACAACGACATACCAAAACTACTACCCAGCCATTCGCATCCATTCAAAGTTCAATATGCAAACAAATTCGAACATGTTCTAAATGACCAGTTGCGTTTGTTTACATTATGATTCTGTGCAAAAACAAAAATTTCCCGAGATTGAAATAATTGCATATACACTGTGTGTGGTCGCGAGGTAATCGAACACTTGAAAAGCTCAGAATTGATTTACTAAATCTACAACAACAACAACCACATAGCAATTAAATCAGAGCAATAAAAAGAAATAAAAGTTCCAACAACAAAGAGTACACCCCAAAACGCAAACGCAAACAACAACAACAATATCAAGTACCACAAACGATACACAGGCGGGCAGAGAACAAGGCAGAGAGGCACACCACACTCGCAACAGTCAGCACGCCGAGCTATGTATGTCTGTCAGTCGGTCTATATGTATGTATGTATGTCCGTCCGTCTATATGTCCGTCTGTCAGTCTGTCCGTTTTTACACGCCCACTTTGTCACGCCTACTTTTATCACGCCCACTTATTAACGCCCATTTTTGACCCGCCCATTTGCCACGCCCGGTGGCCACGCCCACTTTTGACACGCCCACTTTCGACACGCCCATTTTACACGCCCCATTCCTCCCCTCCCTCCCCTTCCTCTCCCTCCCTCTCGGTGTCCGTCCGTCTGTCCGTCCATTTTTATATCTCCTTCTCACTCCCTCCCACACAACCGTATAGCGCCATCTCACTCTAACACACGCAAAGCATAGCTCCCAAATAGCTCCCTAATTTCAGTTGTCCCAGAACCCCCTTATACACACTACTAATACTGTTTGCACCGCTCAAGCAATCATCCATATAAAAGTCATCTAGTAGAACTTGAGATCCCATTGGATGATCCAACTTGTTCTGCCTTGCTAGCGTTTCAAGGCATTTTGTAGCTAAGTACGGTGCGGCCGACGTCCCATATGTTACTGTTTGTAGACGATAATACCTTAATTCTTGTTTGTTATTGTTTCGCCAAATTATCAGCTGATATCTCTGATCCTCACGATGTATTAAGATTTGCCGATACATTTTTTCGATATCAGCGGAGAATGCATATTTGTGGAGACGAAAGCGAATTAAAATGGAGAAGAGTTCCTCTTGAATCGTTGGTCCGACGTGTATTATATCATTTAGGGAGAGTCCTGACGACGACTTTGCTGAAGCATCGAAGACGACCCGTAATTTAGTGGTACTACTATCCGGCTTAAGAACGCAATGATGAGGAATGAAGTAGTGTTCCTTTGGTACATCTTTGGGTGCGATCTCTTCCATGTGTCCAAGTTGAGAATACTCTTCAATAAAGTTGCAATAGGCTGTGTTCAAAGTTTGATCTTTTTGTAATCGTCTCTCAAGAGCATAAAATCGGTTAAGAGCCATTGAAAATGACTCTCCCAATCCTTCAACCTTTTCTGCTAGTGGTAACCGGACTATGAAACGTCCAGTTGCGGATCTCGATACTGTTTGCGTAAAGCTGCTTTCACATAGCTGTTTTGCCACCGTAAACTGTTTTTTCTCATCCTCAGTGTTCTCCAATAACCAAAATCTTTCTATTACCTCGTCTGTGCTTTCGTTGCGGTCAGGAAAGATACCGCACGTAACAGGTTGATGAATTGTTGAGTTGATTTTTCCCGATACTATCCATCCTAATTTTGTATTTTGTAGGATGGGCATATCTTTGCCCAGTTTTAACTGTTCGATTTGCATTAAATCGTAGAAAAACTCTGCTCCTAAGAGTACATCGATTTTGCCCGTTTTGTCGAAGGTTGGGTCCGCTAATTTCACGTTACTTGGTATGGACCATTTTGAAATGTCCAACGTTTGTGTCGGCTGTGGTGCCACAATTTGCGGTAATACATATGCCTCGAGCCTGGTGTAGAAGGTTCCATCTTGTGATTGAAGTCCTACATTGACCCTGTTGCTAGAGCTGCGAGTCTTGCGTCCGATGCCTTCGATTTGAATTGATGAAGTTCGGGGCGATAGGGATAGCTTCTTGATGAGCCTCTGAGTTACCAGATTAACTTGCGAACCGGAATCTAAAACTGCCTTAAAGTTGAATGACCTGCCATTGGCTGCAGAAATTGACACTATGCTTGATCCTATGCTTGATTGATAGTTTTTATTTTGATGTCGTAGTATAGCTGTGGCTGAGGCTGCCTGTTGCTATTTACGTTTGACAGCAATCGTTCTAGGGCATCGCTTCTTGCGCCAAGCTTTCGTACCAATCCACTATGATTTTTGATGCCTGTTTCTGAACCCTTTGACTGACTGGCGACATCTTGTAATTGGTCCTTTGTTGGCGGCACCTTTTTCCTTTCTTCTTCGAAGATTTGGATGTACGTTGCGGTTAACTGCTTCATTTGCTCGAAGAAGTCCGATGTGAAATAGGCATCCTCCTGGTCCACATCTTCGTCCTCTCGAATTATCTTGTCTCTCGTCACGAAACCGTCCCAGATATCCCTCAGACACTGCAGACGATCGGTGAAATATTTCTCATTTTGCTTGCGTGCAGCCGAATCCTTTCTGTAGTTTCGTATGATAGTCTGGATTTGATTTCCAGCCTCTTGTTGTTCCTTAATCAATTCAGTAAACCCTTCCATGTGGGGGTATCCTTGTAGACTCTTCTGGTAGACTCTGTGCTGACTGATGTGTGTCGTTTATGTGATCCTTTAAAGGATCACGTCGTGGTCACCAAATGTTTTGTTGTTTAATCGGTAATTGAATTTGGAACTTGAACCAATTCCAATACCTTTTATTATTTTATGAGTGCAATTCGGAACTTGAACCGAATCCACACCTTTATTCTTTGAGTGATAGTAATTATGTTAAAAATGATTAACACTCTCTGACTCTGAGTTTAGTACTAACTATTTCTTTATTGCATCGATTTAATTTATACATAAAAACACTTAAGCTAATCATAAATAACAATATGAAAAATAAAATAAAATAAGAAATATTGACACGGAAATATTGTGCAACAATTTAAGAAAGCCAAATAATTAAAATCGCTACATTAATGCGCGTCAGCAAATTCATAAGGTAAATTAATTGTTTTTAAATTCGGTCAGCGACCGACAGCGTAATATGAGTGCAGTCAACGACACTGAGCCATGCTCGCAGTCGATGACCCAGTTCAAGGTAGAAAAAGTGCTTCCGTTAGCATAGCGAATCGCGACAATTGTATTTCTACCATACACTGCTATTCCTCTGTTCTTTCTAAGACATCCCTCGTAGTCATCAATCTTATGCAGAATAGTATAGTTTGGTAGATTATAATTCTCTGTAGGAAGCGACCAGGTTTCGACAAAACATAATATATCGGATGTCTGTAGCAAAGCGTCACTGCTAATATCTCGAAAGTGAGCGTGAAGACTTTGAACGTTGTGGTAGTACAGTTGTAAAGCAGGGGAACGGAGAACCATGCTGTCAAAATACGTTCGAAGGAGTTTCTCGGAATTCAGTCTGTTCATTTCGATATTAACAGGATCTTCTAATGCAAATGATTTCGGAGGTACGAAGCTTCCAACAATAAAAAGACCGCATGCATTATTCGCTCTACTGCAAGCTACATATAAGGCGGCTCTGGTGATCCTTCGTTTCAGATGAACTGCAACTTTGGAGTAGGTGGCACCCTGGCTTTTATGGATGGTGATACCTTCTGCAGGAACTACAGGAAATTGTTTTCTTTCAATCAACACCTGTTCATTACGTTTGTATTGAAATGATCGTGTAATTGGCTTTATAGGTATCCACTGCCTTTCTGACGGATGGGACTTCTTCCGTCGTGCATTTTTTCCAACACTATCATCAGAAAATAGTATCCACAATGTTATGGGAACTCTTTCGAACTCACAAATATTTATCTCCATTAGAAGACCTGTTGCACCATTCACCAGTCCATCTGATGTATCCACGTTAACAGTAAGCATATACTTTGCAGTTGGTTTCAGTATCAATTCGTAGCACATACCCTGAGTTTCAGATGGCTTGAAATTTCTTACTGCCAGAAGCAGAGCTTGCTTGCTTGAAATAGATAGTGTGGAAGCTTTAACCGTATTTACAGCTGTAGAAGTAAATGCCTCCGTATAAATTTGGTTCAGTTTAAAGATGTTGTACTGCGCAGCTTCCTCATTTGATAAAAAGAGATGAAGAGCTTCCGGTGGTATATCTTTGTTGGAGCTCACAACACGGCTGTTGAGTAAGGTAATGTCGTCTTTTGTCATCTTGCCGACCGCCATGTTGTTCAATGCTATGGCAAATTGTCTATCCTCTCGCTGTCGCATTATTTCCGTCAACTCGAAGTAATTGAACATATCCACAATATTCCTGTAATAAGAGCATAATTATCATTATTATTCGGATGAAAAATCCATCTATCTCCGACTGGTGGCAATTGCTTTAGATCTCCAAAAATAACAATGGGCTTTCCTCCAAAAGGCTCAGAGCTTTTAAAAATTTGCTTAAGTCGGCTATCTGAATGTCCCAACATTTTTGCGCCAACCATTGAAACTTCGTCAATGATAATAAGCCTTAAGTCAATTAATCTCGTTAAGATAGTATTTACGCTACCATTGCTCAATGGCCTGATTTCGGCAGAATATTGATTCACTGGTAGCGAGAAGAGCGAGTGTAATGTAGATCCTCCAATTCCAAATGCAGCTTTTCCTGTTGGAGCACATAACAGAACTTTAGCAGTTTCTGGATTACTTCCTGGAACAGAATTAATTCGATGAATGACCGATTGGTATATGGCTGTTATTAATCGGCTTTTTCCAACTCCGGCTCCACCTCCAACAAATTCTTAAAAAATTTTCTCTAGCTTCAAGTGGTGCTGTAAATGAGTTAAGTATATACGTTGTCTGATGTTTAATGATTGCAGAGATTCCAAAAGTTGGTTCTGATCAATTAAAGCTGGTAGTTTTATCAGACGTGGTTGCTCTTCATCATCACCACCACAGTCCTTCTGGTTCTCATTTAAAGCCAATATGTTTATAGCCGGAGCTATTTCCGGAAGTGCCAAACCTCTGAATTCGTCGTCAAGTAGTTGTGTTGTAGACGCATTGTCCTGTGCTTGAACTGCATTGGATGTCTCCTCTTGTATTTGTTGCAGCACAACTTCAAGATCCCCTGCATCCAATCTCTCGTACTTCATACGGTTATTTTCAATAAGTGTTTTGCTAATTCGGCATGTATTTTCGTTGTCGTTCTGAATTAGGTGGATTTCTTCATTACGCCAAGGATTATACAGCATTACTATCTCGCGAAAATAATCTTCTTTGGCGGTGTCAACATGGAATTTTCTAAAGCGAATAATTGAAGGCTTATTTCTTCTGTAGATGTATCCGGACCCGTCTTTTAATTTTAGCCTTTTTCCAGAACTATATATTTCCATATCATTGTCGTCTATTTCTTGACATTCATCCTCAGCTGTAACTGAAACGAAATTGTACCTTCTAGAAGATTTTGAAAAACGATAAAACGCTGCAAAGTCTGCGAGGCAAACATTTTCCAAATTATCAGGCCGTTGCACATAATGATCCAGAAGGTTTGGAACAAAAATATCTGTTGAATCCTAAGGTAGCTTTCCTAAATCCCTCAATCCTCCCAATGTGCTGGGGATGATCTTATCCCTTTCAGAACTCTATATCCATCATCATGCTGCACAAGATTCTCAACGGAGTTTTCATTCAAAAGATTTCTGACTATAAATGGATCTCTGCCAGATTTCTTCCTTAAGCAAGTTGATATGCTGTTTTTTATTCTAATCAGCTCAAATTTTTTATGCGAGTATAAAACCTTATCAACTCGAGCACATCTCCTGTCATATCGTCTTGCTTCCGATCTTATTATCTTGCTATGCGTTGTTTTGCAAGTCCTCTTCAATCCGCAGTAAATTGTTGGATACGATAATTCTTCCGAATCTTCATCCATAATCATGTCAACAGAAATTTGTCCTTCAGCGGGCGCAATCGCTATTCGGCTTAAACAAACGTTTTCAACTGGAATGTTATCCAAAAGTGTTTCCTGTCCACCCTGATCAAGTTCCTGGTATTCTACACTTTGAACTACACGGTTGTTTATTAAACGGCGCACCATTTGCTGATCTTCTTCATTAGCAACAAATGGAACTTCATTCTGTCCTTCTCCGACGGTTTGCAGCCACGCCTCTGAGACCTGGATGTCATGTTTTACATATAATTCCGTATCCTTCAGATATATGAAAGCTTCAAGAATTTTCGCTGGCCGTATGGTTTCTGTCATGAAACTTTGTTGATATTCTAATCGTCTTTTTAAGTGAACTTGTATGATTTAGGTTTGATCGAAAGTTCGCGGTAGCACAGTAATGGTTCTCTTCAGTGAAATTGGTACATTTACAACTGCTCCTCTCACTGCACATTGTCGGTTGTATCCCAGAGATATAATGCGCATAAATGGAATTCTGGGCGCCACGAATCTCTCTTCCAATCGTGAGAGAGGTCTCTTAATTCATCCGGTATTTCAGGAAAGTGCAATCCTTGGGACAAACAGATGGATGGAACTTTTCCGACTTTAATTACGTTGTAGCATGTGTTACAGAATTTGTAGCAATTATTTTCTGACAGAAAGTCACCTGAAAGGAAGAAAACTTCTTGCAAATGTGGGTGAGTAGATAAAAATGAATCCTTCTGCAAGGATTTTGTTTGCACTGAAAACCAAAGACCCCCGCAACATGTGCAAATCTCAGTGGGTCCTTTTTTGACAGCCGTGTTATAAACTGTGTTCATATTGCGTGTACGATGATCCGAATAGCGATGAGAATACTCCACACGTGATTCTGGAGAGAGGTTTTCGACAAAATCACGATTTCTTACAGATTGTCTAAGATTCTGCCTAGATCTGCTCTTAATCTTGTTTGGAGCCTGGTCTGCCGACGTTAAAGAGTATTTCTTAAGCGTTCTAACTCACGATTTACAGGATTTGTTCTAGCAATGGCGCGACGTTGTGTGTTTAGAAGTGTTTCCCTCTCTACATTTAATACGTTTTGCCGAAAGCGCATCCTTTCTATATTATCTCTTTGGCGCTCAGTTTCTCTATATTCCGAATTTTCTCTCATATGGCTATGCGCGATGTAATCCCTTTCGCGCTCCGCAATGCGGTATTCTGAATGATCGCGCCGATTAGTGGAATGTTCAGTGGCATCCCTTTCCCGCTCAATTGCACGATATTCAGGATCTTGGCGTCTGAGAAAACTTGCTATGGCATCTTTTTCTCGCTCAGCGCTTCGGAAAACTATATCCTCGCGTCTATTTGAATGAGTTTTGGCATCTCTTTGACGCTCCATCTCGCGGTACTCTGGATCATCCCGTCGATGGCAGAAATGTGCGGCGGAATCTCTTTCACTCTCCATTTGGCGATATTCCGGATGGTCACGCCGTTTGGAACAATGTGCAGCAGCGTCTCTTTCTCGCTCCTCGTTGCGGTAATCTTGATTGTCCTTCCGTTTGGAGGAATGCGCGATTGCGTCTTTCTGCCGCTACATATTGCGTTGCTTCGAATTGTCGCGTCGTTTGGATGAATGTGCAGCGGCGTCTCTTTCTCGCTCCTCGTTGCGGTATTCTTGATTGTCCCTCCGTTTGGAAGAATGGGCGATAGAGTCTTTCTGCCGCTCCATATTGCGTTGCTCCGAATTGTCGCGTCGTTTGGATGAATGTGCAGCGGCGTCTCTTTCTCGCTCCTCGTTGCGGTATTCTTGCTTGTCCCTCCGTTTGGAAGAATGGGCGATAGAGTCTTTCTGTCGCTCCATATTGCGGTGCTCCGAATTGTCGCGTCGTTTGGATGAATGTGCAGCGGCGTCTCTTTCTCGCTCCTCGTTGCGGTATTCTTGATTATCCCTCCGTTTGGAAGAATGGGCGATAGAGTCTTTCTGCCGCTCCATATTGCGGTGCTCTGAATTGTCGCGTCGTTTGGATGAATGTGCAGCGGCGTCTCTTTCTCGCTCCTCGTTGCGGTATTCGTGATTGTCCTGCCGTTTGGAAGAATGGGCGATAGAGTCTTTCTGTCGCTCCATATTGCGGTGCTCCGAATTGTCGCGTCGTTTGGATGAATGTGCAGCGGCGTCTCTTTCTCGCTCCTCGTTGCGGTATTCTTGATTATCCCTCCGTTTGGAAGAATGGGCGATAGAGTCTTTCTGTCGCTCCATATTGCGGTGCTCCGAATTGTCGCGTCGTTTGGATGAATGTGCAGCGGCGTCTCTTTCTCGCTCCTCGTTGCGGTATTCGTGATTGTCCTGCCGTTTGGAGGAATGCGCGATTGCGTCTTTCTGCCGCTACATATTGCGTTGCTTCGAATTGTCGCGTCGTTTGGATGAATGTGCAGCGGCGTCTCTTTCTCGCTCCTCGTTGCGGTATTCTTGATTATCCCTCCGTTTGGAAGAATGGGCGATAGAGTCTTTCTGTCGCTCCATATTGCGGTGCTCCGAATTGTCGCGTCGTTTGGATGAATGTGCAGCGGCGTCTCTTTCTCGCTCCTCGTTGCGGTATTCTTGATTATCCCTCCGTTTGGAAGAATGGGCGATAGAGTCTTTCTGTCGCTCCATATTGCGGTGCTCCGAATTGTCGCGTCGTTTGGATGAATGTGCAGCGGCGTCTCTTTCTCGCTCCTCGTTGCGGTATTCGTGATTGTCCTTCCGTTTGGAGGAATGCGCGATTGCGTCTTTCTGCCGCTACATATTGCGTTGCTTCGAATTGTCGCGTCGTTTGGATGAATGTGCAGCGGCGTCTCTTTCTCGCTCCTCGTTGCGGTATTCTTGATTATCCCTCCGTTTGGAAGAATGGGCGATAGAGTCTTTCTGTCGCTCCATATTGCGGTGCTCCGAATTGTCGCGTCGTTTGGATGAATGTGCAGCGGCGTCTCTTTCTCGCTCCTCGTTGCGGTATTCTTGATTATCCCTCCGTTTGGAAGAATGGGCGATAGAGTCTTTCTGTCGCTCCATATTGCGGTGCTCCGAATTGTCGCGTCGTTTGGATGAATGTGCAGCGGCGTCTCTTTCTCGCTCCTCGTTGCGGTATTCGTGATTGTCCTGCCGTTTGGAGGAATGCGCGATTGCGTCTTTCTACCGTCCCATTTCGCGATATTCAATATCCTCACGCCGACGAGCAATTTGTTGAGAATTTCTACTTCTATCTTCGCCGCCACTGATGGATCTATACTTTTTCAGATGAATCCGCAAAGATTTGCGCCTTTGGATTTCTGATTGTTTGTGGAGTTTCGGCATTTTGGCACTTTAAAATTTTCACTGACTATATATCACTGAATATTCAAAAATTTTTAATAATCACTTCTGTATTGTTACACTGAAGGATTTCTAAAAACTAAAGTAAAAAAGAAAAACAAATCCCTTTTATATGCTCATATCACTCAAAAAAAGTATTTAGGCTTATTATTGGATTGATTTGGGTATAAAGTTATATAAAGTTATTGCTATACCTACCTGTTATAACTGGTCCAAATGTATGCCGTGTTATGAAGTATAGATGCATCTACCTACATTTATGATATTTCAAGATAAAAAATACAAATTTTTTATAGTTCAAAGCAATATGATTGTTGAGTCTCCAAGCATTCCCACGCTCAATGCTACTCACCGTTTTGTTTCCAAGGCCAAAAGTGCGAGATCTCGCTTCACATTTCACCGTGTGACGATTTGGCACGTGAAATGTGACGCGCCCGAAAATAGCTGTGGGAACAGCTACTCGCAAGCAAAACGGTGAGAACAGCAACTCCAGCACATACCTACATTTTCCTGCACTTTTGTTAATTTTATTTTTTTCCATTGTTAAAATTATTGAAAAAATATTAGTTTGTTTATTTTCCATTGTTAAAAATATTATATAAAGAAGGGACTAAAAACTAATAAAGTTCAGTTTTGGTTTGGTTTTGCACCAACTATACAATTAAAAACAGACACTAAGTACAAGAACTTAGTTGTCTCTCCCTAAAATTCAACTAAAAGAAGTTGAATAAACATTTTGGTGATTTGATCACGCAAACTTCTGATGAGCAAATTGGAAGAATACCTGCAAAAGCAGGATCAAATAGCTGTGGCACTGCAGAAGATAATAACTGCTTACAAAAAAACTGCTGTACACGAAGGAAGTTTACACCAAGGGGATCAGTTCAACACTAACTCCCGTTTCCAGGAGTTCCTTTATTTATATCTTTCTTAACCTATGTAATACATGGTGTCGAACGCAGGTCTACAAGAACATAAATCCACTTATCGCCAATGCGTTTATCACACCATGTTCTATATTTAATTACTAAGGCGAAGAACCCGAAACCGTTTTCTTATCAGCGATGCGTTTTATCCAAACAGGCAACCAAATGTGTCCCTCAGATAAAACGCATCCTAAATAAACTGTACAAAAAGGATGACTATTCTTATCTATCTTGTAGTAAATTTCCACAGACTCTTCTTATCTCTGTGGGAATTTACTACAGATTTTCAATTCGAATAATCTACCCTAAAGTACAGTTTTTACAAAACTTAACACTCCCCGCGTTGGAATCCTTATGGTTCCAATAACTTAAACACAACTGACTAAATTAATATACAATTTCATTAATGTTTAGCTCAATAACAAACTTAATTAATATTATATTGGAATATAAACTATAAATAATATTTTTTTTTTTTGTTTTGTATGAGGAGTGTTTTATTATGAAGGTCGTTACATATTAATTAAATTTTATTATGAAGTGTATGTTAAGAAATATTAATAAACTTTTCAATAGGTGAAGACTTCAACAAGTTACCCATATTTATTTATTTTCTTTCTTAATAAATGATCATTTAAGCCCTTAACATTTAAGTTTTCATTTTCTTCTTATGTAATTTGACATGTAAATTTAGATTAATGAATTTTTAATTTTAAATAAAATTTAGTTGGTTAATGCTGTTATGTAAAAATAATACATAAAATAATTCCAAAAATAATTTAATGGAAATGTAAAGAAAAAAATATTTAATTTAAATTTAAAAGAGTACTTGCTCTGTTCTTTTATTAACCCAAGGTTAGCGCCCGAATGCAAACCCGCCTACAGGAATCATGCCCGCAGTTGTAGTACATAATCTTCTCAAGACGACTAATATTATGATTACAGCAGCCACCAGCAGCAGGAGATTTGTAGCACTCATTCCATAGTGAATTAAATCATTTGTGTCGATGTCCCAATCCGTGGGAAACCCTAGAATCATCGGCGGTTTTGGGATCTGCGGTATTTTAAAAGTTTCCAACTCTCCCTGCATCTTAATATGTTCCAGTGTAGGAAGATGATCGGTGATGTTGAGAAATGGAATGATGAATTCTACCTTAGTTGTGTAGGAGTCTGATGCCCATAGATTTACTTCTGCAGACGCGGCTCTGCAATTTGGCTTTACTTGCATTTCACCTTGGTCCTTTAAAATTATTGTAGCACTGCTCTCTCCACAAGTAACATCTATCGGAGTTTCGGCGGACACTGAATAGATCCAAGAGTTGACTGAATGCAGTTGCGACCAATATTGGTTTTGCCTTGGCATTACATTTATTTCACAGCTATCTGGAAGGATCTGTCTTCTCAAGAAAAATTCCACTTCGCATTTGGCAGTATTGATGTTGTAGAGTGGATGACTCTGCGGACACAAAATAAGCTGTTCTACATTCAGACATTGAGACATCTCTCCTTCCGCCAATCCATAGTACATCGTTCTTCGCTCGTCCAGTAACAAATATTTGAATTTTGGTCTTATGCTAACAAATAATTCTTAATGAATGGTTGGATAAGGGTAAATTGCGAATGCCTGCAATTTTTCCCTGTATATTAATGGTATTTTAATGTTGAATACCACTGACGTATTCATAGTACGGCCCGTTATAGTAGCTATGCGACCTAGTGCTAAAGGATCTGTATCCGGCAACATTATGCTGTCTTCTATTTTGATAGCAATGGTTCTAATATGCTCTTGAAATTTGTCAATTGGTAAGAGCCTTTCCAAAAAATTTGACTTTGCATTCCATAGTAGATCAATCATGTCTCTCTGTAGCATTTCACAAGAGTCTAGTGCCAAAGCATAAGTATTTGCGGCGTTGAAAAACATGTCTTCGGACAATTGATGGTTAATTGTCTCGCTTAATTGATACATAGATCCGGATAGCGACTCGAAGTTCTTCCAAATTACCTTGTTCTGTTTTCTCATAAAGCTTTCGGTAATATCCTGGATTGATGACTGATTTTGCAACAGCTTCAATAGATATTCTTCGTTCTTGTGTCCCTGCATAATTTTCTGCTCAAGATTTTTAGCATGCTCTTCATCCATGAGACCAAACAGAGAATGATAAATTGACCCTACAACCGGCAATATTGATCTTGGAACTCTTTGCTCCTTCCTTTGTTGATTGTAGAAAATGATCTGATGATTCTTTTGTATTTGATCATATCTACTCCTTAGTTGCTCCATTGTGATCGCTGCCAGGCTATTTTCGTCTATATTCATATCCACCTTTTTAATGTTAGAAATCCATACCTCTAGTTTGCTTTTATAGGCTAAATAATCTGTCAAATCTGCGTGCAACATTATATTCCAGGATGTTCGAATTAATCCAACGCTACCTTGGTTTTCAAAAAATATACCTGCTCTATTTTTTAAATAATTTATCTCTACATTGTTTTCAACAGGGTTTTCGCAATTTATAATTGGAAGTACAAATAAAATAATGTTAACAAATAATGTTTTTTCTTAGTTCTATTCGACCTTCTTACAATAGTTTTTTGTTTTTCTTCATCGCTTTTTTCTACTATTTCATCCACCTCTTCTTCTAGTGGAAATGGGCAGATATTGTGTATAGACCTTTTTGTTTCCCCACTACTAGTTTTTATATCCACAATCCTACATTTTCCATCATTCCCTGTAATTGTCCTTACCACCCGCCCCCTTCTCCAATTCATTGGAGAAGTATTGTTGTCTTTAAGAAGAACTAATGTGCCTGGCTTAATGTTCTCAGACGGACGCTTCCATTTATGTCTTTTTTGTAGCTCACACAAATATTCCGCGGACCATAACTTCCAAAACTCTTTTGTATTCTTCTCCACTGCTTTCCAGTGGTCCCGCAGCCCGTCATAACATTTGTTATCACTGCTATCTGCTATGGTCGATAGTGTTTCATTTATTTACATTTACATTTATTTAATTAATTTCCAATGCACTAAGAGCGAGTGCTCTTTTATAGCATTTTATAATTTACAAATTCAACAATTTATAACAATTTATACTTAATTTACTAACACTTACATACTAAGAAAGTAATATTAGGACAGGAAGAATAGAAGACAGATCGAAATAAGTCAAGTAAAGAGACAAAAGAAAATATAGAAAGCATAGAGAAAATACAGAGAAAATAACGTCAGGCGTGCTAGCGGAGAGATAAAACAAAGTAGCATTACATTATACTGTATAGTGACTCCTTACCGACACCTTAAAACTGCTTCCCTCAACAATGTTTCTTATATGAATGGGTAAGCTATTCCATAACTTAATAGTACTGACGAAAAACAGACGACCACTACTTAAGTATTTGTAGCTCGGAACAACAAGAGACCTACTACGCTGAGATTGTCCAAACTTTAATTTTTCAAAAAGGTATTCAGGAATGCCAGAGTAAATAAGTTTATGCAAAAAGACAACATTACGGTAATTTAGGTATCCGCTCACATCACAACCGAGTAAGGAATATCTCAAATCACCTAAATGATCAAACCGTCTTAAACCATGCACAAAGCGAGTAAGATTATTTAGCAGAGTATTCAATTTATAAAGAGATATCGAGTCCAATCTACAATAAATCAATTCCGAATAGGTTAAAATAGGCATTACTAGCTGGAGTGCAATATTACGGCGAGTTGACAGAGGGACCGATGCAGCCGAGAACCTAAGATTACGCAAAGTACAATAAGCCTTCTGAAGAACTAAATTTACGTGATCCGTACAGGTTAAGTTCGAGTTGATACAAATACCCAGATTAACTCTTTTTGACACGAACTCAAGCTTAGAGTTACCCAGATATAATGGCGGGATTACGGAAAAGTCTATCTTACTTTTAAAGATCGGAAGGACAAAGGACTTGCTGGCATTCAGACTTAGGAAATTCATTTCAGACCAATCAAGAATACTCTTGAGATCATCATTCATCTGACAACTCAAAATATCTATACATTCCAGAGGTTTAGACAAGTATAATTGAATGTCATCAGCATAGGCATGGATAGATGCATAGTTGATAACGCCGAAAATATCATTGATGAATAAAGAAAATAGAAGAGGGCCCAATACCGAGCCCTGCGGCACTCCAGTTATGTTAGGCTTGAAATCGGAGACATTGTTACCAACTTTTACTCTCTGAAAGCGACCGGACAAATAGTTCATAATAAGCCTAGCCGCACTTCCAGTAAACAAGAACGAATTCTGCAACTTGGCCACCAACCTGTTATGATTCACGCTATCAAATGCTTTCGAAAAATCCAAAAGACATAACAAAGTCATAAATTTCTGATCAAAAGCAATTCTAACATCATCCATGACTTTAAGTAAAGCAGTTGAACAGCTATGCTTTCGACGAAAACCGGATTGCAAGGGATGTAATAGTCTGTTGTTGGAGAGATAGAAATTTATTTGATCGAACATAATAGATTCACAGATTTTCGAAAGTGACGACTTTTACTCTCTGAAAGCGACCGGACAAATAGTTCATAATAAGCCTAGCCGCACTTCCAGTAAACAAGAACGAATTCTGCAACTTGGCCACCAACCTGTTATGATTCACGCTATCAAATGCTTTCGAAAAATCCAAAAGACATAACAAAGTCATAAATTTCTGATCAAAAGCAATTCTAACATCATCCATGACTTTAAGTAAAGCAGTTGAACAGCTATGCTTTTGACGAAAACCGGATTGCAAAGGATGTAATAGTCTGTTGTTGGAGAGATAGAAATTTATTTGATCGAACATAATAGATTCACAGATTTTCGAAAGTGACGACAGTATACTTATGGGGCGGTAATCAGAAAGTACAGCAGGAGAAGATTTTTTAGGTATGGGACTAATTACTGCTAATTTCCACAAAGATGGGAAAGTAGAGGTAGTTAATACCGAATTAAAAATATAAGTGATAACGGAAAGAAAATGTGGTAAAACGAGTTTCAGAAATTTTATCGACACACCATCCTCTCCTATTGCAGTAGATCTGATGGAGTAAACATGACGAAAGACTTCGGACTCTGAGACTCCTCTAAACTGAAATGAGCCTCGCTCAATAATTTCACATGTGCTAAAGGAAGTACTGGAATTTACTAAACCAACGAAGAAATCATTGAGAGCAGATGGACACAAATCACACGTGAAATTTTTATTCCGTCCAATACCTAATGATTTCAATTCCCTCCAAAGCGTCTTGGTAGAATTCACAGAGCTAAACTTGGAACGAAAGTAATTCTTTTTTGACGTTCTAGTTACCCAAAGCGCGCGATTACGTGCAATTTTATATTTGTCCCAATTTGCAGGCGAGCGATTTCTTTTCCACTTGGAATGTAGTTTGTTTTTAAGACAAATAGCTTTTTTAACGCTTGTAGTGAACCAAGGGCAGGAGGAATTAGCAGCAAACATTTTCTTTATTGGCACAAAACTATTGAATAAAGAGTTTAAAGTTTTAGTAAAACAAGCTACTTTGTCATCAACGTCACACAGATTCCGGAAACTCGTCCAATCAATTGCGGCTGCAGCAGCGTTTAAATTATCAAAATTAATGGATTTAAAGTCTCGATAAAAGAAGGAGACCGGAGCTTTACACATAGTTAATTTCACATCAAAAGAACAGAACAAAAGATCATGGTCAGAAACAAAGGAAATTTGTGAAAATAGTAGAAGAAGGGAAGGATCAGAAATAAGGAATACATCAAGTAGACTTGGGGATACATTGTCTCCATACCGTGTAGGCTCACTATTGTTAACTATAGACAAACCAGAAAGAGCAACTAAATCACAAAAATGCATAGCCTTAGCGTCTTTTGTCAAAAGATTTACATTGAAATCGCCACAAACAACAATAAAATCAAAGTCTAAAGACAGACCAACAAAATGCAAAAAGAATGGATCCAAGTCACATGCCTTATGAGGACTATAAACACAGGAAACCAAAATACTAATGGTTTTGTCAGAAACAGAGGCACATAAATGTTCAACCTCTGAGTGGTCTGAGGTGCTTACAAGCTTACATTTATACGTTGACTTCACATAAATTGCAACACCACCTCCACGTCTTCCCAGTCTATCACTGCGGAATACCTTAAAATTAGCAATTGCAATCACAGAATCGGATATCTCAGGCTGCAACCATGTCTCCGAGATACAAATAATATCAATGCCGGAACCTTCAATTACATGCCTTAAATAATCTAACTTATGCGTATTTAGACTTCTGGCATTAAAATGAACAATAGTAAATCCACTATGCCGAGCGCACAAAACATTCAAGAGCGCCCTCTGATTCTCGCCAACACTACCTATGGAATCGCAGCTATGTATGACTAGCTATAAAGAAGGTGAAGCAATCAAGGCGCAGCAAGTAGGAGCACAAAAAACTCAACAAGAAAATAACATAGATATCAATGCACTGAGAATAATAACTCCACACACGCCATGAGAGTAGGAAGTAAAAAAGAGAGAAAAAGAGGAATAAGACAAAAATGAGATTTAGAGAGAGAGAATATGAAGAAAAGAAGAATAAGAGACGTGGGGGATTGAAAGTGTAAAAAAGGAGAAAATTATCAACTAAAAATACAATTAAATATAAATGAGGCATTTCAAACACAATAATAATTGAAATTAAACTAATTAGCGACGAGACAGTCGACGCCACCGACATCGTCCACACATACTGCATCCTGAACGGCATCTGTTTTGACAAAAATTTTACCTCTCATAGTAAACACTGAGTGCAACTTCTTTTGTCGTTTGAGCAGCAGAGCATGTTTGAAAATTAAGCGCCTACGTTGGGTTATGCTCTCATGAATTCGAACTTTACCATCTCCCACAAAATCAAGTTCGCACAAACTAAGAGCACGGCGTTTCACACGACAGAATGAGGAAACTGATCGCATAAAGAGCAACCGATCACGGCTTGAAGACATTCTCAATATTATTGGTCCACTGTTGCTACTACTCTTAATACGAAAAGCATCACTCAGAACAGGTTTATGTTCGCAGGCAACAACGGTGCATATTTTAGAGTAGATTGAGCTGAGCGGGTATAAAAACCCATTCGATATAATTTTGAACACAGAATTCTGATAGCGCACTGAGATGAGGTTTTTCATTAAATAAGTTATAGATTTCTCTTAGACTGTTTGCGGCGCCTACAAAATTTGTACCGTTATCGGAATAAATTTTTCTGGGACAACTTCGTCTAGCTATGAACCTTTTTAATGACCCTATGAAGGCTGCTGAACTTAAATCCGAAACTACTTCTAGGTGCACCGCTTTGTGGTGAATATTCAATGGCCCTAAGAAATCTACACCTACATTTAGAAATGGTCTGGTGCCTACTAATCTATCTTCGGGAAGATTTCCCATTAATTGATGCAAAGGTCGAGGGTTTGCTTTAAAGCACCTATAACATTTTCCCACAATCTTCTTTACCAGCTGCCTTCCTCGAAGTGGGTAGTATTTTTGTCTTAACAATGCTAGCAAACCTTGTTGGCCTACATGTAAGTGTTTTATGTGTATGTATTTAACTAAAAGATGCACCCATCTGTTGTTATAAGGAAGCAGAATCGGATGCTTTGCTTGGTATGTTAACCTACTATTTTCAAGCCTTCCTCCGACTCGTATTATGCCTTCATTATCAACAATGGGACACAAAGTTGCTAGCTTCGAATTATTTGGGACGTTTTGATTTCCTAATAATAATTTCCGTTCCTTTGCAAAATGTTCGGAAAAAAATGACCTGGATCTCCTTGATTAATAACCGCAAGGCTTCTTGACTATAGCTTAACGAGGATTTAATGGGGTTTTTTAACATTATATCCCTAAATTTAACTATTTGTGCTACGACACCTTGTAAAAATTTGAAATTATTTTTGTGGTTAATAATATTAAATACCGAAGTATCTGTTATGGCACATGCCACTATTTTATATTTTTTAACTTCCGGTATGTTTTCTTTTGAAAGCGTGATGACTTCCTTTTTAATACCTTTGTGAGATTTCAAAATGTCCGGCCCTTCAAACCATAATTTATTATTTATTAGTTCTTGTACTAAAAGACCTCTGGAGATTAAGTCAGCTGGATTTTCTTTTGATCTAATGTGCTTGAAGTTTCTCACATCACAATTTGATTGAATAAAACTAACTCTATTTGATACGAAAATTTGAAGAGTTCCAGGGTCAAGTTTGAGCCAGCTTAAAACAATTTCTGAATCTGAATAAAAATAAATGCTATCAAATGTAGTTTTTAAACTTTCTAGAACTTTTTGTGACAATTTTACCAGTAAAACCGCTGCACACAATTCGGGGTCACCAAAATGTACACGAAGGAAGTTTACACCAAGAGGATCAGTTCAACACTAACTCCCGTTTCCAGGAGTTCCTTTATTTATATCTTTCTTAACCTACGTAATACATGGTGTCGAACGCAGTTCGCACCATGTGTATACCTTATCTATTGATAAGAATTAAGGGATACGTAATACATTGTGTCGAACGCAGTTCGCACCATGTGTATACCTTATCTATTGATAAGAATTAAGGGATCGGGTCTACAAGAACATAAATCCACTTATCGCCAATGCGTTTATCACACCATGTTCTATATTTAATTACTAAGGCGAAGAACCCGAAACCGTTTCCTTATCAGCGATGCGTTTTATCCAAACAGGCAACCAAATGTGTCCCTCAGATAAAACGCATCCTAAATAAACTGTACAAAAAGGATGACTATTCTTATCTATCTTGTAGTAAATTTCCACAGACTCTTCTTATCTCTGTGGGAGTTTACTACAGATTTTCAATTCGAATAATCTACCCTAAAGTACAGTTTTTACAAAACTTAACAACTGCCAAGGAGAAAAAGACGTTGGAGTTCGTCGAGCGCAAGGTCAACGAGCTCGATGAACTATGGAAGGCGTTCGATAGATGGGACAATTTGATCCGTCAGGATCCATCCATAACGGAAGACCATTCGTACTTCCGGCAGAATGTACACTGCAGCCTAGGCGAGAAATACAATGACGCCAGGGAGCAGATGTCGATTTGGATGCAGCTACTAAAGACAACGCCCACAGCAAGCAAGGGAGAAGCAGGACCATCACAAAATCCTTCAATTGCAGTTGAGGATAGGGAACTCATCTCCTACGGTACCACCACCCACGGCATCATCAAATCTCGAAGCGAGTAGATACTCAACGCTACCGCTTCCGAAGATTGAACTACCAAAGTTCTCTGGCCAATACTTATACTGGCGACAATTCCGTGACTTATTCACGGAATTAGTTCACAAGCAGTCAATACCCATATGCCAGAAAATGTGGTATCTGAAAACCACACTTGTTGGGGAAGCAGCCGGTTTGATACAACACTTCACCAGCACGGAAGCAAACTACGAGATCGCGTGGAAAATAATTAACGAGCGCTACGAAAATCCTCGTTTACTGATCGATGCAGCAATAACGAAATTACTTGCGCAACCAGCAAGCAACATGGAAACAGCAGCAACCGTCAAACTTTTGCACGATACCACGGTCGAGAGCCTGCTTAGCCTCAATAGTTTGGGAGTAGAAACCAAGAACTTGGATCCACTGTTACTTAACATCCTGATCAATCGACTCCACAAGACCACGCATGTTCTATGGGAGCAGTCATTAACCAATCCCAAACAAACGCCCACTCTGAATGAGTTCCTACAGTTCCTAGAGCGGCGTTTCCAAGCTCTAGAGTCACTAGGAGCCAAAACCGCCAGGGCCGAAACAGTTAAACGATCGGATTCATACAAAGCTTTGAGCGTCACAATCGGCTCCAAAGTGTGCATCATCTGCAACAACAATCATCCCTTATTCATGTGTGACAGATTCCTGCAAATGAATCCAAAGGTACGCTTGTCAAGTATTCAACGAGCAAAGTACTGTGTCAATTGTTTAAAAGGCGGTCACGCTGCTAAGGATTGTGCTTCGAGAAATTGCACAAAGTGCAACAAGAAACACAACACCCTGCTGCATTTGGACACTTCATCGAGGGCGCAGACATCCGATGCTACCGGTGCTACTCCCAAGAGAACATCATTTCAAGGCAACGTCGCCTCCATAAGTCAGCCAGCCAGCGATTTTTCGACCAAGGTGACTTTACCAAACACCCATGCAGTGACTAGTAGTTCACCAGAAAGAGCAACCGCTCTGACAGCCATCCCAACATTCCCAAAGGACTCCAGAAGCACCATACCAAGTCAAGTCAACTTTGCTTAGTACCATCAAGCTCAAAGTACAGGACAATTGGGGAAGAGAGATCGATTGTCGCGCAATCTTAGATAGTGGTTCTCAGGCAAACTTTTGTAACGAGGTTCTCCCTCTCCCTAGCCTGGATATGCCCGCGGATGTCCAGGCGTTCTCCGTAAATAATAACTCAGTGTTTTTCTTTTGTTTATTTGTTTATTATTCTTTATTTCTTTTTTCTTCACTAGGAATATTACACCGAGTATCTCTTATGTATTTATTTTAAATCTAAGAATCTACTGTAGGAGAAAATGTTATAGGTATGTTGGTAGTGTATGTTTTATATTATACGCATAAATCATTATATTTGTTAAATTATCGCTGTTATTGTCTTCGCGTACATTTGTGTTAAATAAGTAAAAATTAAATTTAAATGAAATTAAATGTATGGGATATTTTATTATGTACGGTAGTGTATGCGGGTATGTGTGTGTGATACTGTCGGCCGCGTGCTAGCCTGACGACAAACCGCCGATCAAGTGTACCAGGATCGTGACGTTCCCGTGGTAGCGTATCGTCAGGATAAAGGATTCTACGTTTGACGCAGACGTTCACGTGGAAGTTTAACGTCTGGATCAAGGATACTAAGGATTCTACGTTGGAGGCAGACGTTCACGTGGAAGTTTAACGTCTGGATCAAGGATACTAAGATTTCTACGTTTGAGGCAGACGTTCACGTGGAAGTTTAACGTCTGGATCAAGGATACTAAGGATTCTGGGATCAAATACTTAAAAAGTTCACTTACCGCTTCGGTCGATGTCTTCCAAGAAAGTGACTTTGCCCTGGTCGGTGGCTCCTTTAATATCCCCAGGATAGCGGTACTAGGCTACCTTTTTGTTGTTCTCAGGGTCAGTGCTCCTTTGACCTTGGCCTTGCGTGGCCTTGACTTACTCTGCTTGTCTGTTTCTTTGTTGCAGTAGCGGCTCCAGTTTTTTGGAAGTGTACGTTGTTGTTTGGTTTGCCAAACTTATGTTTGTTGCTGTTTGGCGAACATTTCCATCGCTGATCACCTTTTTGGTTCCCGGCTCGCACAATTCGTCGATGCACTTTTATGTATAATTGTCGTTGCTGCATTTCTATGTGCTTTGAAGGTTGTTCCACTAATCCCCTTTGTGTGTTTGTTATAAATTTCTCTCTGCTGTGTTGTTGTTGTTGTTGTTGTTGGTCTTAATGCAATATTCTTTTACTCCTTTGTATATTTGTTGTAAACCGATTCTCTGCTGCGATGTTGTTGTTGTTGGTATTTTTTGTTTATTGCAAAAAATATTCTGCTAATCCCCGTTTGTTTGTTTTACGATTTGATGTTTTGCAAGTGTTGTGCCGTATTTGCAAATTGTTTTGCCGTGTTTGCAAATGTTTTGGCGTATTTGCAAATGTTTTGCAGAATCAATTCCACCTCAAGTTGGGACCGCGCAACTCGAGGTTACTGCATCCCTTGAAAGCGGTTTTCATGGGAGCAGCTCAGGTGGGGTGTAGGCCAGGTTCTACACCTGTTGTAAGGAAAATTGTATTTTCCTTACACTCCCCCCTTTCTTTCGGGAGCGGTAATGATGGTAATCAAGGTTCTGGTGAGCGTTATTCGGTGGTTCATGTATCGGAACTGTGTCCGCTTTCTGCGGAAGTCCGGGTTTTTGAACCGTGAAACTCGTTGTCGAATTTCGTCGATGAGTCCTTGGCTCATGAGGGTCCCGGTTTGCGCATCGATTCCATATCTTGGAACTTCAATACTTGTAGAATGGCGTCTTCCTCGACCGCCACAGGTGGCGGGACGATGTTTTTTGGTTCACGTATTGCCTCCGGTATTCCGTGCCTGTGAACGTCTTCGCAGAGGTCGTCGTAATAACTTGCTGAGATGGGGAAATAAACTGGTTGCTGAGGACTGGTGACGGTCTCTGTCGACTCTGGCTCCGGGGTTTTTGCACGCTTGTTCGGTATTAGTTCCTCGTCGGACGTTAGTGTGGGAAACTTGCATTTCCCGCCTCCCTGGGTCGCTGTTAGCCTCCTTATGGCCTTCGCCATCTCCTTCCTCTCTTCTCCCACCTCTGTTTGGGAGAACCAGTTTGGTTGGTGTATGTGTCCGCTTCGGAAGTCCAGTGTTGTATCTAGTATCCTCCAGTAGGATACCAGAACAAACTTAATGTCGTAGATCCTTCCTTGAAAGGATCACTGACAGTGTTTCTAATACTAGGGGTTGTTGTCGTTAGTCCTTCGATGTGAAGGACCACGGACGCTTGTGCCACGGGCAAGGATCTGCCGACTTTGTGGTCTTACCATTGGGATCCGGCAACCTGCCGTAGTGGATCCCCTCGCCTAGTTACCACCGGCACCAAGGTGCCGCCTTTGTGGTCCTTTAACCTGTCGGGCAATACTGCCGTCTTTCTACAGGTGCTGAAATAAAAAGATCCTTGGTTAATTTCTCTTACGTTTATTATTTTCTTGAGTCCTTCTTTTATCTCCGCTTCTTAATGTAATGCGATTAATCTTCCTGCGACTTAATCTGTTTAACACTGTTTAGTTTTTACCACTTGACTGTACTCAGTCTGTAAGCTATTAGCTACTATCTGATCTCAACTGCCGTCTTTCAATTCGAAAGATGGGTTTATATCTCTTCTGAGATTCGTTGTTGGCCAGAATCATTTCCGCGTCGTTTTTGCAACTATCTCAAGAATTATTTTTAGCAATAATTCTTGACAACAATGTGCGAATTTTGCTCTTCTGATTTGAGCGCGATGTTCTACTTATTCGCGCGCTGTTCCACTTATTGGAATGCGATCAAGTTCGGCTTTTATCTGGGCCACAGTGGTGTGTGATTCACTTGTACTTTCGAGCTTCACAATTAAAGTGCAGCCTAGAAGTATGTGTTACCACACAAGTTAAACATTGTTAACTACTGGGCCGAAAGGTATGTGGTGATAACAACGTTAAGCGTTGTTATTACCAAAGCAATGATTCTGACCTACAACATCCCTCCACCCTCGGGGAAGAAAAATTTATTATCGTAAAACGATATTAAATTTTTCTTGTACATTTATATTTTGTTGAATTATGGGTGGCGTATACTTATGTGAATAATTAATAATGATTAATTATTAGTAATAATTACAATAATTATAATACAACTACTTATAACAATAATTACAATAAAACAAATAAAATAATAATACAAATGGTAACTGCACTTCTTCGGTGTCGTCTGTGTGTAGGCTGATGCTGATTTGATGTTGGTGTTGATTTTGAAGTTCGTATAGCTGTTGATGTTACTGTTGATGTAACTGTTGATTTTACTGTTGATGTTGCCGTTGACGTACACCCCGCTGTATTAAAGTCTTCTTTCTCGATTTGTTGTGGGGATGCTGCTGCTGGGTAGCTGACGTGGTTGCTGCCGTGTTGTAGGGACTATACTCGGAACGGCCGCTGTTAACTTCCGACCTTAGTTCCCGTTGTTCTGCTGATACTCTTCGGTTGTTCGTTGGTTATAGTGTCGGTTGTCCCACAATTGGGATCAATTGAAGTTCGCTCGAACTGTAGCGGATGGTTGAGATTTCGCCGGGTTCGTTGTTTTAAACAAACATCATCAATCTTCAACATCTTTTCTTGTGATGGTGCGTTTTGAATCGCTGCCGCTTGAGGTAATGCTGTATAGCGTGCCTACCCCGTAAGTTCTAAATGTCGCCGTAAGTCTAACTGTCGAACCCATGACTGTATTAGTGGTTCGTCTACTTGCTGCTATTACGTCGTGATTTTGGTGTCGCATACGCGTGACGTAACTTCCAAGGCTGCTGACTATAAGTCATCTCGTCAGTTTCTGACTGTTGCTGCTTTTAGATTTCTTTGAAGGTAACTTCGTGTTTTGCTTTCTTACTTCTGCTGCATTGATCTGTTTGGTTGTTGCAACAATTTTATCCTGGTTTGCTACGCTGACCAGCTGTTCCAGCTACCCTTCCCCCTTCGAGTTGGCTGGGCGCTCTTCGTCGCCCTGTTGTTAACATGTTGTGGTGTTTGGTTGCACTTTTGCTTTTGTGATGGGTGTACATCGGCACTCCGGACAGATTCTCTGCATGATGGATTCTTCTTGTATATACGTTATTATGTTTAACTATTTAATTTTATATACATATATTTCTTTTTCCAATCTAGTTTTATGCTATTTACAATTTGTCTACAATTAGATTTAAGATTTAAATCATTTTTTGAGACGTATATTATTTTAATTTTAATTAGAAATATTTTATTTTTATCAAATTTTATTACATAATTTCTATTAATATATTCAATTCAATACAAATTTTAATTCTTAATGCAAATATCGACTATATTTTATTTGAATGTAATTTATTAGGCTATTGACTATGATTATTATTTTTGAAAAGTAAAAAAAAACTTTTTTTTTTCTCTTTACAAGTATTTTAGTGTATTCCCTTTCTACTTTAATATGTAGGTTTTTATATCTATTTCTTTTTCTATTTTTATTATAATTATATTCTTTCTTTCCTTTTAATTTTCTTATTTCTTTTCATTACTAGTTTTATTCTTAGTTTTTATTACTAGTTTCTTAGTTCTATGCATAAGAATGACATGTAGTGTAGTAACACGTGTTTTAACATGTAACCTGTGTTAAAAAAAAATATTTTTTTTCCTCTCTTATTTCTTTAATATATTTTTGTTTTTGTTTCGAATATTTCGAAGTTATTCCTTATTGTTTTTTGTTGTTGTAACTGACGCTGCATTGTGCTCGCGTTGTGTTGTTCTACTTCTACACCTGCTTTGTTGCAGTGCTTGCGTTAATCGCTTATTTTGCATTTAGTTAATTTAATTTACTTATTTACTGTATATATATTTTGTTTCTTATTATATTAATTTTCATTACTTTTGATAAGTGTAATGTCTTCTATTGCATGTCTCTTATCTTGTCTCTAAATTTCATGATCTTATGTACCTCTCTTATTGTCTAACGATATAGGTGCGTATATGTATATAGTGTAGGTGTGTATGTAATATGCATGAACTACTTCTTCAGGCATATGTTTACATGTGCATTTATTAATATAATAATTGCAAATGCAAATTGGCTGTGTTCTTGAAACGGAACAGCTACTTTACATAAACCGTTTACTATTAATCAAAATTAATACAAACTAAAAAGTTCAATTAAAAAAAAATTATTCAAATATTAACAACGAGTTTACTTTATCATGAGTTTTCTTTTCTTATATTTTTACGCTTAAATAAACAAGTTGTTGCTTATTTAAACGCTATTCTGATTTTCTTTTCTTGTTGAATTTTTCTTAATTTCCTGTCCTAAATAAAAATTTTAAATTTCGCTAATACTCGTGATTTTACGTTCCTTGCAAGTGCTTTTATATCTGTAATATATCCTGCTATATCAAGACTAATGCTCCCTGCTTTGTACCGTGGAAAATTGAGACACATTGTTTTTATAATCGAAGTGCATGCTAACTGTGTAATTAGCAAGGTGATTAGTAAAACTCTGTATTTATCTTATTTTTGGAAGAATTATCTATTAGTTTTATTGCATTCTGTTGTTAATGTCATATTGTGTCTCTATCTTATTTATAGTTTATAACCCATTCATATCTATTTATTCTATCCTATTATATATTAACTGATTTTGTTCTACTCCTGATAAGGTGCCTATTATGGTTAACTTAATTTTCTCCTAAATCTATTTCCTTATTTTAAGTGATTCTACTGTATTCCTACCTAATTGTCTAGTTAATCCTATTTCATTCTTAATTGCTATTATATAACTTAAGTAAGTTATTGTGAAAAGGTTTTTCCCTTCCCTTAATATTTAAAACTGTAGTAATTGGACTTTTAATTCCTACTACTTTATATGGCCCTATCCATATGGGAGAAAACTTATTTTTCCTAGTTTGATTCTTAATTAATACATTATCTCCTACCTTAAATTCTACTAAATTTAATTTATTATCGTATTGCCTTTTCGCTATCGCTTTTGCTAAATCCTGATTCTTTCTCACGATTTCGTGAGCTCTTTGTATTTGAAATTTCAATACTTTATTTGGATCTTCGGCATTATATACCGGACTACACTTTCGTTTTAAGTTAGTCGGCATTTCTGTATCGAATCCAAATAAAGTACGGAATGGCGTTTGCTTCGTCGTAATGTGGGGTGTGTGGTTATGAACATGCATAGCTGCAGTTAACCACTGATCCCAATTCGACCCGTCTTCTTTAGCAAAACTACGTAAATATTCTGCTAATGGTCTGTGGCTTCTCTCTAATGAGCCATTAGCTTGCGGATGGTATGGTGTTATGTGTAATTTTTTTATGCCTAATAATTTGCATGTATCTGAGAACAATTTCGAAATGAAATTAGTTCCGTTGTCTGTAATTAGAATTCTAGGAATTCCGTAACGCGTAATTACTTCGTCATAAAATGCTCTGGCAACAGTACTTGCTTCCGCGTCTGGGATAGCTGTACATGCCATAAATTTCGAGAAGTCATCTTGAAACGTTAAAATATATTTGTTACCCGACACAGTTTCAGGTAGAACACCTACTATGTCCATATAAACTTTGTCAAATGGCCTCATTGGTGTATCTGTCAGCACCATGGGCATTTTTGTCAATTTTGAGCTTTTGTTAGCTTGGCACTTAGGACAGTTTTTTACATAATCCTTGATTTGTTTTTGCATTCCTGGCCATCTATATTGTTGCCTAATTCTTAAATAAGTTTTCACTGCACCCTGGTGTCCTCCCAGTGGTGAATTGTGAAAGTCCCTTATAACTGTCTCTATTTGTTTTGGGTCTTCTAATGGAAATGTGTTTTCATTTTGTGTTATGCCCGGCGTGTCAGGTTCTACAGGCGTCTGACTTGTGCTTGTTTTATCACTATTCCCTTGGGTCTTCCTTTCTTTTGTTTTAGAGCGGGTCTGGACCGCTGTTACTGTATTCCGATTTTGAGGAATTCTGCTCAACGCGTCTGCGTTTAAGTTCTTCTTTCCTGGCTTATATAGGATTTCGAAGTCGTATTCTGATAATTTATGCCTGAACCTCGCCAGTCTTGAAGTTTGATCTTTTAAGTTTGCTATTCCCTTTAATGGCTGATGGTCAGTAAAAATTTTAAAATGTCTGCCCAAGAGATATGCTCTGAAGTTTTTTGTTGCCCACACAATGGCTAAGAACTCTTTTTCTATAGTTGAGTAACGTTTTTCAGCGTCATTCAAGGCTCTGCTAGCGAAAGCTATTGGCTTATCTTCGCCTATTTTACCCTGAGAAAGTACTGCGCCTAACGCTTCGTTACTTGCATCAGTCGTTAGTATAAATTCTTTTTCGAAATCCGGATATGCCAAAACCGGTGGTGTTATTATTGCCTTCTTCAATGCTTCGAACGCTGTCTGGCATTCTTGCGTCCAATTGAACTTAGCGTCTTTCCTTAGTAGTTTATTAATAGGAAGAGCTATCTTTGCTGTACCCGGAATGAATTTTCTATAATAGTTTACTAGTCCTAAATATGCCTGTACTTCCTTCCTATTTTTAGGCGGCGGAATGCTCTTAACGCATTCCACTTTGCTGGGGTCAGGGAGTGCGCCCTGATCTGTGCATTTATGTCCTAAATAAACAATTTCTTTTCTTAGAAATCTGCATTTTCCTGTATTAAGTTTCAGATTATGTTCACGTAATTTTTGTAATACTGAACATAACCTTTGTTCATGTTGTTTTAAATTCCTACCGTAGATAACTATGTCATCTAAATAAACAAAACAGTCTATTCCTTGTAGACCTGTTAGGATATGATTCATTATCCTCTGAAATGTTGCTGGGGCACCTGTTAGCCCAAATGGCATTCGATTGAATTCGAAGTGCCCTAATCCCGTACTAAATGCGGTTTTTTCCTTGTCCCTGTCATCGACTAAAACTTGGTGATATCCGCTTGCCAAATCTAGCGTTGTAAAATATCTGCTATGGCCTAATTGCTCTAAAATTTCATCAATACGAGGAATGGGAAAAACTTGTTTAATCGTGGCTTCATTCAGTTTTCTGTAATCTATCACTAGTCTCCATTTTTTCTCCCCGTCCTTGCCACTTTTCTTGGGCACTAAAAGTAACGGTGAGTTCCATGGTGAAGTGCTATGTTCGATTATGCCATCATCTAAAAGTTTGTTTATTTGTTTGTTTATTTCTTCCCTATGTATCTGTGGTAACCTATACTGTTTTCTATTTATTGGCGGCTGATCTGCGCCTGTTGGAATTTCGTGTTTTAATACGCTTGTAAACGAAAGTTCGTCTCCTTCTAACAGGAAGACGTCATGAAAAGATTTTACTATTTCTTCTATTGAATTCTTTTCTTCTATATTTAAATTTTTATCTAACTCAATTTCATTGAGCAATTCATTTATTCTCGTTTTGGCATCTATTCTGCCTATACTATTAATTGACTTAGTACTTTGTATTGTGTACTCGTCTAGATTTGTGAATTTTGGTTTAAATTCGCTATTTATCTCGTAATCATATTCCGTCGTATTTAATATTGGAGCATAAACTGTGTTATCTTTCACCTTTACTAGTGTGTCCGCTATATAGATCCCTGGATCTATTTCTTCTTTCTGTATTACAACATTCCTAAATTCTGTACGAAGTTTCAATGGCACTATCGTAATTGTTCTTGCATTAACTGGTATGTAATGTTGCTTGCTTTCCTCTTCTATCTGCTCGATAGTTTTTATCGGTAATTCCAAAATAACCTCTTTTCTTTCATTGAAGAGTGTTAAAATCTTTTCTATTGTATTTATAATGGAGTTGTTCCACAAATTATCTCTTCCTAGTATGCCGTCTGCTGGTACTCCTTGTTTAAGTGACACAACGTGTAGCGTTAAACGTAAGGACTGTACCTCATTATGACACATAGTAATTGATCCTTCTGTTGTCACACAACCTCCAAATGCTCCGCTTAAGTCTTTTCTATTCGACTTGTCTATTACTGTGCTATCTTTTATTGCACATTTCTTTATCAGGCTTGTATCTGCTCCTGTATCTACCAGTAAAATGAGTTTTCCATTTATCGCCTCTGCGCAAGGTAATTCGATGAACACGTCATGTAGCTGGGTTTGATTGCAGTTAGATACTCCTGTTTCTATACTTCTAATATCTTGTAACTTCTTCACTGAGCTAGTTACGTTTTGGTTTAAATTTAGTTTTTTCTCGTTCAATTTACTTGGCATCTCTAAATCAACTGTTTCTCCAAACGTATGATTTTTCTCTGTGACGTTATTTTTCTTATTCTTATCAGTCCCTTTTAACTTGATATTAATTTTTAAGTCTCTTGAAAGTGGTAACGTTTCAACAATCGCTTCCGATGTCGGACTTACGGTTACCACTTTATTTCTTAAAGTTGGTAACGTATCCACAATCGGTTCGGATGTATGAATTACTGTTACTCCTCCATTTGGCCTTAAGTTACTAATATTTTTGGGTCCCCAGATTATTGGCCTATTCTGGGCCCTTGGCAGTTTCCCGGACTATTACTTTGTAACGATTCCCAATTCTTTTTTGCCTCGCAATTTTTTATCATATGTCCTGGTCTATTACACCAATGACATAACGTTTGGTTTGCTCTGTTCGGCTGATTCCTCTGCAATCCGTTAACTGTAGTTCGGTTAGGGTTCATTGCCCGTTTTTGGTTCCCGTTCTGCTGGAATGGGTTTTGAGGCCAATTCTGCTGTGGTCGGTTTGTCTGCCAGTTTTGTTGGGCTTGGTTTGATTGCCAATTCTCCTGAGGTCGGTTCCATTGCTGATTTCCTTGATTTTGGTTGTTAGTCCTCTGATTTTTATTGCTGAACTCACTTCTGTTGTTGCCCTTATTGTCACATCTCCAACTTGTCTCGTGTCCATATTTTAAACACTTCTGACAATATGGCGTGTTCTTGCGAGTCAAACAATCGTCTCTGGTATGACCTCGCTTATTACAAAATGAGCAAATTACTCTATTCGCCGCTCCTTGTGTAGTATTTTGTACCGAAGTGGGTTGCCTGGCAATTTTTCCTCCTGAAGCTATGCCCTGACTTCCTTGTTGAATTTGCTCTTGTTGTTTATACGGCATGGTGGCAGGACGCGGTGCATTCATATTAATGTTTAAGGGGTCTGTGTGGAGGAGACTACTGTTTTCTATGGTTTCGAGTGCCTCTATGGCTAATTCTACCATTTGTTCGAGGTTTTTCTTCGTAACATTGAGCATATAAATTCTCAATGCAGCGTTCTTTAATCCTGTTTTAAAGGATTTCTCTACGGCTCCTTCCACCATACTCAAAAGTGCCATATCACCGTTTCCCTTATATTTCATTCGCACTAACTCTACTGCCTGTGTTCGTAGGGTGGTTAGGCGTCTTGCAAACTGTCGTATATCTTCGTTAAGTAACTGGTTACAACTTTGAATACCTATTATCACTGAGTCTAAGGATACCGTTGGTAAATATGCATTTTTTATTGTGAGGTAGAATTCCTCGAGGGTATTGAAGCGTTGCGACCTCACTAAATCATAGGCATCCCCATGTAACCTCTGCTTAATGCAGTCTATGTAGTCCTGAATGTTGTCCGTACCCACATCTCTTGCGGCTAATTCGCACCCGTGTATGAATTTATAAACTTCGCCGCGTAAGTCTGGCGAATGTGTTCCAGAAAATAGAGGTACCAGCCTATTTGTAATTTTTGCTATCTCTCCTATCCCCATTTTGGTTTGTTCTTTTGTTGTTTTAATTTGTTGTAATGACCTTGCTTCGCCGTCCCTCGGACTAACTGCGGACTGAGCTGGTTCCTTATGAAAAAGTGTCTGATTGTGATCTAGCGACATTTCCTGACTTAGAAGTCTATTCTGCTCCTTTAGCTCTTGTATTCGTTTATTTGCCTCTTCTAAAGAACTACAGTCTTCTCTTGATTTCTGTGCAAATCCCTGTTCTAGCGTTTTATTTAATGTTTCCTCTGTTAAACCCTTCTTCTCTAATAATTTCCTTAGTTGTTCGTTCTCGTCTTCTAAGGTTTTTAATATGTTTTCCTGGAATTGTCTTTCCTTTACATAAGTATCGAACTTATTTTTTAACGCGTTGAATTCTGATAAACAGTCCCTTAAACTTTTATTTTTGTTTTCTACTATATTTTTTAAAAACACTAGCAATTCCTCTATTAGTGCGTCTGCTTTTTCTACAGTTGATATTTCACCTAGTGCGTCTATTTTAGTTTTTATCAATTCTAAATATTCTTTATTGGAAACGGTATTTTTTAAAATGTTCCAAACTTTTGTCACTAGTTCTCCTACCTGTCTCTTCAAGTCCCTATGGTCTTTTTCTAATGCTAAATGTGCTTGTTCTTCAAAATATTCGGCCATTAATTATCCTATACTTATTTTTCCAAGTATTTATTTTGGATATTTTTGGAATCAATTAAAACTTTAATTGATTCTCTTCAAGCAATTAACTTTTGCTTATTCAGCTTTAATACGGCTCATTGACACCCTTCTTGGCTGAACACGTTGTAAACATTCGTACATTCGTATGCATATATGTATATATTATTTTTATCATATTCTCTTTTTTTTTTTTTTGTAATTCGAGCTCGTGGTTCAATTCTGCTCGCCCGGTGCCCGACGTACTTTTTGTTTTTGTTGCTTCGTTAGCGTTTTTGCTACCAGCTGTCGCTCGATAGCAATTTTGTCGCTTCTGACCTTGCTTGAAGTTCAAGCTCAAGTTTGCGACCTACTTCTTGTTGCAATGAGTTTCTTGCAATTAAGCATAATTTATTTTATTTATTGTTTTGCAGTTATTGCTGCCCGCCTGGTAATTATTTATTAATGTGTTATTAAAAAATACTAACGGATTTGTTTGTTGTATTCATTTATTTCTTCTTTTACAATACTTAAGTCTAAACATAATTCCGAATTTGTTTAGTAAATGTTGTGTCAAATTTACTTGACTTGCCCGAAAAATTTTTTTTTTTTTTTTTGTTTAACAACAATAACTTTTTCATACTTGAATTGCCAATAAATTTTTAAAATTCTTCAATTTAAATTCTAATTGTAATCAATTAAACAAAAGTATTCTATTTAGACAAGTTCCAACATTTAAATTACTACCTTTAATTGTATGTGTATTATTTTATAATATTTTAAAATATGTATATTATATCTAAAGAAATTCAGTTAGTGTTGTTTGCTGTTTTTCCCACGTTGTTTCTTGTCGTTTGTTTTGTAAATTTGGCGTATCTGCCTCAGGAATTCATTTTTTTCCTCCTTGGTTGTGGCTATTGTTGCTAGCCGGTGCAGGTTGGCGACTTCTCTCCGTTGTTTTACTTTTCTTCCGCCGCGACTCTTTGGTGGGTGTGGGTTAACAGTCATTTCTTTCTTTGGCTCCTCACGTGTTGACTTCTGCCTCTTCCAATACTCTTCTATTGTTATCGGTCTAGGTCCCGCTTGCTTATCCTTAAGGGCTTCTTCGAGGGGTAATACTGATTTCGATGACATCTATATTGGTTGGTGATTTTTTTGTGTTTATGGTTTTTTAAAAAAACATTGTTATTTATTTTTAATTTATTTTAAACTTCACTTTAACAATAAAGGAACGATCTTTGGATCGTGAAACCGGCTGCGCCAAAATGTTGTATCTAGTATCCTCCAGTAGGATACCAGAACAAACTTAATGTCGTAGATCCTTCCTTGAAAGGATCACTGACAGTGTTTCTAATACTAGGGGTTGTTGTCGTTAGTCCTTCGATGTGAAGGACCACGGACGCTTGTGCCACGGGCAAGGATCTGCCGACTTTGTGGTCTTACCATTGGGATCCGGCAACCTGCCGTAGTGGATCCCCTCGCCTAGTTACCACCGGCACCAAGGTGCCGCCTTTGTGGTCCTTTAACCTGTCGGGCAATACTGCCGTCTTTCTACAGGTGCTGAAATAAAAAGATCCTTGGTTAATTTCTCTTACGTTTATTATTTTCTTGAGTCCTTCTTTTATCTCCGCTTCTTAATGTAATGCGATTAATCTTCCTGCGACTTAATCTGTTTAACACTGTTTAGTTTTTACCACTTGACTGTACTCAGTCTGTAAGCTATTAGCTACTATCTGATCTCAACTGCCGTCTTTCAATTCGAAAGATGGGTTTATATCTCTTCTGAGATTCGTTGTTGGCCAGAATCATTTCCGCGTCGTTTTTGCAACTATCTCAAGAATTATTTTTAGCAATAATTCTTGACAACAATGTGCGAATTTTGCTCTTCTGATTTGAGCGCGATGTTCTACTTATTCGCGCGCTGTTCCACTTATTGGAATGCGATCAAGTTCGGCTTTTATCTGGGCCACAGTGGTGTGTGATTCACTTGTACTTTCGAGCTTCACAATTAAAGTGCAGCCTAGAAGTATGTGTTACCACACAAGTTAAACATTGTTAACTACTGGGCCGAAAGGTATGTGGTGATAACAACGTTAAGCGTTGTTATTACCAAAGCAATGATTCTGACCTACAACACCAGAAAGGGCTCGGCCACAAACTTCTCGACATATTTCAGCAGGAATATGCCGCAGTCGGTTCCATTTTGCTGTTGCGGGACCTTCAACACTCGTAGTGGTAGTTCCATTTCATCGAAGGCTCGGTGCCTGTCTTTGGGCCTACGCGCCCTGTATTCCTCCTGTAGGTACTCGCGAAGCACCTGGGCGATCTCAGTCCGTGGTCCGGGGTCGATGGAGTCCAACTGGAGGATGCACGCTATCTTCACACCCCAGGTATCGTCTTCCTTGGGGCACTCCATCATCCTGGGTCCATTGATGTTTGGGAAGCAGACGATGGCGAGGAACCAGTGTTGGTTTTCATTTATGGGCACTATGAGGTAGTCCTTCTCAAATAGGTCCACTGCTTTGGTCCACCGCCTGACCCTGTCGTGACGTTCTTGTGAAGTACCAGGCTGTCTTACCCGGTCAAAGAAATGGGTGCTGAAGAGGTGGATCCGTGGCTTTATGCGCTCGGCTGCCAACTCTTCTTTTATGACGTGGAGGTAAAACTCCACCAACACATCATTCAGGAACTGTCCGGTTTCTAGGCGCCTATAATCCCCTGCACGGATCGGTATTCCGCCACGACCTGGTGGGTAGGTGAGCAAGGCCTCGTTGTTGTCGATGTCGTCTTCTGTCTCGTCCTTCGGGGGTGCATCCTGGTCTTTGGGGTTGTGGTCGGCGTCTACCTCGGCGTGTTCGCTGCCATTTCGTTTGTTGGTTTTGTTGTCGTTGAGTTTGGTTGTTGTTTGGTTGTGGGCTTGCTTGTTGTTCGTCGTACGTTGCTTTCTATGGTGAGGGAAGAGAAAATTCATTATGACCAACAGTCTAACCTTTCTTTGGACAACACGGCCTAAAACAACACGTGACATTTAACAGTTAACTACTGTCGATTGGATTCGTCGGTCGTTGTCGTGTTTGGTTGGTCGTTCTCGTGGTGGTATTCCTTTAAGTCCCGGATGTGGGCCGTGCGGCTTTTTGTATTCTCTGGAGTACTCAGCTCGACGATGACTGGTGAGGTGTATCTAGTAATTCGGTATGGTCCTTCGTATTTCGGCGCTAACTTAGCCGTGAATTTATCTATTGCTTTTGACAAGTGGTGAGTCTTGGCCAGAACCAGTGTTCCCACTTGAGGATTCCAGCTTCTCCGCCGTAGATTATAATGTCTGGCTTGGTCCTTCGATGCTCTTTCTAGGTTTCTTCTCATGATTCTGAAGATCTCTTGTAGTCGGTTCCCCTTGTACTCCGGGCTCTGTGGTGCTGATCCTGTTCCTATGGTGACCTCGTCGAAGACGGTCCTGGGAAGCCGGGGTTCCCGACCCTGGGTGAGGAAAGCTGGACTGAACCCTGTTGTTTCCGATGTCATGGTGTTGATTGCTAACGATATTTCTGGAATGACCTCGTCCCACTGTGTTTGTTTGTTATCTATTACCTGTGCTAGTATCCTTTTCACGTTCCGGTTTGCTCTTTCCGTTGGGTTCTCCTGGGGAGTATATGGTGCGGTGAACTGCTGTCGGATTCCTAAGTCCTGAAGGAATCGTTAGAATTGTCTGCCATTGAACTGGACGCCGTTGTCCGTGATGAGAACCTTGGGAACTCCGTATCTCGCTAGGATTCTCTCCCGGAACGCTTTCTTGAGGCTATCCGTCGTGGCTTGTCGTAATGGCACTACCTCCGTCCATTTCGAGAACTTGTCGAAGAATACCAGGATCATCGTGTTTCCATGTTTCGATCGTGGCAGCGGTCCAATGAAGTCCGCGCAGACCATAGACCAGGGCTCGTCGGGCAACTGCGTAAGCATCTTTCCTGCGACCTTGTCTTGCACTGGCTTATACTTTTGACACGATTCACAACAGCGCACGTGTTTCCTGATGTCCCGAAACATGCCGGGCCAGTAGTACTTGTTGCCTACTCTGGCTACCGTTTTCCTGATCCCTGTATGACCGGCGGTCGGCTCGTCGTGATTCTCCTTGAGTACCCGAGTTCGCAGGTATTTTGGTACGCAGAGTTTCCATGCGGCACAATCCTCGTCGTTCGATTGCCCTGGAATATGTCGGTACAACTGTCCATTCTCGATGGTGTAGTCTGCGAATTTCTCCGGATTTTGCCTGATCTCCTCTATCTTAGTTTCGGTCCAGATGTATTTTTCCTCGTTTGTCGCCACCTTGTTAAGTTTCTCTACCGGTTGCCTCGAGAGTGGATCTGCGACCACATTCCACTTGCCTTTACGGTACTTCACGTCGAAAGTGTTATGCTGTAATTCGAGCGCCCATCTTGCTATTCGGCCTGAAGGACTTTCCAAAGAATTTAGCCACTTCAGCGAGAGATGATCGGTAATGACGCAGAATCTGTAGCCCTCCAGGTACGGTCGCATTTTCCTGATACCCCAAACGATGGCAAGACACTCTTTCTCGGTTGCCGAGTAATTTTGCTCGGCCTTGTTCAGGTGTCGACTTGCGTAGGCAATGACTCATTCTCCGCTGTCACCTTCTTGCGTGAGTACTGCCCCTAATCCATAGTTGCTTGCGTCCGTTTGTAGTGTGAAGCTTCTGGAAAAGTCGGGGCACGCTAGTACTGGTGCCTCGGTAAGTTTCTGCTTCATTACCTCGAACGCTCGTTGTTGTTCGTCGGTCCAATTCCAGCGTTTACCTTTTTTCAGGAGGCTGGTGAGTGGGAGTACCAAATCGGCGAAGTCCGGTACGAACCGTCGGTACCACGATGCGACTCCAAGAAATCGGCGAATTCCTTTTACGTTGGTGGGTGGTGACAACTCCTTAATGGCCGCCACTTTATCGGGGTCGGTGTGGATCCCTTGGCGACTGACCACGTGTCCTAGATACTTCAGATCCTGTTTGAAAAACTCGCATTTTTCCTTGTTGATCCTCAAGTTTGCCGCCCGTAGGCGCCGAAATACCTCCCGACGATTTTCCATGTGTTCTTCCAGCGTTTTCCCGATCACGATTATATCGTCCAGATATGCGAATGCGTGTGGTTCCATCTCTGGCCCGATGACTTGGTCGAGTGCCCTTTGGAACGTTGCTGGTGCTGAATGTAACCCAAACGGCATGACTTTCCACTGGAAAAGTCCCTTTCCCGGGACTTTGAAGGCCGTGTATTGTTTGCTTTCTGGGCTCATAGGAATCTGCCAGTATCCATTCTTTAAATCCAGACTGCTAATGTACTGCGCGTCGCGTAGTCTGCCCTGCGAATGCCCTCAAAGTCTTCTGCCATCGACACTAGGTCTTCCAGCGTCGAAAAGTCTGTCCTTTTTATGTATAGCAGATACTCCCGTTGGCAATTCCTATAGATTCTTTGCAGCCTCTGTTCCTCGGTATAGTTAGCGTGGCGCATGAACGTCTGCATTGCCAGCACGTAGTCTTTGAATTTCTCTCTCGAACCTTGAATTCGCTTCCTAATGTTGTCTTCGAGCTCTTCAAAGTACCTCGTTGGCAGAAAGAATTTCAAGAAGTCTCCCTTGAAGGACTCCCAGGTGGTCCAACCTTTATTGTTGTTCCTGAACCAACACAAAGCCTTTTCTTTTAGTAGCTCCGGCATGGTTCGTGGCAAGAAATCTTTCGGTAGCTCGTATGCCTCGGTGAGCTCTTCCACCCTTTCGATGAAGTTAATGGGGTCCTTGCCTCCGTCGTATCTACACGACCACTTTCGTACGGCGTTCATTACATCGGGATACCTCATCGTACTGCGGCTACTGTGGTCCTGTACCCGTGTCGTTACTCGACTACCACTCGCGCCCGCGAAATCGCGCGCGAGTCTTACGTTTGCGTTTTTCCCGTCGCGAGTTTCTGTCTCGCTTTCTTTGTTTGATTTTGGCACCGCTCCTTGCAACCCGGTTGGAGGCGGCCTTAATCCAGGTGAAACACTCCGGCTCCACTTCTCCTCTAACTCGTCTAACCGCTCTATCATTTCGTCCGTTGATTCTAACGACGTGGTTAACCCGCCGAGTAGCTTGCGAAGCTCATCCACCGTACCGTTAGGTTCGATTCCGAACTCCCGCAAAATTTCCTGTAGGCTTTCTTTCGGCACATTATAAATCCAACTTTTACCCATTTTGACTTAATGTTCTTTTCCTGTCTTTCTGCTTCTTTATTTATTTTTTTTTTTTTTTTTTTTTTTTGGGTACACTGGATCTTCTGATTCGTTTCGTTTTTTTTTTCTTCCGCCGTTTCTCTCACTTTAATCGCTTTATATTCGCGATTTCGACGTGTATATTCGATTTTTTTTTTTCTTCTCGATGTTATTCCGTAATGTCCAGTTCACCGTTGGATCTTTTTTTCCCGCACAGTCTCGTTATAATTTTTTTTTTTCCCGACTTCACTTTGTTTTCGCTGTTCGTTTCACTCACGTTTTTTTTTTTTTTTTGTTACTTCGCAACGAGGTCTTACTGTTATTCCGTTGTTAGTTTAGTTTTATCGTCCGATTTTTGTTGGTTTCACTGATAAAATCACTGTTGGGATTTTCTCTTTACCGCGTACTGCTTTTTTTTCCCCGCGCACTGGTATATATGCCACTCTGTTAAAGTCGAAATTTCAATTCTGTGTCTATCGAATGCCCCTGTATATTTTTTCCTCTTCGCGCACCTTTTTTTTTTTTGTACTATGTTACGTTCGAAATTTCGGATATTTATTATCGAATGTCCCTGTATATTCCCACCTTTTCTTCACGCACTTTGTTATTATTTTTTCTTTGTAATTTGTTACGCTCGAAATTTCAATCGCTGTTATCGAATGCCCCTGTATATTGGCTTTTTTTCCTTCGCGCACTTTTTTTTTTTGTACTTGGTTACATTCGAAATTTCAATCGTGGTTATCGAGTGTCCCTGTATATTTTCTATTTTTTTCTTCGCGCTGGTTTTCACTGTTTGTTTGGTCCAAGTTCACTGTTCGTTGTTATTCATCGCTTATTCGCTTTTCTTTGAAGTCTTTTTTTTTTGTTGCATGTACCTGTAAATTTACGTGTTTTTTTTTTCCCTACTATCGTTTTCTAGGGTCCCTGTTCGGGCGCCATTTTGTAACGAGGTTCTCCCTCTCCCTAGCCTGGATATGCCCGCGGATGTCCAGGGGTTCTCCGTAAATAATAACTCAGTGTTTTTTTTTTGTTTATTTGTTTATTATTCTTTATTTCTTTTTTCTTCACTAGGAATATTACACCGAATATCTCTTATGTATTTATTTTAAATCTAAGAATCTACTGTAGGAGAAAATGTTATAGGTATGTTGGTAGTGTATGTTTTATATTATACGCATAAATCATTATATTTGTTAAATTATCGCTGTTATTGTCTTCGCGTACATTTGTGTTAAATAAGTAAAAATTAAATTTAAATGAAATTAAATGAAATTAAATGTATGGGATATTTTATTATGTACGGTAGTGTATGCGGGTATGTGTGTGTGATACTGTCGCCCGCGTGCTAGCCTGACGACAAACCGCCGATCAAGTGTACCAGGATCGTGACGTTCGCGTGGTAGCGTATCGTCAGGATAAAGGATTCTACGTTTGACGCAGACGTTCACGTGGAAGTTTAACGTTTGGATCAAGGATACTAAGGATTCTACGTTGGAGGCAGACGTTCAGGTGGAAGTTTAACGTCTGGATCCAGGATACTAAGATTTCTACGTTTGAGGCAGACGTTCACGTGGAAGTTTAACATCTGGATCAAGGATACTAAAGATTCTGGGATCAAATACTTAAAAAGTTCACTTACCGCTTCGGTCGATGTCTTCCAAGAAAGTGACTTGGCCCTGGTCGGTGGCTCCTTTAATATCCCCAGGATAGCGGTACTAGGCTACCTTTTTGTTGTTCTCAGGGTCAGTGCTCCTTTGACCTTGGCCTTGCGTGGCCTTGACTTACTCTGCTTGTCTGTTTCTTTGTTGCAGTAGCGGCTCCAGTTTTTTGGAAGTGTACGTTGTTGTTTGGTTTGCCAAACTTATGTTTGTTGTTGTTTGGCGAACATTTCCATCGCTGATCACCTTTTTGGTTCCCGGCTCGCAGAATTCGTCGATGCACTTTTATGTATAATTGTCGTTGCTGCATTTCTATGTGCTTTGAAGGTTGTTCCACTAATCCCCTTTGTGTGTTTGTTGTAAATTTCTCTCTGCTGTGTTGTTGTTGTTGTTGTTGTTGGTCTTAATGCAATATTCTTTTACTCCTTTGTATATTTGTTGTAAACCGATTCTCTGCTGCGATGTTGTTGTTTTTGGTATTTTTTGTTTATTGCAAAAGATATTCTGCTAATCCCCCTAGTGTATTTGTTGTCGGGTTCTTTGCACTTGTTGGTATTTTTTTCTAAAGGAGTTCATTATTATATGTTTGTGCAATGTAACTTACCCGTGGTAGTTGGTGTAATTTTCTATTTTGATGTTTGTCGTTTTCTGTCTTCCCGCTTCATGCATGTTTTTGTTGTTAAAACAGTGGCTATGTACTTAAGTTTGTGGTTTTGTTTAGAACCGGTTTTCATTCGGCTATTTTTTGTTGTTGTTGTTGCTCTTGTAGCTATGTATTTTTTTCTTGTTATTTATTTTGCTTCACTCCCAGCTATGATGTTCGATGTTCGATGCGTGATGTTCGAAGTTGCTTCGTCTGTTTGCGGTTCGACGTCGTTCTGTTTGCTTGCGGCTCGACGTCGTTTCGTTTGTTTTACGATTTGATGTTTTGCAAGTGTTGTGCCGTATTTGCAAATTGTTTTGCCGTGTTTGCAAATGTTTTGGCGTATTTGCAAATGTTTTGCAGAATTAATTCCACCTCAAGTTGGGACCGCGCAACTCGAGGTTACTGCATCCCTTGAAAGCGGTTTTCATGGGAGCAGCTCAGGTGGGGTGTAGGCCAGGTTCTACACCCGTTGTAAGGAAAATTGTATTTTCCTTACACTTTATAACAAAACGCCTTGCCATTAAACTTGGCGTGCATAAGATCCCACAACTCATAGGCATTGAAGGCATTGTAGAAGCTCGAAAGTACTCCACTGATCGAGTAAACATACAGCTGACATCTAGGACAACGGCCTTCTCTACCAGAATAGAAGCACAAACTCTATTGAAAATAGTGTCAAACCAACCACTTCAACAAATTGACACGCACGGGTGGAAAATCCCAAAAAACATACCACTCGCAGATCCCGAATTTTCAACGCCCGGTCCCATTGATTTGCTAATTGGAGCCGGGCTCAACGAATCTTCTCAAACTACAATCATAACATGTGGAATCGGCAGTGAGAGCAAGCTAAATGAAGCCGTCAAAAGGTTCTGGCGATTGGAGGAGTGTGACGGACAGACCGAGGCATTAACATCAGCAGAAGCGATGTGTAACACACTTCAATCAAAATATTCAGCGACATAGCGATGGACGATTCATGGTGCGGCTACCATTTCAAGGCGAACCTGGTCAACTGGGCGAATCAGAAGACATCGCTCTTCAGCGTTTCCAAGTACTCGAAAGAAAACTTCAAAGAAACCCTGAGCTCAAGAAGCTGTATGTACTGTTCATGCGAGAGAATGAAGCCTTAGGGCCAATGGAAATAGCACCCATCGAGAAGATTCAAAGGAAGCCAAATTATTTCCTCCCTCACCACGGAGTATTGAAACAATGGAGTAGTACAACAAAACTCAGAGTCGTGTTTGATGCGTCGGCTAAGACGTCATCAAAATATTCATTGAACGACATCTTATCTACAAGGCCTCACGATACTGCTTCGCTTTCGAATGCCTAGGTACGTGTTCACGGCCGACATCGAGAAGATGTACCGTCAAATATGGGTCCATCCTCTCGACCGAAATTGCCAACTAATCTGGTGGAGAGACGATCCAACCTTACCGCTACAATGTTACCAACTAAATACGGTAACGTACGGCACAACTTGCGCTCCCTTCTTGGCCATTCGGTGTCTCCAGCATTTGGCGGAACAGTTTAAAGATCAGTATCCACTAGCGGCTGAAGCCATAAAAAACCACTTCTATGTAGACGACGCTCTGTGCGGAAGCGACAAGATTGCCACAGCCCTGGATATGCAAGCACAACTCATCAACTTGTTACGAACAGCAGGGTGCGAGCTTCGTAAATGGTGTTCAAACGACAAAAGACTATTACAAGACATTCCAGCATCTGACCATGTCATACAGCATGATGTTGACAGTAGAAACGGGGAGAACACCAAGACAATGGGGCTCACGTGGAATCCCAGAACCGACACTTTCACAGTTAGAACAGGGAATTCGAACAAAGAATTACTAAAAGAAGCGCTCTAGCAGACGTGTCTCGCATCTTTGATCCACTGGGCTTTATTGCTCCAGTAGTAGTTACAGCGAAAATCTTTTTGCAAAAGCTATGGCGCCTGAAACTAGATTGGGATGCATCGTTACCGCAGGAACTTCACACTTTCTGGGATATCTTTAAAAAAATATTGCCAGAATTGGAAAATGTTTCAGTTCAACGACATGTTTTCGGCCATCAGACACCTAAGAACTTCCAGATACATATATTTGCAGACGCATCGGAACAGACTTATGGCGCCGTAGCATATGTGAGGACGATCGACCTAAAGGGCAGTGTCTTAATACGCTTTCTTTGAGCAAAATCAAGAGTCGCACCTGTCAAGCAGATAAGCTTACCAAGATTAGAGTTGTGTGCAGCAAAATTAGCAGTGAATCTGATGCTGCGAATCCAGCAGGATTTAAACATCAACAAGGAAGCAATCCACATGTGGACTGATTCAACGGCGGTTCTCGGATGGATTAATGCAAGTTCTGCACATTACCACACCTTCGTCGCAAATAGAGTGGCTTCAATCCAGCGTGACACAATACCAGCGCAATTGAAACACGTACAGTCACATCAAAATCCGGCCGATATAGTGTCCAGAGGCTTGACCCCAGACAAAATTGCAGCCAATCACTTCTGGTATTATGGTCCCATATTTCTACATGGATCCGTGCGACAATGGCCCTCCCAACCTAAAAGTCATGAAGAATGTCGTCTGGAACGACGCAACAATATGCCTTGACAGCACAAATTATGCCATCAGAGGATATATTGAGGGACATCAAGCATAGCCATTCATTCAGACGATTACAGAGAATCGTGGCTTATATGCTTCGTTTTTTAAATCGTTCCACACCAAGCACACATACAGTCACACCTAATCCAACAGAGATGGAAAGGGCACTCTGTTGCATCATCACATTGATGCAATAATCAGAGTTTGCAGATGATCTAAAGAACCTTCGTCAACACAAATCAGTCAACCGTGATAGCTCTTTGAATAGTCTGGCCCCTTTCATTGATGGAAATGGCATTTTACGAGTGGGCGGACGTCTAGTATCAGCGTTAATTACCTACGACTCAAAACATCCAATGGTGCTGCCATACCGTCACCCCGCCACGAAAATGCTTCTAAATGATCTGCACAAAGAACACCTTCACGTTGGTGCCCAGACGCTACTATCTATCGTCAGACAACGATTCTGGCCTGTAAAGGGAAAGACAATTGCTCGCTCTGTCACACAAGCATGTGTTAAATGCGCCAGGATCAGCCAAAGTTACTGACACAATTAATGGGCAACTTGCCAGCGGATCGGCTACAACCAGCTCGACCATTCATCCACGCAGGGGTCGACTTCTTCGGTCCAATCTGGATACATTTCAGGATGCGTGGAAGACGTCCACAAAAGGCATACGTGTCGGTCTTCTGCTATTTTGCGACGAAGGCGGTACACATGGAATTAGTGTCTGATCTCACCACGGATACCTTTGTAGGGGTTCTTAAACGGTTCATGGGTAGCCGCGAACACTGTCTAAAGATATACTGCGACAACGCGACAAATTTTGTAGGTGCCAGAAACCAACTACGAGAACTACAAGACGCTATTCAATCAAAGGCAGCCCAGGAAAAGATAATGGGAGACTGCAGCAAAAGGAACGTTGAATTCCTGTTCATCCCACCAAGAGCACCACACTTCGGCGGATTGTGGGAGGCAGCAGTGAAATCCGCAAAACATTTATTGCAGCACGCCCTGTCCTCGGCCTCGAGGAAACGGAAGAAACGGAAACTGTCATCATCGAAGCAGAAGCCATCTTAAATTCCCGTCCCATAACTCCGATGTCATCTGATCCAAATGATCTGACGGCTCTGACGCCTGGACACCTACTGAACGGCGAGCCGCTCGTATCAACAATTGACCCTCATGCCACTCCCAACCAATCCACTTTCGCAACAAGATGGAAGTTGGTGACACAGGTAAAGGCAGAATTCTGGAGAAGATGGAGTCAAGAATACCTAAACCAACTTCAACACAGGTATCAATGGAAAAAGGTGTTGTATGTTGCGATCGCAATTTCCACTTCCGTTTGACAAGAACTTTCAAGGCCAGTATTATTGTTTTTATAATACTACTCCGCGAGTGAGTCAAGGCCAAGTTCACATTAATGCAACGACAGCACTTTGCTTGGTAAGCCCGAAGCTTTAGTTTAATGTGTTTTAGTCAAGCTTTGGTTTAATGAACTTCGAAAGCTAAGGTAGCAACCAGAACACTTTGCATGGAATGGATTGTGGAAGCTGGCATTTAGTAGCGAGCTTCCAAACCCTAGAATCCATAGCGCGTGGCGATTGTAGTGGATTGTGGAAGCTAGCTTTCATTAGCAAGCTTCCAAACCATTAAATCGCTTGGTTTGAAATAACCAACGATCAGAATCCACACGCGGAAGAATTAAATTGGGAACCATTTTCTTCCGCGTATTGATTCTGCGAATATAACAATTTTAATATTGCGAAATAATGGAAATTGCGAAACACGGCATACTGACCCACTTCAGTCCGGTCAACGTCTGTGTCGACCGAGCTAACGTGGAATCTAGAAGAGATTCCAACGAGAGTCTTGTAAATATATCCAAACGAAGAAGTCGTTTATCGTCGCGTATAAAGTCGCGCGTTAGTTTTGTAATAAGTGTAGCATAAGAGTAGTGTGTAAAAATAATAGTAATAAAAATATAAGAAAAGAAATCCAAAAGAAGGAGTTTCATTCGTTGTACAGAGGACAACGATACCAGGAAGGAAGACCACACACTAAAATTAAATACAACAAAGGAATGCCACAACATAACACCTGGAACTCTGGTTGTCGTTAAAGATGATAACTTGCCACCGTTAAAATGGTCATTAGGACGTGTTCTAAAGTTCATTCCTGGAGATGACGGATTGCGACGTGCGAACCTCAACAAATATAATGCGACGCCCCGTACACAAGTTGGCACCGTTGCCAGTAGATTCAGGTTCTAGCGAGTGGTCCAGCGAGCAGCCCAGTTGTTCCAAGGTGGGTTCTAGGGATCAGAATCAGCACACATCAGAAGACAACAATCAAAAAACCAAAGGAAGGCGCATGAGTCTAGGGTCAGCTATAGCTAACATTCTCGTGGTTCTTCTGTTCGTATCGCCAGGCCAGGGCAAAAACGTACAAATAGAACCATTCACCAACAATCCCGGCATCTATTTCGAAAATCTTGGTCCTGCGGGAATCTCCGCCAGCAACTGGAACCTAATTACTTTCTTCAAACTGCAACCATATTGGGAAGAGTTCGAAACAATCAAGCACTATTTAGCATCATTAGAAAGGATATGCAATTCAATTCAGGCGACAGACATCACCTGTTCTGGAATAACACGACAGCTGAATCGAATCAGCGACGACATACAGCAGTCAAATAAAATTTTGTCACCTGAGAACACCAGACGAAACAGAAGAGGTGCCTTCAATATTATTGCGAATATTGCACACGGCCTATTTGGTGTTCTGGATTCGGAATATGCTGAAGAAATAGCCACCACTATCGATAGAATTTATTCGAATGAAGAACATCTTACGTCAGCAATACGGAACCAGACGTCGTTTATGGACACCACTCTAAAAATAATGAGAAAAAAACCGGAACAAATTGAAGGCGAATTCACTGAAGTCCAAGAGGCAATCCAACACGTTAACACTCAAATTGCAAGAATAAGTCAACAATTCGATCAGGAACTGATTCATCTAAACATTTATGAAATGAGTTTGCATGCAGTGATTATGCTGAGCAATTATGAGAGGATGCAAAATTCACTGCTCGACATATTAATCGATTCACATCAAGGAAAAATGAACCCAGAACTAGTTCCTCCCGAGTTACTCCAAGCAGAAATAAGCAAGGTACAAACTAACCTACCAAAATCGATGAGACTCCCACAAATCAGCTTCTTAAATTTTATCAACTGTTTTCGATCGAGAGCCAAATAACAAAGGCATACATTATCTTCAAATTACAAATCCCACTAATATTAGCAGAGTCTTTTGAATTATTAAAACTCACACCCATACCGTGGAACAGCGATACAGGCTTCAAAGTCATAAGCCCTCCTACCCATATTTAATAATTAATCTTCATCGAGACCTATATTACCCATTGCCGGAAGCCGAACTGCACCTCTGCTTGTCTCTTAAGGAAAACGGGCATATCTGCAGGCCGCACAGCCCGGTCCTTAAACGAGGATCATCCTGCGAAGTCAATATACTCACTGATGAACAAAACCTAGCATCATGCAACTTTAAAACAATGGCCATAGACTCGTATTGGGCCCAATTACATAATCCCAACGGTTGGATTTACGCCGTGAAAAATAAGACGCTTGTGAATGCGGTATGCCACGACAACTTTTCACAAGTGACACTAGAACATCAGGAATCTTAAGAATTCAAGAAGGTTGTTCGATAAGATTACCATTCCGAATGATTCAAGGACAACAATCTATGAATGTAAATCGATACGCATCATACATTCCGTTTATGAACGTCAGCTCTATACAAACAACCTTTCATTCAGTGGATTCAACAACGTCACAATCACAACACCAGCCACACACCATATCTAACAACACTCAACTCATGGAATTAAAGAATCAACTGTCCAAATTCGAGGTTAAGAATCCAAGCAGACACGACACTCATCACTACGCATTGGGGTACGGGAATCTCCTTGGGATTACATTCTTGGGAGTGATTATCGGATTGACGCTGCGGAAACTCCAAACATTAAGATCAACAGGAACCATGGCACCGGACACAGAAGATCAACTAACGGATGGCAACGTCTCCATCCCGATCCCGAGTTTATACGAGTCCAAAGCAGCTAAGTTGAGCGACAGCCGCTCAACGCCGGGGACTATGTTGAGTCTCCAAGCATTCCCACGCCCAATGCTACTCACCGTTTTGTTTCCAAGGCCAACAGTGCGAGTTGCTCGCTTCACATTTCACCGTGTGACGATTTGGCACGTGAAATGTGAGGCGCCCGAAAATAGCTGTGGGAACAGCTACTCGCAAGCAAAACGGTGACAACCGCAACTCCAGCACATTCCTACACTTTCCTGCACTTTTGTTAATTTTGTTTTTTCCATTGTTAAAATTATTGAAAAAATATTATTTTGTTTATTTTCCATTGTTAAAAATATTATATAAATAAGGGACTAAAAACTAATAAAGTTCAGTTCTACAGCAACTCGGTAATGGTCAGAGATAATGAGATAGGACACTTCGAATTCGCCGCTTAAAAAATCGGTTTGACGTCTATTTTTTATGAGCTGTTGAATTCATGTACACTATACGTGAGCGCTACCATGTTGTTGTTCTTGTTTTCTGTCTTTCAGTATGTTGAAAAAATCAGCTGTTTCATGTTTCACCACGGTCATTTAGTTATGAAATCAGCTTGGCTAGACGTAGTATATTTTGAAACGGTTTTATTACTGGTATATCGATACCATCGGTGGCTACACACACTGGTTTCTCATTTGGTTTCAAAAGTCGTAAATATGTGATGCCAAAGTGTTTGTGAAATTTACTGAATATCCAAATGTTGGCCAGAGTGAGAGAAAATATGAACACGCTTTCGGCAAACTACGTTGCTCTTCTTTCGTTTGACAACTGCTGTGCGTGCAAAGAAACTGAGAAACAGGGTCTATTTTCGTTTGAAAAATTCTTTACACTCGATACCAGAGTGTAGACTTTTCTCTTTCTTCCTCATCTCTCTCAAACGAACTGAGTGAAACCGTTTCAAAAGATACTGCGTATAGACAAGGCCATTGGTTTTTAAAATATAAATTTCACCATATATAAACAAAGGTGGTGAAGTTTCCCAAACCTAAAATGGTAGGTGCCAACGGATGTTTGACCCCCCAAGTGCATCTAACAATAACAAAAAAAAAAAATGTATAACAATACTTAATTTGCACAAATATTAGAAAACAAATGAACAAATATAAATGTGACCATTCTGGAGTTATTAATCTTAATTTTTTTTGTGAAAAATCGAACAACTATGCATTGACAGCCAAAAATTAGCACAACGCCTACTTTATACCAATTAAATATGTGAAATAAATCAACAAATACTATGTAAAATCTGAAAGTATAGATTTATTATAATTATAAGAAACTGGTAGATATATCAAGTATATAATGTGAGTAAAATTACAATTTTAGGAATTAATGTTTTATACCAATGCATTTTTTTATAAATTGATTCTTTACAATTCGTTTACTCGTTTACAATTCCGAACAAAGAATATTTCTTCAAAATTTCATATGAATTGATAACATCTCATAAAATTACAGACTTATATAAGGATTTATGTAGGTATAAGCAGTGTAAAAGTGGGCGGGCCGCGCCCTCTTATTAGAAAAGAAGTTGTTATGTAAAGTTTGATTTAGGAAGATTACATATTTAACAATATAGCCATTTAAGACCCTCTTTTGCCTGTATAACCTAAAAGTGGGCAGATCACGTCCAATTGGCATATTAACGGATAATGCTACTCTATACCCAGGAATGAAATTATGTTGTAATAGCTCAAAAACGAACGCTATCACATTTTTAATAAAAAATAGGCGTGGCCGTGGACCGATTTTGCCCATTTTCAATACCAACCTGCCCACCACATAAAACAATATATCTGTAAAGTTTCATCACGATATCTTCATTGGTTCTCCTGTGATCGTGATTTCAACAGACAGACAGACAGACGGACGAACATGGCTAAATCGACTCAGGAGGTCACGCTGATCAAGAATATATATACTTTTCTATACCTATCGTCTCTAGTTCTATGCGTTACACATTTCGTTACAAAATGAATATACCCTTACCTTAAGGTGTAGGGTATAAAAAAAGGAAACTCACAATAAATAAAATATGCATAAAATTTAAAATCTATAATTTAAAAAATGCAGGTATTAGTTAATTATTATGCTGAAAAAACTATACTGCATCACTAATATTATGCATATTATTGAATATGAAGAACATTTAACCATTATTAAAAATGTTTGCTTCATTCCTTTTCGTTGATACAAATTTCGCATTTTTTGCAAGATTCATATGAATGTGCCACGTCTTTCTGTTATCCGATCAACTTCATATTTTACAGAAATTATTTCTTGACCCAATTGAACAATTTTAGGGGGCGGCGTAAAAGAATGCTGCAAAAAATTTTCGCCCAGTACAGCTAAGGTCCACCCTAATGTGCATAGCATTATCTCTGGTGCATAGTATGGATGCACAAATGGGATTCAGTGTATTCGTAGTTTCTCTCTTTTCATGCATAGCATGCATATCAGAGATAATGAGATAGGACACTTCGAATTCGTCGCAAAACACATTGGCATTTTCACTAACACTACGATAAAAAATTGTGATTTTGTGCAAAAAACTTGTACTTCGCTCTGAAAAACTTGTACTTCGCTGCAAAAAATTTGTACTTCGCATAAAATAAATTGATCGCATGAACGCATGCAAAATCAGTTTTTCGGGGGCTGTTTATCAAACGTCAAAACAAATAATTAAAAATATTATCCTTTTTATATGTGTAAAATATATATAAAACATAACTTCCCGTTCCGTATAATGGTAATTATTGTATGTTTCCATATTTTACCCAGTATTGGTTGTTTATTTCTCATTTTTACTTTGGTATAAAGTTGTCGTTGTGTTAATTTTTCGTTTCAAATGCATAGTTGTTTACCTTTTGACAAAAAAAATTACGATTAATAACTCCAGAATGGTCGTATTTATATTTTTTCATTTGGTTTCTAATATCTTTGAAAATTATGTATTCTTATACATTGTTGATGCACTTGGGGGGTCAAACATCCGTTGGCATCTACCATTTTAGGTTTGGGAAACTTCACCACCTTTGTTTATATATGGTGAAATTTATATTTCAAAAGCCAATGGCTTTGGCTATACGAAGTATCTTTTGAAACGGTTTCACTCAGTTCGTGGGAGAGAAAGATGAGGAAGAAAGAGAAAAGTCTACACTCTATTATCGAATGTAAAGAATTTTTTAAACGAAAATAGCCCCTGCTTCTATTTCTTCTTGCGTTTCTTTGCACGCACATAAGAAAGCAGTTGTCAAACGAAAGAAGAACAACGTAGTTTGCCGAAAACGTGTTCATATTTTCTCTCACTCTGGCCAACATTTGGATATTCAGTAAATTTCACAAACACTTTGGCATCACATATTTACGACTTTTGAAACCAAATGAGAAACCAGTGTGTAGCCACCGATGGTATCGATATACCAGTAGTGAAACCGTTTCAAAAGATACTGCGTCTAGCCAAGCTGATTTCATAACTAAATGAGTCCGTGGTGAAACATGAAACAGCTGATTTTTTCAACATACTGAAAGACAGAAAACAAGAACAACAACATGGTAGCGCTCACGTATAGTGTACATGAATTCAACAGCTCATAAAAAATAGACGTCAAACCGATTTTTGAAGCGGCGAATTCGAAGTGTCCTATCTCATTATCTCTGTATGAAGGTACTGACCAAAGACTACAAGACTGGAAACTCCTCTTATTTCGTGAGAGAGCTCAAAAAAATGTCCGTCCGCGTGTTCACATACAGTGTATGTGAATTTTATGGTGAAATTGCCGACTTGTTACAAGCTAAAACAGGCTATCACAAAGCATGATATCTGAAAAGGTAAACCGTTTTGCTTTGTTACCGCACCGCCACAAAATGATGGGGTGAGTTAGTGGCAGGGATACCAATGACACAGCTTTATTACTAATTATTTTTTTGCTTTTTAAGTAAACATTAATAGAAAAACTACTTTCCATTTATAAGTTCTAGAGGTTTTGACGATTTCTAAGCTGTTTGGAAATATTAAAAAGTAATGTAAACTTATTTAATTTTGTAATTTTTCATTTCTCTTTTATTTAAATTAAAATGTGTTAACACAAATAAATTTACAATTCATTTATTTAAATTAAAATTAATTAAACATAAACAAATTCTCAATTCATGCATTTAAAATTAAATTCGTTTAAATTAAAGACCAAAAGAACTAAAGTCACAATTTAGTAAATATTAAACTAAATCAAAGATCAATATTCAACAAAACATGTTGAATACGTTGGCATCTCTTTCGGCTAAAAATACGCGTGGTAGGTTAAAAACAGCTGACTAAATTTGTGAAATGAGTAATTTTTATGAATTTTAACTTCGTTTTACTTGCAAAATATTCAATATTGTGCAACTATAAGACTTAAAAAGGTTTCATGTACATTTCTAGAAGCGTGCGTTGCTTTTCAAACTGGCTCCTTGGTCTTTTTTACGTATTTGAAAAATCATATTTCTGGCTTATTGCTGTGAAGAAGAACAAGAGTGGCATTCCTCTCTCAAAATATTTTGTAAACAAATTCCCGGACTGTCAAAATTTGTTCCCGAACTGTCAAAATTACATGCGTTTTGTTTTTGTAATCTACGACACCCAAGCCTGGTTTCACCAACACATTCAAAGCGAAAAAAGAGTTTCCAGTCTTGTAGTCTTTGGTACTGACTTCAGAATCTTTCAAAAAAGTCAATTGAAGAAACATTTAGATAATTTGCATTCACGCCTGTCTTCCAAACCACGAGAATACTTTTCAAATTTAGAAATTTCTGTTAAGAAACAAAGATTGAATAGCAACTTGTTTGGTACATTTGATCAGCATTCAGCATCAAGTGCTAGCTTTGAAGTAGCCTGGTTGATTGCTCGAAATAAGAAACCATACACTATTGTAGAAGATTTGGTTAAACAGCTGTTGTAAAAATGGCAGAGTTTATGTGTGGTCAAAAAGAAGCGAAGAAACTGAATTCAGTGCCCTGTCTGCGAGAATTGTCAAAGAACGAATTTCTATATTAGCAGAAAATGTGAAGGAACAGGTTATTTTCGCATTAAAACAGGCTAAATATTTTGCTATTCAGCTTGATGATACAACTAATTTTAGTAGCAATTCACAGCTAATGGTATATGTTCGCTACAAAGGTGCAGATAATTTGGAAGAGGAATTGCTTTCGTAAAAAAAAATAACCCAGATATTGAAGTTACTAACTGTATGAACCATCGCCAGGCCCTTATGGTCAAATATTTAGAGCCTACACTGGAAGCCGTCATGCATGATGTCATCAAGATTGTAAATTTTATCAAGGGACATGCACTAAACACTCGGCTATTTCGTGAATTATGTCAGGAAGGTGAAGCTGAATATACTGACCTACTTTTGCCTTAAACACAATCAAAGACGCAAGATTCAAGGCAGCGAAGCAAGAAATGGCTCGGATTTAAACCAAATCATTTTCGGGAAGCAGAAGTATGAAATGTCAAATATTTGACTGTAGAGAACAATAGATTCATTCTAACCAAAATTCTCGAAGTTTATTCGAAGTTTTTTGTATTTTTATGTATATTAGAATATATTTAAAATACATTGAAATAATATATTATACAGAATAATAATAAAAAAAGCAACAGAAAAACACTCAGATAATTTTACAGCAACTGAAATAGAAAAAACAATGAAATGTAAACAAACACAAACAAATAAGAAGAACAAGAACGCGTTTGCATCCGTCAAAATTAGAATTAGCTCGAATGCGAGATGCGTAATTTCGCAGCTTAGCAGGGAAGCAAAATGGAAAGCAAACTTTTTTCTCGATCTCCATAAGAGCCCGTGTAATTTTGACAGTTAAAAATGAATCTTGCGTCTTGCGTCTTTGATTGTGGCTCTCTCGCGGAAATGTACTAAATCGAGTATGGACTCTCAAAACTGAAGTCGAAATTTTTATGGTTGATCAAAAAAATATTCTCGCAGATAAGTTTAAAAACTCTTCCTGGGTTGCATATCTCGCATATTTAGCGGACATTTTTGAGAGTATAAATATATTAAACAAAGAATTGCAAGGAAAGAATATTAATATCATTTCAGCGAGAGAAATTCTGTCAGCGTTTGGATTAAAGCTGCAATATTGAAGACAGAAAGTAGAACAGAACAAGATAGCTTCCTTTTCAAGGTTAGCTTTGTTTTTGGAAGATTGCGAAAATATTACTTTTGCTGACATCAAGGATACAATTGTAAGACATCTTATCAAACTCAGAAAGCGGTTTTCATATTACTTTTCAGATCTTGATACACGTACTGTCAGTTGGATTGTAGATCCTTTTAAATGTGAAATTGCTATGATACCAGAAGAACCTTCAGGTTTGGCAGAAGCAATTCTTGAACTTCGATCTAATACTGAAGCACGTATTCAATTTGAGAGTAAACCAAATCTGTCGTCTTTTTGGATGTCAAAAGCTGCAAAGGCTTTACAAATTGCCCATGAAGAGGCGGTTAAAAAATTGTTCCCATTTGGAACAACATATTTGTGCGAACAAGGCTTTTCCACTCTAATGAACATAAAAACGAAGAACAGAAATCGATTAAACGCCGAAGACTGTATTCAAATCGCTCTTACATCAAAAAGTCCCAATTTTGAAGCAATTGTATCGAACATGAAACAACATAAATTCTCCAAAACGTGAAGGAAGAATGTTTTCAATTATTCTTTTTTTCAATTTTTTCAGCTCTAATTTTTGTTTGTACGACCATTATTATTATTATAATTTGTGACGGTACCTCAACTGTATATTACATATATTACTATTATTACCGTTATGTATTACTAGGTATTACATTTGTTTACGCTCTCGCCGCTCGCCTCGAGTCGCCTCTTCTGACTGCGCTTGTCAGCTGACTCTCATTCTGCTGACATGTCGCGGCTTAGAAGAGGCGACCCGAAAGCTCGACTGCGAGCTTCTCACCACGGAGTCGTGAGTGGACGAACGAACGGCCGACGCTCAGCAGCGACGTCCTTCGCTGGTCACTTTTGCTGCGATCATAAGACAAGGAAGACGTACACAGAGAACACCAAACTTCACATTCACATTAAATAAAAATACATTGTACAAATAACCTTAAACAGTGAAAACAATAAACAATATACAATTAACAACACTCATCACATCAACCTTTCAACTCATCTATTCTCACAAAGAAACATTGGTCCTAAGCGAGCCGGATCGCGCTCCAGCCTACTAATCAAGAAAGTAAAGGTATTGATTTGGGTTTTTAATATATTTCATTATACAATATATAAAAAAGTGAATATTTTCCGTATATATATACGTATATATAATATATACGTCACATATACGATTGTACACCCGAATTTCGAGAACTCGGTGTAACGGTACCCTGTAGCAGAAAATCCATCGTGGATTACCATATTTGTGGCTCATACACAAATCATTAGTACGCTCTAAACCGGTTTGTGTAGCCGCACTCTCCGAAAATATTCAAACGTAGGTTTGTATTTTTCGTTGCTGTCGACGCCGCGCTCTCTCCACGGTACGATATAAAAACTCTGCTTGCGTGCTCCAACTTCGTTGCGCAGCCACGCTCTAAGCAAACAAACGTAGGTTTGTATTTTTCTTCGCTGTCGACGCCGCGCTCTTTCCACAGTACGATATAAAAACTCTGCTTGCGTGCTCCAACTCCGTTGCGCAGCCACGCTCTAAGCAAACAAACGTAGGTTTGTGTTTTTCTTCGCTGTCGACGCCGCGCTCTTTCTACGGTACGATTTAAAAACTCTGCTTGCGTGCTCCATTTCCTTTGCGTAGCTACGCTCTCAGCACAGAAACGTCGGTTTGTGTTTTGATTTCGCGCTCTTTCGATAGACAGAAAAAACTGCGCTTGTGTGCTCAATCACTTGCGCAGCCACGCATAAACTCGGCTGGAAAAAACGTCGGTTTTGCGTGTTTCTTTGTTCGTGCTTTTTCGTTGAAGAAACAGAACCAGGCCTTGCTTGAGTGCTCAAAATCATTTAAACAAACGCACTAAGTATAAGCCTACGATCTGCAACACTCTGCTGATCAACAAATCTTTGGTGTATTTCTTTTTGTTCTGCGACAAAATCATATTCTCGCACGCTTCTCGTGTAGCCGTAGTTTGCCCCACTGTTAAAACAAACACAGTCAGTTGGTGCTCGCCAACGAAAGCAGAGACGTTACATACACTTATCCTTGGAACGTTGGTGTATCAGGCTTACGCTCATCTAGTGAGCACTCTCTTCGAAGGCGTGTCTAAAGTGCGACATACATAAGAAACTCAAGGTCGCAAATCTCATCAGTGAAGTAATTGCATTTTGGTGAGAATTTCTACGCTCGACTGTGCGCTCTATCATCTCTGGTGTAATCAACAACGAGCATCGATATAGCGTGGTATACAGTGGGCGACCGCTGAATTTCGTTGGTAAAAATATTAGTTACAATCCATGCTAAATAATAAAAAATAAACTAGACACTAAAGAGTTTGTTCTTATTTTCTCATTTTTCAACAGAGGTTTAGCTCCGGGATTTTATTTTTTTGCAAACCTTTTTCCGGTTTCATTAGTAACATTTTTCAACAATGGTTGCCCTCGACACCTTTATTCGCCTCGCCGACGCTCTCGTCGAGTTCGAAGTCGATTTTCAGGCAACGCCCTCTCGGGAACACACTATTCGTACGCTCGACCTTCAAAGAGACGAACTCAAGTCTCAATGGATGTTGATCAAATGCACGTTTGACAACATCCTGTCCAAGATGGAGTCAACGAGCGAGGAGGCAAGCACTTTAGAAACCCTGAAGGAGAAGCGTCGCCGTTGTTACGCCGTCTACCTACGATGCACCGACACCATCATAGAAATGATAGAGAATCTAGCAACTCCATCCGCTTCAGCGGAAGCCTCATTCGTCGAAAGTCCGTCAGGTTACAATATTAGCTTGCCCCCCTGTGACACCGAAGTGTTTCGCCGCTATTACCTCTCGTGGCCCTCTTTCCGTGACATGTTCACGGCCTTGTATATCCAAAACACAAGGATAGCGCCGGTGGAAAAACTATTCCACCTCAACAAGAAGACCACCGGTGAAGCCAAAGAGATCGTCCAAAAATCTCCGTTAACCAATGCTGGTTTCAGTCAGGCCTGGAAAAATCTTTCCGATCGGTATGAAAACAAACGCGTTCTCGTCAACACGCACCTGAAGAAACTTTTTGGTCTCGCACCGGTTACCAAAGAGAATGGAAGCGAAATAAAAAACTTGCAGCGCGAGGTTAACAACATTCTCGCAGCCTTAACGCTTCAAGGAATTGACACCTCCAATTGGGACGCCATAATCGTCTTCCTGTGCTCCAGTCGCTTGCCAGACGCTACCCTTGCGCTGTGGGAACAGTCCATCCAGGACAAAACTGAAATTCCCCTATGGACTGATTTCGACGCTTTTTTGACGCACCGTTTTCAAACGCTCGAGACCATGCAGGATATAAAGAGCGTTTCCAGCACGAGAGGTAAACAAGCAAGCCAACCTGCACCAGCCGCAAACCGCGTCAATACATTTCAGCTAAACGTTGCAATAGACCGTTGCCCTTTGTGTCATAACCAACACAGTGTGCGGGTGTGCTCTCAGTTCTTGAGCCTGGACATTCACCAACGGCTGAATGTCGTCCGGAAACACCGCTTGTGCAACAACTGTCTGTCCAATTCACATTCTGTGAAAAATTGTCCGAGTCGTTATAATTGTGCTAAATGTAACGAAAGGCATCACACACTGTTGCACCGTGAACCAACTTCAGCCCCCTCGACCCTTGTACCATGTTCGACTCAAAGAACCTATCAAGAGCGGAGGCACGATAAAAGATCTGGTGCACAGATGGCAACTGTCGTGAAGCCGACGCACGGTTCTACCCGGCCCGCCTACAAAACCGATCGATCTCAACCCCATCGCGTCGCGACCGTCGATCGACCACACTGCGCAGCGAGACCCGCAACAGTTGATGCCTCTCCGAGGCCTTCAACTTCGGCTCAAGCCGCCCAGAACAACCAACCGATGAACATACAGTCCACTACTCAAACTCAACGGAGTCCTCAAGCTCAACAGGATTCCCACCAAGTATGCTTCGCAGCCTCACCAAAACAGGTGTTGTTAGGGACTGCAATGGTTTCAATATACCATAATGACATCTGCTACATCGCTCGAGCTCTGATCGATCCCGGATCAGAGATATCGTTCATATCAGAACGAATCCAAAAAATGTTGAAACTTCCAATGCAGCCCGTAAACGCAATGGTCTCCGGCCTTAACGAAACCGTTTCGGCAAAAGTTTCAAGGTCCTGCGATTTCATACTCAAATCGCCTCAGGACCCACTCTTTCAAATCCACGTCACCGCTTTAGTGCTGTCCCAAATCACGGGAAAACTCCCGTCGCATTCTTTAGACAGCGCGATGCTCCGTAGTCTCCCTCGAGACTTCGAGTTAGCAGATGCAAACTTCGTCACAAGCCAGCAGATAGATGTCCTCATAGGAGCCGACCTCTATCCTGCGATATTGCTTGACGGCATCCGCCGTGGCGTGTTAGGCTCCCTGATAGCCCAACAAACGGTGTTTGGGTGGATCATAACCGGACCAGTTCCCGGTCTCCAATCCGATAGCCCGAACATCAAGGTGGCCTTCTTCAATGAAGTCACAATCGAACAACAGTTCGAACGTTTTTGGGAGGTGGAGGAAATTCCCAAAACTCAAATTCTATCTCCCTCAGAAAAGTTTTGCGAAGAAAATTTCGTAAAAACGACACGGAGACACGATGACGGCCGTTACATAGTCGCTTTGCCGTTCAAAAGCGACTTTCCAAATGGACTCCGCCTAGGTGCCTCTCGACAAACGGCACTCATGCAGTATTCGCGATCAGAGGCAAGGCTGCTTAAGACTCCAGACTTTAAACGGCAATACGATGAGGTAGTGACAGAGTATCTCGACCTGGGACACATGGTCGCCGTTTTACCTCCGCAGATACAACAGCAGCCTAATCACTACTATTTGCCTCACCATGCCGTCATCAAACCAGAAAGCACGTCGACAAAGGTAAGAGTCGTGTTCAACGCATCATGCCCGACAACGAGCGGGCTCAGTCTGAATGATGTCTTGCATGCTGGCCCAGTCTTACAAACCGACTTAAACTTTTTGATGTTAAGATGGCGCTTCTGCAGGTATGTTTTCAGTAGCGACATTCAAAAAATGTATCGCCAAATTCTGGTCGACCAAAAACATACCCCCTTTCAAAGAATTCTCTTTCGCGATCCAATTAATCTCGAAGTTAGGGACTACGAGTTGCAGACAGTAACCTTCGGCGTCAACTGCGCTCCATTTTTAGCGATCCGCACTCTTCTCCAACTTGCAGAGGACATACAACACGAATTTCCGCTTGCGGCTCAGATCTTGCGGCATTGTATGTACGTTGACGATGTACTAGCAGGCTCTCATGATCTCGCAACTGCCAACGAGATGCGGAGCCAACTAATCGAAGCTTTGCTCCACGGCAGGCTTCTCACTTCGGAAATGGAGCGCCAACCACATTGACATGCTACAAGACTTGCCAGAATCTCATCTACTCAGCACGGAATTTTTGAAGTTCGAAGACAGAAGTACCACGAAGATGCTGGGAATTCGTTGGAACGCCTCAAACGACGACTTTTACTTCAAGACAAAAGCGATAGAAATCATGTCAAGCTACACCAAACGCGAGGTACTGTGTAGTACTAATCGCGAAATTGTTTGACCCAGCTGGCTGGCTAGCCCCCATTATCGTCGCCGCAAAAATGATCATCCAGCCAGTGTGGTTGGATAAGATTGAGTGGGATGAACCTTTGCCACCAATCTCACAGCAGACATGGCATAACTTCCTGCATAATTATCACCATATTGCTGCGATACGAATACCGCGGTGGATTAGTTTCACCCCGGACTGCGAGGTAGACTTTCACGCCTTTTGTGACGCATCTCAGAAGGCATACGCTGGTGTTATTTACGCCCGAGTGAAAATAGCGCATGATGTTCATGTTTCACTATTGTATGCGAAAACAAGAGTAGCTCCCATCAAAACGCTATCTCTGCCTCGCTTAGAGCTCTGCGGAGCCACTCTTCTAGCCGACATGATGGACGCCTTAGTGCCACACATGAACGTACGACCAGGCAACGTTTTCTGCTGGACTGACTCGACAATTGTGCTCGCTTGGCTTAGAAAGCCTCCTTGTGTCTGGGCCACCTTCGTGGCAAATCGTGTGTCTAGAATCATTGAGAGAGTACCACACACTCAGTGGTTTCATGTTGAATCGCAAGACAATCCTGCCGATTTAGCTAGCCGCGGTTCAACTCCACAAGACTTAGCTCTGAGCTCCCTTTGGTGGAATGGTCCGCCATGGCTCCTCCACGACAAGGATCGTTGGCCCGAACTGCGAACTGCCTCCGAGTTTGCTACCGCGCTGGAAGAAAAGCCGGTGAAAGCGCTTCATATTTCCCTCAATAGTGACGAAGATCCACTCGAAAGGTTTTCCTCGCTAGACAGAGCCTTGCGCGTGTATTCATATGTACATCGTTTCATTCATAACGCTCGTTATCGTGATGACTCGTTGCATGCCACTTTACGCCTCTCAACGACAGAGATACAAGACACAAAAACTCGTCTCACAATTATCTGTCAAAAGACCTATTTTGGTGATGAATACCACGCACTTGAAGCCAAACGACAATTTAGTTCAAAAAGTAGTCTGCTTTCTCTCAACCCGTTCATCCATGAGGACAAGACATTGCGTCTTGGCGGGCGGTTGTCGTCGTGTCCTAACTTGTCATTTGACGAACGACACCCGATCCTCTTGCCTTACAACTGTAATCTGTCGAGATTACTAGTGCTCTTCATCCATCAGATATCACTGCACGGTGGTCATCAACTGATGCTCCGGTTAATCCGGACCCAATACTGGATTCCACGAGTCAAGAATCTTATTAAAACAACTATTCACCGTTGTAAGCCGTGCATCATACACCAAAAGAAGCAGAGAACGCAACTCATGGCTGCACTGCCAGAAGAACGTACCACGTTTTCCCGTCCCTTCACCAACACTGGTGTTGACTTCGCGGGCCCCTTCGACATTAAAAATTACACTGGCCGCGCCTGTTTAATTACCAAGGGCTATGTTTGCGTTTTCGTTTGTTTCGCGACAAAGGCCATACATCTCGAGGCAAGCAGTGACCTTTCGACGGCAGCGTTTTTGGCAGCGTTTTCTCGCTTCGTCGCCCGACGAGGTTGCCCAACTAAGGTCTACTCGGATAACGGCACGAACTTCGTTGGCGCCGCGAAAGAGCTTAAAAAGGAATTCCAAGAATTCCTGCGACGCACACGCGACTTGATCGAGGTCAAATATTCGCACCAGAATGTGTCCTGGCACTTCATCCCTCCTGGAGCTCCTCACATGGGAGGACTCTGGGAGGCCGGAGTTAAAAGCCTAAAAACCCACCTTCGAAAAGTGGCTCCAACTATGAAATTCACTTTCGAAGAGTTCTCGACTCTTCTCAGTAAAGTAGAAGCGTGTCTTAACTCACGCCCCCTTCATGCGCTCTCAGAGAATCCCACCGTCATGGAAGCGATAACTCCAGGTCACTTTCTTGTGGGTGGCCCTCTTCTTGCCCCAGCTGAACCGGAGAATCTTGACAACCCCCTTTCGGTGCTCAACCGCTGGCGACGAGTTCAAGCCCTAGCGCAACATCTCTGCCAACGGTGGAAGTCTGAGTACCTACGAGAGCTGCAGCGTCGCACCAAGTGGCAAACTCCTCAACCCGATCTCCGAATCCACGACTTGGTAGTCATCCGAGATGAAAATCTACCCTCCACTGCTTGGCGGTTAGGCCGCATCAACCGGGTCTACCAAGGCAAGGACCAGAGAGTCCGGGTGGCCGATGTGCGCACCGAAAAGGGTCAGGTCACCCGACCAATCACCAAATTAGTGTCCCTCCCAGCTTTAAGACGAATTTCTACTAATGTTTCTTCTCTCCACAGATTGCCAATGAAGCTTATCCGGCGCGAGTACTCCCGCTTCCGGGCTGGCCGTATGTTGGCGCCCCCAGCCGCCGTACCGTCAGCTGCGCCCCCTCGCCACGAAGATCCCGTGCTCCCAGCCATCCTGGAGAACCCTCCAGACGAAGACTGGTTAGAGATGGACGCCTCCTCGCACACAACCTCGAAGCCAACCGGCGAGACGTGCGTGCCATCCGACCGGCCAGACGAGAGAGAACGTCACCCATGAGTCGCCGACTGGGTGATGAGTACATACGGTGTCTCCACCTGGACCCAGGCCTGAGCTTTGCAGAGGTACGGACCACATGTTGCCCGTGTTGTCGAGGACATCACGCCCTGCGGTTCTGCGAGAACTTCCGCAGACTGCCCGTGAACGAGCGGCGGGATGTCGTGGAGCGGCAGCGCGTTTGCCGTAATTGTTTGGCGCAGTCACATCGAAGGGACCGGTGCCGCAGCGTCCACCGATGTTTATGGTGCAGACAGGCTCACCATACGCTACTCCATCGTCACTAGACGCCACCCGGCGTGGACACGTCGTGCCGCCTTCGCTCGTTCCGGCTCCGGGCTCCGTGGGGGAGGTGTTGCAGTCCTGCAAGGCGGGCGGAATGTTTACGCCAAACGCCGCTCGCCTCGAGTCGCCTCTTCTGACTGCGCTTGTCAGCTGACTCTCATTCTGCTGACATGTCGCGGCTTAGAAGAGGCGACCCGAAAGCTCGACTGCGAGCTTCTCACCACGGAGTCGTGAGTGGACGAACGAACGGCCGACGCTCAGCAGCGACGTCCTTCGCTGGTCACTTTTGCTGCGATCATAAGACAAGGAAGACGTACACAGAGAACACCAAACTTCACATTCACATTAAATAAAAATACATTGTACAAATAACCTTAAACAGTGAAAACGATAAACAATATACAATTAACAACACTCATCACATCAATCTTTCAACTCATCTATTCTCACAAAGAAACAAAATTGATAAATTGAATAAATGATGTTTAAATTAAATTTTTAGTTATTGTTTTCTTTTCAAAATTATCATGGGGGTTATAATATGAAAGATGCTAAAAAGAAGCGATTTCGTTTTTTTTTTGCTCTTCGCCATGGGGTAATATCAACTTACACAAAAATATTTTGGGGTAATAATTAAAAAAGTTCCCCGACCGCTGTTGTAAAAGATCAGCGAGGTCAAAAAAATGTCCGTTCGATTGCTCACGTACAATGTATGTGAGTTTTATGATGAAATTGTCTCCTTGTAAAAAGCTTAAAACGGTTATTACGAAGCTAGATAACTGAAAAGGTTTTTTCAAACCTTTTGGTTTGTTAGCATACCATCTCAAAATGATGAGGTGAGTTAATGGCAGGCATACCAAATTCAACATTATTTTTTGTTTGGGTTTTTAAATAAACATTAATGAAAAACTACATTGTACTTAAGATGTATCGGTTTTGTCGATTTCTTAGCGGTTTGGAAATATTAAAAAGTAATATAATATAAACTTACTCGGTTTTGTAATGTTGGGTTTTTAAAAAAAAACCATAAAAAAAGAAGAGTAAAGCTTATGTTAATTAAGGTTAAGGTAATGTTATACAGTAGTAAATATAACATGTTATATACCGTTTTAAAGGTAAAAGAACCACCTTTTCAATAATATAACTTGCTTTATAGCTTAATGTATTTTTTTCGCAGGAGATACATTTTGTTTCAAAGATAAATGGACATGTGTTTGCAGAAGTTACTATAACGCCTTAACGTAATGTTAAGCGCAAAAAAGTGTATTATATAACTTAAAGGTATTCAAAATTTAATTTCTTTAATGATCGTGCTTATATATAATTGTATGTACTATAAAAGACTTTGGACTTTAATTTTCAGTGTACATTTTTGTTAAATAAATATAAAATATGAAAAGTATGAAATACTTCGAATACACCATATGATACCTCTCAAATGTTGCATGTCCCGCTAGCGCTCTTTAACTAGCCCGCTATTTTGCATTTATACCGATGTTTGAGCTTGACAGCTGATGTCAGAGTTCATAAGATGAGTGAACTATTTGTTACAATGTAAATCATACATGTCAAAGCATAAAAAAGTGTCAAATGTAAATTGCACAATAGAAAACGTTATTTTGTCTTGAATGTAAATTGGGACTGTGATATTTTCAGTTTTTGTCTTGGCTGTCGGAGTGTATGTGCCAAAAAAGTATGCAAAGTTCTTCTTAGTAATTTAATTAAAAACAGAGTTCAATATAAAGTATGAAATGGAAAGTAATTGAAAAAATAAAAGTTATTTGTGTACTTTTTCAGGAAGATATGGAATAATCAAAAATTTTGCAAATTCCATATGTGCATACTTACAGAATTGAAATACGCATTTATGTATAAACAAATATATTTACTTTTATGTTTATCGAAATGTTTTATGTTTATTTGTTTGTTGTCTAGTGTAAAACATGCAAAGCTTATGATACTAACTGCGCATTAATACATTCATATAAAATATCTGAAAGTGGTCATATTGAAATGCCAGATTATCACTAAACGCTCCAGGTGATTCCGTAATTCTGTTTTCTTATTTTCAAGAAAAGGACAACCAAAACATAGCGCCGACTTAAAAAATAGTCACGGTGAATCTCCTCGATAGTTTATTGAAAATTTGGCCGTAACACTTCGCCCGATTTTTTTCCATTTTTATCAGACATCTAGAAAAAAACCAAATTAGGAAACTATCAGCCTTATAATGTAAATAGTTTGAAAACGAAAACACAAATGAAAACGAAAACGAAACGAGCCAAACTAGTATAATAGAAGCTATTCGTTCGTATTGTAGACTTCCGTTGTGTTGCAGAGAGAAAATGTTGCCATGTGTACAATATTTGAAGCATATTTATAAGTAATTTCTAGAAACGCAAAGATTTCGGGTAGAATTCAGTGCAAAAGCGTGTCGGCAACACTGTACACAACACTATACACATACAAATTCGACACATACAATGCGACAACTTGCAAAACACAAACAATTTTACACTAGGCGATAGCCTTCTTGCTTTCGCTTGGTTTCTCGACTTTTTTCTTGGAAACTGTCGATCCATTATACCTCGCGTAGCTGATAAAATCTGCAAAGCATGTAAAAATACCAACAACAAGCATTTTTTTCATTTAGCGGATTTTACTCGAGTTTTGTTATGCTCAATTGTCAAACAACCGAAAAATGACGAAAAGCACAAAACAAAACTCATGAAAAACATATGTTTCGTTTTCGTTTACGGCTTGAAACTTACATTATAAGGCTGTATATATCCTAAGATATACAGGAACAGAGTTACATCTATACGAAACGCCCAATTTCATTGTTGTTTTATACGGTAATTACAACAACAAAAGTTCGGAGCATTTCGGTGACGCTGACGCAGCTCCGATTTTTTTGTTGTTTTTCACGAAGGCTCCAAAAACAATATCATTTTACCCGATCTCATCTGGTTTCGGAGTTATAGCCCTTTAAAGGTGGAAAATTTCGGACGTATATCTTCTAAACTTTAAGAGATGGTGAAAGGTATTCAAATCATATATGTCGGGCAATAATATATGTTATCGAAAAGCATTACGTTTAAAAAAAAATGAAATTTTAGATGTTTTTATACCCTACACCTTAAGCTAAGAGTATATTCACTTTGTCAGGAAATGTGTAACGCATAGAAATAGAGACGATAGGTATAGAAAAGTATATATATTCTTGATCAGCGTGACCTCCTGAGTCAATTTAGCCATGTCAGTCTGTCTGTTGAAATCACGATCACAGGAGAACCAATGAAGATATCGTGATGAATAGTGATTGATGAATAGTGGTGAATTTGCAGATATATTGTTTCTTGTGGTGTGCAGGTTGGTATTGAAAATGGGCAAAATCGGTTTACGACCACGCCTATTTTTTATTAGAAATGTGATATCAGCGTTCGTTTTTGAACTATGACAACCAAATTTCATTCCTGAGTATAGAGGAGCATTATCCGTTAATATAATATGGGCGTGATCCGGCCACTATTAGGTTACACAGGCAAAAGAGGGTTATATTGTTAAATATATAAACTTCCTGAATAAAACTTTAGATAACAACTTGTTTTCCAAAAAAACATTATTACATCAAAACTGGGTGCGGTCCGCCCACTTTTACACTACATATACAGTATAGCAGTATGAAAACTAGTTTATTAGCACGAAAATAATGTTTAAATGAACACAATAATAAAACAACTAAGCTAGTTATTTTGTTTTGAAAAAGGTAATGACCACGCCTACTATTTATACAGAGGCGTAGCTAGGACTCATGGAGCCCGGGACGGTTAATCAACTTGCAGCTCAAAATTCCTAGAATTCAATAAGTTACTACTTGATTTCCCCAACTGCCGCCGCCGACATTGTGCCGCCCTGAGTGGACCGCCAGCCCCGCCCCATCCTAGCTGCGCTACTTTTTTTATAACTTTTAGGTGTAGGGTATCTAAGATTCGGCCAGGCCGAATATAGCTTTCTTACTGGTTTATAATTTTTTTCGTTTATTAATTTTTTACTAAGTAAAATGTATAATGAACATATATATTTAGCTCAATATTGAAAGAGTAGTCTCGTACCTTTTCTTGCACATATATATCATCAGGATCGATTCAGGATCTTAGAAGATCAGCTTTTTTAGTGTTGGTATAATTACTGGTCTGAATTATACATTTTTCTTAGAAAAAAATTATTGAGTTGGGGAAAAAAGTACTAAAAATCTTAAATTGCGTTTTTCTCGAAAATCTTTTATAATATAAATAAAGGGTATTCTTAATACCTTTCTAACGATACTTAGGTCAATCCGATATATGCTATAGGCAAACCGGAAGTTGGGGTTGTTGGGGTCAGTGCCAAAAATCACAACAGAAAAACCAACCACAATGTAGGGCATTGTGTCGTAAAACCTATCTGTTCCGAATACCTTTCCAACGATATCAATAAAATGGAGATATCTCATATAGTTAAGGAGATGCAAACCCGAAATTTTCATATTTCAAGGAGCTATAAACCTGAAACCAAAAGAGAGATACAAGAAATGTTGTTGTTCTAATTACCGCATAAAACAAAAACAACAACAAAAATGGGCATTTTGTACAGATGTAAATTTAAGCCCATACACGTTACACCTACATATTTTTGATAATGTTGGAAAGGTATTTCCTTTTGTTTTCCTATATTTTCTGTCCTTTATGTAAACCACATATGGCTTAAATCGGTTTTAGTACCAAATGCCCAATTTCGTTGTTTTTGGCGCTGACAATAACACCAAAAAGGCGTGATCTCTTCCGGTTTTATATCGCTTTGAACTGTGGGCGAATAACGCCCGTTTTTGGTAGTATATTTTGGCCAACGACTGGACTCGTGAATAAAATTCTAGTTAAAATTTGTAAAAAGTGTTTTTTTTTACCTGCACCCATAATTTGGAATTTTCATAAAAAATGGTTTATTTATACTAGCTCATTGCGGTACATACAGAATATTTTCAGTTGTTTTCATTACTCATAATTAGTTACTTAATGATGCTTATATCTTCATATTAATAAAATACCTGCCATTTGAATAATAATGAATTTTCAGGGTTGGCAAAGACTTATGGCCGGGCAAAGACTTATCCATGCATTGAATTTAGGTGCGAGTCATGACTGAAAGCTTTTCTCATCTACAAAAATGATAGAATTCAAACAAAGTCAAATAATATCGTCTTCCTTTACCTTTTCTTCTACAATGATCTAAATCAGCGGTCGGGGAACCGGGGTAAATTACCCTAAATGGGGTAAAATTAAATTTTTGGGGGTAAAAATGAAACTCTTGTGAGTAAAAAGCTCTTCGCCATGGGGTAATATCAACTTACACAAAAATTTTTTGGGGTAATAATTAAAAAAGTTCCCCGACCGCTGATCTAAATCATGGTTATGCGATTATTCATTCACGCATCGATCGAGATCTGTTGTGTTTACAATCATTCACAATTTTGTTGTATGCGTTGAACTGTTTCGCATTGTTGTGTTTACTTATTTTCATGCATTGAAGATTTTTCAGAATTCCTTGAGTGTTATTTGATTTTTTCACAGATATTTCTTTTACTAGTTATTTATTGTTATTGGTAGTAATTATTTATCAGAAGAATTAATAATCAGAAGAATTATTTCCAGAATTAGCTGTAGAATCAAAATATTTCTTAGGAATAAAACATACGACTCTCTAGGTTTGAAAACACGCCTTACAAATCCGTCTAATAATTTTTTCGAAATATGCAAACTTCATGTCCATATTTTTGCAAAAATTATGAGAAGCAATCCTACTACATTAAATCATTTATTAAGGCTACAATCGTTACGAAGTGTCAGGACAAAACTAATAAAATATATAATACTTGGTTTGATGAAAAGAATTCATGTTAACAACATCGTAACGTAGAAATGGAAACGTGGAACATGCAAACGTAGAAATGTATGCCAGCGAAGATTCCGTAGACAGAAAAGTAAGAACTGCTTCTGCACTGATTCAGTTTATCGATATAAAAGCTGAAGTGTGGGCACCAAATCGGCGCGGCGTACTCAAAAAAAGGGGGCAAACAAGTGCTGTGTATAAAAATGTAATATTTGAATAGTTAAAATCTTTGGACCAACGCTTACTGAAATCCAATACACTGCTGGCTCTATGACTTATATGGTCAATATATGTATGAAAACGCAGGTTATGATCGAGAACCACGACGAGGTCATTTACAGTATCCAAACGATCGAGTTTATAATTATCAATGTTGTACTCAAATAAAACTGTTTGACCGGTAAAAAGTCATCTGTTTGCACTTTTTAAGATTTTATTTCAAACAATTTACGTCGCACCATTTTATCAAGGAATCCAGGTCATATTGAAGGTGCGGCATATAGCTATAAGTTTTGAAGGATAGCAATAGTTTCGACAAACATTAATACATTTCCATGTTTAACAACAGTTGGCAAATATTAAGCGGTCTTAAGTGACTAAGGGATGTTACCAGAAATTCATCAGATTTCGTACCTTTAAATAACACCATCTGACTGCGAGTAAGATAAGAGGCTATCCAGTTCATAGGCTGTTCAACTAACCGATATGCCGACAAAAATAGATCTGTTATGCAAATTCTTGAACAACAGGCTATACTGGCTTGCGCTGTACCAAGCTTGGACACCGATAATGAAGAAGAAAACTAGTTGAAAATCATAATAACATCTGAAACATCTTCTATGCATAAACATAAGTACACATACACAACAATGTGAAAAAGTTCAACACATACAAACAAGTTGTGATTGTGACAGATTGTAAATACAACAGATCTCCATGAATATTCTCATAGAAACAATTAAATCACATTCGATACTGGATTTTTTAACGCGAAAAACGCCAACAAATCAACTTGTGCAAAAGAGAACGAACAAATTGAACGTCGGTTGGTGTAGGAAGCTTTTATAAAGCGTTATGTATAGGTTAAAGTCTTGGCTGAATAAATAGCTTTTAACTGGCCAGCGCGAAATCATCGTGGCAAAATTTTTGTTCTGCACTCGTCATCTGTATATTATTTGTCTCGGCTAAGAACTAAGGCGTAAGTAAGGACACTAGCAATATCCTCGACACTTAACAATTAATTCCCAAAATTTAAAGTCGGTTCAATATGTCCAATAAGGAAAAATCCGTGGAGTAATTGCCATGATCGAAGTAGGATTTAAAAAACTTTGTAAAGAGATTTATTGAATCTTGTATCACCATTATTGCTTAAGATGGATATGCATTGGAATTTATATTTCAAAACATAATATTGCCTGTGAACAATTTTTATTATTTAGAAGAAAATAGCAAAACCCTTAGTGCTGAAGCACATCGAACAGCGTCAGTGTAAACAATAGTTTACCGTACAAACCTTATGGAATTTTACTCTCTGACGCTCGACGTCATGACGCTTCTATCTGATCGATTCTATTTTATCACTGACGTCGAGCTTACTCTCTTTTTTTTCGGAAATGTTTTGCCTACTCTTCGTCGAAAGAACTTCGAAAATAATGAAGGGGGGCCACATTTTTACAAATTTGAAAGAAAGGGTATATTTTTAATATACAAACAAACGAAAACCACAATTCCAAACACCCACAAAACAAAAAGACAATAAATTTGCTGAAGAAAAAACAAAATATCAGAAATGGCGGACATGATGTAAGCAAATTTTTAAAAGCGTGTAAACAAATTTTTAAAAACTTTTTTGACGCTCGGAAGCTTTGACGCTGATGCTGTTCAATGTGCTTAGCATTTACATATTTTTGCACTATCTTCATGGCGTTTCAAATTATAAGCACGCAATGATATGTAAATATGTACAAATTATGGTCCGTCCATCTATGGATGAGCTAGATAAACTATAGATACTAGATGTAAAGGCTAAAGTTTAATGCCTTGAACACAATTGGACGAACAAAACACTAAACACAAAATCAACTGTCAAATTTACATAGGCTCTTATGGGATTCAAGAAAAAAATGAGTTATCTACGAACATTTGTGTTTAGATAAAGAAACGCATGTCCGTGAGATAGCTCTATTTCTATTTTGACGGCTTTTGTGCACAAGCTCTTCTTCTGCTTCTGTATATATTCAAATTGTTTACACAAGAGAAATGACAGATTTTGTTTTTTGTGCGCGAGGCCCAATTGTGTGCGTGTTCTAAGCAAAAGATACAGAGACAAATGTGTTTAGTGTTTTGTGCTTCCAATTGTGTTCTAGGCATAAGTGCCTCATTATCTATGGGGCATATGTAAAATTACGTATAGTTGCGTACCACTATTTGGAAATGCGATGATAATCGTGCGAAACTACCATATGTAAGCATTTTTATATTTTATCCTGAACAATACAGTTGTAAAGAAATTGTATTCAGTCCGTTTTTGCTTAATTGTGAGTTCAACGAAAATCCAGACATACGGGCCGACAAGTTTAAATCGACCCAGGAGGTGACTTTGATCGACAATATATTCAATTTTCAATATCTGAAAAGCCTCCATCTTGCGCGATCCAAACCAAACCAATAATATTACCAAAATACCATATTTACAAATTTTTTAATAGATTCTCAAATAGATTCACAAATAGATAGATTCTCAGCTAGTATTGCGGAACAAATAGGCATAAAAAACGCTAACGAACGGTAAACAAAAAATAAGCAGCTGCACAACATAAATGTTTCTATTTACGTCTCCATTACCCACAGCACTTGTCGAAAAAAGGGATTATTATAATGGCTTACCAAACACTAGTAGCCGAAACAGCTACGCCCAGCATTCACTAAAAACTACTTTGACCTACAACGAAAAAAAAAAATCATCTTTAAGCTACCAAAAAACAACTGCGATACAGCTAAAACAGCTTCAAGTCGTCACAACGGCCGGTGTTGATGGCACAATCGGGAATTGTATTACCAGCTCACAAAAACACGACCAGTATACTGATGATGCTTTCATGCACAATCCAAGCCACCACACCAAACTTATTCAACCGATGGATGGGTTCGATGATACAATAACTTGCTGTCTGCCTCCACCCTCACCTGCTCCAACGACTGATCACTTTGTAATGGGGATACCAACACCATCGCCTACTTCAATGGCAAGCACGTGTAGCCACAATCACTTCAACAGCCTTGAGCGTGTGACAGATGTAAAACTGCCCAATTTACAATCAGTTGTTTCTCAATCGTCTATGTGCAATATGTCAAATGCAAGTCTTGGCAGTGGAAACGGAAGTGGTACCCATCAACTATTTCTTTCCACAGCAGTAACAAATACAGCTGGTTTAATACTGCCGCAGAAATTGTCGTCAACCAACTCGGTGTCGTCGTACCGTTCGTTGTCTCCAAGTTCTCGTTTTCGCTTAACAGATCACTTTCGCGAAAATCCCAGTTCTGTATCAGGTTCGACATCGAGATTTACATCGAATACACATTTCGTCTCGCAAAATGAACCAGTTGTACCCGAGAATGCATACACGTATCTCTCATCTGCAGCACACACGCCGGTAAAGCGTTATGTACCAACTCCGCCACTATCCACAGAACTCTACGCAGATGTGCCCTTGACTATTCAACAACAACCATCACCACTTCCAATATGTAGAGTTGTCTCTAAAACTAGCTCCACACATCAGCAACTATCACATCTAGAGCTCCAACAACTTAACCAGTGCCCCACGAATGTGGCAAATATTATACCTTACCCCTTCCATATGAGGTTCCAATATTCCAGTGAATTACCCCAACAACAAACCCAACAACAACCGCCTTTATCCCACATGCAGGGGCATAATAATGATTCTCACAACAACGTGGCGGCGTTCGAATGCTACGCATCTTCGCCACGCATTCGGTTCCCTTACAAATTCACAAGCACGGGTAACGTGAGCACTGTCGCTCCAAATACCTGCAACATCCAAGATCAATCTGAGGTGATGCCGAAGCACGACCAACAATTTTCAAATGTTCAAATAAATCATAGTACTCCGTCAGCTTTTTATTCCACATCCTCCACTACCATTTTATGCTCATCATTTAATTCGTCTTCTGCTGTATCATCAACAACAATTAGTAGTACTGGTGTCGTCTGTAGCCGTCAAGAAAATATATTGCGAACGTCTAAAAATTGCACGACCAACGACATTGTATCACAGACTCCCAGTATTGAATACATCAATACATCGCTATCAACAAACGGGAATGGCGTCACTGGACGCCTCGTGTCACCACTAAGCGGTTTTCCGAACGTAGATTCAGTTAGTAATCCAGGTACGGGTACGTGTGTACACTGCAATACAATGCGTCGTACGACCGGCGTGCATCAGACGACACAAACCACCGGCCCTATCAGCCCGGTTCCATTGCAGCATCTGACAAGCAATACCATCTGTACTAACAGTGCAAACGCAAATCTTCAGCAGACACCGTCGACTTCGACGTTGTCAACAAGCGAATCACACATTTCATCTTTATCGCCAATTTCACATCAGCAAAAAAAATATCAACAGAGAAACGATCAGAATAAAATTAGCTCCGCTCCCAGTAAAGAATGCTACCAATACCAACTACATATATACCAACAACAACGTCAGAAACAGAATAGACAAGTTGTAGGAACACAAAACAACTTGATAGAGCGCAATAATATAATCAACAGCCAACAGCAACCATCTGATCATTGCCATCAGCAGTCACCTCAGCAATTTCAGCATTTACATCAATCACTGCCTTTACAGCAACAATTACAGATGCAACATCGGAGCTCTCGTAAGCAGCGCATTAGCCAATACATACGAAGGGAAGTCGCTAAGTTCTTCGGGGTCGAAATTCAATCAGAGTCTGAAGAGTATGCCAAATGGGTTGGACGGCAGCGTCGATTGGCTTTACGCCGTTTTGGAATGCTCCGTCCAGAAAGAGAAATAAGCTGCAACTCCGGTAACAATGAAGATTCTGGCTATATCAACAACGGTGACAACGATGTACCCTCGCATCGACGCATATATTCTGGACAGGGTGGCGACCATCATTACCAGCGTCATGCCAGCGATCGCCCTGATATATTGCCAGCGCAAGACGCCGAAAAAAAAGACACGCAAATTAGTGGACGCAAAAGCGGAAACAATCGGCGGCTTCACTACACCAACACCGACTTTCATATAGGCGATCATGTGGAACGCAAAGCGTCTGTTCCATCCATACTTATATCCGGTCTAGTCTATATTATACAGAGACTGAATAAACGCCAGTTTCGCCAGCGTCGTCAATGGTCCCGCAGCTTCGCCCCGGCCCACATTAAAATTCTCAACGGTGGCGTAAGTCCTAGCGATCTCTGTGAGGGTTTAACAACGCTACAGGAAGATGAAATTTTCTTTGATTCACCTGCAAGCGAGCCAAATAACGTATGTGATATGGGTAAGACCTCAGCGACATCCATATCACCAGCAAATGGCGTACGTTACGTGGTTAGTGCCAACACCAAAATTATTGAGAGTCATAGACAGTATTATATGGGTGAACGAGCGCTTGGTTGGCGAACTTCCGCTATAATTGGTAACATGAATTCTGAGTCATTGGCTGCTTCAATACAACAGCAACAACTTCTAACAGTCACCGTGCAACAGCAGCCTAATCATCAACTGCCACAGCAGCAGCAGCACCTAAAAGATATGCGTGGAAATCGCATTGCTTCACAGGTATTGGATGGTGTACTTGAAAACTCACGCCGACCGCTGACGAACCAAGTTAAGCTATTCTCTACGAAAGATTTGGACGACCGTTTTGATCATCGACCTCTTTTTACATACTGGATTAACACTGTACAAATACTCGTGCTCTTTCTATCATTGATTTGTTACGGCATTGGTCCAATTGGCTTCGGTAACGAACATAAAACCGGTCAGGTTTTAGTAACGAGTTTAAGTTTACAGACGGTACAATATCAAGAACAACGTAATGTTTGGATTGGGCCGCGTAACAGCGATTTGGTTCACATAGGCGCCAAATTTGCAACGTGTATGCGTCGAGATATAAAAATTATAGATGTGTTGAAAAAGACTCGCCGAAAAGAACGGGAAACGGCTTGCTGTATACGTAATGATGATTCAGGATGCGTACAAAGCTCACAAGCGGACTGCTCCGTAAGGGGACTCTTTCCAACTGTAAGTGTGGATTTTCAATACTCCACTTTCAACACATTTTTTTTCAACTCTCTTCCTGTACATATCTTTAATTTATTTTGGACAAAAAGAAGTCAATCTCAACTTGGAAAAAATGGTCTCCAGGTGAATCAGGACCTGGTGGACGCATATCGGGATCAGTTTGCGGCCTTGATCCAAAATATTGCGATGCACCTGCTTCTATAGCACCTTACGAATGGCCTGATGACATAACCAAGTGGCCTATTTGCCGTAAGACTAACTCTTTCTCACAACGCTTTCGATATAAAGATTACACTGCTGAGCACATGGTTTGCGAAGTTATCGGTCATCCGTGCTGCACGGGGGTGTTTGGTGAATGTCGGATAACAACTAAAGAGTACTGTGACTTTGTTAATGGATACTTTCATGAAGAGGCCTCGTTGTGTTCGCAGGTATGGTTTTAAAGTAGCAAAGTAAAAGGCACGGCTTGACTCCACTTTTCTATATAGGTTTCTTGTTTAAACAATGTTTGCGGCATGTTTCCATTCTTCTCCATCGAAGTACCAGATCAACTATATCGACTTCTGACATCTCTCTGCCTTCATGCTGGTATAATTCATCTAGCGATCACTGTTACTTTTCAGCATATCTTTCTGGCCGACCTGGAACGTCTCATCGGCCCGATAAGAACTGCTATTGTATACATAGGTTCCGGACTGGCCGGTAACATAACGAGCGCCGTACTAGTTCCATACAAGCCAGAGGTAAGAAAATTCTGTCTAACGATTAATATAAGTTACCTATGTCATGTTACTACCATCTGACAACTGGAGGTCTCACATAGATCCTAGCAGGTGCTTTGCAAGCCCGATATCTGGTTGGGTTGTCATTCGTCGGTTTCTTTGTCTTCAGAAAGGGTCCAGGTTTCTTTAGGTTAAACTGTTGCACAAAATCACACAGGTTTGAAGATCACACACAGTCTGGGTCTGAAGTTGACCCTTACGAGTGACAGTAAATAATTCGTCCATCCGTCGTCGTAGTGCTTCCACATTATCCTTGAGACATCTGTTTCATTGATAGTCCTGCCTTTGCTAGGACATCAGCCTTTTCTTTTTCTTTTTACATCACGAAATTTATTCGGTTAACGACAGAGGCACTTAAAACGCGTCTACTCACTTTGCATGTCTATTACTACTTTCGATTACTTAATACATATATTTTAATATAAATATACATTAATATAAATACATATAATATAATTTAATTTCTTATTTAGGTCGGTCCACTGGCTTCTTTGTCTGGCGTCGTGGCCTCTTTAGGTGCCTTGCTTATACTGATACACTGGAAACAGCTATATAACCCATACATTGCGCTGTTGAAACTAATTTTCATAGGTTGCCTATTATTCTGTATAGGAACATTGCCATGGCAATTAAACTTTGCCGGTCTGCTAGCCGGTATAATTTGTGGAATTTTTTTGACGGTTGCCTTAATACCGTTTGTTGGTTTTACAAAGTATGCTCGAAAGGCAAAGGTTTGACACTATATTTTCTCATTCTTAAAAATTAACAATACGCATACTTTTACAGATTAACCTCATATGGTCCTGTATTCTGTTCCACTTGTTCATCTACAGCGCTATGCTAATAATATTCTATATTTTTCCTACGGAATTAACAAATTTAAAATTTGGTCAAGTGTTGAGCGGAGTTCCAAATTCTCATATTGATGGAATCGAACGATTCGGAAACAATGTCATGACTAGCAGTAGCAACAAAAATCTACAGGAGGAAAAAAAACAGCAACAATTCCGCTCTCATCATCATTCAGACGATATTATAAGTCAAAGTGTACGAAGTGATAATATTGATGTAAGTAACTAACTATTTTCTATATTTAAATTTTCGGTAAATTCCATATAGATTTCTTTTTGTAGAAAAATTGTACCTTTTGAGTTTACCTTAAGATATAAAATTATTTTATTATTGTACCAATATTGTTAATATAACCAATTAATATATTTTTATCATTTGTTCTAAGCATTTGCTCAAGCCATCACAGTCGCAATTACATTTTGATCAAGATTATCATAGCGACCGAATAATTAGCAACATAGCAAAAACCATTGCTAATAACAATGTAGCCTTCTATGGAAGCAACACTACAAACTATGTCAACAAAAATAACAGTAACAAAACCGAAACTGTTAATTATCTTTTACACAATAATGATTTGTTAAGCCAAGAAAACATCGCTAATATAGCTAACTGCAATAGTGACCTAAACAACAATCTTTCCTTAAAGAACACGAAAAATCGTAAAAGTTACAATATCAATAATCGTAACAAAAACCATAACACGAACCCAATGGGAGAGGCTCAATCAAAACCATTATTAACAGCAATACAACAACTTCAACAGACACGGCATAATAACCAAAGCATCATCCAATCGCCAAAGAATTAACCGAATCAATTTTTAACATTGAAACAAAACATTGAATAAAAAAGGGAAAGGCAAGAGCATGTAACCGAGTATAGCTACAGCGTGAGAAGAATTCATCATCATTGAACGGAGCACTTTTAAGAATTGGATTAGCTATTGCTGGCACCAAAGATCTCGAGCAAAAATATTTCGTTTCAGCAATACAAAATTTAGCAATTATGTGCAATAAAAATATTCCAAAGAATAAATATGTTTTAAGTTTCTTAATGTTTCTATTTTTTATTATGATTTCTTCAGTGATTCATTTTAAATACAAGTTGTTATTTTTTAAACACAATAAGGATGTACTGGTGGTTGTTGTCACAGTCTTATGGCTGACAGAAATACTAATAGCATTAGTACCCACACAGTTCCAACGCTTGTGTATTTAACATGGTATATTAACGCACTGAGCTTAATAAAGAAGATCGATGAATTTAGGCACATCTTTGAAAAATCCGATGTAGACGCTGTATGTATTTCTGAAGCGTGGTATCACCCTGCACTGCATGATGAACTACTTTCTGTTTGCGGGTAGCGATTGTTTCGAATTGACAGAATGCTGCACGCAGGTGATGTTGAGAAGAAACCCTAGAAATAATATTTCATGTAAACTGAAACTTAATCATCACCCAACTCAAAATTTAATTTATTTTTCTTGAGATTGCGTCGCACAGTGGACTAGAATTGCAGTTTTCGACTTAGTGGCGGTCAAAATTCTGTAACTTTTGATCAGATTAAGGTAGTTGAATGCGGTTTTTTGCAAATGAAAGAATAAACATGTATCTTTACGCTAATCTAAGTACGAAATATCTAGATATTTTTTTTATATTTTTAAACAATTTCGACACGTCAGTCGCGTTCAATCAAAGTCGCGTCAAAAAAATAACCTTTTTATCTTATTTGTTTTTTTTTATTATTAAGTATTATTCATGCAATATTAAAAGCTCAGTTTCAGTATAACAATTTAAATGTTTGGGATACTCAATTTCAACAAAAAAAATTTCACAATATTTAAAATTGTGTGCCTTTAGTAAAAGAAACATAGTCGTATGTAAACATTGCTAAAATAAGAACAGGTATTTTTTTCATTTTTATGATCATTTTTTTATTTAAAAAATTTTAATATATGAACATTTTTACGTAAATTATTAAATACTCTAAAACACAAATACAATTTACAATAACACATACTTATTTATTTTCAAAAAAATATTCGTCTGTAGGTTTCATTAGAAGTTATCCAGCTTCTCTATCTAGAGGTATTGTTGTCTTAATAAACTTTTTTCTCAAAGAGGATCAGAAGAAATGAAGAACATTCTAAATAAAACCTCATTGGTACCCTGACGTGAACACTTTCTTGTGTTGTGTTCTCTATAGTATCGTATTTCGTTTTCCTTGTGCTTCTTCTGATAAATCTCCAATGGGTAATATCTGATGGTTAATTATGTCCTCCCCATGCATTAAAACCTTATGAAATGTCGGTGGCATAGTTCTCCATGGATACAACTGTCAAGTGGAGATCAGCAAGAAAAGAGTATAACAGATATAATGTTCATATTTTTTTTTGCTTATGACGTCTCTATCAGGAATTGTTTTCAACAATGATTCATGCAAACAGAAAACATAGCTTTTATAGAAGTTTGAGTCGATGAGATGATATTAAGACTACCGGAATTTTATTCGTCCTCATACTTGAATGATGAATTCCTTGAAGTGATGATTTATTGATTAGTTAAATAATAAACCAGAAAGAGTGTTAACTTCGGCCTGGCCGAAATTCATAAACACGACACACGTTTAATTAAAAATTGGGCGTTGCAATGGTCTAATTTTTTTCCTTTTCAATCTTAAATAGCGTGTGATGACAGAGAATATTCGTTCGCCAATTTGTTGAAAATATCTCTATTCGTTCTCCTGTAATCGAGTTTTATTTAATTAGGGGGTGAATCACGCCCTTTTGTGGTAGTCTGTTTTGGTCAGAGACAGTGAACTTCTGGACAAAATTTCAACCGCAAATTCGTTCTACAAGCTGAGAAATTTATCTATAAGCATGCATGAATTTATATTCACTATAAAAAGTAGGCGTGGTAATGGTCCGATTTTGCCCATTTTCAATACCAATGAGTTTCTAATGATAGACATTATTTTTGCCAAGTTTGATGAAGATTCGTTCTCCTATACCTGTCACGCCTCCTTTAATGCGTTACAAACGGAAGCACAAAGTGAATATATCCTCATCACTTCGTGTGTAGGGTATAGAAACTTCACTATAATAAAATTAAATAATTAAGATAAGGAAAGAAACCATATTCCGCGAAAAAATCGATCAAACAGGTACGAAAATACACCCCTTCCTAAAATCTCAGGTACTCAGGAATAAACACAAAACAGGTAGGTAAAATTTTCAAACGAAAAAAAAACGGTTCCGGCGGGTCCGGGCGGGTCATGTATGTTTGGGGCATTTGTTTATAACACTTCATAGTTTCAAAAACAATAAACTCCAGGATAAGCATTTAAAAGCGCTGAGACTTATAATCTCCCAAAGTTAAAATATATATAAAAATTAACGTTTTTTTCAAAAATTACCGAAAAATACTTAGATTCAAGGCACAAAGTTGTTGTTATATTTTTCCTATAGATAATTAAATGACCTTTCAGAAACTACTTAATTCATTGAGTTATGTTGACTACTTTTTGAGATATGATTTGAATTTTGGCAAAAAACTGAAATAATACAACTTTTTACAGAATGGAAAAAAGGTTCATATTTGATCGCCCACCAAAAGTATTCACGAAGGTTTCCGACCGAGATATTTTGGCTCATTAGGTATTGAACTATTATAAACAAAATTGCATACCAAATTTTTCAAAAACTCGGAGCGACTTTTTGGACTTTTGGCCGCGGTTCCGAAGCGATAGTCCACTGTGCGTCGATGTTTCTAGGCAGTACGTATACTATAGGCCTAACAGCCGCGCGCCTTTTGACGAATTAACTGATAACATTCAAGCCTAGTGCTTTGTTATCAGAATATCATTATCACTGGGGACCTCAATGGAAAATTTAATGGCTGGTAGAATTTTAACTGCCTACATGTGCAGTGTTGCATTATATCCTGTCAATGTCATATTCTTAATAGCATTTTTCCTGCCTCCAAGTTTCCGGCCGTTTGGAAAGTGGCCAGGGTGATACCTATCTCGAAATCTTACAATGACTACAGACCAATCTCCTCTTCTTTCCAAAGTTTTTTGAAAAGCTAGCTTTTAATCAAATGTCAGGATTTTGTGAGGAGCATAGATTGATTTCGAATAGGCAGTCGGGCTTGCAACGGAGTTGCACAACTGCATTAATCGATGTCATTGAGTATGTGCTATTGAACATGGAGAACAATTTAATTTAAACTAGTAAGAGTGTTATAACCGGCCTGGCCGAAATGGTTTCATTTATTTAAATTTTTAATTTACTTAGATTTTTCATTGCAGAACAATAACATTATATAGTGAAATACAACCTGAAACTAGAGGACATATGTGGTTATAAGGAAAGCTACCTTATTGTTAATTTATTTATTGAATTTGCTTTAATTATAGAAGAATAAATGTGACGTAGAAAATACGTTTATTTCTTCGTTTTTATGCTTCGGTTGATTCGTTCTTGCTGACATCTTGATGCCAAAGAGGAAAAGGAAACCGCCGTCAAATTACACGTGCCTTTCGTCTTGTCATTTTTTGTTTTGGTTGCGTTCAGAAACGTCCCTTTCTTTAGGTACGTTCAACATCCCCGACCCCGTGATTCAACCGGTGTAGGGAAGATTCATTACTAGTCGACTGCTCTACGTCCAGAACCGCTAAGCTTGATACTGGACGTTTTAAGGCTCCCTCTGGTGTTCGTATTTCTGCGGAACGAGCCACACCGTCCTTTCCATAATACAGGGCGATGACTCTTCCACGCTGCCATCGAGAACGCGACTTTTCAGGTTCGTTGAGCTAAACCAGAGAACCGACATTTAATGGTCGTTGGGGCAAGCACCATTTCGCTCGCCTCGTCAGATCCAGCAAATATTCGGCTATCCACCTTTTCCAGAAGCAGTTTTTCATATTCTGAACAACTTTCCACTGCTTCCTCAAACATGTAGACTTGGGATTGTGTGGCGCCGGTGTTTGCGTAAAGTTAGGACATCCCAGCAAAAAATGGTTCAGTGTAAGGTGTTCTGGCTCGTCCGTTGTTATTGGAACATGTTTGAGAGGCCGGGAATTAACAATGCTCTCAGCTTTAATCAAAAAACTCTGAAGCGTCTCTAGCCTAGGAGCGTTCTGGGTGAGTATAATACCTGCTTGATTGACTATACCAATCGCTCCCAAGCACCACCTGCGCTCGGATTATATGGCGTATTGAACTTCCATTTGATGCCTAGTGGCGCTAGTCCAGCTGTGATCGTGTTGAGATCTAGAAAGTCCTTGGCATCGCGCAGCTCACTTGCAATACCGACAAAATTTTTTCCATTGTCGCTTCGGATTTGTATTGGGACTTCTCTACGATTAATGAAGTTCCTGATGCAAAGAAGACAGGCATCGCTGGACAGACTAGGTGCAATTTCCAAGTGCACGGCTCTCACAGCCAGGCAGGTAAACAGGGCCACCCATCTCTTTTCTTTACTTCGTCTCACGGCGACCTCGATCGGACCGAAGAAGTCTAGTCCGGTATAACTAAATGGTCGCACGAACGGAGTGACCCTATCTAGCGGTAAGGCTCCCATCTGTGGCTGTATTGGTTGAGCCATCTTAACCTTGCAGCGCGTACAACTGGCTTGAATGCTGTTTAATATTCTCCTTAGAGATGGTACCCAGAATTTCAACCTGATTTCACAAATTGTTGTCGCCTTGTTGATGTGATGGAACTTTTGATGGTAACTCTCTACAATTAGTCAGGTTAATCTGCGGCCTTTAGGAAGAATTATCGGTTATTTGGCTTCATGTGGTAAGAAGGATACATTTACTAGACGTCCACTGGCATGTAACAATCCGTCCTTTTCAATAAACGGATTGAGGGCCTTTATATCGCTTTGCTGACCAACTGAATGATTATTTTTTAATCCGGTGTGTTGATCCGCGCTGCTTGAAAGTGTTGAGTTTGTGCGTAACGACATAACCACCTTTCAGCGGTTGCTTGCTCATGGGCTGATAGCTCCCCTGTTACGAGTAGTTTCTTCTATACTCGTCTTTTTAGGTTGTGGACGTAGCGTATAATCCAACCCATGGTCCGCTTTAGCTTTAAATAATTTGAGAATCGATTAATATTAGGAACGACAAAATGTACTTGCCTTATGCAAAGAGAATATTTGGATTTCTTTTCTTCTTCGCTACGATCTTCGTTGTTATTGGAGTCACTCTGCCAACCGTGTTCTTTCTGCTGCAGGAACTCAGGCCCAGTCAGCCACCTGTTGTTAACTGTGTATCTCGTTGGAAATTTTGCCCTTGTGGCTTTGTCTGCCAGATTGAGTTCTCCCGGACACCATCGCCACTCCGCCATGTTGTTGCTTTCCAGTATTCCTGCTACTCTGTTCGCCACATATTGTTTGTAGATTCTGTGATCTGATTGGATCCACCGCATGACCGTGTGTGAATCCGTCCAAAATTACCGTCCTTCCACGGCCACCGTATGATGTTTCATTACGGTTTCGCTCAGCCTAGCTGCCAAAACAGCAGCCTGCAACTCCAGCCTGGGGATCGAGTGATATCTCGTTGGTGCGCAACTTGTCTTTCCTATTACGAAAGAAACCTTGACTTCTTCGCCGACCTTCATACGCCAATATGCCACCGCTGCTACTGCTTCCTCACTTGCATCTGCGAATGTGTGGAGTTCTATGCCTTGTATCTTGAAAGTTGGACTATAACATCGTGGAATCTTTAAGTTCTCGACTTGCGGCAACTCATCTAGCCAAAGTTTCCATTTTTTATATAAGTTGTCGGGTAGAGGTTCGTCCCATGTTATGCCTGACCTCCATATCATCTGCAGCAGTATTTTCGATGCTACCAGGAAGTCTGCCAAAAAACCAAAGGGATCAAAGACCGACATCGTTAAACTCAAAACTTCCCGTTTTGTTGGTCGTCTTCTCCCTTCCAAAATCGCATGTGCCACTTTGTTAAATTTTAATATAAAGACGAACGTGTCATCTTCTGTTGACCAATGTAACCGAGAATCCTTTCCAAGTTGCCTCCCACTGGAATGCTTGAACCATCATCAGCCGCGTCGCCTAAAGCACTTTTTACTTTTTTGCTATTTGAGAGAAACTTTCTTATAGTAAGGCCACCACTATTGTGAATTTTTATCACTTGCTTCACAACCTCTATAGCTTCTTCCTCTGAGCAAAAACTGTCCACGTAGTCATCCACATAGTGTCTCTCCGTTATATCTTGCACGGCTCTAGGGCTTGTGTTTCTATATTTTTCAGCGTTCAAGTTCTTTATGTACTGAGCTATTGTGGGAGAACATGAGGCTCCAAATATCAGCCTTTGCATTACATAGATATCAGGCGGCTTGTTTTTATCACCGTTTCTCCAAAGAAATCTTTGGCAGTCCTGATCACGTCTGGTAACACCAACTTGGTGAAACATCTCCTTTATATCTCCGCACACACCTACCGGGGCTTCTCGAAACTTTAACAGAATGGATTTTAAAGATTTATTTATGTCAGGTCCAGACATCAGTTCATCATTCAATGAAATATTCTGCACTTTTGCCGCGGCATCGAACACAAGTCGTAGACCAGCCTTATTTGGGTTTTTTAACGAGAAGTGTGGCAAATAGAATGCATTTTTGGAGTCTATTTCTGGTTCATCTAATTTTCTGGCGTAGCCTTTCTCGATATAGTATTGAATTTTTTCACGGTATTCCTTGGCGTACTCTTTATTATGATAAAGAGTTTTTATGCTTCGGTTGATTCGTTCTTGCTGACGTCTTGATGCCAAAGAGGAAAAGGAAACCGCCGTCAAACCACACGTGCCTTTCGTCTTGTCATTTTTTGTTTTGGTTGCGTTCAGAAACGTCCCTTTCTTTAGGTACGTTCAACACTTATAATCACATTTAATCACAGACGGGTATAAATACAGTACTGTAGCTAGGATGGGACAGGGGTGGCTTTCCGCCCGGGGCGGCACAATTTCGGGGGCGGTAGTTTTGGATATCAAGTATTGACTTATTGAATCCCAAGAATTTTTGGGGGTGCAAATGGATTAACCATCCCGGGCTCCATGAGTCCTAGCTACGCCTCTGTATAAATAGTAGGCGTGATCGTTAGGTGTTTTCAAAACAAAATAACTAGCTTAGTTGTTTTATTATTGTGTTCAAATTTACTATTTATTTAAATTTAATATTTATTTAAATTTACTTTATTTAACTATTTCCGTGGTAATAAACTTGTTTTCATGAGCTATACTGTATAAGTAGTGTAAAAGTGGGCGGACCGCGACCAGTTTTGCTGTTATAATGTTTTATTGGAAAATGAGTTGTTATGTACAGTTTTATTTAAGAAGTTTATATGTATGTATATTTAACAATATAACCATTTAATACCCTCTTTTGCCTGTGTAACCTAAAAGTGGGCGGTTCACGCCCATATTTGGTATATTAACGGATAATGCTATTCTATACCCAGGAATGAAATTTTGTTGTCATAACTCCAAAACGAACGCTGATATCACATTTCTAATAAAAAATAGGCGTGGTCGTTGACCGACCTGCACATCACAAGAAGCAATACTTCTGCAATTTCATCACGAAATCTTTACCGGATCTCCTGTGATCGTGATTTCAACAAACAGACAGAGCGACAAAAAAGTCGGACGGACATGGCTAAATCGACTCAGGAGGTCATGCTGATCGAGAATATATATACTTTTCTATACCTATCGTCTCTATTTCTATGCGTTACACATTTCATGACAAAGCGAATATACCCTTAACCTTAAGGTGTAGGATATAACAACAATAGAGGATAACAACAATATAATAACAATAGAGGTAAAACATCAAACCGCAGCATCCAGGTTAACATATGTATCCAGTTGATGGAGGTCCGGATAATAGAGATTTTTAACTATTGAAGAGCAAATACTTGAATTTGTAAAACACAACAACTTTTTTATGACAAAACGAACTTATTAAAAGAATTGATTGTTGGAACTCTTTTGCTTTTGTAATGAAAGACATAATTTCAAATATCAGATATGCATTTTTTGCATTGAAATATCGAAGAAAATATTCAGTGTATTCTTTTTGGACGGAACCGAGCAATGATGGAAGAAACTGCACATTTCTGTATGTTATATTCTAAAGAAATAGTTTTCTGCGATATTCCACTAGAAAAGTCGTCCAAAATCCGCTTTTTTAACCCAAAACCAAATTTATCGCACACCATTTTATAAAAATATTAACATATTTAAAAACCATCTGAAAAAAATTGCTTACGCGAACATATGTATGAATAGAAATAGAATGGAATACTCTCCTGAAGGACTGCATTACAAGTTAAAAAAAAATTAGACCAATATACCGTCCCAGCAGAAAATTTGTTTATTTCTGCATGAATTGCATTTGTTTGGTCCAGCAAGATTTTAAGTTTTTTCTTAAAAATGTTAATAAAATCAAAAATTCCAAAAGTACAAACTCAAAATGAATTATGTGGCGCATATTTTATAATAGCAAATTAATTGGGATTTTTATATTCCAGCTTATGTTTTTATTTTAGAGATGTCTGTTACAAGCCGACAAAGTGGAACGTTCCGTAAAATAAAACGTTTTTTTCTGGGTTTTATCTAACTTAGTAAATGCCAGGTTGTAAAGATGCATTTTTGTATTCACTTCTTCCCGTTTCGGCGTCATTTGTTTTTTCGTGAGATGCGGTAGCAAACTATCAAAATCATGGGAACCTTTCTGGAGAGCGATCAGCTCCAAGGCATCACTGCTTTTGTCAGAGTCATCGCCGAACAGAACGTTGTGTTTATCTATGATGTTACTGATTTTTTGTGACTTTTGCTTGTCCGTCATCGTTAAAATAGTTTCACCTTCATTTATGAGTTCTACATTTCATGGAACTGATGCCGAGCCGCTGATTGATGTTTTGAATCCGTTATCTTCTGCATTAGAGGCATCTTTGGGGGTCTTGTTGAAGTCACTGTTGCCAGGAATCTAGGAAGAATAACAAAAATGTCCAAAGTCCTCCGATATAAAATATTTCTGAACAAAAATATACTTCCGTCAACAGACATAACTTTAAGCTTGCAACAACTGTGCCGAACTGCAAAGTACCATATCGTTCCAGTGTTACTTCTTTCAGGCCTTCAAGGCGTTGGCCATTCCAGAAAGTGCCAGAACTACTGTACAGGTCGAGTACTTTTATTTGATCATGGTGAACTATAACCACGGCATGTTTAGCATCTAGTTTCTGCAATGAAATATATTATGGAATATGGCTACACTTCTGCTGCTCTTGTGCTACACCCACTTCACTGCGCAACCCAATATCCAGTTTTTTCTTAGGCTGCGCTAGACCTCCAACCAAGTAATTCCTACCAGCTAGCACTTTAAACTGTTTACCTTCGATTTCGAGAATCGCAACAGTCTACAAGAAAAAAGACACATATCTGTATTTTTATTAATTGTCGGTTTTCAACAATTTCTTTGAACTCACCTCGTTGTCCATTGCAGCAACACAAATTTTTCGTAAAACGAACTTATTTCTATTATAATAGAGTTGGGTGTTTAATAAAATTACCAAAAACAAAGACCAATTTCTTCAACGCTTTTCTCAATTTAATTCAAATGTAAAAACTATCAGAGCTGCAAATTCTTTTACATACTTTGTAGTTTAGGATTCTATGAAATTCTTCTTGTTTGGCCGAAGTCACACCTCCACTCAAATGTGTAGTGAACCAGTTATTGCTTTTTCTTTGGCGCATTTCGTGGTCACACTGCCACTAATTTATAATTTATTTTCCAATCTACCGGGCAAGCCCTTAAAGATTACATTCAAACATAATATAAAATTTAAGTACTATATAAAGTTCTCTCCAGCTGTAACTTGAATCTATACCTTACCATACCAAATTCAACAAGAGTAGCAACGCTATTACAGTGCGTTAAACACTTGGAAATGGGTTCATTGCACCCATAATTGGTTCTATGACTTTCAGTATGGAATAATAATAGATCTCTAAGTTGGCGAGCAGGAACACGGAATGGAATAATAGCCAGTAATTCTGAACAGTTCGATTGAAACAATCGATTATGTCTTTCATAAATAAAATATTGATTAGGCATTGTCTTTACATTGGCAGGCTCTTTGAAAGGTAAGACTAGAATCGTGTGTGTAGTCAAATTTAATCGGGTTTTTACGCCGGGCGAAAGTTAAGAATTTGCATTTGTCAAAATTTAGATTAAGATGGTTACATTCGCACCAATTAATAAGTGCGTTAATGTCTTTTTGGAAATGTATGCAATCCTTAATAGTCTTAACTGACAGAAAAATTTTTAGGTCGTCAGCATTCAAAAGGCTTCTGCAGAAAGAAAAAGCATTCGACAAGTCATTTATAAACAGATTAAAAAGCAAGGGCTTCCCTGTGAGACACCCGACTTTGCCGCAATAGGTTCAGAGTAGTATCCCCCGATTTTAAAATATAAAATCCTATTGCTTAAGTAGGAGCCATTTCAAAATTGTGGAGTGAAACCCTATATTCTCAAGTTTACATATTAATAAGTTGTTCTGTATGCTGTCAAATGCTTTTGAAATGTCAGTGTATAGGACATCGACTTGTGATCCATTTTCTATAGCATTAACACAAAAATTAGAAAAAATAGCGAGATTCGTGGACGTAAATCTTCCAGGAAAGAAACCGTGCTGTTGATCGGAGATAACATTTTTCGTTAATGTAAATAGTAGCTTACTGACAATTTTGTCAAACAACTTAGGTATAACCGAAAGTTTAACAATAGGCCTATAATTTGTAATTATATGTTATGGCCCCGACTTAAATATTGGCGAGATAGAGGCAAACTTCCACTCATCGAGAAACTCACACAGGAAAAGGAATTTATTAATTATAGAACATAAAGTAGACAGTAATGAGGAAGCACAATTTTTCAGAAAAATCGGAGGTAGCAGATCGAAGCCTGCACCTTTCTTACAGTCGAGCTCCCTCATCGATTGTAGTACTTCCTCGTCAGTTATGCATAAAGAGCCAATGCCAATAAATTGAGGTAACCGTGAGAACAAGAATTCTTCACTCACATTGTCTCCCCTATTATACACCGAGCCAAAGTGGGTTGCAAAAAGGTTACAAATATCCTGAGGGTTCTCCGCAGAGCTACCAAACATTTCCATAGATTTAGCAAAACCACCTGATTTTCTTTTAGAATTTAAAAGTATCCAGAAAGATCTTCGATTGGATTTAATACTACTCTCAATATAGCAAAGATATTTCTTATAAAGAAAGTTAGGCAGAAATTCGTATTCTCGCCTACGCAAAATAAAATTGTTCTTGCAACAGAGGTATTGGTTTTCTTAAACATGTCCGTTCGCGTGTTCACATACAGTGTATGTGAATTTTATGGTGAAATTGTCGACTTGTTACAAGCTAAAACAGGCTATTATAAAGCAAGATAACTGAAAAGGTAAACCGTTTTGGTTTGTTACCACAGCGTCACAAAATGATGGGGTGAGTTAATGCCAACCACACCACTTCATTATTTATTATTTTTTTGGCTTTTAACTAAACATTAATAGAAAAATTACTGTGCATTTAAGAGTTATCGCAGTTTTGACGATTTAGCGGTTTGGAAATATTAAAAGGTAATGAAAACTTACTTGTTTTTTTAATTTTTCTTTTATTTAAATTAAAGTTAACAAAAATAAATTTACAATTCATTTATTTAAATTAAAATTAGATAAACACAAATAAATTCACAATACATGCATTTAAATTAAAATTCATTTAAGAACTAAAATGACAATAAGTAAATATTAAACTAAATCACGAATTAATATCCAACAAAACAGGTTGAATACGTTGGCATCTCTTTCGGCTAAAAATACGTGTGGTAGGTTAAAAACAGCTGACTAAATTTGTGAAATGAGCAATTTTTATGAATTTTAACTTCGTTTTACTTGCAAAGTCTTCAATACTGTGCAACTATATGACTTAAAAAAGGTTACATATACATTTCTAGAAGCATGCGTTGGTTTTAAAATTATCTCCCTGGTTTGTTTTATGTATTTGAAAAATCATATTTCTGGCTTATTGCTATGAAGAAGAACAAGAGTTGCATTCCTCTCTCAAAATATTTTGCAAACAAATTCCCGAACTATCAAAATTCGTTCCCGAAATGTCTTGTACCAGTCTTGTAGTATTTGTACGAGGCACACAAACGTGAGAGCTTGAAGAACCGTTCTTCGACTTGGAAGCAGCAGCAGTATAGCATTAAACACAATCGGAGCAACAGAATACAAGATACATTTTCACCTGTCAAATTTACATGGGCATGGAGATCGAGAAAAAAGTTTGCTTTCCAGTTTGTTGCTCTGGTTTGCATTCCATTTTGTATCTTGTCTCCGGGCTATTTCTAATTTTGACAGCAACAAAATCATTCTTGTTCTTCTTCGGTGTGCTTGTTTACATTTTGTCATGTAAAATTTGACAATTTGCATTGTGGGGTGCCACACTAGGCATTTTAACGCCAATTTAATTAAGTTAATTTATAACGAAATTTTTATTATTGTTATTACAAGCAATTTATTTCTGAAATATGTTTACAATTTGTCCATAAACTGTGTAGAATCCAGGTTGTCAGTTTTATGGCGAAGATACAGTTCATTAAAAAACGCAGCTATTGTGAAATTGAAGAAACGCAGAAATTGTATTGTTTATTCGTGCACAGGGGATGCCAAATTGTTAAATTTGTTAACAAGGGAGAAAGAATACAAGGAGACGTAAAAAATGTACATGTGAAAATCTTACGCACGTCGCACTATGGGGCCGATTTCTGAAACTGAATTATGCGGCGTATATTTTATAATAGTAAATTAATTGGAAACAATTAGGGACAATTTTCTAAAAACCCGAATATCTAGAGATATAAACCTATTGGTTTAAAAAATTACAAAGTAATTTTTATTATTATTGGACGAATTATTTTTGGACATGTAATAAAATTCATATTCTGTTTATTTAACCATCATAACCCTAGTTAATTTATAACGAAATTTTTATTATTGTTATTACAAGCAATTTATTTCTGAAATATGAAAATATGCGGCATTCCTATTTAAGAAAAATTACTCAAAATATTTATCAATTCCTAAAAGAAATGGAAATACCTCTAAAAAAGAATGCTGGCGAAAATGTAAAAAACAGTTGAAAAAAACAGTCTTATAAATAGTACAATTTATAGATCAATTCAATACAATAAAATTCTAAAAAACTATAATTATTATAAATAAAAAAAATAAGAATACTGAAAGAACGAAGAAAAAAAAATATGATAGGTTAGATAAATGTGTGGAATGATTGAATGCCGATAGGGGGAAAGAGGAGAACACACAAGTACCAAAGCAATTTCGTAATTCTCAATTTTCTCATAACAAAGTATGTACGTAGTATAGTATATAAAGTATAATCCTTCCTTAAAAAACAATAATGTAACTTGCTTACCAGTGATAACTTGTGTACCAGGGGGCAGGGTACTGCAACGAATAGAATAAAAAAAGTTTCGAATCAATCGCTAAAATACTACTTCCGAGCCTTTCATATTCGTAAACATAATGCATGAACCTGATTCGCAATCGTTCTTAAGCCACGAAGAATTGGAATCAACAAAACAATTGCAAGAAGGCTCGAGCTTTCGAGCTGTAATCTTTTAACATGAGCTATTCGCATCTGTGCTGTGCATCTCATTGGAGCATATATTGCTTTGCTTTCATTTGCTGCCTGTCCAGAATTCTGTGCTTGTTGTTGGTGATTATTTTGGTTTCGCCTTTTACCTCTAAAATTGTTGTTTTGTGCCCGGATAGCACTATATCCTCATGCCTGTATACAACAATTTTAAAGTATAAATGAAAGAAAAAGCAGAAAGAATGTTAACTTCGGCCTGGCCGAAGTTCATATACCCTACACACGTTTACTTAAAAATTAGGAGTGGCCAAGTGTTCTTTCTTTGCAATCCCAAATAGCCTCTGATAACTGAGAATATTCGCGCCAAATTTGATGAAAAAAATCTATTCGTTCTCCTGTGATCGAATTTTATTTAATTCGTGAGCGGACCACGCCCATATGTGGTAGTGTGTTTTGGTCAGAGACAGTGGACTTCTGGACAAAATCTCAACCGCAAATTCGTTCTACAAGCTGAGAAATTGAGCTATAAGCATGGATGAATTTATATTCACTATAAAAAGTAGGCGTGGTAATGGTTCGATTTTGCCCATTTTCAATACCAATGAGTTTCTAATGATAGACAATATTCGTGCCAAGTTTGATGAACCATAGAGAAAGAATAACAAGAGGCCGAATTAGCCAAATGTACTCATCGGCGACATGGAAGCGGTCGGTCCGCAAGGGAAACGAAGAAGCGCAATGAGTGCGAAATGAATCAACGAGAAGAGAGCACGCAATTTCAGTTTCTCTATTTTTGCATTGTGTCTTTCTCTCATTATTCGGATCTACTATGCATGACTTTGTGAGATCGACTTTGCTTCTGTTATTATGCACTAACAATGCAAGCGAACATGCGTAAGAAAATATCGATCCAACACTCGTATGCCAAGTAAAGTGTGAAAGAAAGAACCGATCAATTTGTGGAGTACAGCGGGTGATAAGAAGAACGGTGCGATTCGTCTTCTTTTGCTTCTCTTACAATAACAAACCATGTGCAGCCGTCCGTCCGCCTGAAATCGTTTTAAAATTTGCAATTTATGGTTTTTGAAAGATATTTTGCTTTTCGAAGCTTTGTTCTGCTTCTTGTTCGATGCCCAAGCTTTGTAACGCGCTGGCATGATCTACGTTCCGAGCATAGCGTGCTGTTGTGAATTCGTATAGGCAGAAGATTTAAGAAGAAGATTACTTTAGTCGGCATATCAACACATTGAACACGTTATACGAAGGAATCGGAAGATCGACTTTGTGTTTGTTATTTTGTACTAACAACTGAAGTGCTTCTGTATCGTGTATGAATTTACCTTGTTATTGTAGTGTCCAAAACCATTATTAAAATTATTAAACACTAAAATTTTTAATATTTATGATTTTAGTTCTATTAAGGAAGCATTGACTATGGGCTGTCAATAAAACGAAATATTGGTGCAACAATTATATTATAATCTTAAATATACAAAATAACAATTAACAATAATCTAATTTAATAACAGACCTAATTTAAAATACTAAACAGTTGATTAAGCCGTCAAAATGTTATAAAAAACAAAATTCCTTTAATAAGCGAAGAATAATAAGGCGAAAAAAATCCAAGCTTAATAGACCGACAGACGTAAAGAAGTCAAATTTCCTTGTTCCCTCAATCCCTGGTTTTATCAAGAAATTGATCAACCGATTCATTCTCACCTCCTTTGACATACAAGATTCCATCGCTCAACTCTTCTTACGAACGAACGAATTCTGAGAGCATCAGTGCAAACACACAAACGAAGGTAAACAAAGGCAAGAGAGCGAAGCATTGAGTAATGTATCAACGATTCAGTAGTGGATAGGAAACAAATGCTCAGAGCAGCCAATAGCAAAAGAGAAGAGCGCGAAACACACAGCACTGTACTGATCCAGTACTGGATCGACCATGGAAAATATTTTTGTTCAAGATTCGCCCTCTTGTTATTCTTTCTCTATGGATGAACTTATCTCTATTCGTTCCCTTTTAATCGTGATTTCCAGAGACAGGCAGACAGGCGGACGGACAGGGCTAAATCGACTCAGGAGGTCACGCTGATCAAGAATATATATACTTTTGTATACCTGTCACGCCTCCTTTAATGCGTTACAAACGAAAGCATAAGTGAATATACCCTCATCACTTCGTGTGTAGGGTATAAAAACATAATTCTTTTGTACTTTTACATTCTTTTATATCAAAAACCTAATTACGATTGGTAGATTGTAATGCTGTTTAATGGTGTATAATAAAAAATAAATACGAACGTAACAAGTTAAGTATTTCTTTTCCGTGTTATATCATTTTACCAGCGAAAAAAAAAAACACTGACAAAATGCTTAGTTTTATTATGTAATTGTGTGTAGAAAGCTTCTTATATACTCTTTTGTATGTAAACCAAATTCCGGCCTAATAGTGCCTCAATTTTAAATTTTAATGCACCTACCAATGCTTCTAATATGCAAATTTTTATTACAGTTGAACCTCCATTATCCGTGTTGCCCAGGACCGAGCTCATTACAGAAAATCGAAAATCCAGGTTATAAGAGATTATATATAAATGTACATAAATATTATTGTATGTATTTATTTATTTTTAAGACCATCTGAAATTGCATATATGAACATACATACATACATACATCTCTTCTCTTTAGGTAAAAAAATATGCATGTGGAAATCTTACACACGACTCCGTGTGTAACACGCACGACTTTGACTCCGTTTCATTTACTTTGTTGTCCTTTGGCAATTCGATCTGCTTACGGTGCTTTGTTTTATCATTCTTTAATACAGTTCCATCTGCTTTATGGTGCTTTCTTTTATGATTCTTGGATGCAGTTTCATCTGCTTTATCGTGCTTTTTTTTATCATTCTTGGCCGCAGTTTCATCTACTTTATACTCCTCTCTTTTATCATTCTTGGATGCAGTTCCATCTACTTTACGGTGCTTTCTTTAATGATTCTTCGATGCAGTTTCATCTATCTTATGGTGCTTTCTTTTATCATTCTTTGATAGAGTTTCATCTGCTTTATCGTGCTTTCTTTTATCATTCATTGATAAAGTTTCATCTGTTTTATCGTCCTCTCTTTTATCATTCTTTAATACAGTTTCATATAATTTATGGTGCTTTCTTTTATCATTCTTAATTACAGTTTCATCTACTTTATCGTGCTTTCGTTTAGCAGTCTTTGACATCATTTCTGTAGCTTCATAGTTCTCCATTTTTTTATTCTTAGACACAGTTTGAATAACGTTAAAGTCCCTACCTTTAACAGTCTTTGGCACTTTAGCAGCTACTTCATCGCGCACACTTTTCTCAGGCTCGATGGAAGTTTCAGCTATTTTATCGCGTTTCCAGTCACGGGCTTCATGGCGCTGACCTCGGTTACGTGAAACTACTATCTGGTTGCCGTCTCCCTGTTTATTTTCCAGAGTTTTATCTAACTTAGCAAATGCCAGGTTGTAAAGATGCATTTTTGTATTCACTTCTTCCCGTTTCGGCGTCATTTGTTTTTTCGTGAGATGTGGTAGCAATATATCAAAATCATGGCAACCTTTCTGTAGAGCGATCAGCTCCAAGGCATCACTGCTTTTGTCAGAGTCATCGCCGAACAGAACGTTGTGTTTATCTATGATGTTACTGATTTTTTGTGACTTTTGCTTGTCCGTCATCTCTAAAATAGTTTCACCTTCATTTATGAGTTCTAAATTTGATGGAACTGATGCCGAGCCGCTGATTGATGTTTTGAATCCGTTATCTTCTGCATTAGAGTCATCTTTGGGGGTCTTGTTGAAGTCACTGTTGCCAGGAATCTAGGAAGAATAACAAAAATGTCTAAAGTCCTCCGATATAAAATATTTTTAAACAAAAATATACTTCCGTCAACAGAAATAACTTTAAGCTTGCAACAACTGTGCCGAACTGCAAAGTACCATATCGTTCCAGTGTTACTTCTTTCAGGCCTTCAAGGCGTTGGCCATTCCAGAAAGTGCCAGAACTACTGTACAGGTCGAGTACTTTTATTTGATCATGGTGAACTATAACCACGGCATGTTTAGCATCTAGTTTCTGCAATGAAATATATTATGGAATATCGCTACACTTCTGCTGCTCTTGTGCTACACCCACTTCACTGCGCAACCCAATATCCAGTTTTTTCTTAGGCTGCGCTTGACGTCCAACCAAGTAATTCCTACCAGCTAGCAGTTTAAACTGTTTACCTTCGATTTCGAGAATCGCAACAGTCTACAAGAAAAAAGACACATATCTGTATTTTTATTAATTGTCGGTTTTCAACAATTTCTTTGAACTCACCTCGTTGTCCATTGCAGCAACACAATTTTTTCGTAAAACGAACTTATTTCTATTATAATAGAGTTGGGTGTTTAATAAAATTACCAAAAACAAAGACCAATTTCTTCAACGCTTTTCTCAATTTAATTCAAATGTAAAAACTATCAGAGCTGCAAATTCTTTTACATACTTTGTAGTTTAGGATTCTATGAAATTCTTCTTGTTTGGCCGAAGTCACACCTCCACTCAAATGTGTAGTGAACCAGTTATTGCTTTTTCTTTGGCGCATTTCGTGGTCACACTGCCACTAATTTATAATTTATTTTCCAATCTACCGGGCAAGCCCTTAAAGATTACATTCAAACATAATATAAAATTTAAGTACTATATAAAGTTCTCTCCAGCTGTAACTTGAATCTATACCTTACCATACCAAATTCAACAAGAGTAGCAACGCTATTACAGTGCGTTAAACACTTGGAAATGGGTTCATTGCACCCATAATTGGTTCTATGACTTTCAGTATGGAATAATAATAGATCTCTAAGTTGGCGAGCAGGAACACGGAATGGAATAATAGCCAGTAATTCTGAACAGTTCGATTGAAACAATCGATTATGTCTTTCATAAATAAAATATTGATTAGGCATTGTCTTTACATTGGCAGGCTCTTTGAAAGGTAAGACTAGAATCGTGTGTGTAGTCAAATTTAATCGGGTTTTTACGCCGGGCGAAAGTTAAGAATTTGCATTTGTCAAAATTTAGATTAAGATGGTTACATTCGCACCAATTAATAAGTGCGTTAATGTCTTTTTGGAAATGTATGCAATCCTTAATAGTCTTAACTGACAGAAAAATTTTTAGGTCGTCAGCATTCAAAAGGCTTCTGCAGAAAGAAAAAGCATTCGACAAGTCATTTATAAACAGATTAAAAAGCAAGGGCTTCCCTGTGAGACACCCGACTTTGCCGCAATAGGTTCAGAGTAGTATCCCCCGATTTTAAAATATAAAATCCTATTGCTTAAGTAGGAGCCATTTCAAAATTGTGGAGTGAAACCCTATATTCTCAAGTTTACATATTAATAAATTGTTCTGTATGCTGTCAAATGCTTTTGAAATGTCAGTGTATAGGACATCGACTTGTGATCCATTTTCTATAGCATTAACACAAAAATTAGAAAAAATAGCGAGATTCGTGGACGTAAGTCTTCCAGGAAAGAAACCGTGCTGTTGATCGGAGATAACATTTTTCGTTAATGTAAATAGTAGCTTACTGACAATTTTGTCAAACAACTTAGGTATAACCGAAAGTTTAACAATAGGCCTATAATTTGTAATTATATGTTATGGCCCCGACTTAAATATTGGCGAGATAGAGGCAAACTTCCACTCATCGAGAAACTCACACAGAAAAAGGAATTTATTAATTATAGAACATAAAGAAGACAGTAATGAGGAAGCACAATTTTTCAGAAAAATCGGAGGTAGCAGATCGAAGCCTGCACCTTTCTTACAGTCGAGCTCCCTCATCGATTGTAGTACTTCCTCGTCAGTTATGCATAAAGAGCCAATGCCAATAAATTGAGGTAACCGTGAGAACAAGAATTCTTCACTCACATTGTCTCCCCTATTATACACCGAGCCAAAGTGGGTTGCAAAAAGGTTACAAATATCCTGAGGGTTCTCCGCAGAGCTACCAAACATTTCCATAGATTTAGCAAAACCACCTGATTTTCTTTTAGAATTTAAAAGTATCCAGAAAGATCTTCGATTGGATTTAATACTACTCTCAATATAGCAAAGATATTTCTTATAAAGAAAGTTAGGCAGAAATTCGTATTCTCGCCTACGCAAAATAAAATTGTTCTTGCAACAGAGGTATTGGTTTTCTTAAACATGTCCGTTCGCGTGTTCACATACAGTGTATGTGAATTTTATGGTGAAATTGTCGACTTGTTACAAGCTAAAACAGGCTATTATAAAGCAAGATAACTGAAAAGGTAAACCGTTTTGGTTTGTTACCACAGCGTCACAAAATGATGGGGTGAGTTAATGCCAACCACACCACTTCATTATTTATTATTTTTTTGGCTTTTAACTAAACATTAATAGAAAAATTACTGTGCATTTAAGAGTTATCGCAGTTTTGACGATTTAGCGGTTTGGAAATATTAAAAGGTAATGAAAACTTACTTGTTTTTTTAATTTTTCTTTTATTTAAATTAAAGTTAACAAAAATAAATTTACAATTCATTTATTTAAATTAAAATTAGATAAACACAAATAAATTCACAATACATGCATTTAAATCAAAATTCATTTAAGCACTAAAATGACAATAAGTAAATATTAAACTAAATCACGAATTAATATCCAACAAAACAGGTTGAATACGTTGGCATCTCTTTCGGCTAAAAATACGTGTGGTAGGTTAAAAACAGCTGACTAAATTTGTGAAATGAGCAATTTTTATGAATTTTAACTTCGTTTTACTTGCAAAGTCTTCAATACTGTGCAAATATATGACTTAAAAAAGGTTACATATACATTTCTAGAAGCATGCGTTGGTTTTAAAATTATCTCCCTGGTTTGTTTTATGTATTTGAAAAATCATATTTCTGGCTTATTGCTATGAAGAAGAACAAGAGTTGCATTCCTCTCTCAAAATATTTTGCAAACAAATTCCCGAACTATCAAAATTCGTTCCCGAAATGTCAAAAACATGCGTTTTGTTTTTGTAATCTACTACACCCAAGCCTGATTTCACCAACACATTCAAAGCGAAAAAAGAGTTACCAGTCTTGTAGTATTTGTACGAGGCACACAAACGTGAGAGCTTGAAGAACCGTTCTTCGACTTGGAAGCAGCAGCAGTATAGCATTAAACACAATCGGAGCAACAGAATACAAGATACATTTTCACCTGTCAAATTTACATGGGCATGGAGATCGAGAAAAAAGTTTGCTTTCCAGTTTGTTGCTCTGGTTTGCATTCCATTTTGTATCTTGTCTCCGGGCTATTTCTAATTTTGACAGCAACAAAATCATTCTTGTTCTTCTTCGGTGTGCTTGTTTACATTTTGTCATGTAAAATTTGACAATTTGCATTGTGGGGTGCCACACTAGGCATTTTAACGCCAATTTAATTAAGTTAATTTATAACGAAATTTTTATTATTGTTATTACAAGCAATTTATTTCTGAAATATGTTTACAATTTGTCCATAAACTGTGTAGAATCCAGGTTGTCAGTTTTATGGCGAAGATACAGTTCATTAAAAAACGCAGCTATTGTGAAATTGAAGAAACGCAGAAATTGTATTGTTTATTCGTGCACAGGGGATGCCAAATTGTTAAATTTGTTAACAAGGGAGAAAGAATACAAGGAGACGTAAAAAATGTACATGTGAAAATCTTACGCACGTCGCACTATGGGGCCGATTTCTGAAACTGAATTATGCGGCGTATATTTTATAATAGTAAATTAATTGGAAACAATTAGGGACAATTTTCTAAAAACCCGAATATCTAGAGATATAAACCTATTGGTTTAAAAAATTACAAAGTAATTTTTATTATTATTGGACGAATTATTTTTGGACATGTAATAAAATTCATATTCTGTTTATTTAACCATCATAACCCTAGTTAATTTATAACGAAATTTTTATTATTGTTATTACAAGCAATTTATTTCTGAAATATGAAAATATGCGGCATTCCTATTTAAGAAAAATTACTCAAAATATTTATCAATTCCTAAAAGAAATGGAAATACCTCTAAAAAAGAATGCTGGCGAAAATGTAAAAAACAGTTGAAAAAAACAGTCTTATAAATAGTACAATTTATAGATCAATTCAGTACAATAAAATTCTAAAAAACTATAATTATTATAAATAAAAAAAATAAGAATACTGAAAGAACGAAGAAAAAAAAAATATGATAGGTTAGATAAATGTGTGGAATGATTGAATGCCGATAGGGGGAAAGAGGAGAACACACAAGTACCAAAGCAATTTCGTAATTCTCAATTTTCTCATAACAAAGTATGTACGTAGTATAGTATATAAAGTATAATCCTTCCTTAAAAAACAATAATGTAACTTGCTTACCAGTGATAACTTGTGTACCAGGGGGCAGGGTACTGCAACGAATAGAATAAAAAAAGTTTCGAATCAATCGCTAAAATACTACTTCCGAGCCTTTCATATTCGTAAACATAATGCATGAACCTGATTCGCAATCGTTCTTAAGCCACGAAGAATTGGAATCAACAAAACAATTGCAAGAAGGCTCGAGCTTTCGAGCTGTAATCTTTTAACATGAGCTATTCGCATCTGTGCTGTGCATCTCATTGGAGCATATATTGCTTTGCTTTCATTTGCTGCCTGTCCAGAATTCTGTGCTTGTTGTTGGTGATTATTTTGGTTTCGCCTTTTACCTCTAAAATTGTTGTTTTGTGCCCGGATAGCACTATATCCTCATGCCTGTATACAACAATTTTAAAGGGTAAATGAAAGAAAAAGCAGAAAGAATTTCGAGAAAGAAAGAAAAGAAGAAAGAAAGAAAAGAAAGAAAGAAAGAAAGAAAAAGCAGAAAGAGAAGAATTCGGCCTGGCCGAAGTTCATATACCCTACACACGTTTATTTAAAAATTAGGCGTGGCCAAGTGTTCTTTCTTTGCAATCCCAAATAGCCTCTGATAACTGAGAATATTCGCGCCAAATTTGATGAAAAAAATCTATTCGTTCTCCTGTAATCGAATTTTATTTAAGTAGTGAGCGGACCACGCCCATATGTGGTAGTCTGTTTTGGTCAGAGACAGTGGACTTCTGGACAAAATCTCAACCGCAAATTAGTTCTACAAGCTGAGAAATTGAGCTATAAGCATGGATGAATTTATATTCACTATAAAAAGTAGGCGTGCTAATGGTTCGATTTTGCCCATTTTCAATACCAATGAGTTTCTAATGATAGACAATATTCGTGCCAAGTTTGATGAACTTATCTCTATTCGTTCCCTTTTAATCGTGATTTCCAGAGACAGGCAGACAGGCGGACGGACAGGGCTAAATCGACTCAGGAGGTCACGCTGATTAAGAATATATATACTTTTGTATACCTGTCACGCCTCCTTTAATGCGTTACAAACGGAAGCATAAGTGAATATACCCTCATCACTTCGTGTGTAGGGTATAAAAACATAATTATTTTGTACTTTTACATTCTTTTATATCAAAAACCTAATTACGATTGGTAGATTGTAATGCTGTTTAATGGTGTATAATAAAAAATAAATACGAACGTAACAAGTTAAGTATTTCTTTTCCGTGTTATATCATTTTACCAGCGAAAAAAAAAACACTGACAAAATGCTTAGTTTTATTATGTAATTGTGTGTAGAAAGCTTCTTATATACTCTTTTGTATGTAAACCAAATTCCGGCCTAATAGTGCCTCAATTTTAAATTTTAATGCACCTACCAATGCTTCTAATATGCAAATTTTTATTACAGTTGAACCTCCATTATCCGTGTTGCCCAGGACCGAGCTCATTACAGAAAGTCGAAAATCCAGGTTATAAGAGATTATATATAAATGTACATAAATATTATTGTATATATTTATTTATTTTTAAGAACATCTGAAATTGCATATATGAACATACATACATACATACATCTCTTCTCTTTAGGTAAAAAAATATGCATGTGGAAACCTTACACACGACTCCGTGTGTAACACGCACGACTTTGACTCCGTTTCATTTACTTTGTCGTCCTTTGGCAATTCGATCTGCTTACGGTGCTTTGTTTTATCATTCTTTAATACAGTTCCATCTGCTTTATCGTGCTTTTTTTTATCATTCTTGGCCGCAGTTTCATCTACTTTATACTCCTCTCTTTTATCATTCTTGGATGCAGTTCCATCTACTTTATGGTGCTTTGTTTTATGATTCTTCGATGCAGTTTCATCTATCTTATGGTGCTTTCTTTTATCATTCTTTGATACAGTTTCATCTGCTTTATCGTGCTTTCTTTTATCATTCATTGATAAAGTTTCATCTGTTTTATCGTCCTCTCTTTTATCATTCTTTAATACAGTTTCATATAATTTATGGTGCTTTCTTTTATCATTCTTAATTACAGTTTCATCTACTTTATCGTGCTTTCGTTTAGCAGTCTTTGACATCATTTCTGTAGCTTCATAGTTCTCCATTTTTTTATTCTTAGACACAGTTTGAATAACTTTAAAGTCCCTACCTTTAACAGTCTTTGGCACTTTAGCAGCTACTTCATCGCGCACACTTTTCTCAGGCTCGATGGAAGTTTCAGCTATTTTATCGCGTTTCCAGTCACGGGCTTCATGGCGCTGACCTCGGTTACGTGAAACTACTATCTGGTTGCCGTCTCCCTGTTTATTTTCCAGAGTTTTATCTAACTTAGCAAATGCCAGGTTGTAAAGATGCATTTTTGTATTCACTTCTTCCCGTTTCGGCGTCATTTGTTTTTTCGTGAGATGTGGTAGCAATATATCAAAATCATGGCAACCTTTCTGTAGAGCGATCAGCTCCAAGGCATCACTGCTTTTGTCAGAGTCATCGCCGAACAGAACGTTGTGTTTATCTATGATGTTACTGATTTTTTGTGACTTTTGCTTGTCCGTCATCTCTAAAATAGTTTCACCTTCATTTATGAGTTCTAAATTTGATGGAACTGATGCCGAGCCGCTGATTGATGTTTTGAATCCGTTATCTTCTGCATTAGAGGCATCTTTGGGGGTCTTGTTGAAGTCACTGTTGCCAGGAATCTAGGAAGAATAACAAAAATGTCCAAAGTCCTCCGATATAAAATATTTCTAAACAAAAATATACTTCCGTCAACAGAAATAACTTTAAGCTTGCAAGAACTGTGCCGAACTGCAAAGTACCATATCGTTCCAGTGTTACTTCTTTCAGGCCTTCAAGGCGTTGGCCATTCCAGAAAGTGCCAGAACTACTGTACAGGTCGAGTACTTTTATTTAATCATGGTGAACTATAACCACGACAAGTTTAGCATCTAGTTTCTGCAATGAAATATATTATGGAATATCGCTACACTTCTGCTGCTCTTGTGCTACACCCACTTCACTGCGCAACCCAATATCCAGTTTTTTCTTAGGCTGCGCTTGACGTCCAACCAAGTAATTCCTACCAGCTAGCAGTTTAAACTGTTTACCTTCGATTTCGAGAATCGCAACAGTCTACAAGAAAAAAGACACATATCTGTATTTTTATTAATTGTCGGTTTTCAACAATTTCTTTGAACTCACCTCGTTGTCCATTGCAGCAACACAAATTTTTCGTAAAACGAACTTATTTCTATTATAATAGAGTTGGGTGTTTAATAAAATTACCAAAAACAAAGACCAATTTCTGCAACGCTTTTTTCAATTTAATTCAAATGTAAAAACTATCAGAGCTGCACATTCTTTTACATACTTTGTAGTTTAGGATTCTATGAAATTCTTCTTGTTTGGCCGAAGTCACACCTCCACTCAAATGTGTAGTGAACCAGTTATTGCTTTTTGTTTAGCACATGTTGTGGTCACACTGCCACTAATTTTACCGTTATGAAAAGTAATTTTACAATTTGTCCATAAACTGTGTAGAATCCAGGTTGTCAGTTGTATGGCGAAGATACAGTTCATTGAAAAACGCAGCTATTGTGAAATTGAAGAAACGCAGAAATTGTATTGTTTATTCGTGCACAGGGGATGCCAAATTGTTAAATTTGTTAACAAGGGAGAAGGAATACAAGGAGACGTAAAAAAATGTACATGTGAAAATCTTACGCACGTCGCACTATGGGGCCGATTTCTGAAACTGAATTATGCGGCATATATTTTATAATAGTAAATTAATTGGAAACAATTAGGGACAATTTTCTAAAAACCCGAAAAAAAATTCTTAAAAAAAGAATGAGAATATCTAGAGATCTAAACCTACTGGTTTAGAAAATTACGAAGTAATTTTTATTATTATTGGATGAATTATTTCTGGACATGTAATAAAATTCATATTCTGTTTATTTAATCATCATAACCCTAGAGTCTTATAAGTAGTAAAATTCATAGATCAATTCGCTACAATAAAACACTAAAAAAACTATAATTATTATAAATAAAAAAATAAGAATACTGAAAGAACGAAGAAAAAAAAAGAAATTTGATAGGTTAGATAAATGGGCGGAATGAATGTTTGTTGATAGTGGGAGGGGGAAGGAAGGGAGCGCACAAGTACCACACCAGGGAGCGCACGAAGAATTGGAATCAACAAAACAATTGCAAGAAGGCTCGAGTTTTCGAGCTGTAATCTTTTAACATGAGCTATTCGTATCTGTGCGCTCTGCATCTCATTGGTGCATATATTGCTTTGCTTTCATTTGCTGCCTGCCCAGAATTCTGTGCTTGTTGTTGGTGATTATTTTTTTTTTTTTTTTTTTGGGATTTAATTCCTCAAAGGAGGAAAAAGATTAGCCAGCTGAACTATAAGGCCATCAATAATTATGAACGATATTCGAAACACACCAAATTATATATGTGGGTACATAAGTATGTACATACATTTGACAAATACACATGACAGGTACAGTGACAGACATTAGACATTGGAAGCCATTCTGGAAACAGAGATTATATGTCGATCTCTGAGATTCTTAAAAACTCTAAAAGTTGGTCAAAATATGTTTGTTTCCTTGAAAGAAGAAGATCATTTATATTAGTAAATTTATTAAAAAACTTAAACTTACGATTTGATTTGTATTTTATGCATGTGAATATCAAATGATTGGCATTTTCAATCATGTTGCATGCGTTACACATGTTGGTATCTTTTAATCTAATTCGATGAAGATATTCCTTGGAGTAAGTGAACCCACAAAACAACCGATTTAAGAGTTTGATGTTATAGGTGTTATAATTCAAAGATTTGAACCAATGTTTTTTTGGAGGATTAGGGAACATTTTTGAGAAAATGTTGTTTTTGAGATTACTTATGTAGCCATTATATCTGTATGACCAGTTGGATCTTAACATGTTATAAATTGTTCGGCATGCTTCCTTGATGGTGTATTTGATGTCTATGGGACATCCCTTGGTGGCAGCGTGCTTAGCAAAGTAGTCTGCTGTTTCATTGAAAAAAAGCCCTGAGTGCGAAGGACACCAGATGATTTCAAGAGATAATAAGTGGCTGATGCTTATTTGGTTAAAAATTTCTGAAACAATGTGATTATCTGGGGGATATTTATTTAGCAGCCGGCACGAGTTAATACTGTCCGTGAAGATGATAGCTTTTTCTGTACAATCTTCGGCCATAATATCAATAGCTTTTTTTAAAGCTACCAATTCGACGGTTAACGAGGACACATTTTTGTTAATTTGGAAGAGGAAATTTTGATTTTGGGAGATGTTGCAGACCGAGGTTTCATCGAAGATGGCTGCATCAGTTGCCCAGATGCTATAACCGTTGTTTTTTCGCTAATGTAAGACTTCTAGATATGTTTGTTTAATTAGATCTAAAGGTGACCTTTTGTTAATATTTCCAAGTTTTAGTGTGACTTTTAAATTGGTTGAATATAGGCTGTTAGGTTTAAAGAGGCCAATGTTTTCAAAAATGTCTTGAAATTTGAAATAAGTTACATTGTAACTTGATTTTATGTTGTGCTCGAAAGACATTCTGTTAAAGATATTAGGATAATTAACTTTGAGTTTAACGAGTTCTTTGGCAGTGAGGTAGAGAGTTCTTTCAGGGGGAGGAAGTATAAGAGCTAGAGCATATATTTGATTGGGGGAGGTCATAGGGGTGAGCCCAAGACATCGTCGGAGGAGATTGTTCTGGAAGGAGGTGATTTTTCGAGATATATATTGGGGCATGTTGGCCATGGAGGAACGAGCATATTCAATTTTCGAAATGACATAACTTTTCAAAAGATTTACGGCTAGCGCCGGGTTTAAGCCACTTTTCACAGTGGTGACCATTTTTACCGCGTTAACCGCTTTTTGAGTTTCAGATAGAGTTCTGTCAAAGTGTTCTTTTAACGCGAGGCTGTTTTGAAAGTGTCTACCGAGAAATTTAAAGGATTTGGAATTTTCAATACGATGGTTGTTTAAGGAGATAATAGGAGTTTTCCTGGGTCCTTTGGCCATGTATATTATTCTGGACTTTTCAAGATTTAGTTGGAGGTTTAAATTTATTAGGATATTATTGAAGGCGGAAATTTTGTTTTGAAGGTTGAGAGTTGCCTGATCAAGATCTTTGTTCGTGGATATAATAACGAAGTCGTCTGCATATTGAAAGATTTGAGTATTTCGATCCTGGATGGAATGAAGCTTCTTTGTATAAACATTAAATAAAATGGGGCTCAAACAGCTACCTTGAGGAAGTCCGTTTTGAACAGTGATTTGAGCATTTCCTAGGAATAGGATTCTTTTTTGAAGAAAATTGAAAATCCATTTGCTTATGTTGCTGGGACAGTCAGATTCAGTTAGAATTGCTTCTAATTTATCGATGTTGACACTATCATATGCTTTGGAGATGTCTAACGTCGCGACTATTACTTTAAGATTTTGATTTTTTGCACTTGCAATATGATGGATGATTTCGTTGATGCAAATGCTAGTCGAGAGGGATTTTCTGTATGCAAAAGAGCGGCTAGAGATTATGCTATTATTTTCAATAAATTCGTTGAGTCTTACCTTTACCATAAGATTGATTGTTTTGATTAAAACCGATATCAGGGCAATAGGCCTGAAGTTCTTGAAATCTATGAGATCTTTGCCCGGCTTTGGAATAGGGCAAATTTTTATATGTCTCCATTGTTCTGGAATGAAACAATTTATCCAGTGATGATTGAAAATGTTAAGTAATGATTTGAGCGAGGTCTCTGATAAAGAGCGGATCATATCGTAGGTGATATGGTCCATACCACCTGCAGACGATTTGGATTTATTTTTGAGGACATTACTTAGTTCTTCGAGAGTGAAGGGAATTGGAGGGTTTGATGAGATTAAGTTCGTGGAAATTGAAGGTGGCGGTAGATTGACTTGACTTTTAATAAAATTTAGGAATTTGTCATTATTGTTTTCGTTCCAATGATGTTTTGTGCTCTCTGTTCCTGAGTTTCTACAGCCGTTCATGAATCTGTAAAATTGTTTTAAATTAGATTTGTTCGTGAAGGATTCTATTTTTTCTATAAAGCTTTGTTTTTTGGCGTCTTTTACTGCTTTTTTCCATTCAGCTAGGGTTTTGTCAAGGTTAATGGCATCTTCAAAGGATTTGGTGCGGTTGTACTTTCTTTGTGCGATTAATTTATGTCTAAAGAGTTTTTTGAGGTTGTCATTCCACCATTGTTTTGGTTTAAAAGTATTGTTGTCAGAGATTATGATAGTTGAAGAAGTGATGGCCTTTTTGAAGTTGTGTTCTGCCTCTTCTAGAGAGTTTCCTAGGGTGAGATCATTTAGAATTTTATTAAGTTTATTTTTTGAGCGGAACTTTTTGAATGGAATGGGACCGTTGTTTATTTTTAGCAAAATGGGGAAATGATGACTGCCGCCAAGTGTGTAGTCTAAGATAGACCAGTCAATGTTTAGTCTGGAATTCGTAAAGGATAAATCAAGGACCGATTGAGTGCTGTGTGGATCAAGGAGGAATCTTTTAAACGTCGGTTGTCCATTGTTTAGCAAGTGGAAATTGAAGAGTGAAATGATCGGGAAAAGTTTTTTACCTCTAGAAGAGTTAAAGGTATCACCAAAGGCTTGAAGACGGGCATTGAAATCACCACATATCAAGGAGTTTTTGAAGGGTTCCATGAATTTCAAAAGTCTTGATATTTCTTTGCAAAAAAGGTCATTTTTGATATTGTGGGGTATGTAGATTGATGCAATTGTAAGATTTTGTTTAAGATTAAGAGTCTGGGCTATTACTATGTCTAGTTCTGAAATGAACGCAAGTTTTTTAAAGTTGATATTATTGTGAAACGCAATTGCAACTCCACCATAGTTGTCAGGGCGTTTTTTGAAAATGATTTGATAATTTTGAAGTTTTGAGTAATGAGCGGATGCATCAAAATTGAATATTTCGGAAAGTATTGCTATGTGTATGTTTTTATGATTAAGAAAGAAATCAAGTTGCTCTATGTTTGCTTGTAAACTTTGTATATTATACTGTAGGATGTTTAGCATTGTGAAAGTGGAATTACTAGAAAGTTAGAGGGTTATGTTATGTCATGCTGTTCTGCTCGTCGTCAGCAGAGCACTTCCTTAACTTTTCAATATCGTGTCTTATTAATATTGTGTTTAAAATTTGTTTTATTTTTGACAAGGATTCAACATCTTTTGATGAAAGGGTCTGGTTTCCACTGTTGTGCGTAATGTAGCTGGATATAAAGAGGTTTAGGTCTTCGATAGACTTGTCAAATTTTTTTGGTGACCAATTTTCGGTGGACGGGGTTGACTTATATATGGGATTATTGTAGCCTTGAATTGCGGAGTTTATTGGGGAGAAATTATTGGAGTGTAAGTTAAAATCATTAATGGTGTTAGCCCATTCATTCATTGTATCTAGACCTTTGTTGGTTTCACGTATTCTATTCTGATTATGAGGTTTGAGCTTGGTTATGTGTGAGTAAGGGTAAAGGGAGTGGATATGGTTGGCTGCTGATTGGGTGATGTGTTGGGAGGATGAGGGTTGATGTTTTTTTGTAGGGAGTTTCGGAAAGTCCGTGGGGTCATCAAGGTCAACTATGCTTGCAAAGCGGTTTGTAAAGATGCTGGAATATCGAAGTTTGGCTTCAGACATTGCCAGGTTGTCCATGATCATTAATTTTTTTAACGCATAAGCCTTTTCTCTTGCTGGGCACTTTTTGTTAATTGGTGGATGAGCACCTTTGCAGTTTATGCATTTGATGTCAGAGCAGCTGGAATCGGTCTCGTGGACCTGAAAGCATTTGTTGCAGCTAACCTTTTCCTGCTTGCATTGCAAGGCGAAATGATTAAATCTGAAACATTTATAACATTGACTGAACGGTATAAAGGCTTTTACATTGGTTTTTATATTGTTAAACAGTATAATTTCTTTGGGTAGTTGAAGTCCTTTAAAAATGATTTTGACCCTTTTGGTGGGAACTTTCAAATTAGTATTCGAATCTTTTCTTTCGATTCTGAACACCTGCATAACTGGGATTATACCCAATTTTAATGATTTCCACAATGTTAGTAATCTTTAGGTCAGACAGAGTTCTGCTTAAGTTGATTGCGTTAATAGGCTTTCTTGTCGATACATCCGAAATAGTGTCAAAATAAACGATAAATGGGATTTTATCAGCTTTACCGTATAGAAATTTCACCGTTTCGGGTTGGGTTGACTTACCAGGAACATCTTCAGTTAGAGTTGAGGGGAGCTGAGTCCCCTCAGACCACATTTTCCTTCTTTTGGGCACTTTCTTAAATAAAGTGCTTTGTTTTAATAATTTATAATAGTTTAAAAGTTCTTTAAAAGGAATATACACCGCCTACTGACAAACTTCCAAAAAAAAAAAAAAAAGAAAGGAACTTCTTCTCTAGGAATTATTGTACTTTACAGTTATATGAAATAAGAAATTAAAATTTTATAAAATGGCTTCCACGCACAAGAAAAAGAAACACTTATGCACGACACAACCACACTGGACGAGATACGACAGTCGAATGTGGGTGATTATTTTGGTTTGGCTTTTTACCTCTAAAATTGTTGTTTTGTGCCCGGATAGCACTATATTCTCATGCCTGTATACAACAATTTTAAAGGGTAAATGAAAGAAAAAGCAGAAAGAGTGTTAACTTCGGCCTGGCCGAAGTTCATATACCCTACAAACGTTTATTTAAAAATTAGGTGGCCAATCGAAATAGCCTTTGATAATTGAGAATATTCGTGCCAAATTTGATGAAAAAATCTATTCGTTCTCCTGTAATCGAGTTTTATTTAATTAGAGGGCGGACCACGCCCATTTTTGGTAGTCTGTTTTGGTCAGAGGCAGTGACTTCTGGACAAAATTTCAACCGCAAATTTGTTCTACAAGCTGAGAAATTGAGCTATAAGCATGGATGAATTTATATTCACTATAGAAAGTAGGCGTGGTAATGGTTCGATTTTGCCCATTTTCAATACCAATGAGTTTCTAATGATAGACAATATTCGTGCCAAGTTTGATGAACTTATCTCTATTCGTTCTTTTAATCGTGATTTCCACAGACACACAGACAGGCGGACGGACAGGTCTAAATCGACTCAGGAGGTGATGCTGATCATATATATATACTTTTGTATACCTGTCACGCCTCCTTCGAAAACTCACTCCTTTAAGCAATTGTTTTGTTGAATCGAATCCTTCGTGGTGTTTGTTTTCGTTGTTCGCTTTAGAACGATTGCGAATCAGATTCGTGCAGTAAATTTACGAATACGAATGTGCCAATGCACGAATATGTTATTCGTTGCGGTGATAAGAACAATTGTATTCCGTCCAGTTCTCTTGACCATACCATGCCAAATTTCATATATTGTATGTCTGATTTTTTTTTTGCAATGTCTGATTTTTTTAAAATACTTTATTCGGTTTGTAGCAGTAATATTTCAGCAAAGTGTTTTATAATATTTCAGATAAAATATTAATTGTTAGGTTCGTGAACATGATGACTTAAACACAATGCCTTTCTGAAAACATTTGGTACATTAAGTTTTAAAAACATAATTCGTTTGTACTTTTAGGGTCTTTTATATCAAAACCCTAATTACGATTGGTAGATTGTAATGCTGTATAATGGTGTATATTAAAAAATAAGTACGAACGTAACAAGTTAAGTATTTCTTTTTGGTGTTATATTACTTTACCAGTGTTAATAAATAAAAAAAAACACTGAAAAAATTCTTAGTTGTATTATGTAATTGTGTGTAGAAATCTTCTTATATACTCTTTTGTATGTAAACCAAATTCAGGCCTAATAGTGCCTCTATTTTAAATTTTAATGCACCTACCAATGCTACCAAAATAATATGCAAATTTTTATTACAGTTGAACCTCCATTATCCGTGTTGCCCAGGACCGAGCTCATTACAGAAAATCGAAAATCCAGGTTATAAGAGATTATATATAAATGTAAAGGGTTTTCCAATAGGGACTTGACAATTTTAAATTTAGTTTGTGAAGGCACCTTTTCACTTCACATCGAGCTGTCACTGTCAGTTTATTCAGTAGACATAACCTTTTCATCATGGTGAAGTACACGAACGAACAACGTCTGCAAATCTTAAAAATTACTACAGAAATTCGAAGTCGGTGGCCGCTACTTTAAGAGCGTTATCTCCGAGTAGTAGACAGGTAGTAGACAGTAGACAATCCACATGTGCCGGCGGCGTCATAGGGCCATATTTTTTCGTCGACGATAGTCGTCGCCACGTTACTGTGAATGGTGATCGTTATCGCGCCATGATTATAGATTATTTTTGGCCCGAATTGGAATATATGGTTTGGACAGAATGTGGTTTCAACAGGACGGCGCCACAAGCCACACAGCACACGTTACAATCCATTTATTGAAGAACAAGTTTGATGAGCGTGTTATCTCAAGAAATGGACCAGTCGATTTGCCGCCTCGTTCGTGCGATTTAACGCCTTTAGATTTTTTTCTTTGGGGCTACGTCAAGTCATTGGCAGTATTATCGTTTTGGAAAATTATGGAGTAGGACAAATCATAAAAAATAGTAGTACTATTTTGAACAGAGTAGTACAAAATAATAAAGGTTTAATAATATACAGGGTGTAACGCATAAGGCAAAAACTTATGACGGGTAGGTTGCGTCTTGACAAGAAAAAATCGTATGGGAGGGGGGGGAAAAAAAGATTTTTGGTCGCAATTTTTTTTTAAAAATACGGTATTAAGTATAAATATTTTTCCGATCACAAAATTCTCCAAACAATTCTAAAGAAAATACTTGAAGCACAAATGATCCATCTTGTGCAGTTCCTGAGAAATTTGAAAATGACGATCTAAACTCCTTCCCCAGAGCATTATTTTTCATATTTTTACATCAGTAATAAAACACAAGTAGCCAAAAAATTGGTATTTGAAAGGAAAGTATGCTTCGTAATTTTCACTTTTCTCGGAAACTACAAAACATAGATCCTTCCGGTTTGAAGCATTCTCTCTAGAATTAATTAGAGAATTCTACGGTCAGAAAAATATTTGTACTTAAAAAAAAAAAAAAAAAAAAAATATATTTATTATAATATAAATATAAATATTATAAATATAATAATATAAATAATATAAATATTATAAATATAAATATATTATAAATATAAATATTTATTTTATAGGTATTTTAAAACAAAATTGTGTCCAAAAATTGTTTTTCGGAATTTTTATTCAAAATTTTAACTTTGGCATTAATTTTCTCAAAACCTGTTAGACGTAGGAACCTAATTTAAAAAGGATATTAAGAAGCGGACATTTGGCTTTGAATCAGCAAGCAAAAGTTATCTAGATCTAACGATTATTTTTTAATAATATTTTTTCCGATGTTAAGTCGGGTTTTTAGAAAAAGGCCCCTCCCGCCTAAACGGGGGAAAATGCACCCCCCTCCCATACGATTTTTTTCTTGTCTCGACCCAACCTACTCGTCCTAGCTTTTTGGCGTACCTTATGTGTTACATCCTGTATAAATAGTTCATTTTTATTTGTAAAACAATGCCTTATTTGTAATTTTCTTGTAAAAGGTAAAAAATTTGATACGAATATACATAACACATGTACATACATACATATAAAATTATATTATAGATGTAGGTATCAGTTCCTTGCACAAGTTATTTCAAATAATTTTTTATTACTTCATTGGAAGGTTCCTAGCTGGAGCAATCTTTTCCATTTAACAGTTCCTTGCAAGCCATAATAGAATTGATCGTAGAAACATGTAGCTTATTGCGCGTTTTATTTTTTATTAGAAAGAGTTGAGAAAATATCCTTTCTGCGGCTGCGCTGCTATGAGGAATGCACAACAATGAGCTAACAAATGTTCTGAGTTTGGGAAACATTGCTTCGTTAAGGCCATTTTTTAAATTAAAAACTGAAGTCCAAAATTTTTCAAATTCAAATTCATTAGGAATTAACTCTTGCATGATTAACGTTCTCCATTCAGAATCCAGTTCTTCTATCTCTTCCTCGCATGTCAAATTCGGCAGAAGACCAATTATTGGTGTCAATGACTCAACATTTAAAAAACTGTCTCCAAAATTGATACGTTTTGTTATCTCTTTACACAATTTGATATAATACTTTCTAAAATTTCCTCTCATTTGCAAAACCTCATCATCAGAAAAATTAATTGATTGTAAAACCAATTCAGCTTTAGCTCCGCAATAAGTATTTTTCTCATCTTTCAAAATTTTCATTCAAATTTCAAACTTTCATTCATTAAAATCACAATCATATAAGATAGTTTCGTTTATAAATTCCCTTTCTACAAAGTTATGCAATATCTTTTTATAGTAGGGCTTCATACATGCCAGTATAACGTGAATTCTAATCGACTCTGACTGAAATTGTAAATTAAGCTCGTTTGTTATCTGAAGTATGTAACTCAAAAACAAGAGATAGAACTTAATATATTAACATCATTAAGCTCACGCTGAATATGGCAATGTAAGTAAACAGTAGTACGAACTTTAAAAGTGTAGTACATAGTCTTTAATAGTATTATAGTAAAATACTACTATTGTAGTACAAACGACAATTTGCACATCGTGTTTTCATGAAAAATGTCAGATTTTTGGAAAATCTGAAGTTTCGATTTGATTGCTTCTTACACCAAATTATTCGCTAGGCAAATACTCAAGACTTGCAAAAACAAATTATTAAAAATTAAATTAAGATGACCCTAGATGGATTAAGATTCGGTCAGACCGAATACAGCACTCTTTCTGGTTTTTAGTATGTTTTGGTCTAGGAAATATTAAAAAATTTGTTTGTACTATATATAAATCGATAATTTTCTAATTTTATTATAAACTTTAAATTTGTTTAATTTAATTGTTGTTACATAAGCTAGTTGCTTAATATTAATAAACATTCGAGGTTAATTAAGCGCTATAAATATTATATAAATTATAAAAAGAGTATCTTGGAACACAAGTTTAACATTTTTGAATGCTTATTATTCTGTAATAATTGTATGGAAAATTAGATCGTGTTAGTTGGTATATTTGAAGCTCTATAGTTATCTTTATATTATATTTTGGACATAACAATTGTATAGCATATTAAATTAAATTTTACAAAAACGTCACCGTCCAACATCTATCAATATTAATTCAATAATCAATATATTTTACTTACTTACTAACGAAAAACCCTGGAAGTGAGTTTGTTGGCATACCAGAATTAATACCGCTTCCAGGCATACCCATTGATGGTGGACCCCCCATTTGTTGATTCACATGACTTCTCGTTGTTGTTGCGTATAACTGCTGCTGAAAGTTGTGATATTGTTGAGCATATTTAAGATCATTCGTGGACTGGCTCATAAATGATTTATAATTTCCGGGACCGCTATTGGAAGAACCAGCCATTGAACCCGGAAGAGATCCACTTCCTGATACATTGGGACTATTTCCATTTGGTCCTAACATTCCTGGACCATTTAATTGCAATTGCATTGAAGAGCTTTGCTCGTTGACACTAACAGAACCATTCATAATATTCGCAGGGGACATATTTTGGCAATGAGGTTGTCCTCCCATAGGACTATTTTTTTGTTGCGGTCCAAACATTTGATTAGGCCCACCGGGTGCGTTACCAAATATTCCATTCGGATCAGAACCAACGCACTCCATAACTTCGAGTGGATTATTACTAAATTGATTCGGTCCACCTGAACCGCCGATTAGATGCGATCCAGGTGTTTGCATTCTATGAATTCCACCTACAGGACTTCCACCTGGACCCATTGGAGACTGCCTCATTGGTCGAACTCCTCGAATACCGCCAGTTGTGTTACCTATAGCCGGAACTCCCATTTCGGAATGACCTGTAATTATGCCACGCACAATATCACCTTGATTTCCAGCATTTCCAATAGTAGAACTAGAACCATGTTGGTTGCAATTTTGGAAAAAATTAATTCCCGAATTTTGCATATTTAAAGCAGTAGAGGCGTTCGAAATTTTGTTGGGGTCTGAATTTCCCACAGATCCTGCAGACATCATAGGATTTTCACTGATATTGGGTCCTGAAAGCTGTGGATTTGTAAATCTTTGCAGGAATTCAAGACTCGGAGGAACACGTGGATTAATGCTATTCGGCTGTGGTCGAGCAGGCATATACTGTATTGTATTTGGTGTGCTCGCTTTTACCTGAATGTTTGGTGAACCGTTGAATGGACAAAAATTAACACCAACGCGCCCCATCATGCGATGAGGAGCCATAGCACCATGAAATCCAGGACCATCCCTTATAACATTTGACGCTGCATTAAATCCAACATTCATTTTTGGTGTGAGCAATCTCTGTCCCATTGGATTTATTATTGGCCCAACCATGTGACAACCACTTGCTCCATACTGTCCATTACCGCCCATCATATGAGGCGGGAGCCCCATCCCACCAGAACTTCCAGGATTACTGCAATGGTCCATGGAACCTTCAATATGTCCGCTCGGTCCCATAAGACCTTCCATGTTTTGATGAGATGAACAACCAGTAGTTATTTCATTCGACATTGTGTTTGTAATACCAACGTTACTAGGTCCTCCTATTCCTCCATTTGAAGATACACAACTTGTAAGTTGCTGTGACATTTGTGCTAAAGAAGATATTGGATCAAAGTGATTTTGTTTAATCGGGGCAGAACGGCTGCTGTTGGGATTTAAGGGCAGGTTATCCGGACGTCGAACAAATGGCGCTTGTCCAGAAGTTATGTTCTATATATCAATAAGAATTATTAAATAACATTGAATAAGATACTTTTTAAGTAATTTAGTACATCTACAGTAGTGGTTGAAAGCTTCGGACCACTTCCTTGATTTTGTATATGTGAAGAGAAATTGACACCAGGACTTGCAGAAGGAAATCGTGCATCTATATTAGTTGTTTCCGTATTGCTGTTAGCACTTACATGAGGTGTTCTCGATCTTTGGGGACTAGGACGAGTGTTCTTTACATCACCTTAATGAAAGAACAAAATATTTAAATATATTTATTTATTATGTGTTGAATTTTATTTTAAAAATCTTAGAATACCTGAGATTCCAGTCGAACTCAAGGTCTCCAAATCTTTTGGTGACAGATTTGAAAGCGGAGTACTTGGATTGCTATTAAATTGATTTAAATTGTTACGCAAGTTATTGTTACCATTATTTATATTATTGATATTAGGTCCTGTTGGTGAATCTTCTTGTTGGAAAGCTTGATTCGTTAAATTCGGTGCAACCGAAAGTGTTGTCGCCAAAGTTGTCGTTGTTGTAGTGGATGACGTAGGCACCAATATATCAGAACTAGGTGAAAGTAGAGTAGTACCGCATGAACCACTTGCTGTTCTGGGTGATGGCAGCGAAAGATTAGAGGTGGGGTTATTTGGACTTGAAGGATTTGGTGATTGCGTTGCAATAGGAACCGAAGCTGAACGTTGCGTTGGATGATAAGGTGGTGGTGGACCCTGGGATCGACCGGTTAGTCCACTCGTGACTAATCCGGAACAATTTAGAGCTGTTCCAGATTGGGAAGGACGTGCATAAGAGCCATTCACTGAAGCTAGTGAACGATACAAACCAGTTATACCAGTCATTATATCAGGAGCAACTTTACCGGATCGTGCGCGTTCTTCATAGAATTGGTGTTGCATTTTAGACCATTCTACTTGAGAAGGGCCACCGCTACCCATGTCCATTTGATGAGTGCCGCTTATTCCTTTGGAATGTCCACTTTGAAGCATTAAGGCACCAGACGTTCCACAGTTATTAATAGAATTCATACCACTAGGCACCATTATACTATGTGATACTATTCCACCCTGGGCAGCACCGTGACTACCACTTATGCCTCCAACATGCGTGTTAGGTGCTAATATATTTCCAGTACCACATGGTAGTCCTTGTTGTGCATTCATTAGCGAGATATTTGGTACTGAACTTTGATTTCCACATTGCAAATTGTTTATATCACCGGCACCTCCAATAATTCCAGCTGACATACCCTCCTCAAGCAGACCGGAAGATAAGGCAACTGAGTTTCGTCCCATACTACCAGATCCTCTGCCCATGCCAATATTATTAATTCCTCGCAAATTACCTACACCAATACTATTTGACGAGTCTCCTAAAATGCCTACTAAGCCTCCAGAACTAGAAGAATTGCCGAGTATATCAGACTTCATTTTTCCTAACTGGTTGGAGCCTTGTAGAGCAGCAGAATCAGGTAATAAATCGCCACCATGCTCAGGAAATAAAAATTGATTCATTTTCTTCAATTTGGCTAATTGTTCTTCTCGATGTTGTCGTTGCTGAGGTGTTAAGTTTTCATCTGGTACTTTAACACCTTGCAATGACGGCTGCATGCTGTCACCAGGACTTACTGGAGCAGTGTTAGCACCTATGCTTAATTTATTTGGACTCTGTTGCGCTATTGAAGAAAGAGTAGCAACAGCGGCATTACGCGGAGACCCTATAATATTATCTGTACTTTCACATATTTTAATTGAGTGGCCTGTATTTGAATTTCTTGTCATGTTCTCCAAGACATTAGATTGATCCCAGTTCATCAGATTGCCTTCTCCGGAAATGGAGTCAGATGGATCTGAAAAACGAGAACTTGAAGAGGCACTAAGTAGTGATGTTGAAGCTTTATCATCCATGCAAGTATTGTTGCAAATTTGGTTGCCGGTAGTACTAATTCCACCATTATTATTTCTACCATTTATTTTCTGTTGATTTTTTAGCGGCAACCAATTTGCATTCACCCATTGATGACCAGTTGATACAGATATTGCCATATTTAAAGAATTCTGTCGTTGAATTTTAGCCATTTTCATTGGATTTTTTAAAAAAAAATCTTCCAAAAATTTTTTGGTTGCTGGTTGCGTGCAATGATATGCAATTATTGTTGGAAACTGTCCACTTAAAACGGATTCAGCCCCTTTATTCGCTAGCTGTGTAGAAAATACAAATATATGATTTTGTTGTTGCATATAATCCATTGAATTAGGCATAATGGAAACACTTCCACAAAAATTATTATTATTTGTTTGTTGTCCATTCGACGAAATATCATGTAATAAGCCACTGCAACTAGAACCTCCTCCTAAAGATATGCCACAACCTATTGCATTTGGATGCTTTCCATTACTATTGTTATGTGCCCCTGAAATGTTATTTTCAGTTACTGAATGCCTACGATTTTCATTTAATGCCTTGAACAAAATTGGAAGTAAAAAACAATAAGCAAAAAATCAAATGTCAAAATTACATAAGCTCTTATGGAATTTAAGAAAAAAATCAGTTATCTAAGAACAATTGTCCCCAGATAAAACCAAAAAAGGGTTCGGGATAGATGCATTTCTAATTTGACACAGAATGTGCTGTTATTCTTCTTCTGGTATTATTTTTGTTTACATTTCGGATGACGAACAAAAATTCAAATGAAAATTAAAGCGGAACTGAATTTAAGTTATTTAATAAATTGAATTAAAAAAGTCCTTGGGCATACTTGACTGCATCCACTATTTTAGGGTTATTTTTTGTAAACAAATTTTTTTTTAATTTAAATTATATTTTATTGTTTACTTTATGAACACAGAAATCAAAAAACATGTCTAGTTCGTGGGGTGTTATTGTGTTTGGTCCGTACGAAAATCAGAAAAGCATAACCGAACACAAATGTGTTTAGTGTTTTGTGCTTCCAATTGTGTTCAAGGCATATACATATGTTTAATTCATTAAAATGTGAAAATTAAATTCTAAAATAGGAAAACAAGTCCGGTCGAGTCGTTTCTTTTTGTCAACTGTCAATCTGAGAAGCACTTTTATTTTACATAGTCGTAGTTCTAGCACATAAACTATAAATATGTATTCATTTATATGACGAATAAATTTAGGGCCTTATGCTCGATCTGCGCAACGGAAACGGTGCCTACGTTCTGTTTGCGTTGCTCTTAAAACAGCGTTTTTTAACTTTTATAATAAGCCCCGTTGAGCGTACTGCGCTTTACGTATTTCCCCTAGTAAGTTCAGTTCATATCGCTTTGAGTGTCATACAAAAACTTTGCTTTTTACTGTGCTTGAAATATCGAATTTTGTGTTTAAAAGCAGCATTTGCGAGAGGTTTTGATTGTCTGCTTTATTGGAAGTGCTGCTGAAGAATGGAAAGTTCAGCGTTGAAGGAAAGCCTCGGTATGTACATCCAAAGAAATTCGAAGACAAAAAATTAGAAGCATTACACAAAGCAGATCAGAATCTACAATTAATTCGTTTAAACCGTGCATTGCTAGTTTTGCATAATGTTTTTTTTTTTAAATAAATGCACTGTTGAACACAAAGAAACGGATCAAACTAATTTATACTTGCAATATACGTAGTCGTGCCATAAGTTGTGTTATAATTTAACGATAGTATACAGATTAAAGAAAACACTTTTTAGTATTTGTTATAATTTTAATTTTTTTATTAACTAATATTCTTGCGAAAAAACAATACTTCATTCGAAATGAAATCCGTTTGCTTTTATACAGGCCATTAAACGGTCCGGCCATCGCGGACATAGACGACGCTGCTGCAATAAGTGCTTGCTTAAGACTGTCCATATTTGGCGAAATTTGCAGGCCATGGCCGTTACTTGTGTCAGTGCAAAAGTTGCTTGTATCTTTCAAGCCTAATTTTGTTAATAGATGACACACGGATCTGCGGAAGGCTCTCATGTGGAGATCATCCCGGATTAGTCGTGACATGGATCTGGTGGAAATATTCAGCTCCCTAGCCATGATTTTCTGCTTCCTCAATGACTTCTTTTCATTTTCGACCATCAAATACAAAAATAAATAACGCTCGAAGAAGTGGTTAATGTGTTCAAAATGCTTGCATTTTGGAGATACTTCAATCAGAGTCTAATAAGTGTTTCGAAAATTAGTTCAAGCGCATGCAAAAGTGTATCGATCTTCATGGAGAATATTTCGAAAAACAATTAAGCCATTTACGATGACAAACTTTTGTTTTTTTTTTCTCTATTCTATTTTTTTCTCTATTTGAAGAGGTGTTGATACTCCGCAACATATTTATTATTATTTTTTTTTTTTAATTCACAACAGATGCACGCTCTTACAATTTCTGAATTGAATTGGCGGAAGGCTTTTTATTCTTCACTTTTTATGCAAAAACATTAAATATTTTTATACATATACATGCAATAACACATTGAAGAAAAGTATGACGCTATTCACACTGATGCATATATGAATCGTCTTCATTTATTACCGCTGCTAATAAAAGTATAATTATTATGTTCAAATTTTAAATATTTAATAATTTTAAATATTTCAAATATTTTTTCAGTTTATCCGTGTTTTAAATTTATTTATGTAATGCAACCCTGGTAAAACGTTAGTGAAGACTAGTGGCAAGAGTCAGTCGAGTAGAGTTAGAGCTGCTTTCTGGTCGTCGATTCATTGTGTGTGTCTGAGTTGAAATAGAAACTAAATTAACATTAAAGTGTAAACTAAACTAAACTAACTTACTTTACATTATATAATATCTCTAATAAACTACATTAAAATAAACTTTACATTTGGGGGCTCAACCTAAGCCAAATAAAAGCGAAGTAAGTGAAATGAACAGTAAAACGCAAGACATTGAAGAAAAAAGAGAACCATATAACACGCGGCAAAAAACGAATACAGAATCAGAGACGGGAAAAACTTCAAATATAATGGAAAAAGCATTGGAAAATAATACCAGGAGTATCCAGGAAATGATACAGCTGCTAACGTTGAAGCTAAGAGTCGAAGAAATGCAGCAAAGCACAAGTGATATCTCAGTGGAAAGTTTTTCCAAAATAATTAGTGGTTTTGATGGTGAATCTGTGCCGGTGGAGCATTGGTTCAACAACTTTGAGCGCAACGCTGAGGCTTACAAGTTGGACGCAAGTCAAAAATATGTACACGCACGTGCGAAGATGACCCACACAGCTCAGCTTTTTCTAGAAACAATTTTTGTGAGCACATACGATGAGCTGCGAGAAGTGATGATGACAGAATTCAAACGTACAGTTAGTAGCGCTGAAGTACACAGAAAACTATCACAAAGGAAGAAAAACAAAAACGAAAGTTTCTACGAATACAGCCTTAACATGCAAAAAATCGCTGCTCTGGGTAGCGTTGATGTTAATTCCGTTATTCGCTACATAGTAGATGGCCTCAACGTTCGAAATGAATACAAATATAAGATGTATAACTGCAGCTCTTTACACGAGCTTAGAGAAAAATACGACATGTACGAATATATGCATGAACAAGAAGAAACAAAATACAGTGGTGGCGGAAATAGTGCATATAAGGGAAAAACTGGTCGTTGCTTGAACTGTGGGCCTACAGAACATTTAAGAAACGATTGTCGCAATTTAACTAAATGTTTTAAATGTGGTGGTGAATGGCATATCTCAAAAAATTGTCCACAGGTGTTACCAAACGTGCGAGTGGTGGTTGATGAAAGGCGCTTGAAAAAATTTACGCTCAACAACATCGAACTTGAAGGCTTAGTGGATACAGGGTCAGATGTCACAATTATAAAACACTGCGCGTATGAACAATTAAACAACGTTGTACTGCAGAAATGTCAATCGACTTTACGTGGTCTAGGAAATTTCAAAACATTTCCAATAGGATCATTTTTAGGCACAGTAATCATCGACGGTTTTGAAATACAACATAATTTTGTAGTTGTACCAGACGATAAGATCGAATATAATGTTTTGATCGGTTTTGATTTCACAAAGAAATTTCACTTCACTTCTGATGTGAGAGGCTTCACGTTTGCGTTGATGTCAGCGAGGGAAAATCAAGCTGAAACCAAACAGATGAGTATTTATAATATTGTTGAAAACGATATTGATGTAAATGTTTCATCGCAGTTCAAACCGCTAATTCAATCGCTGATTGATGAATACAAACCAAGAGCATCGACTGTTGACTGCCCTGTGACACTTAAAATTATTCCCAGTGAGAATATCAGACCATTTCATCAGCAGCCGAGCCGTCACCCGCCAATAGAATGCGAATCCGTTAAAAAACAAGTCGACGAATGGTTGGAAAATGGCGTAATTAGAAAGTCCTCATCTAATTTTGCCAGCAGAATTTGGCCCTACAAAAATTTCGCCTTCACTTCACTTTGGTTACCGACTGTGTTGCCTTCAAACAGACAAGTAATAAAAAGGATTGAAGTAGCACAGTGGATCTTACATTTACAAGATTTCGACTTCCAAATAGAACATCGAAATGGAAGTTTAATGAGACATGTTGATTGCCTTAGTCGATATCCTGTAGACGTTTTGACTGTATCATCAGAGATTACGGCACGCTTAAAAAGGGCACAACAGAATGACTCCTACGTTGCAGCTTTGTTGGAAATTTTGAAAAATCAGCCTTATGAAGGATTCAAAGTTATTGGTGAATTATTTATAAAAATAAAAAGTTATTCTTTATAAAAATATTAATGGCAACGATCTATTAGTAGTACCGAAAACAATGGAACGTGAAATAATCACAGAAGCCCATAACGTGGGTCATTTCGCCTTGCAGAAAACGAACGGCATAGAACACATTTGGACTACGACTGGCGTTGCAAGAGGCAACGGTCAAATTGAACGTGTTATTAGATCTATTGTGTCAATAATATCCAAGTTATCTGCAGAAAATTCATCGGGATGGTACAAGTTTGTTCCACAAGTCCAACAAGCTATAAACTACCATGTTCACTGTTCAACTAAAAAGTCACCTTTCGAATTAATGTTTGATGTTAAGATGCAGAATACAGTCAACGATAAAGTCATTACTTTACTTGAACAAGAAATGATTGAAGAATTCGACGATGAGAGGCAAAGAATGCGCGAAGAAGCGAAAAAACAAATTCAACACACTCAAGCGATATATAAAAGCAATTATGACAAGAAACGTAAACCTCAGTTTAACTACAAAGAAGGTGATTTGGTGGCAGTGAAACGCACACAGTTCACGCCAGGCAGTAAGTTAACAAGTTCCTATTTGGGCCCTTACGAAATCATTAAAGTAAAACGTAATGGTCGATATGATGTCAGAAAAGCTGCACAGGTCGAAGGCCCAAAATTTACGACAACAAGCTGCGACAACTTAAAGCTATGGAAATACATAGAGTCGAATGAAGATCTTTTGTCATCTGGGTCAGATGACGATAGTCAGGATGACCGAATGTAATGCAACCCTGGTAAAACGTCAGTGAAGACTAGTGGCAAGAGTCAGTCGAGTAGAGTTAGAGCTGCTTTCTGGTCGTCGATTCATTGTGTGTGTCTGAGTTGAAATAGAAACTAAATTAACATTAAAGTGTAAACTAAACTAAACTAACTTACTTTACATTATATAATATCTCTAATAAACTACATTAAATAAACTACATTAAAATAAACTTTACATTTATAATTTAACAATAAACCAAAAAACCTATTAGAAGTAGTAATTGATTAGTTTTAAGAGATTAGGTTCCTTAAAAAGTAAATTATGCATCAATTCCCGTTTAAGGGTATATTAACTTTGTTACGAAGTTCGTAGCGCATAGAAATAGAGAATATAGATATAGAAAAGTGTATATATTCTTGATCAGCGTCACCTCCTGAGTCGATATAGCCATTTCAGTCTGTCTGTCTGTGGAAATCACGATCACAGAGGGCAAGATATCGGAATGATTTGTTGTTGGATAAGAGTTGTTTATTCCTGACAGCAACAAGTGTGTCAATAAATACTCACATATTCAAATAAAAAATACAAATGAAAAGTAACTCTTCTAAATTTTTGTTTGTGACTTTTAGACAGAAATTCACTTGCCAAGTCAGAATTTTCTCTCCTGTTACATACTCGATTTCCCGTAAAACGATATATCCCAGAACATATAGAAAAGAAATTTAAGCCGAAACCACAATGGCGCGTTAGGTCCGTCGCGTTTTGACCGGCGTTTGATAGACTTTACAAAAACTTTAGGATAAAATCTCCCACGACGCTAGAGTTTCAGTTTCTAAAACACAATGGCGCGTTAGATAGGTCGTGCTCATGTTCTACTAAGCACTGTTGAATCCTTCAAAATACCTTGGTTATGTCTCCAACTAATGTAGAGAGCGTTGTAAAAGTTGCAGTTATATTGCACAACTTTATAAAGCTAAATGACGATGCGTACTGCACAAAAGAATACGTGGATATTCACGACGAAAATGACGAAATGATTCAACGTGGATTGTGGCGAGATGATGTTGAACCTTTGCGTCGTATTGCACATATTGGATCCAACAATTCCAGCGCAGAATCATTCCGCATGCGAGACACCCTCAAGAATTATCTATATTCAAATAAAATTTAACACTTGAGCAAATAAAACTATCTATCTTAATTAGCATTTCTATATTTTATTATTTTTTCATTACATTCTTTTAAAATTGAAATGTCAAACGCAAGAGCTAGTTGAAGTAGAACGAACTGGTGCGTTTGAAAGAAATTTACGTGATACAGAAAAATTTACGATATAACGCATGAGGTCGTATTGTGAATTGCCTCATAAGATTCGGTGTGTCCAATAATATCTGGCAAAGCACGACCGACCTAACGCGCCATTGTGGTTTCGGCTTTATAGAGATAGTTTTAACTTTTTAATAAAATTGTTTTCTTAAAAAGGGAAATTACCGGCGAGCTTTTTTCAATCGAAGTGTAAGCACGTAGTTCACATTCTCAGTTCGCACATAAGTACTGTTTTTAGTCCGTCGTATGAATTAGATAGATACCGACATACACATCGACTTGGTACATACCTGGAGAAACACCCACTCCACTTACTGAAGTGGTATTGTTTCCAGTTAATGTAGTTAATGAACTAAAGCTGTCAGGCGACATTTCTGGAGTATCGACAGTACATAGTTCTTTTTTCACGTTTGCTGAATTTCCTAAACCCGTGTGTATTTCTGCATCATTCTTACCCGAAGCAGATGAAGAGGATGATGATGAAGATGTGGAACTTGATGAACTATCCTTAGTCGTACAAGTATTTGCAAAATTTCCCGAAGCAGATGGATTTATATTCACTATATTGACGATATATTGATTTAGTTTTAGAGTAATTTGAGGCCAAAACTAATGTTAAATAACATACTATTACTTAAAGATCCGACGAAAGAATTTTTATATTAGAATTGTTATAAAAAATAAAGCTCGACAAAATTTAATAATGTACTTAAAAAGTAAAGTACGAAAACAAAATTGATAAGTAAACTTATAATACTTATTGCGGTTTTTAATCAAAAGCATTGCCTTGATTTAATAAATTCCACCCACGTATATGAACTTACCGCTGTCATTACAATCATCCGCAGTATTTGTTTTACTCACACCCTTGACGGAACTATTGCTAATAGTATTGCATTCGTGAAGCGGCTGCTGCTGAACACTTCCATTAATAGGGTCAGAATCCATTATTTGTGAAATTGCAGAATTGCTGCTATTTGAATTGTCGTTGTTGTTGATAGAGGATGTTGGGGAAGGGTGCAGCAGTGCATCCGAACCATTGCTGTTTACGGCAGAAGTTATGCCGCTGTTTGAATTCTTTCGTTGTATAGCAGAATTTTCACGTTGTAACGATGAAGAGTCTGATATGGTGCTAGTTTTGATAGCAGCCTCATCTATTACTCTTTGTGAATTAGAATTATCTGCAAGAAATATAGATTTTTTTAAACAACATATGCGGATGCATAACTGAGGCTACCAACTAACCAGAAGACCTAACTCCAGTAGTTGGAGACGACGCCAAATGAGGCTCGCATTTTATGCTTTGAACATTAATATTGTTACTTAAGTGACAACCGATGGCAGCTACAGGCGACAACGAGGATGAGCATGACGAAGCTATAGGCGCGGGTGAGTTGGAAGAACTTGTAGTTATGTTTACTGGTTGCGTCGTATTTGGTGAAGTTGCTGCCCCAGTAGTTGATAACATATTTTCAATTAGTGTAGATTCCTGCTCCAACACTCGTACAATACCTTGACTTGAGAAGCAGACTGGTTCTTGTTCAAGAGGGTCATCCAATACTTGAACTTCTACTGAAAATGTAGTGGGAAGTTTCGATGCAGAGGATGTTGGGGATACACTGGGAGACGGCGTGTGTTTTGCAATTACAGGAAGGGATACACAAGTTGATGAGAGCGGTGATGAGATCTGTAGACTTTTGTCCTTTTCCTCAAAATTTAAAACACTTTGGGGTGCAGATGCTGATGAAATTTGTGAAGTAAAAGATTCAAACGTCGCAGATGAAGACTCTACAATCGGCGATATATTATCAATCAGTACCAATGATCTCGGTTCGCTTTCATATAATGTTGGAGATGGCTTAGATGATGTGTTCATAATTTCCCATGTAAATCTCTCAAATCAATCGAAATATCACTTCTTAAGCCACGATACAAGACAATGCTAACACCACTTTAAAATAAGGTCACATATTGAAAATGATTCTTTGTGCACACGTCTGATAAAAACCGGACAAAAATATTGGTAAATACTAATATTCATATGATCATTTAATGTCATCAATGTCATATCATAATCAAACTATTTACGATTGCATAGTCAATAATGATTCTGATCTACCAACACAAGCTGAATGATAAAAAGTTATTGCATACAACCTTTCCATTTATATCTTGTAAAGGGAAATGCAGTTCGTATTCCATTACATAACTAAACCACAAATCTTGTCTACGGTTGACTATAGTTATGGGTTTGGCACTATATTCCCAATTTTATGCATTTAATTTTACACACCCAAATACATTTTTCGCTTTAACTTATGTTCAGCAAAGAAAAACGAATCACATTTATTTGACAATATAATAAACAAACAGCGATTAAATTCAATACGTTCTCACTAAATTTCTAGTAAACCTTTGATGGAATATTAATACGTCTTCACCAATTAAAATATTTCTTCCGCGTAAGTTCTACGGAATGCAATCAAGCACAGCATTTGTATGCTACTTATTCAGTGTTCCGAAATATATGTAATTGATTTGATTGCAAAGATTTCGTCGGCAAATTTGGCATAAATCAATTTTACTACAAACACGATATTGTTGGTGTCATTTTTGACGCCGATCCCAAAGACAACAGCAAAAAGGGGTGGTCTCTTAAAGTTCCGGGTTTATATCCCCTTGAAGTTTGAAATTTATCCACCTATATCTCCCAAACTATATCAACTAACAGTTTGGGTTGGTGCTATAAGTTTGAATGGAAACTATAAAGCTTACTATAAAATGTTATGACACATAAATGGAGAATATTTTTAATATAACAGTATCTATATCAACCTGATAAGATATGTGCTATAGTTTAGAAGAAATAGATAGTTAATTTTTTAAAGCTTAAAGGGCTATAAAACCAGAAGTGGAAGAGACCATCCCTCTTTGGTGTTGTTGTTGGGGTCAGCGTCAATAACAAGAAAATCGGGAAGTTGGTACTAAAAGCAATTTATGCAAAATTTCCAAACGAAATCTTTGCAATCATATCAATTACATATATATTCGAACACTGATTAAGTAGCATACAAAAACAACTACAAAATTGGGGATTTTATACTAAAACCGACTTGTTCAACGATAGCCTCAACGTGGGGTGTCACACTAGGCATCTTAACGCCAGACTCACACGCTCTGATTGGTTGAATGAGGCGAAAATGGATCGACATAGATGGATGGACACCCCACAACCAAAATAGACGAATTCAGACGTAACGAATGTGTACGAATACGTCCGTACGATAACAATTGTGAAAAGTCTCAGACAAAATAGACGATTTCAGGCGTAACGAATGTGTATACGTCCGTAAGATAAGGATTGTGTAAGAATGCCCAAAATGAGTATACACTAATCCTAAGTCTCCATGTAGAGTTAACCCAGGGTAACTTCTCATGGAAACGGGAGTTTGGTTGAGTTTCGTTAAATCCAACTAAACTCCACGAAACTGGCTGGCACTAAGTTTCCATGTAGAGTTAACTCCAATTTAGAGTTTTCGTTGATTTACAAAGTGGTACCGGTAACCCAAATGTGCTTCCATGTACATCATCAATAAAAAAATAGAAATCTTGTGCATTGCTCAGAAAAACAGAATAAATGAAAGCATTAAAATTTTGACTGCACAATTTTGAAAATATTAAAAGATACATACTTTTGTATCAAAACTACGCAAAACATACGATAATTCGCCATTTCTGCTTATTCTAACTTCAAAATCACTTTGACACAATGAACTTAGCAAAATCTATGCTTTTTGTGCGTAGCAACTTATGTTGATCGACAATGTTTATGAACTGGGACGAAATACCTGATATCTTTTAATGCAGATAAAATTTCGCCTCCATATTATTTTGTGCAGTAGAGATACCTACAAATCGGTATATCGTTCATTGAAATTGAGTAAACGGTACAGACAGACGCTAGAGGGATGAAACCGTTTTCCTGTGGCCTATTTACATATAGATTCTAGAAAAGGAAACAAAATCCATGAAATTTCCACAACCGAAAATTCAACTACAGCGTCCATATTTTTGCACAAAACTCAACGCAAAAATGTACTAAATTAAAAATAAAAGCTTTTTTACGAGCCTTTATGCTCGTCTGGAAAGAATTCAGAAGAAGATTACCAGGTTCTCCCTTTGGGTTATTAACTTCAGTGCTTGCTTGTTAAACTATTTAATATTCTATGTTCCACCTCGTCAATCAAGGATCCATTACACGTTTCATTACGAGCATCCTAAATTATTCAGAACTAACTATGGTCAAGGGGGGTAAGGTCAGGGTATGTGGAACGTATAGACTCTCCCTGGCAACTGCCATCCTCACCTTCTCGTGGTGCCCCCTGTTCTCACCAAAGAGGCTCTGGCGACCGACGGAGCGCGGTATAACCCAACATTCGTAATATTCATTCTCGCCTTTTCCACACACCTTTCTACTTCCGCTATACCCTACTATCACTTCTCTATCTCTACCCTATTCTATCTTCTTTCTGGGTTGGATCAAGGTGTCATGCGACCCGTGCCGACAATCGACTAGGCTGAGGACCCAGGCTTACAAATAGCTCAGTCACTAACGGAGCGTACCGAATACCTGGCGACCTTAGGTACTAACCAGCCTTACCCGCACACAAGGACCTCTGTGCGGGCGGACCTTTTCTTGACCTTTACTCGTGGGAACAAAATAGATACCTAAAACAAAAACAAACAAAACGACGATAACAGGAAGGGACAGACGGTGACCGACGATTAGATGGCGTCACTAACAGTGACAATCATCGAACTCCCCCTGCTGCACTAGGAGTCTCCGACGAAAACGACTGCAGCACACGGCTAGTGGATCTAGCCATCGACGAGGCAGATGAGAGCGAGTCAGTGACTCTCTCTCAATTCAGTCAAGTCACGATGGTCGATCTGGAGGCCGAGGCTGCACTGTTGGAGGAGGCCCCCCTTAGCAGCACCAGCAAGCAGGCGGCCAAGATCCGGTCAAGGGAAGAGAAAGCCAAAAGGGCATACAAGCGCGCGAAGCAATCCCTTCGCAAGCTGTCCAAGGTAGACTCGTCCACTTTGACCGACCGTCAACGGCCCCTGCTAAGAGCCAATGAAAAGAAGGTGGACAGGTTCGAAAGAGCCAACTGCTCTGAAAAAGGGGCGGGACAGAAAGCAATTTCCAAACCCACCACCCCGCCGCGGAAATTGCCATTCCAAGATGAACGGCCCTCGACTTCAAAGAAGTCACAGTCCAGTCAAGGCGTGGCATCCAAAACGACAGAACCCTCCAAGGATAAACCACATCCGCTACTCGCTTTGAGTAAAGCGTCCAAGCGGAACAGGTCCACCGAGGAGGGTTCTAACGAACCCAAGAAGGTCAGACGGTCAGCGAACTTCAAGGCCGAGGAGGAGCTGCAGGTGGCCATCGTCGACAGATCGAACCGAGACGGTAAGATCCAACCGGCGAACTGGCTACTTGTGGAGGCGAAGCTGCTGGCCGAGATGATGAAGGGGGACAGGAGCGACGAGGAAGTGGATTTCGAGGGGGCGGGGTGGAAGAGTGGGGTCAAGGTCGTCAGCTGCGGCAATAGGAAGTCTCTGGATTTCCTGACTGCCGCAATTGCAGGCCTGGGAGAAGTCTGGCCAAAAGCTAGACTGGAGACCCTGCCACGCTCTGCCCTACCACTGCGACCAGTGGTGGTCGTGTGGATCCCCCCTCCAGTCCCAGAATCGGGGGCGGCCATTCTAGGCCTTATCAGAAGGCAGAACCGTTCGCTAGGGGCACAGGACTGGGAGATAATCTTGTCCAACGTCCCGAAGAACGGTGGCAGAAACTTCTGGCTGGTCGTCAGCCGAGACTCCTTAGAGACGCTAAGGAAGCGAGGAGGCTCCATCAGGTTCGGCTTCGGATCACTGAAAGTCCGGGAGTCGACTGATGGAGGGGCGGGAGGGGGAGGTAGGCCAAAGCCAAATGAATGTGGTGCAAATTAATTTGCATTACTGCAAGGCGGCATCGGCCGACCTCCTCATGGTCATGGAGAAGGAGGGTATCGACGTGGCCCTAGTACAAGAACCCTTGGTGAGGGGTTACAGGGTTGCAGGATTAGTGTCAGGCCGATACCAACTATTCGCATCGGACACCACAATGAAGGTAAGAACATGTATACTGGTAAGGAAAAACATTAACGCCTTTCTTTTCCCTCATTACAGCTCACCTGACCTTACGACGGTAGTATGCGAGACCCACCAAGACGGTTCGTTCCTGCTCTCGTCCGCATACTTTCCATACGAGAAACAAGAGCCCCCATCGCATCAAGTCCGGGAACTGACAAAACTTGCGAACAAGAGCAAGTTGAGGTTAGTTATGGGATGCGATGCGAACGGTCATCATACCCAGTGGGGAAGCCAAGACATCAACAAAAGGGGTGAGTCAATCTTTGAGTTTATACTAAACTATGACCTTGTTATATGTAATAGGGGGGGTAAACCCACTTTTCGCAAAAAGGACAGGTCAGAGGTGTTAGACATAACCCTGAAGAACGATAGGGACACCACCGTTGAGAGTTGGAGAGTATCCACTGAATGCTCATTCTCTGATCTTTACAGGATACTCTTCAACATTAAGACTACAAAACGACCCAAAGAACCACCATTTCGAACCCCTAAGAAAACTGACTGGGCAAAGTTCGCAGGCCTAATCCCTGGGTCACTGTCAAAGGTCACACCAGGCGAAGGAAACAAGAACACCGACTCCTTAGTTAGACTTCTATCGGAAGGACTCCGCAGCGCCTTTAATGTCTCATGTCCAATCAGCCGATCGCGCAAAAAAGCCAAACCGGCCTGGTGGACCTCAGAGCTACCGGCGCTGCGGAAAGCATCGAGAGTGCTCTTCAACAGGGCAACCACAAGTGGCAAAGACACAGACTGGGCTTTATACAAAGCCGGACTCAGAACTTATAAAAGTAAAACCAGAGCGATCAAGAGGGATTCCTGGAGGGCATATTGCGAATCAATATGCGCAGTCAACGAGGCCGCAAGGCTTCGCAAAGTGCTATCTCGAGAAAGAGCAGTACCGAGCAGCATCCAGCATTCTAACGGCTCGTGGACTCAATCCAGCCTCAAAACTCTGGAACTCTTGTGCGCCACACACCTCCCAGGTTATACCGACAGAGCCACGGACGTGCCTTCAGCAATTCCGACGGCGGTCGACAACGACACTGATAATGAGTCACACGGAATAGTGAACGACATAGTAAATGCGGAAAGGATCTCATGGGCGCCATGTTACAGCGATCTATATCCACCATTTTACCAATGCTCACTGATATATTTAAAGAATGCCTCACAAGGAGGTACATCCCGAAGGAGTGGAGGGAAGTAAAAGTCCTGCCAAAGGCAGGCAGACCCTCCCACAGCACCGCCAAAGACTTCAGACCCATCTCCCTCTCGTCATTCCTACTAAAGACTTTGGAGAGGCTGGTGGACCTGTTTATCAGAAATAAGATCACACACCGACTGTGTCAGTCTCAACACGCCTATCTTAAGGGCAAGTCGATTGAGAGCGCACTGCACTGTGTGGTTGGCACAATTGAGAGGACCCTAGTGGTAAAAGAGTTTACTCTAGGGGCATTCCTTGATATAGATATTCCTTGATATATAGATAATGCCTATATATGATATAGGCATTCAACAATGTCAACCCGAGAGCGATCAGCGAAGCCCTGAAGTACTTTGAAGTGCCGCGCACCATTAGGGACTGGATTGGTAACATGCTGGAAAGCAGAATTATCAATGCAGCCATGGGTGCAAGCAACTACCGCAAAAATATCAAATGCAAAAATGTCAAGTTTTGTGCCGAATAAGCATCATTTGCGGGAAATTTTGATTTACTTCTTTAATTTGAAAAAATGTGCAGCTGAGGCGCATCGATTGCTTCTAGAAGCATATGGTAAAGCTGCTTTAAGTGAGAGAAGTTGTGAATGGTTTCAAAAGTTAAAGAACGGTGAGTTTGACGTGAAGGACAAAGAACGCAGTGGAAGGCCGAAAGTGTACGAAAACATGGAATTAGAAGTATTATTGGAGGAAGATTCGTCCCAAACGCAAAAAGAACTTGCACTTACATTACAAGTGACTCAACAAGCAATTTCACATCGTTTAAAATCGTTGGGAATGATTCAAAAACAAGGAACTTGGGTTCCATATGAACTAAAGCCGAGAGACGTTGAACGCCAATTATGCATGAGTGAAATGCTGCTTGCCAGGAATAAAAAAAAGAGTTTTTTGCATCGTATAGTCACTGGTGACGAAAAATGGATTCACTACGATAATCCAAAGAAGAGAAAGTCATGGGTTAAGCCCGGCGAACCATCAACATCGACAGTTAAGCCGAATATTCATGGAAAAAAACTCATGCTGTGTATTTGGTGGGATCAGCTTGGTGTCATGTATTATGAATTGCTCAAACCAAGCGAAACCATTACTGGAGCTCTCTACCGAACACAATTGATGAGATTGAGTCGGGCACTTAAGGAAAAACGCGCCCATTACTACTCCAGACACGACAAAATTATTCTTTTACACGATAATGCTCGTCCACATGTTGCGGCGCCGGTAAAAACATACTTGGAAACACTCAACTGGGAAGTTTTACCCCACCCGCCGTATTCACCAGACTTAGCCCCTTCTGATTATCACCTGTTCCGGTCGATGGCACATGGTCTGTCTGAGCAGCGCTTCACATCATATGAAGACACCAAAAATCGGGTAGATTTGTGGATAGCGTCAAAATATGAAGAGTTTTTTCGACGGGGTATCCGAATGTTGCCAGAAAGATGGGGAAAAGTAGTGGCAAATGATGGAAAATACTTTGAATAAAACGTAATGTACTGTTCCTTCACAATAAATTCCTAACTTTTTATAAAAAACCGAGGAAACTTATTTGTACACCTAATAGCTCTATAGAAAAAGGAAACCTTTTTGGGCGGGTGCACTGTTTAATGTATTCTGTTGAGTGGCAGAGACGCGGTTTACCACATATTTTTTTTTAATACCACATTCTGTGGTGGCTCGAGCGTCGCATCTCTACCAGCATGATCGATAGTATTATTTCCGTAGAAATTCCTAAACCAAAGGAGCGCTTTACATTACAGTAAAAACCAAAAGTAATATAATAAACCAAATATAATATATTTTTAAGCATTTTATAATACAATGAAAATATAAATGTAACATAAAAAATCCTAAAATATAAATATAAAAAATAAGCAATAACCTGCAAAATATTTCATATTTAAATATAATAAAAAAAATCATAAAAGATGAATATAATTTCAAAAGTAAGCAATAACCTACAAAATATTTCATTTTTAGCAAGAGACGACACCTAAGAGGCTGTCGTCATATTTGACAGCTCATGTCGGTGGTTGTCGTCTGTGTGAATAGGTTTTTGCTCACCTCCAAACTACGTAAGACACGACACCATGCTTAGCTAAGACATCTCGTCGTCTCTGTGAATACAAAAAAACGAAAAACAGCTGTTTTAGACGACGACGACAGCTAAAAGTGACTCTCTGAATAAGGGGGTTAGTCTCTGATGTCCGCGGCGACTGAGAAATCTTTACGGTGGCCGGGGAGTCGAAACTCGACAAAGAAATCTTTACGGTGGCCGGAGAGAAAACCGCTTCGGCAGAGAAATCTTTAGGAAGACCGCAGAGTCGGAACACGTTTCGGCAGAGAAAATTTTACGATGGCCGGGGAGTCGGAACCCGATTCAGCAGAGAAATCTTTACGGTGGTCGGGGAGTTGAAACCTGCTTTGGCAGAGAAATCGTTACGGTGGCCGGGCAGTCGAAACTCGGCAGAGAAATAATTACGATGGCCGGGGAGTCGAAACCCGTTTCGGCAGAGAAATCTTTACGATGACCAAGGAGTCGAAGCCCGTTTCGTCGCCGCTGTTGACGTTGCTTCCGATGTCGACGCTTGGCGTTGTAGTTCAGTTAAGGCCGCTGTTGACGTTGCTTCTGATGTGACGCTTAGCACTGCAAGCACCACAACGGTAAAGTTGATCCCTTTATTGAACAGAGTAGTACCACTAACCACGTAACAGATAGCTCAAATCGACAAAAAAGTGGTTCGTAAAATTTTGTGAACGCTGGCTCCCAGTCGTGTTTTTATACCCTACACACAAAGTGAATAGGGTATATTCACTTACTGCTTCCGTTTGTAACGCATTAAAGGAGGCGTGACAGGTATAGAAAAGTATATATATTCTTGATCAGCGTGACCTCCTGAGTCGATTTAGCCATGTCCGTCCGTCTGTCTGTACGTCTGTCTGTCTGTCTGTCTGTGGAAATCGCGATTACAAGAGAACGAATAGAGGTATCTTCATCACATTTGGCACAAATGTTGTCTATCATCAGAAACTTATCGGTATTGAAAATGGGCAAAATCGGACCATTGCCACGCCTACTTTTTATAGTAAATATAAATTCATCCATGCTTTCATTCAGATCGACTTTGTTTCTTTTATTTTACACTAACAATGCAAGCAAATATGCGTAAGAAGAGTTAATCGCTCTAGCATTCGTATGCCACATAAAGTGTGAAAGAGAGAATCGATCAATTTGTGGTGTACAGCGGGCGATGAGAAGAACGGTGCGTTCCGTCTTCTTTTGCTTCTCTTACAATAACAAACCATGTGCAGCCGTCCGTCCATCTGCGTTTGTTTTCAATTTTGCATTTTAAGGTTTTTGAAAGAAGTCTTGATTTCGTAGCTTTCTTCTGCTTCTTGTTCGACGCCCAATCTTTGTAAAGCGCTGGCACGATCTACGTTCCGAGCATAGCGTGTTGTTGAAGATTTTGTATAGGCACTAGATCTGCTTAGTCGGCATATCAATTCATTGAACACGTTATACGAGTAACACTAAAAAGTTATTGGAAGACAAATTATGGAAATATTTATAATATATGTCTGTGGTGTGGTAATACAAAGTATAATTTTAAACAAATCTACTTTGCAGAACAAAGCTACGAAAAGCAAGATTTCTTTCAAAAACCTTAAAATGCAAAATTGAAAACAAACGCAGATGGACGAACGGCGGCACATGGTTTGTTATTGTAAGAGAAGCAAAACAACAATTGCAATTGTTAGTGCAAAATAACAGAAGCAAAATCGATCTTCCGATCCCTTCACACTCATTAAAAATATCTTCCGAACCCCTCACTCATTAGTAGAGCATTCAATTTTGCGTTGCTACCAGCGCAGAATACAATCGAAGTTTTGTGCTCTGTAAAGAAGTTCGTTTTTATCTTCGGTTTTCTGCTTTACAGAGATGTTTTGTTCTTTACAGTGCTAAGTCCTGCTAATTAACAGCTGCCCTAATCTTCGCACATGAAATCACGATGTTGCCGGCAACAAATGTTTCATGCAATCTCTTTACGAATATATGCTCGTTGGTTAGTGGTAGTACGAAAGTAATATAACATATTTATATTATTAGGCATTTACCTAATGTTCCTTTGTGAAAAAACCTAATTTATTGAGATAATGTAAAATAAAGAATTATGCAATGAAAGAAAGAAATGTTCGGATAAACTGCTAAATAAAGGCAATGTAGAAGCGTACTACAGGCGTTAAGAACGTATTATTTGCTCTCGAATATAAGTAGAATACTACTAAATAAAAAGCCCTTCAATTTATAAATAATTCCAAAGTTAGAAACAAATCTTTATGATCTTATATGAACAGGTAAGATAAAAAATAATATGAAATTCTCAAATATGAGAAAATATTTGAAAGTGCAATAAGTAAATTTTTTCATGTATCGAGATATTAAGGAGTTGCATTCGAATTAATTTAGAAAAAAATGCAAACGCTAATCAATCCGAGTGATGTCTGTAACACTATGCAACTCTTAAATTTTATTATGAAATAATAATTAGAATTATTTTATTTAAAGAAATAATTTTTTTTTAGCTCCCAATACCACTTTCAAAAATAAAATATTGTAACAAATAAAAATGAGACAATCCAAATCAGACATGTAGAACAGTGGTTAAGCGAATATAACAAAGCATAACATACGATATGCGTTTCGTTGAAAGTTACTGTGGTACCTAAATTAGAGCGTCGTGTGTTGCGTTGCTGTCAAAATGAAATTGGAACACGCAGTCTTATGGAAGTGGTTGAAATAAGTAACGCACTGACGGAGAGCATTCGAATTTTCTATTATGTATGCGTTGCGAAGTGAAGTTGGCAGTAAAAGTTAGAAAAATGTTAACTTGCGCGTGAATGTGAGAAGACTTTTTGTGAGAAATATACGGTGACGCAACGCAGTAATTTAGTTTTAGCGCAGCGTCGTGTTGAAGAAGCAGTGATCAACGCATCGCACGACGCACTAATTTAGGTACCACAGTTATGATATAGCCTGTTATGCTTTGTGATATTTATTTTCCTTTGAATCAATCTTTGGAAGTATAAATAAAGAAAATTATTCTATTCTGTAAAAACATTTCGGACAGATTCAACACTTTAATTGGCTATTGCATTAAAATTTTGAAAAAGTGAACGTTATTAAGTGCGGTTTTGGTTCTTTTCCTGAAAAAGTCTGCAATGGCTAATATGTCCAGCGCAGAAAATGGTGAAATTATGGAGCAAGTGAAGCAGCAAATTGCTGTGGCCAATGCTCAGGAACTCTTGTCGGTAAGAATTTTAGTCGACCAATACTAATCTGTATTATAGTTATCACTACAATTTTAAATATCTACTTAATGTGTCTAGAAAATGACTGAAAAATGCTTCAAGAAATGTATTAGCAAGCCAGGTGTTTCGTTGGATTCTACTGAGCAGGTAAACACAAAATTGTTTGATTAAGTCTGAGTATTAATTATATACATATATTAAAGAAATGCATTTCGATGTGTATGGATCGATTTATGGATTCGTGGAATTTAGTATCTCGTACCTACGGTAATCGCTTGCAGCGTGAGCAAAACCGAATCTAAACCATAACGAAACATTTAAAAGACAAAATTAATTACCTAAATTTACTAATATCAAATATATGCTTATTTGTTTAAAAATTATAATTTGTAATGTGGTTGAAGTTGCCAAAAACCGTGCTAATAAATATTCGCATATATGAGCCTATCTTGTTTTATTGTAAAAACGTCGGCTAGACTAGTTTAGACCCGGAACTCCAATGTTATTGCTATTGTTTTGAACGGAGACTAGTGCGGTAAGTAAAAAGCAATATTTTCAAAAAGAACCTTTTTATGTGAATTCGGGCGGTTTTGCTTACAATTTTCCGCATGCTGCGCTATGTCTCTAAATCATCATATGTCATCATAAATGTCATATGTTTTAAAGATCGTTTCCTCCTAAAAGCTAATGGCCTCTACTTGTTTAAAATTTAGAAAATTATATAGGCTCATTATACATTTTTGTTAGGAAAAAATTAATTAATGGGGAAAAAGCACTAAAATTATAAAAAGTTGTTTTTCTCCAAAAAGTAATGGTTTTTCAACAAAATTTTATTTAATATAAATAAAAGGTATTACACATTACTTTATAACGCTCCTGAAACACTTCCAATGAAAATATTTTATAATATAAATACATATAAATATACTAGTATATAAGCCAAGGTTTATAGAATAAAAGGTTGCGCCAGTAAACAAAGAAAAGTGGTCTCGTTCTGCGCATCTACGTCAATAAGTATTTCTAAAATCACTAGGGTCACAACACACGGTACAATTGCCAAACTTGAAAAGTGGCATGAAGAAGAGTTAGAACATGTTAAATGTTACTCGAACGCTCCGATTTTGTGTTACTTTTTTGTTGTTGTAGTCTTATACGGTACTTCACTTCATTATTCATTATTGGAATAATAATTCACACAATAATTCACTTCAAACATTCACATTAAAAATTATTGCTATAACCAGTGTGCAGGCGCCTCGAAACAAAATTTCAATACAAATACTTATTGACGTCATTTGACGTCCCTGTCAAACAAAAAAACATAACGGACCTGCGCGTGGCGCAACCTTCTTTCTATAAACCTTGTATATAAGCCTTTCTTCGCCAGGAAGTTATTATTTTTTATTTATTTCGTAAAAATTTTATTTATTATTGCGAAGCTTTTTGGACTTTCTCAGCCTACTATTGAGAAATTACACTATTATGAAAAATTATTAATTTCTTAAATTATTAAATTTTTCATAATAAAATCTGACAAATTAATCAGCACAATCTAGGAAAAAAAATACAAATTTCCTCCCAATCCGATTGTTTGCAAAAAACTGGCAAAGCCGTTTGGATTTTTTAAATTTGCGATTTTTCTCATCAACATTAAATGCCAAGAAACATCTGTGAAAATTTTCAGGTTTCTAAGAGATGTGGAAGTCCAATAAAAAGTCCCGGACATATTTTGCTAACAGAATCGCACAGGGATTTTATATATATAGATTATTACATATTCTTTGGTGCTACTTACATTGAAAGATGCTTCAGGATCTGGTTTTAAACAATATATAAAATAAATAACATTTTAAATAAATAAATAAACAATTTAAATAATAAAATTTAAACAAATAATAATATACATTGTATATTCTTTGATATTCAGCACATTCCACACATGGTGGTCATGAACTGCACATAGTACGCCAGCTGCTCTGCCGTAGTCCGTTCGTATTTTCTTTTGACATTTCATATTCTATTTGTCAAAAATTACATTTTGGTTTCTGTAACACTAAGCTTTTCAGCATGTTACTGCCTTAAAGCTTTCACTGTGTCAATTGACAACCAGAATACCAATTTGAAAAGCATTGACAAGGACTGTGAGAACTTGTCTTGACAATTTCATGTCAAGCTGACAACGAGAATTGCCCCGTTAAGAAAACTTAAGAACTGTCAAACCCCATCCAATTATATGAGTTTGTGGGTCTTCAGTTCAGTAATGTCCAAACGCATACTATTACATTTTGAATGCGTGTTGGGCATATTTTTTCTCAGCACTGAGAAAAATGGATGCGGTGAAATATGAAGCATTTGTCTATTTTGTTTGCGTTATATCAATCGATTATTTTTTGATTGCCCATGGTCACCACCAGAGATGACGAGATAGGACACTTCGAATCGCCGCTTCAAAAATCGGTTTGACGTCTATTTTTGATGAGCTGTTGAATTCATGTACACTATACGTGAGAGCTACCATATTTTTGTTCTTGTTATTTGTCTTTCAGTATGTTGAAAAAATCAGCTGTTTGATGTTTCACCACGGATTCATTTAGTTATGAAATTATTGTTTGCAATTGCTTACAACATGATTAAACCGATTTAAAGTCTCTAAGTAAGTTGATTAAAGCAATATAAGATATCTGGAATGAAAATTATTTGAGGCCTCTAATGCACGAACCTATGTTATGGTAAGATTAACAGCCTTATAATGTACATTTTCTTTCTGCAATACAACGAAAATCTGCAATATGAACGAAAAGCTTCTATTATACAAGTTTGGTTCCTTTCGTTTTCGTTTGCGTTTTCATTTGTGTTTTCGTTTTCAAACTATTTACATTATAAGGCTGTAAATGTAATTTTAATAAAAACACAAATTAACTAATTCTATGCAGATGCCAGACATGCCAGGAGAAACAATACATGATAAAACTAGGCAGATGATTCAAAATTATTGCTGCAGGCTCAGCACAGAATAATGTAAGTAATAATCAACACATCTGAATTAAAAACTGAAAATTTATTTGCTTCATATTTAAGGTAGAAGCCCAAGCACGACTTCTCGAGCAAGCAGCAGGAAGACATGAAGAACATACAGAAAAAATTTTCAGCGTTTAGTTGGAAAAGATAGTTGTAGCGTTCCCTGTTCCTGTCGGTGCTGTACATATTTGCCTCACAAGCTGATGAAAACACGGTCGTTGGCACTGATAATTCAAAAACAACCATATGAGAATGTGTCATTGGTAAAAGGACGACTGGAGGAAACTGCACTGACTTAAGAGAAATTCGTTTGTCACGAAGTATCTTTGTAGATTCTGCATTTTTATGTGCGACAGTCAATCGAATTTGAATCAGGATGTGGTCAGTTATTTAGGTTAGTATCTATAAATTATACACAATCAAACACAATTTCGTTTTTATCATTTCTTTAACCACAGATCGTGGACCGATTTTGAATACCAACCTGCACACCATAACAAAGAATATTTCTGCAAAATTTCATTATATCTTCACCGGTTCTCCTGTGATCATGATTTAAACACACAGACAGTTTTTTTAAACATAGCCGGCACCTAAACTAGATAAACAACTATTCCATCAAAAAAGTTGCTCCAAAAAATAGTCATTGAAAGGGGTATATATAATATTAGGGGCGGCAAGAGAACAAAAGATAATTTGTTTTAGAACACTCAAAATGAAGGATTTTTTATTGATATTGGATATCGCAAGAGAAGAGTGGAAAAAACTACATGTTGAGTTGATAGAAGTACATATAGGATTGGATATTTAAAAAACAATTATATAACAAAAAACGACTAACTTAACCTGGTGCGTCGTCATAGTACACAATGCCGAAACCAATGAACCATTGTACAATAAGGGAAAACTATGGAAAAAAATTTTCCAAAATTGCTTAGCAAGTAAATGTAGGACTGGAGACCATCCCCGTATTACAAAAGTAAAAACAATTTTACGCATTTGCGCTACATTATCATGGAATCGTTCTACGGGAATATCACGGAAAGGCGCACAGAGCTAATTACAATTATAAAAAGCTAAGACGAAAAAGCAAGTAAAATAATAAGGAAAGAACTACAGCGCAAGTATCCAGAGCTCAATATGCAGTAGTAACTCCATATCACAAGGAACCCTGAAGCTCTTCAGTGGTGAGCTTAGCGTAGAAGCTCGAAGAACGTCATCCGTGAAAGACCCATGTTTTCCTAGTGCATTAACCTCGTACTGGGAGAGCTGCTCACCCAGTATAGAGGATACTGTACATCTAGAATAAGGAAGGGGCCTAATGCTCAATGACATAAAAAAATTTCCATTTTCCCTATCGACAGAAAAATCAAACAGACAGAATGACATGTTATTGTTTTTCGACCTGCGTCTTTGAACTTCTGATTGAGAAATAATCCATTACAATGCAGCGTAAATGCGACGATCACACAACTTTTTTGTAATGTGTAGTTGGTCTTCAGTCCTGCTTTTACCTTCTAACTAGAATCACACTTGTCATATTAGTGTTACACCTATTGTAAAATGGAGGCAACAGAGGTTCTGCTACCTCCATGGTGGACTGTAGCCACAGTCGGACTCAGCCCGATGCTCCAGAGTAAATACCACCTGGCATGGTTTCAGCCCCTTCCCTTCCGTCCCTTTAACTTATCTCTTTAACATATTATATACCATTTTAAAATTAAAAGAACAAGCTTTCCATAACTGTAATTTGTTTTATACCTTAATGTGTCCGTTTGGAAGAAATAAATTGTTGTTTCAAGAACATCTTGTCAAATTTTTCTTAAAATCAATATAACTCCTTCTCAGCCATGTAATGACAAAAATGTGTATTACATAAATGAAACGCATTAAAAATACCTTTCCAACAGTACTTCGTTTGTTCCGTTAGCTTAATTAGTTTATGAAATAAGTGCCTTTTATTAGTACCATTTATTTGACCTTCAAACGGTCATAAATCCAAGATGGCTGACCAGTCCCCGAAAAAACATGGCCACTTCCGGTTATAACGGTCTCAAATAACAGTAAAAAAAAAGAAAAAAAAAATCTGAGCTTGGCAGCTAATCTGCATTTGTTCCTCAATTCTCTAATTTTTGTGGCTGCGCTCTCTTTGAGCCGTAGTATCATAAGTATCGGCGCGTATAATTTTATATTATTGGATTATAATACAACAATTGTAACCATAAAGCATTAAACACAATCGGAGCAACAGGATACAGCAACATTTCCCGGCAACAAGAAACTCCTTGGCGTTAATTATAATGGCTGGGCAACTGTTGCTCAGCAACAAAAATTTCATATGTCAAATTCTTAATGGTGGTGTAACACTAGGCCACTTGAGGCCGCCTTAGAAAAAGTTCAACTGTTTTTTACATTTTCGCCACCATCCTTTTTTAGAGGAATTTCCATATCTTTTAGGAATTGGTAAGTATTTTGAGTAATTTTTCTTAAATAGGAATGCCGCATATTCATATTTCAGAAATAAATTGCTTGTAATAATAATAATAAAAATTGCGTTATATATTAACTTAAATAAATTGGCGTTGAGATGCCTAGTGTGACATCCCCATAATGCAAATTGTCAATTTTCGCATGACAGAATGTAAACAAACACACGGAAGAAGAACAAGAATGATTCTGTTGCTGTCAAAATTAAAAATAGCCCGGAGACAAGATACAAAATGGAACGAAAACCAGAGCAACCAACTAGAAAGCAAACTTTTTTCTCGATCTCCATAAGAGCCCATGTAAGTTTGACAGCAAAAAAAGTATCTTGTATCCTGTTGCTCCGATTGTGTTTAATGCTTAATATACAAGGAGATTTGGAGTGTACAAAACAATTTCATGTTTTGAAAGTAATCTATCAGAGATATACATAGTTATTTTCGCGTATCATAAAAAATAATATCAATTATATAATAAAAAAACAATTAAGATTTTATTTTAGAGCAAAAATGGCATTAAATGGGTTCATTGAATTCTTTCAAAAAGGAAAGGTAGATATTAAAGTGATACAAGAAATTATATATATATATGAGAACGTTACTTATTATATCTAGACGTTCCGTCCAAAGAAACGTTTCACAACAGGCACAATTCGATATTCGTTGCACAAGCAGGCGCAAGCCAGTCTACAGTCTGGTATAAATTTGCGTCAAGTAGTGCGACTGCCTGTAGGAGAGAACTTAAATGACTGGGTGGCAGTTCACGGTAAATATAAAGGAATTACTTGTTAAGAATTAAATTTGTCCTTTTGCAGTTGTTGACTTTTTTAATCGCATAAATTTAATTTATGGCACAGTTTCCGAGTACTGCAGCGAGACAACCTGTCCGGCGATGTCTGGCGGTTCGCGTTATGAATACCTTTGGAAAGATGGCGAAAAGTATGTTTACAATTAGGAATGAACGCATCTTCTAGAAGATATCTTTTGTAGCTTTAAAAAACCAACTGCTCTCCCAGCACCTCGGTACATTGAGCTGTTAATGGATTGGGTAGAATCGCAAATTAACAATGAGACAGTTTTTCCAGTTTCTACAGGTGTATAAATTAAATTTTACTTGATTCTTTTTAACTAAATAACATTTTTTCAACATGTAAGATATTCCATTTCCTAAGGGCTTTGCCAATCTCTGTGGCAAAATTTTAACTCGGTTATTTCGTGTTTTTGTACATGTATATATACACCATTTTGATCGTATAGTCAGCATTGGAGCGGTAAGATATAGTATAGTGTTATAAAGATTTGTTTACATAAAAAATAAACAACAAATTTCTAATCTTTCGTATTTTGCTAAATCCATAGACAAATAATATTAAAAAAATTCTGTCAATATGATTTCGCGACAGGTGTTTAAAAAAAATATGTTTATTCAGTCAAGATTTTAACCAAAGACAATATAAACAAAGATTTGCCACTCGGTACGTTGAACATCAAAAAAATTGGTTTTGAATGAATGAATTTGATTTCTTATTTGGATTAGTTGGCGATTTATTGATTATTATTTCTTTAATCATCGACCATTTGATTCTGATTTTAAACATTTTTATTCATTTTTTATACTTTCCATCTTTATTATTAAAAAATTATTGAAAAAATAGTTCGCAAATCTGGCTCCAAGTGCTGCTTGTTGCACTATGGAAGATCAAAGCGTCAATTTCCTGATGCAATATTATTTAAATTTCCTTATTTTGATTCGGCTTTGTTTGAGCAGTGGCTGCATAAATGTAACCTATCTGAAGAATTTATTAGTAGTAATTCTTCTACATTATATTTATGCGAAAGACATTTTTCTTAAAATTTTCCACTTTTCTTTAGTGAAAAATTGTGCATTTCCTGGTAATGATACCCAGGATATTAATAGTGATCTCGAAAACGGAAAAAATCCTCATCATCTGCGTCACTGCAATCATTGCAAACAAAAATTTTTAAAAAACTTGAAAAAATTTCAAATATTATCATCGTCATAACTCTAATTTGAAACAACAAATAGAAACAATAAAGAAAACAATCACTTGATTAAAAAAAGAAAACTTCAAACATCGAGATATTGCAATAACAATGTCTTCAAAAATGTTCACCAGAATGCTCTTAAAACCTAATCGCAAAACTAATGCGTCGTGGAATTCTACAGGTCGACTTCAACTTAGAAAAAATAATTTTTCTAAAGCCCGCAAACGTAAAATTCTGAAGTAATATAGTAAGGTTCATATCTTACACATATCGAAATGAAATTTGGCAGAAAAATCCAAAATAATGGAATAACGGCATCCGTTAATATGCGAAATATGGGTGTAACCCATCCGCTTTTGATTCACATAGACAAAAATACGGGTACCAGTACGGGTTATTTCTATCCCACTTTTACTAAACTCTCTACCGCAAGCTTGAAAGTGTAGGGTGTTTCGCCTACGGCCAGGCAAGATTCTAATTATTCTGAATATCAAAATGAAGTACCACCACTGTTTGCACAGTGCCGGCAATATTTAATTTTCACAATAAATTTACAATACAGTCTAGCAAAACAGATGTAGAAGCACACCGAACAGCGTCAGAGTCAGAACTTCCTATCGTCAAAAAAGTTGGCCCAAAATGAATACGCCAGACGCTCATCGAAATTTGTTTACAACGTCCGCCATTTCTGCGTTTCTGCTAGTTGTGTTTTTTCTTCAGCAAAATTGTTTTGTCTTTTTGTTCGGACTTTTGGTTTTTGTTTGTTTGCATATTAAACAATCTTCGTTTTGTTTCTGCTTTGGTATCTGCATTTTGTTTACATTGTTTGTAAGAATTTGGCACCACTTCATTATTTTCGAAGTATTTTGGACGAAGAGCAGATACAACACATTTCCGAAAAAAAGAGCGTAAGCTCGAAGTCAGTGAGAAAATAGAATCGATCCGATCGAAACGAAATGACTCCGAGCGTCAGAGAGCAAAAGAATTTGAAAGGGTTATTAAAAATGGAGCGCTCTACGAAGGTAGGTAGGGCTTGTAACCCCCAGAGGGGAATTACCAACACCTAGGCCTAGTCGGCCCATTGTGTTTGAGCGCTGATCATTTTTGAGCGATATTTTAAAAATATGAGGGTTTTAGCAGCTACAGTTTGCTGTGGCGATGAAGCTAATTTTCATATTGATGGCTTCGTTACTCTTTAAAATTATCGAATTTGGGGCTTAGAAAATCCATGAGTGATTGTTGAGAAACAAATGCATCCACAACGTGTCGCAGGTTTTTTTGCGGGTTTTTTGCTAGAGGCATCATCGGATCACTCATCGTTGACAATACGGATTACCAGGCAATAACAGTTAATGGTACTCGTTATCGCCACATTCTAATCCAGTTGTTGTACCTAAACTACAAGATATTTATGTGGACGAGATTTCATTTCAAAAAGATGGTGCCACATGCCATACAGCCCGGATAGAACTCAACTACTGCATGAGTAATTTCCTGGTCGTGTTTGGTTTTGTATGGTTTTGGTGATCAGAATTGGCCGCTCTGGTCTAAGGATTATGACAACAAGCCCACCTACGTCTTGGAGGAGGAAATTCACCCACATGGGTCATTGAAAAATTTCTATAAAAGAGTGAATGTTAACACAAAAGTCGTGTAGGCCAAAAAATCTGTTTTTTATCTAAATTACTTCTTGCGCGAATTTTATTTAAGTATGGTTATTTAATAATGAGACAAAATTTTAATTATACTAAAATAAGATTAGTAAAGGTAAGTTAGAGTAAACTACTCATAATTTGAGAAATATAGAACACAACCTTCTTCAGCTCTCCCACTTCAGATCTCAGAATCAGAGTGTGCAAATACTTCCGTTAATTAATTTCGTATTATAAATTAATTATATATTAATAATGAATTTAATTGTTTTTTAGGAAGCTCATGTGAATACCTGCTACAAACATTTTTATTATTTCGTACAAGAGTTTGATTTAATATCAGACAAGGAATTAGAGCCGTTACATGAGATGACTTCCCGTATATGCAAAGATAAGGAGTAATTGAGTTTGTATTCCTAATAACGATGTACATATTCGCTATTGTAAGAAATATAATATGTAACAAATTATTTATTTATTTATTTATTTAGACTAAACTTAAAACTAAGCCTTTAAGGATTTATAGTTTTATTAAAATATAATAATTTAATTAGATACAAAATTAAAAATTGTTTGTTTTGTTACATTAACAGAATGAGATAAATTTAGAACTGAAATAACAGAATTAAAATCAGCACAAGCTCTCCGGAGTGGTTCCTGCTGAAGATATGGTGATCCACAGAAGCTTAGATGGAGTAAGTCGTATCTTGATGAAACACGTTTAAGTAATATTTAAAAATTATTTTATTATTTACTAGCTGACCCGACCAACTTCGTCTCGCCCAAATATAATAATATCTGAATTGAAAAATTTTAATGCGATCATGACTTTATTAAATTAAATACAATGCATCTTAACTCACAACGCCGATTAATATCATCATCAGAATTTCCAAGGAAATAAATTTTAAGAAATTTGTAATCAGCATTCACGGCGGGCAACAATGCTCCTGCACGATGGTGAATTTGTCCTTGAATCTATAAAATCAAACACAATTTCTTGAGTTTGTGTTTTGTTTTCCTTCGTTGCTCTTTCGTAAATCTGTAATATTTGCATTCGAAAAAAAAATTTACCTTAAAAGTAGGGTTAAAGCCTCGTGTTATGATAATATTCGTCCCAAATGAAGTAATTTGGAAGGAACTGTTATACTTTTTTATGTTGTCCAGGAAATGCTTCGATCGAGTATCTTCGCCAGAAAGCAATGATGCCAATGGCTCTGGTGGCGGTGTCAATTGTGGTAATTTTTGGAGCCTCAAAGCATTGCAATATTGACAAACAGTGCTCATTGTACCGAAGTTGGCCATATCCGCTGCGTAATCGACTGTTGGATCGTACCTGAACGCCAAACGTTCGTTAATGATTGTTTCGGCTGGCCGTTTTTTTTGTCGACGTTTAATATCATTTCGAGCGTTAGCTTGTACTGATCGAGTCGAACTTGATTGAATACGTTGTTCCGGAGTCATAATCGATCGCCCTTGCGAAATTCGTACACGATTTTCTTCCAAACGGTGTCTGCGTTCTTCATCTGTCTCATTCACACGATGGTTCGAGCTGAGTTACGCGTATGTCGACCGATATTTCGACGTCTAATTGGTGGCATTTTAAACCGCAAACCAAAAGGCAAAATATTAAATTATCACGAACTTATATGACCACAGTAAACAAAATCACAAAATTATCACGCACTGATCACTGATAATAATTATTATCAACTTTTTTCAATATACTATGTATGCAAGAAAGATAGATACTATCATTATTGTATATCATATCAAAAATTGTCATATTTTATTTTAATTTTTTAATCTCATATATTTTTTTCCTTTTCATTTTTATTTTTGTAAACTTTGATGTGACAGCAAACAACTGATGTAAATTGTTTTTTTTAATATTTTTTTACTGAAGTTTTAGCAAGGTTTATAGAAAGAAGGTTGCGCCACGCGCAGGTCCGTTATTTTTTTTTGTTTGACAGGGCCGTCAAATGACGTCAATAAGTATTTGTATTAAAATTTTGTTTCGAGGCGCCTGCACACTGGTTATAGCAATAACTTTTAATGTGAATGTTTGAAGTGAATTATTGTGTGAATTATTATTCCAATAATGAATAATGAAGTGAAGTACCGTATAAAACTACAACAACAAAACAGCAACGACATAATCGGAGCGTTCGAGTAACATTTAACCTGTTCTAACTCTTCTTCATGCCACTTTTCAAGTTTGGCATTTGTACCGTGTGTCGTGACCCTAGTGATTTCAGAAATACTTATTGACGTAGATGCGCAAAACGAGACCACTTTTCTTTGTTTACTGGCCCAACCTTTTATTCTATAAACCTTGAGTTTTAGTTTCATACAAATTAAAAATACAAATTTTCGACTTTTCCGATCGATTTTCTCAGAATTTCGAGAAGAATTTCCGTTTGTAACACATTAAAGGAGGCGTGGTTGGTATATATATTTTTAATCAGCTTCACCTCATGAGACAATTTTACCCTGTCCGTCTGTGGAAATTACGATTACAAGAGAATGAATAGAGATACATTCATCAAATTTGGCACGAATATTCTCTATCATCAGATATTTATTAGAATCGGACAATTGACACGCCTTCTTTTTATAGTGAATATACATCCATGCTTATAGCTCAATGAAATTTTATACACGAGTCCACTGTCTCTAACCAAAGCAAACTACCAAAAATGTGCGTTATCTGCCCACTAGTGAAATAAAACCTTTCAACCTTTCTCTGTAAGATTAAAAAAAAAACTTAAATTTGGTGTACTGTCCGGTGTACTATCATTCATCGCCTTAGTGAGGCTGGTCTTATTGCTCAGTCTATCGACAATGTGGATGACCGCCTTGTATTTGGAGAGAGCCTTTAAATTCTCTTTGTTCGGTACTTCCTTGGATCCGCTCTTGTTATTCGAATCGGCAGCCGTGGAGAAGCCGGGAGAATTTGGGGCTACTCTGGTATCCGTCTGAAGGACAACGCTGTCAAGGTCTGAGTCTGAATCGACTGCAGCATCCTTTCCCTTCGCCCTTCCAGTTCAGTAAAAGCAACAGTCCCTTCATCACTGCCATGTGTTGTTGCTGACATACTAGCTGGTTCGTAAAACATAGCTAAGATACGGCACCCGTTTGTTATTACCGTTTATTATGTGGCGTTTTCCTTCTGGAAATTTTACCAGAAAGAGCTCTCCTGGACAGAAAAATTGTTGCGCTTTTATTTGCATTTCTGTTTTCCCTTGAATAAAATTGAATTGAGTTGAATAAAGTTTGAATAACTTTGGATGTTGGTGAGAACGAAATGTAATTTTAATCATAAATTTCTAATTCGGAGGTTAACTATCCGCCGGTTATAATTAATTTAACCGGACATTGTGAAAACGGCCCTAAGATATTCAAATAGATAATATATCATAAAAAAAATATATCGCCTGATAATTGATGTTGACTAATAAAATTAAAATAACTAAATAAGTAATTGCCAATCATGAGTATATTTTAAGTGGTTTTAACCAGCAAACGAATAAGTTTATTATATATTATGCATTTTATATGCGTACACTCTTACATATATTCAACAGGTTTTTTTTGAAACTTAGAAATGTACGAATAATACAATGAAATATTACATAAAGTAAGATATATATTCATGTGGCATAACACCCCTTCGTGGATAGAAAGTATGTGAAATTGAATAGTTTAATAAATTTCTTATATCGCTTGTATAAATATCAGCGAATCTAAATAGTCTCCTAGAGAAGTATGTTGGATTATGGTAGGTACGAAAAACACTGCCGAATTGTTCATTAAATACCATTTTTGTTTGATTTCTGAAAATATAAAGTAATTGATATGATTATTGAATTTTATTACGCTAGCTGTGTTCTAGCAGCCACAGATTGGATTAGGATTATATTAAGTTTTCGTGGAAAAGCAAACTATTTAGATTTAGCTGGTGCCCGAATCTAATCTGAATCTTTGAATATTAAGAATAAGCAACACCGATGTGCTCGGTCAACTTGGTGTGACCGAGTTTTCGTGCTTAGTGTGAGAGCGGGTGTTGAGAACGGAAAAAATTCCTAAAAACCCTTAGAAAGCATACTGAAACTCGACGTTTGACTCCGTCAGCACTGTTGACAATTCTCCTTTGTATTTGCTTGAGATTATTTACTGACTGAAAAATGTCTGTCTTTTTATAATCCATAACAATATTTTTTAACACTTTTTAGTATTTGATTGTTTAGAAGAAAAATAATGTTTGAAGCATAAACTGACTGTAGTTGACACCTTAGTCGAAGCAATAAAGTTTTGGCGTGAACCTTAAATAACACTAAATAATAACTGTTGTTTTACCTTAAATCGTCACGTTCTTTCATCCACTGATGCAAGCTCTGTTGAGCAGCTTCACATTCGTTGTCTTGGTTGTCTTCAATTAATTGTGTTAACATTTGCAACCAATTTGCATTCGTTTTGAATGTCTGGTTATTCAATGTGTTTATTTCATGCTGAAATAAAATACATTTAATTTTAAGTGTGCAGCTGTGGTTACATAAGAAAACCAGTACAAGTGCTATAGCTCAATATATATTATACCAGATAAAAAATATCCTCCATTAACAGACCTCAACTAAAATCTTTAAAGACGAAGAAGAAGAAGATCTTCTTGCATAAAGATGAATTCTTTCTTATGTTTTTCTTTCATACAAACATTTTTAGTTTTCAGTGCCGTTTTTGTAGTGCGGATTCTTAGAACATACGGTTAGTCGTCATATGAACTTTTGGCCTTTTCTTAAAAGTGTTCGTAACGATTCGGATATCAATGCGTATCGCCATATAAATTTCCGAAAATATCCCGTTAACCTCAATTGTCGTACTTTAGTCAAATTCATTGGTTTTGAGAACTTTTCCAACTCTGAAATTTCGATTGAGCTTATGTCTTTAGGTAAAAACTCATGCCCAAAAAATTCTATCATCAGTGTTCACCATTTTCCACCGTTGCTCAACATTTCAGTAACGTAGTGTTTGCCAATCAAAATGTTACCTACGTAAATTTCAAGTATAGTAAAAAACAATTTTTTTTTTCTACCTTGTTTAGTTAAGTTGTTTGATCTACCTGTTTTTCGAAAAGTCTATATTTCGACCTTTTTTCCAACTTTGATATAGTATAAAAAAAGACACAAAATGACCTCTGCGAAATTTAGGGTGATTATTTATTATTTAATTATTTACCTAACTTCGAAAAATTGGCTGCCCTTAGGTGCTCCTTTACTTTCTATAGCAATAAAAGTCACACAACCTCGGGTCAAAAAACATGTTGACGCAGGTATAAGAACATTCACATTCAGTACGGCCGAAAACTTCAAAAAATGAAAGTAGAAAAATACAAAACATAGAAGAATACGGGGATATGACAAGCAAACTTAATTTTATTTACATCAAAATTAAAACCAACTGGCAAACCGGCACTCATTGTGCGATAAGTTCGTAAAAAAGCATGACAAGTGGCTGGCTGATGTTAGTATATTAAATATATAATGCTGCGTGAGTCATTATTAAAATATAATGCCAATCTTCGTGCTGGATACAAACAAATAAGTCAAGCCAAAAAAGAAGCAGTACCTCTTAATCCCGAAATTCCGAAGTATCAGGTGAAGTGAACCTTCAAAACCTGATGGATCATACTTGAGGAAGAAAAAATTCGGTAATCATGGCTCTGTAGCACGCGCCGTCCACAGTCGTCGTTTGGCCCGCGACGTTCTCAATAAAAAAAATGGCCCGATGACTCCTCTAGCGTCAGCGAATAGCACACCACGCAGTAACTTTGAGCGGGTGTAATGGTTCTTCTTGGATGATACACGCATTTTCGGTGCCCCAGAAACGATTATTTTGTTTATTCACGTAACCGCTAACAGGAATGAGCCTAATCGCTCATGATAATTTTCGATGAAAAGTCTTCGTTGAGATTCAGGAGTGTAGGTTTAGCTCGAGTGTAGGTTACACGTGTTTAGCGGTCAACAGCTGATGCACTGTCTGCACTTTGTAAGGGAATATCTTCAAATCTTTCACCAAAATTCTGCGTAGGGACCGCCGGCTAATGCCCAATTGCGTGGCAACAGCAGCAATATTCTTGGCAGAACGGCTGCTCCGGGGCCGGCCAGCCTTGGGAAGAGATCGTGTTGTCCCAGTCTCTTCAAGGCGAGTGGGCAAACGCCGCAGTGTTTGTCTAGTTAATGTCGGATGGCTAGGAAATCTGCGACGAAATTCACGCTGCGCCAACATAAGCGACGAATTGTTGGGCAAAAAAATGGAAGCAATTGTTCCGGGTTCTTGCGGAGTAAACGCTTCATGCCTTGTCGATTTGTATTCTACGTTTGTTTACTTCATAAATGTCAAAACCGAATTGACATTTGGCTGTATTTGCAAAAGTTATAGGGTTTTCCAATAGGGTGATTACTTTTGCCCCACTTTGTACAATAACACAAATATTAATCGAAATATAATTTCTCAAGTTTATTGTATATTTAAGAAACGTTTGTAAACCTGTTTTCGCAAAAAAACCCACTTATAACGCTATACCTTGACCACCTTGGTTCGGAATCTGCATTTACCTCTAATTGAGATAATTGTCATACCTCTACCTAAAAAATCGAATGCAGTTGAGCCCGCTGATTTTAGGCCAATAAGCCTTCTGCCTCCTCTATCTAAAGTACTTGAAATGATCATGGTTGACCAAATTTCTAAGTGACGGAATGTAAGCTTTTGAACGTAAATCAGTCTGGATTCCGTACTGGACACAGCTGTACCACCGCAGTCCTTAAAGTCTTAGAGGACATCAGATCTTACTATGATAGGGGAATGCTTACCTTATTATGCCTTCCAAGGCACTTTTCCAAGGCTTTCACCACAGTTAATCGCTGTATACTCTGTTACAAATGACAGCAACTCTTTGGTTTTTGTGATAGTGCCGTACGTCTAATCAACAGTTATTTAAGCGATAGGATTCAGTCCGTCAAGTTGTCAAATGGGCTTTCTCACTTCAGAAGAATTAGCAGTGGAGTACCGTAAGGTTCAGTTTTATGACCTCTACTGTTCTCAATGTTTTTAAATGATATCTTTCGAATTTCCAAATACGCCTCAATTCACGCATACGCGGATGATATTCAAATGTATCTGTCAAGTTAGGACCTTAAAGAGGACTTGGTCGCTAAAACTAATGAAGATTTGGATAGGATTCGGTGCTGAACAGTAAATTACTGCCTGCAACTTAATCCATCGAAGTCGACTGTTCTGCCCATCTTAGACTTAATCTCAGACTTAAATTGCGGTACTGTGATATTCCTGACATATTCATTGGTAGAAATAAGTTTGTTTACAGTTTGTAAATGTGGCGGTCAGTTTAGGCTATCGTATAAATACCTCGTTGAGTTCTTCGGACCACATTAACAATTCTGTAAGAAATATTTATTTCATTCTAAGGAATCTTTGGACCTCTTTCTACGCCTACAATAATTGTTCAAATGAAATGATATTGTTCCTATCAGAATATATAAGGACAAATTTCTTAAATTCAAACTAAAATAAAATCGAGCCGAATCAAAATAGTCCATCTTAGCATCTCAACATTTGCAGTGCAATGAAATCACATTACTTTTTATATTGAATTGAAGCTTGAGCGCCAAAAGTATTCATAATTTACTTCAACTAGCTAAATGGAAGCACACAGCTAAATAATAATAATAACATATAAGTAAATGCTCTTAATTTGAAATTAAAAAGAAATTGATTTGAGGTATCTTGATTAATTAAAAATTAATTTCTTTGATGAATTAAGGTTCGAAAGCTAAAACTATTCATTATTTTGTCTAATTAGCTAAATACAAGCACACAGTTGCTTGATAACATCAATATATAAGTAGAATTTTCTAATTTGAAATGAAATTTAACTGAATTATAAATTATTTTTCATAATGAATGAACTTGACTAACTATCCTTATTAAATCCATAGTATTCTATATGTTGTTTGTTAGACTTCATAAGCTACTTTGTAATGAATTGGAGTTGATCTCCCATACTGCTGTACATTTGTGATAGGATATTCCTAGCTTGAAATAGCTAATGTATCGTGTATGCGGTCTTAGTTACAAGTAGATTTAAATCACTTCCAGCATGCCTTGAAGTTTATTTTTTTTTTCTTTTGATACTTACATTTTGTTAGATGGTACCTCCCACGTGGAGGAAATATTGTGGTGCACTCCCCCACTAGTCAATGTTGCCCCACGTTCGTGATTCCTCACATGAATGACAGATTAAGCAGCGTCTCGTTCTTCTCACCGGTTGGGCATCAGCACAGTTATGAATCCTGGAAGCCTTAACTTCTAGGAGAAGCTTGCTTAACTACGGCCGACGCACAGAGTCTTATAGTACCTAGCAGGCCGGATAAGTTTGATGAGATTAAGTGCATAATGAGTCGTGGCATGCTTAGGTACGGGATTATTGACTACACCCCTGTCGCAGCTGACATTGAATTGTTATTTGGGGCTTTTAATCTTGAGGCGAAGACAAACTCTGATCTTCCAACCCACTTGGATGTAGTGCATGGATCCCAGTCTGCGCTGGATTTTCTGGTACTGAGCGCAGCGGAGATTGTTAGTTTAGTTGACCAATTTTGGATACCAAATGTCTCTAGACATGCTTTCATATTTGCTTCGACGCCCTTAAGCTCTCGTGACTCGTCAGACAGCTATAAGTTTCGGGACTCTAGCAGAATATATCTGCCTAGGCTTCTGGAGAAATGCGGCGTCCGTGACATGCGAGCCTTCTATGACTCTAGTGATATCGATGACAAGATCAGGATTTTGACAAGATCAGATTTAGGTGCAATATGATGCAAAATCACTTCGTGATGCTGCTTTCAGGGTATACGTTACCCTACCCCAAAACTGGCGAAGCTATACAAAGTACCGAAATAGGGTTACCCACTTAAACAGGAAGGCTAAGTTCAGATACGGAAGTTGCACAATGGAGGGGCTGTCGACTAGTGGAGACTTGGAAGCCTGTTAGGGGATTGGGGGTTACCCTTATCAAGGAGTGCCCAGTTTTACTGAATCCAAACGACCTTAATACTACTGCTTGGCATATGGACATCGACCTACCTGAAAATCCCGAAGCATTTTTCTTTCGAAATGTTGACAGGTGGGAATTGTGGGATGCTCTTAGCAGCCTGAAGTCAGATGCGGTAGGTCTCGACGACATCCACAGAAGATTGAAACGACCTTTTCCGCCTCGGTCTTTTAAGGCGGTTTCTTTATGAGGTCCGTGGACCTTGTCTATAGCCAGGGTAGGCTTACGGCTGTCCAGGGTCGAATGTTCAAGAAATTTATTAATAGACGGGGCCTGTGTTTGTTGTTGTTTAACACCTTTATTTACTAAATCCAATTCTTATCGTCTACTTAGATCTAGGGCTAACAAGTGTCCTTAAGTGTACCGAGAAAACTGGGGGTATAAAAAAGCCTGGGGTGTGAAAAAAAACTGGCGTTGTTGTGGCGATGATAACGGAGGTGCAACAAGACGACAATCGCAGGGCTGTGCTTGTACTCTTCAATTCGTCAACACTAACGATCGTGTGTTGTGCTTGGTATATCTAACACGTTCGTGTTTACTATTCGCTTTCCTGCGAAACTTGAACTGATTGTATTTGTCCTTTTCTCGTTCCTGCTTACAAAGAGATACAACTTCGATTACGCTTGGGTTGTGACAGTGACCAGGGGTTTCCCAGGTGGAAAGGCTTCGATATAGCGACCAGGGAGAGGATAGGGACACGCCCCGCGAGAACAACATGACGATCCGACGGACCAGCATGTTGCACTCGCAAGTTCGCTGCGTCGGTCCCAACATGAGCGATCCGACGGACCACCATGTTACAACCTCGGCAGCGAGAGCGGCTGGGGAGAGGATACGGATATGCTCTAGCGAGAACAACACGACGATCCGACGGACCAGCATGTTGCACTCGCAAGTTCGCTGCGTCGGTCCCAACATAAGCGATCCGATGGACCACCATGTTACAACCTCGGCAGCGAGAGTGGCTGAATGAAATCTCAGATTCTCGAATTGATTAACTCAGACGAAAGGCATATTTAGCATATTTGGGCGGCAATCGGAGTTCAGATCGAGTCACAGTACTGCAACTGCTCTTGTTGACATTACTGACATAATTAGACCAAATTTGGATAGGAAGCTCGTATCCTACTTGCTCCTATTAGACCTAAGCAAAACATTCAATGGTGTGGATGGCAGGATTATGTGTGGTGAACTGAAGGAGGGGTTTCTTTTCTCCAGTTCCGCTTGCAGCCTTATATTCTCCTACATGACCGAACGTGCTCAGGGAGTCTCTGTATCTAGGACCCTTTCCGAATTACTTGATATTAACTGTGGATTCCCACAGGGTTCCATTTTGGGCCCAATCCTATTTTTACTATTCGTGGACGACTTGGCGGATGTGATTAAGCGCTCATTGGTCCACATCCTTGCGGATGATGCTCAGCTCTTAAATTATAACTTCAAGAACTTAGGGGTGACAATTAACGACAACCTGTCGTGAAACAGGCATGTTGCGCAGGTGTACAGCCAAGTGTTCCTTTGTCTTAGGAGCCTCTATTTGGTAAAACATTACTTACCTGCAGATATAAGGTTGCGCTTAGTTAAAGCCCTGGTGCTTCTTCATTGGTGCTGCTGTATTGCTGCGAGGTATTTGGTGGTGGTAGTGCGGCCTGCTTGCACTGCTTAAATGTATGTTTCCGCTCCGCTTTCAGGTTCGTCTATTCTCTTAGAGGAATCGATAGTGTATCGCACCTGACCTGACCTGAGGTATTTGGTGGTGGTAGTGCGGCCTGCTTGCACTGCTTAAATGTATGTTTCCGCTCCGCTTTCAGGTTCGTCTATTCTCTTAGAGGAATCGATAGTGTATCGCACCTGACCAGTGATTGGCACAGACCTGGAAACACTATATAAGCATAGGGTACTGATGATGCTGTATAGATGACTGATGCTGATGATGATGACGCTTACTTAAATAGTAGGTTCGTATTTGGCCATTCGGTGATGGCATCGAATATCACAATTCCCCGTTTCTCCTCCCAGGTCATGGAAAGGTCTTTCATGGTGAGGGCTATTAGACTGTGGAATGGGCTGCCCATTGGGCTAAACGACAATACAGGCACTGCCAGATTCAAGGATGAGTCCTTAAGGTACTTGGACTGAGTCTTAGCGTCTGCCGCTAGAGCTTCTACCCAGAATATAAGTTAAATGTTTTCTTTTCTTAACCAGATGGTTTTAAATGTAAGGTGGTGGGAGGGACAGATGCTGCATTGGTAGTATGGGGTGTTACGTGAGGGTAAAACTATAGTGAGTGATGAGGTGAATTATGTTAGGTCTATTAAGTATGTCAGTACACCCAATAAATTTCAAAGTAAAGTAAAGCTTTAAGGTATACTGCAGACAATGGATGATCACTTTATGGGTTACTATTGGTATTTACTAAGTACGATTAATACAAGGTCCCATGGACCTTCTTTGTACAACTTGAAGAAATCTATATATATAAAAATGAAATGGCCATGTATGTCTCGCCATCACTTGAGAACGGCTGGACCGATTTGACTGATTGTTATTTTGTTGTGTTCGTAATTGTCAGGACAAGGCTTGTATGAAAGAATTTTGGAAAACTCGATCGGACGAGTCGAAAATTTGTATTTTTAATTTGTATGAAACTAAAACTTTAGTAAAAAATATTAGAAAAAAACAGTTTACATCAGTTGTTTGCTGTCACATCAAAGTTTACAAAAATAAAAATGAAAAGGAAAAAAATATATGAGATTAAAAAATTAAAATAAAATATGACAATTTTTGATATGATATATAATAATGATAGTAATCTATCTTTCTTGCATACATAGTATATTGAAAAAAGTTGATAATAATTATTATCAGTGATCAGTGCGTGATAATTTTGTGTTTTTGTTTACTGTGGTCATATAAGTTCGTGATAATTTAATATTTTGCCTTTTGGTTTGCGGTTTAAAATGCCACCAATTAGACGTCGAAATATCGGTCGACATACGCGTAACTTAGCTCGAACCATCGTGTGAATGAGACAGATGAAGAACGTAGACACCGTTTGGAAGAAAATCGTGTACGAATTTCGCAAGGGCGATCGATTATGACTCCGGAACAACGTATTCAATCAAGTTCGAATCGCTCAGTACAAGCTAACGTTCGAAATAACTTTGAACGTGGACAAAAAAGACGGACAAAATCATTAACAAACGTTTGGCGTTCAGGTACGATCCAACAGTCGATTACGCAGCGGATATGGCCAACTTCGGTAAAATGAGCACTGTTTGTCAATGTTGCAATGCTTTGAGGTTCCGACAGGAACCACCAAGAATATGTTGTGCGATCGGAAACGTAAAATTGACACCGCCACCAGAGCCATTGGCATCATTGCTTTCTGGCGAAGATACTCGATCGAAGCATTTCCTGGACAACATAAAAAAGTATAACAGTTCCTTCCAAATTACTTCATTTGGGGCGAATATTATCATAACACGAGGCTTTAACCCTACTTTTAAGGTAAATTTTTTTTTCGAATGCAAATATTACAGATTTACGAAAGAGCAACGAAGGAAAACAAAACACAAACTCAAGAAATTGTGTTTGATTTTATAGATTCAAGGACAAATTCGCCATTGTATAGGAGCATTGTTACCCGCCGTGAATGCTGATCACAATATTCTTCAAATTTATAACCTTGGAAATTCTGATGATGAAATTAATCGGCGTTGAGAGTTAAGGTGCATTGTATTTAATTTAATAAAGTCATGATCGTATTAAAATTTTTCAATTCAGATATTATATTTGGGCGACACGAAGTTCGTCGGGTCAGCTAGTAAATAAATAAATAAAAAAAAATTAAAAAAACAAAATTATTTTTGTAACACGTACAAATTTTAATAAAATAAATAATAAGGAAATGCAACTATTTTAAAGTTTTTTAGAAACACTTCACTCTAGTTCTGACAAAAGAATGTACTACCGACAGCTTTTGACCAGTTTTGACCTTTATCGTTCCAATAACGATTGAAAATGCCACTTAACGAGCGTTAACTCGTAAGAAGTATGGGTGTTGTTGTTTTGTTCGAACGAGCTGCTCGTTGATTAAAAATTGGAAATTAAAGACAACGCGAAAATAGCAAAGAAGAAGTACGGAGGATCACGGTGATCGTTCATTGAAAATCTGGCCCACAATGTCGAGCGGCAGTTCGTGGTCATGAATGTGCGGAATATATCAGCTTGGGTCAATGCAAAGACATGATTATTTCCGATTGTGTTTTTTTTATAAAGAATAGCATTTAACGTAGTTCTTTATATAAAATATGGAACATATTTACAATAGGCACGTAGCTCCAATTTAGTTGTTGTTATTGCAGTTTTTTGCGCTGCCCAACAACAATTGGGGCCGGAGTTATAGCGCTTTGAAATTTGAAATTTAACCGCCTGTATCTCCTAAACTGCAGAAGGTATCGTTTAATTATGGGTACTTTTGGTATTAAAGTATTAAGAGTAACTTTTATTTATGTAAAATTAAATTTTATCGAAGGAAAAAAATAAATTTTATCTAAAGAAGAAGAATAAAGAAAAGAAAATTTTCTCTTTTGGAGAAAAATAAAATTTAAAATTTTCGGCAATATATGTATCATATATGTACATACATCGTATCAAAGGATATAGGTTCCTTCTTCATTATTCCAGTGATGTTGAAAGTTGTCTTAGCTTTTATAGTTATCGGAGTAAGAAATGGATATAAAGAAACTTATTTAAAAAAAAATCAATTGGAAAAATAAATATAATTAATATAATTAAATAATATATTAAAATAAATGGAAAAATATTGCTAAAAATTAAAAATTTTATATTTCTCCAGAAGATAAAATTTTCTTTTTCTCCTTTTCTTACTTTGTAGAAACAAATTTCTTTTTTTCTTCGATAAAATTTCATTTTACGTAAATGAAAGTTAATCTTGATACCTTTTCAGCGGTACCAAATTTATGGCGACATTTTCTATAATTTAGATACAGGCGGTTACATTTGCAAAGGGCTATAACTCCGGCCCCCAATCGTTGTTGTTGTTGGGGTCAGCGCCAAAAACTACAATAAAAGCAACAAAAACAACAATATCGAGCTGCGTGCCTATCGTAAATATAAACCTAATATATGAAGTGGTACTAACAGTCAGTTCATTTATAATAGCTCCGGTACGCCAACCATGTTCTAGTGTAACATCAGCCAAGTCACTATACGGGTGATCCCCAAAATACAACACTGAATGTCCGCGCCAGCCTGTTAAATCTTGTAATTGTTTAACGGTACCCTTAATTTAGGTTTGTTTTAAATTAAGGTTAAAAATTGAAACATACAATTATACCTCATAATAAATGTTTCCCTTTTCCAGTTTTGAGATGCGGTCCCAAACGTGTGTATTAGTCTTTTCGTCATACAAACGTATGGGCCGTGACTCATCAGTAAAGAATTTTGGTTTTCGAGCATGCACGATAATTACATCAAAGTAATTTCTCCACCGATTTCCGGCCAACAAAGACATACCACGATCTCTAAGGGGTAAACTTAAGTTCTGAGAAGATTAGTTTTCTGCTAATAATGCTCACACAAAGAAAAATGGGCTATTTGTAACCAAGAATAATTTTTTGCCGGCATTTAGTAGTCTGTTGAAATAGGCTGGCAGCGAAGAGTTCTTCTCTATGTATTCCTCTGCGTTATTCATAACAATTTGATGCATTATAGGATGAGCATTTTGAACTGATTTCTTGATATCATGAAATAAAATTTCCGGGTGGTAATCAATATGATTTTTTTCAAAATATTCAGCTACATTACATAACAAACACATTTCTGGAACCGAAAATAAATCAGCCAACTGAACCATTTTGGACTTAATATTAGCCTGCGAAATATTCAAAAATTTTAGTTAATTGGAATATATGAAATATTTCAAATATTTAAGTTATATTATAATACATGATTAAAGGAAAATATATTCGAAAAATAATACGCGATTTATTATTATTCGCTTTGCAACTCAAATCGTTTAAATATATGTATGTATAGTGTATAAATATATGTATAAGTGTCTGGTGGAAATCCTGAGATGGAACATTAGACTATACAGTCATTTTTCAAATACGATAGAAGGTTTTCTAGAAAGAACTTTATGAAACATCGGACAAACGTTTTTTTGAAAAAGATTAAATCAGGCGGCTTTTCTAAAATAAAACTTGAGAAACGTTATGAATCGGCGTAAACTTGTGTTTGTGTGTGTGGCGGCCACTTGTGGATTAAGTTCTAAAGTTGGGGCTCGTCCTTCAATGTCGATCGTTAGGTGAGACTTAGGAAGCGGTTCGTTGTAATTAGTTTTTTTTACATAGATAACGAGATAAGACACTCTAAAATTCGGGGATATGTTGTTTCTCGTGTTGGGACAATTCTCGTAACTGTTATTCTCTTGTCCTACTCTCTTTCGTCTTGTCCCTGCTCATGTAGGTCGATTTCCTGTTATTGTATTTATTATTTTTTACTGTACATCATACATATTTTTAACTAAACATCTTCCCCGCCGCTGGGGGATTGCAGTACTACTGAACTGGGCAGTAGGGCAAGCTTTGTTATTGGCCGCATATACTCTCCCTTTGCAGTCTTCACGGTGATGACCCTGAACTTGCCAAAAGCACTGGAATGCAGTTTCAAATTCTTAGCCAGAATCCATTGTGACTGTGGCATGTTGGGTTTGCGAAGTATGACGATATCATGCATCCTCAGGCTAGGCTGTGAAGTACGCCACTTCTGTTTTTGTTGTAAACTGGTGAGATATTCGGAATGCCATCGATTCCATTCCCGACTTCAAGGGCATGGACCACGCTGTTCATCAGTCGACAAAGTAATAATACTCAGCATAGCTGAAGACGTGGAAATGAAACCTGGTTTAACGGTGCTACACGACTTTGAGTGGCAAGCACCTGAAAGCTGACCTCGTCCTCATGTTCTAAACGACAATAGACGACGGCAGCGTAGGCTTCTTGGGAAGCATTGCAGAATCCATGGTGCTCATTTTGTCCATTTGCAACGAAGGCCCTTCGTGGAATTTGTAGGTGATTAATCTTTGTAAGCTTACCCTTTAGACTCAACCATCGAGCAGCTACTTAACTAGAACCTTCATCTTATAATACCGATTGAAGCAGCCACTGTTCCTGAAAGAATATTTGTACAAGAATAGTGCAAGGAGTCAAAAATCCCAAAGGATCGAAGATCCGAGCAGCATCAGACAAAATTGCCTCTTTTGTTACAATAACTGAATTAGACAGGGAAATTCCAAATTCGAAAACATCTGCCGAAGGGTTCCACCTTAACCCGAGTAGCTTAAGAGATTTGGACTCCTGATTTGTGGATGACATCTCTTGCATGTTTGCTGGAAACGCACTCAGTAACTCATCATCAGCTGATCCATTTCCGTAGGTTCATGCCAGCAACCTGTAAAGGTTGCACTAATTTTCCGGTCAACACTCTCGGTACCTGTCATGACATCGTCCATATAAAACTCCTTGAGGAGCACCTGTGCTGCTTCGTCTAATGATGTTCGGCCAAGTTCCTCCAGAACAAGCACTGTTACCATTCTTAATCTATAGTGCTCCACTGGCTGCCTGGATACGCTGGAAATCTCTGTGGTATTCGTGCACTCATATCATGCGGTACATTTTTTCAAGATCTGCGGACATTACAAGGCGATGGCGCCGGAATCTTAAAACAATTGTAAATCAGTCACGCACAAGCGATGGCCCAACAAGTAACTTCTCATTTAGGTGATACACAATTAGAACTGTGAACTGACCTCTCAAAAACAACTCAAAGTCGCGTGGTTGTGCTGTCATTTTTTAATGCGGGGTGAGGCGGTAAAAAGAAACACTTCGTATTTAGCCTTTTAATGCCAGCGACAGGAATTTTCTCAATGTGATTCAAAGCGATGTATTCTGCCATAAATTTTACGTAAAGTGACTTTAGTTCAGCATTGTTGTTCAGCCTGGGCACCGAGCGGTAACGGGAGAGGGTGAGCACGGGTATGAGCACAATGCCCTCGCTCTCTCGTAAACCGAATAGAAGGCGATTATAGTTTGGGTATACACTGCCACGGCGATCTCTCCTTCTCCTGACCCGTAGAGCGGGTTCTACTTATCCAACCCGATATATACATCCTAATGCCACGTCAGCCACGTCAATCTTCAAACCAAGAAAGTTCAAACGTAGCAAGAAGTTGTTGCCAAATAGCGGTCCCAGATCCAAGATGTAAACATGGACAGAAAAAAGGAAAAAGTAGAACAGTTAGCTAATAGCATTACAATTGTTGTTACTAGACTAGTTTTCCTTTAGTCGACGGAATTTGTGAAAGAAAGACTAAGAATTATAAATAAAACAACAAATCCAACTGCATTTAATAATTTTTCTTAGAAGCCGACACTGGACAGCCAACCGGAGTCGTTTCATGTGGCTCCCGAACAGGGACCTGAGGGAAAACTAGTATGGTGAAGACATCTTGGATATACATCCTCCGCAAGGACGAGTTGGCAGAAATACTGAACCTGAGGGAAAACTAGTATGGTGAAGACATCTTGGATATACATCCTCCGCAAGGACGAGTTGGCAGAAATACTGAACGAAATCGGCCTGAGTATCACCGGGTCGGTAGAGGAGATAAAGAACATTGGTCGGCGCAGCAACCACAACAGACATGAATCCAGAGTTGGCCTAACGAATGTCTGAATGGGAAGCCAAATACTCAGATAGGACTGCTAGTGCAGCAACACCTATAACTTCAGGAAGCGTTAGCAGGACCACCAGTTCCATACGTCAGATAGTTGAACCAGTTTTCTGTGCGGCTATTATGGACCGCATATGCCGCCAGTAATGTCCGAACTCCTGAGTGACATACATATGGTATCGGAACAAAAAACGAGCATGGCAGCGTTGGGATGAGTTCAAAGCAGACTTCGTCAAGTTCTTCCTACACTCAGGTTTCTACGAGAGGCTCGATAACCAAATACGAGCATGCACGAGAATGCACGATGAAGTCGGAGCGACACCCTATATATGACCCGAGCATCCCGTTGGGTCCGGAACGTAAATATTTTCTAGAAGACGTACCTAATATTTTCGCTAAACGTAAACCAACACTGGATCGCAGGCATCGTTCGAAACACCGGCCTACACCAAAACGAAGCGAGCTCATTACGCCCAGCAATCTTATTCATGGATCCCTTACCCAGCGGTGACAAGCAAGCTTATATAGCAAGAAACATCTGGTAGTTCCTAACGATGGAGTGGAGACACAGAACTGGGGAGAACCGCACGTTTGGGCCAGGGAATCTCTCGTATGAAGAAGTAACCGTGCCGCAGCAAACAAACGGCTGGGATTGCGGGCTGTTCCTCTTAGTAAACATAGAGAAATTCCTACAACACAAGTGACGCAGCCCAAGTGGAATGGTGGGAGAGTGCCGGAGAAGCCGCAGCCAAGAGAGTCGGTATCACAGCGATAATTAGTAGTTGGGCAATGACGAACGACACAGCGGTCAAGGTCCCACCCCTGCGAAACTCCCAGACGGCAGTTAGGGCATATCAGTTAGTAGCCACTAAGAGCCAAGAAGGTCCCAAAGAAGATGTTGAAGGTGAAGCAAAGGAGCAGCAGGCAGTGCGGGGGAACGAGACGAAGACGGAGCTGACCAACGATTGGGATGCACTGCTTCAAGGGTGGATGACTGAACTTTTCACGAGACCATGCAGAGAGATCAGCACGGGACCACGAATTGCCGAAAGGAAGACCATGGGGGACGAGCTGATTGAATCAGGCAGGGAGGAAATTTTCTAGCTTCTCACCGCAGTCACCGTCGCGGTATGGGGAGCCCGAACAATGGACCACTACGACATCACACCAGCAGGGCGGCTAACTGTAAGTTCAGAGCTTAAGAACGAACCAGTCCGAGGCCAGTGGATCGAAAATACCGAAATACAGAAGAGCCGTCTCCCCTACCAACGAATTCAATACCGAAGTACAGTCGCATGCAATTTCTGAAGTCGTGGGCACCATTACAAAGCAGGGCTTTTCATTTATTATTTCAAATGAAATAAGCGATAACAAATTGGAATAACGTGTTATCTCAAATAATTCGTTATTCCAAAATGAAATATGTAACATGATTATTTGAAATAACCATGCAAATGCGATAATTATTTCAAATAATTTCTGAAATAATTATTTGAAATAACTCATCATCTCAAATAATTCATTATTTCAAAATGAAATAACATTTTATTTGAAATAATCTTGCAAATGCGCTAATTATTTCAAATAATTTCTGAAATAATTATTTGAAATAACATTCTTATGTGAATTAAAGTGGTCATTTGAAATGAAATGATGTGTGGATGTGTTATCTCAACCGTAACCCTTATCGACAGCAGGTACCGGGACGACAATTTACACAAACAACAACTCGTTGTTCTGCAAGAAGAATCTACTTGTGTGTAAATGACTGTGTGTGTTCTGCCCAGAATTCAATTACAATTTCTTGTGATTGTAAATAAATACTAAATTATTTTTTGTATGTAATAAATACTGTATTGCAATAAATACTAAATTTATTATTTTGTGTTTTTATTTACTAACATTTTTTTATTTATCTATTTTTCACAGCATATACATATATTCTCATTAAATTACTTAAAAAATCGTTCTTGTAAGCAATAAGTAACACGCGTTCTTCAAAATGTTCGTCCGACAAAGAGCCAAACCGCGCTATGTTGAACGAAAAGCCAAACATTTTCCGCGAACTTTAAGATCCTAAAAAAATTATTGATCCCCCACGGTGCTCGTGCTGTGCCACCACCTAACTGTAAAGGTAATTAGAAAAACCCAAATGCGTTGAGATCAGATAACCCTTTTTTACCTGTTGTAAGCACTGCAACAGAATTCTTGGGACATTTTTTTCCGTTCACATTTTCAAAATTTGCATTATAATGGTACGAATTTCCAGTGAATTTTAGGAATTTTATTGCAGGTCAATATAAAGGGAATATTACGGGTCCACTTGCACTTGTCCAGTCCAGGGATTCAAGTAATAATTTTCCGACGTTCTTTAAAGTTTCGTAATGATGGTGACAACCTTTTTTCATTCGACGAACACGTCATTGCAGTGCTCTACCTGACGCCAACAATTCATGCGAAGGACACACTCATGGACAACGGCCTGTATTTGAGCAGTTGAGAAAATTTGTCTTTGTTCGAAATAGCGGCGCAGATAAATAAATAGATAGGTGTTGAAACACGCTATCAGCAGATGTTATCAAATACCTGTTGAAAATGAAATTTTTTAAACATTGGAAAACTTTTTCAGGTTTTCGACTATATTTCCCACATTCGTTTCAACTTACGAAATATTAATGGACCATTTGAAAACCTATAAGAACTTTGTGTAAACGATCTATCTAAAATATCTCGTTTACTCGTGTACTCAAATATCTCGGAAATCAGAGCTAATCAGCGACCTTTATTTAATCAAAACTGATTCCTGATTTCAGAGGCACATACATATACATATGTATACTGTTCCCCTGTGTAATCAATTGTTTTAAATTTGATTTCGCTACGAGCGCATGAGTACTTGCCAGTGCGTTTCTTCCATACTACAGCCGAAGCAAACACCACCCTGTCGAATAACGGTATGTGCTAATGTCCCGGGACGACAGTGAAATGTTTTTAGCAACATATGCCATGCGGAATCTCTTTAAACAAATGGATAATCATTGAAGTATCTACAATTTTTTATCTCTTTATATAAATGTATATGTTTTTCTAAAATATTATATACATTTGTATATATATACACATATAGACTAATACCTGGTAGCTCCTTGTGTTTCCCTCAACGTAAGCAATTGGTATTATGCGGTTTTTATATATTTTTAAAACATCCGAATCTGCTACTTTTGTACGTCCTCTATATACGGAACCCAGTTGTATTTGCAGAAAAGAATCTAACTTTAATAGTAGACCTTTTTCAATGTCATAATGTAGACCACGTACAGCAAATCCAGGAATGTATTCCAGTTTCAGAATAGCTTTGGGGTACTTTATAATATATGTAAGAAAAACGCTGCTATAATTGTATAATACTAATTTGACTAAGTTCAATATATCGTGCAACCAATAGTTGCACAGTTACCTTGAGTTTTTTCACTAACATATCACGTCCTAAATTATAGAGCAAATCGTGGAGACATGGTTTATAACACGCCAAGGTATAGTCATAATCAAATCCATAGATTTTCACTTCTTTCAAATCTAGCTCATTACAAGCGAATACACCTACTGGATTAACATCTTTTGGTAATTTTTTCGCTAAAAGGAAATATAAGAATTAATTATAAGGATTATATAAGGACCGACGGATTAAACGTAGGGGAAGCATGGACCGCAAACCTTAACGAGCGACAGACGGACGAGAAATCAAAGAGTATTAAGTTAGCTCATATAACTTTATATAATTCCTAATAACTTTTTAGATATGAATCATAATCTTTTTTCGATTCAAATTTTTACTTGCATATTATTTTTTCTGAGTTCTGAATTTGAACCATCCATCATATCTACGCTACGAACACATAAAGCCTAAACCGCAATGCAATCCATTTAGCCCTGTCCGTCCGTCTGTCTGTCTGTCTGCCTATGGAAATCACGATTACCAGAGAACGTATTTTTATAAAATTTATAAATTTATATTTTTATAAAATTTGGCACGAATATTCTCTGTGTATTTATCACAGGTTATTTCAGATTGAAAAGGAAAACCTAATTTTTAAGTAAACGTGTGTAGGGTATATGAACTTCGGCTAGGCCGAAGTTAACACTCTTTCTGGTTTTAGTTCATTTCAGTTCAGTTCACCAACTTTCAACTAAATCGTCCGTTTGACATTTGGATATCAAATGACATTTCAAATTTGATAGTAATTTCACAAACAATGAATAGCGACAAAATTTTTAAAGAAAAATGAATTTCTATTGTTCAAGAAAAGAAATTCTTGTTCAACACCAAGTTGGGGAACTACAAAAATTCTATAGCTAGCATTGCGATATCCAGACAATCTTCCAAATCTGCACAGCTAATTTTCATGTTTAGTTCAGTTTTCAAATTAGATTTTAGATTTTGTTTTGAAATTAGATAGTGTATGACAGCAGTTGAATAAAGTGAAAGAGTTGCCCATAAGTTTAAAAGAATTTTTTTTGAATTTTTTACCTGTGAACAAATTTTCCTGTGAAGGGAAATTTTATGGGTATTTCTTTTAATGTATAATAATATATTTAATGCATTCCATCATTAGTTTATGGGTTTGTTAAATAAACGCTATTTGTTTACAGAAAAACCTTTTTCGATAACATTTTTATAGATCCGAAAAAAGGACTTTGTGTTAGCCATCTATAGGCAACAATGGTTAGCAGGCAAACGCACTACCGACCCAACTTAATATTTCGTTTTGGATAAAACACCTCGTGCGTCAAGAGAACTTTTAACGTCAAGTTTCTGTTAAGTCGATCCGAAAGACGCCGGTCAACCAACGTACGACCGAATGCATCTTTGCGGTTTACGTTTAAATATTTCGTCTAATTCCGATGTTAGGAAGCAACTAAAGAATCAACTTCAAAAGTTTCGTGAGAGAAGTCTTCTTGTAAAACTTTTTTCCTACTCATGTATTCTAGCAATCTTGGAGTGAGAGCGAATTCAGGTTTCAATGCTGGTATTAAAAAAATTGTACGCTGGTAAAAAAGCTAAGTTTTTAGAATTTTTAAATGATGGCAAAGTAATAAAAGGGAAAATAAAAAGCATCACTCATTACGGTGTATTCGTCGGTATTCATAAATCACATGTAGTGAAAGTTATAGATGTATTGCAACATATTAAAGATATCTCTGGAGTAGGTAAATGCACGAATGCCCAGCCATTCATATTCATAAACTTAACGCACGAACCTGAGTTGCAATCGTCCTAAAGTGAAGAACGAAAACAATTGCCACGAAGAGTTCGAGTCAATCGAACAATCGTCCCGAAGAGTTCGAATAAACAAAATAATTGCAAAAAGGCCCGAGTTTTGGAGCTTTAATCATTCTACACGAGCAATTCGCATCAGCCCGTTCAGCAAGAGCATGCCATAATTGTAGGAATGGTTGAGTTCAGCATTGCCGTGCTTGTTGCTTATGCATATTTTGTTTTTGCTTTCATTTACCATTTAAAATTGTTGTTATTCCTCACAGGGAATCGAGGCAGTCTTGTTCGGACTACCAAAGGATCAACATCAAGTGGAAAGCCAACATCGATCACAGAGGACTTAATTAATTAAGTAATTATTGTTGCATATTTAATTAATTGCCGCTAATTAATTGCCTAATCACTTCACAACAAACTACGTTATTTAATAAGAAATAATTAAAATTTTTATCTGTGAATAAAAGAGAGTGAAATACAAACTTTTCAATCATCGATCACCGTGATTATCGGTGATTCACACATTTAATCACAGATAGGTATGAATAGTAGGCGTTGTCGTTAACTGTTTTCAAAACAAAATAATTACCTTAGTAGTTTTATTATTGTGTTCAAATTTAAACTTCATTTCCATGGTAATAAATTTGTTTTCATGAGCTATAATGTATAAGTAGTGTAAATGTGGGCGGACCGCGACCAGTTTTGCTGTTATAATGTTTTATTGGAAAATGAGTTGTTATGTAAAGTTTTATTCAGGAAGTATATATATACATATATTTAACAATATAACTCATTTAAGACCCTGTTTTGCTTGTGTAACCTAAAATTGGTCGGATCTTCCATATTTGGCATATAATGGATAATGTTACTCTATACTCAGATATGATTTTGTTGTCATAACTCAAAAACGAACCTTGATATCACATTTTTATTAAAAAATAGGCGTAGTCGTTGGACGATTTTGCATTTTCAATACCAACCTGCACACCATAACAAAGAATATTTCTGCAAATGTTCATTACGATATCTAAACCGGTTCTCCTGTGATCGTGATTTCAACAGACAGGTGGAAGGACATGGCTAAATCCAAACCCAGGAGGTGACACTGATCAAGAATATATATACTTTTCTATATCTATCTTTTCTATTTCTATTTGTTACACATTTCGTGACAAAGTAAATACCTACCCTCAACCTTTAGGTGTAGGGTATAATATCTTTAATTTACATTTGCTGAGTTTCGAAGAAAACTCTGTTTAAAACGTAAATATGTATGTACGCAGTTATAACAGAATAGCGCCGTTGGTGACAAATTTTTAGAAAAAATGTGTAAATACTTACGTTTCAAAGTGCGTTTTCTCCAAAACTCCTACAAAAAGTGTAGGTTTAAATTTACATCCGTACAAAATGCCTAATTTTGTTGTTGCTATTGTTGTTTATACGGTAGATACAACAACAACAGAACTTATTGCAGCTCTCTTTTGGATTCAGAGTTATAACCTTTTGAAATATGAAAATTTTCGTGTCATTGATATTGGAAAGGTATTCAAATTATCTTTGATTTATATATAAATAATATTTTATCGAAAAATTATTATTCTTAAAGCAAAACTAGATTAAAGCCCTAACATCCCCAACATGATCAATCCAAAATTGAATAATTTGGATGAAAAATGGCTACATATACTTTAGACGCTATTTACAATTTGTTGTCTGATAAGGACACATTACATGGGTCTATGTACAGGTCATAGTCATAATCATGTGAAATATCTGAATGTACCGAATTTTTTAATTCTAACGGTTTATATATTTCGTCAGCAGTTTGAAAACATTCGGATAAAATGTCCTGTTTATTGATTCGGCACCGTCTTTTAAACATGAATTTCACTAAGTATTACGTGATTGTGAGCTTCAAAATGCGTTTTCTCCCAAAATCCTGTACCCATCTTGGTAATATAAAATTGCCTGGAATGCTAAGAAAATCTACTTTCTTGGCATGGAGATAATTGTATTGCTTAATTATACATTTTACTTCGAAAAAAATTAATGAAAGGAAAAAATAGCACTAATTCTTTTATCTCATTTTTCTCGAAAAGCAATAGATTTTCGATAAAATGTTGTTTACATAAACCAAAGCCAATTTGATACCTTTTCAATACCTTTTAAATGATATTAATGGCATGGAAATATCTCATATAGTCAAGGAGATACGGAATTTTTTCTACGGAAAAGTTATCTAGATCTAACCCTTCTTTATACCCTACACCTTAAGGTTGAGGGTATATTCACTTTGTCACGAAATGTGTAACGCATAGAAATAGAGACGATAGGTATAGAAAAGTATATGTATTCTTGATCAGCGTGACCTCCTGAGTCGATTTAGCCATGTCCGTCCGTCTGTCTGTCTGTCTATCTGTCTGTCTGTCTTTCTGTTGAAATCACGGTCACAGGAGAACCGGTAAAGATATCGTAATGAAATTACAATTGCAGATATATTGTTTCTTGTGGTGTGCAGGTTGGTATTGAAAATGGGCAAAATCGGTCCACGACCACGCCTATTTTTCATTAAAAATGTTCGTTTAAAGCGCTCGTTTTTGAGTTATTACAACAAAGTTTTATTCCTGAGTATAGAGTAGCATTATCCGTTATTATGCCAAATACATATGGGCGTGATCCGCCCACTTTTAGTTTACACAGGCAAAAGATGGTTATATTGTTAGATATATAAACTTCCAGAATAAAACTTTAGATAACAACTTGTTTTCCAAAAAAACATTATTACATTAAACTGGGTGCGGTTCGCCCACTTTTACACTACATATACAGTATAGCAGTATGAAAACAAATTTATTACCACGTAAATAAAGTTTAAATTTGAACACAATAATAAAACAACTAAGCTAGTTATTTTGTTTTGAAAAAGGTAATGACCACGCCTACTATTTATACAGAGGCGTAGCTAGGTCTCATGGAGCCCGGGACAGTTAATCATCTTGCAGCCCCAAAAATTCCTAGAATTCAATGAGTCAATACTTTATTTCCACAACTGACGCCCCCGACATTGTGCCGCCCAGAGTGGACCGCCACCCCCGCCCCATCCTAGCTTCGCCACTTTTTTCAAAACTTTTAGGTGTAGGGTATCTAAGATTCGGCCAGGCCGAATATAGCTTTCTTACTGGTTTTTAATATTATTTTTTCCGATGTTAAGTCGAATTTTTATGAAATAGCTCCTCTCGTCTAAACGGGGAGCTTTTCACTTTTTTCCTGTCTCGATCCAACCTACACACCCTAGTCTTTTGTCCCCTTTTATGCGAAACACTTTGTATATGTACATATAGGCATACGAGTATCATCACAATCTTTAAAGGATTTTAGGGGCAAAGGCATTTTGAAACTCACAAATCCCAATAAATTGGGACCAGAGTTACAGCTCTATGAAATTAGAAATTTAACCGCCGATATCTGCAACTATAACAGACATCCGGATATTGGTACCATTGTAAAGGTATTAAAAATGTGTTTTATTTATCAAACAATAATATGTCGAAAATCTCGGAGTATGTTCACTTTCGGAGATAAGCAAAATTTAAAATTTTTCGTATTACTTTTTTCAATTCATTATTTTATTCTATGTAAAATGTACAATTAAACCACATAATTATCAATCAATATTAAGAAAGTAGACTGACTCCCTTAGCATTCTAAGCATATTTATTTCAACATCATCGGTGCAGGACTTTAGGAGAAAAATAATATTAAAATTCAAAACAATGCATGTACCATACACTTTCGTGGATAATGTAGTCCACATAAGTAGAAATATAAATACTTGAATATTCCAGTGATATTCCATTAGAACCACTGTGTAAAGGGCCAGCTTTTGCAATATTCCGACGGTATTCTTGCGTTGTTTTTTATGAATAAGTGTTTAATATTTAATAATTTTCCGCCTGCAACGCTTTTTCAACAAGATTACTAGTTTCTTATTATTAATTTAATTATATGTATATATTGATTATACATTTTACTTAAACAAAACTAAAAACAAACTGTAACTTTCGATAAACTCTTATAAAACATAGAGGATATTTGTAAATCTGATATGTGCTAGGAATATAGGATGTGTTAGAGATATAGGAGGTTAAATTTCAAGTCGGCGCCAAAATTAACAACAACAACAATATAGGACATTGTGTACTAAAGCGATTTGTTCCGTTGTTTTTGATGGTGTCTGCGACAAAAACTACAACAAAATTGGAGCTACGTGCCTATCGTAAACTTGTTACGAAATATCTAATTATAGTTATAGTAAATTTTGGAGATATATACTCAGTGTTAACTTCTCATGGAAACAGGAGTTAGGTTGAGTTTCGTTAAATCCAACTTAACTCCACGAAACTGGCTGGGTTTAGCTAAGTTCTATCTGTCAAATGAATTTTAAAGTTAGAATAAGCAAAAATGGCGAATTATGTTTTGCGTAATTTTGATACAAAAATATTTCTCCTTTTAATAGCAATATTTTTAATATAAATTGTGCAGTCAAAATTTTAATGGTTTGATTTATTCTGTTTTTCTGAACAAAGTACAAGATTTATATTTTTTTATTGATGCTGTGCATGGAAACACATTTTGGTTATCGGTACCACTTTTGTCACTCAACTCGGAGTTAACTCTACATGGAAATTTAGTGATAGTCCCGAAATCTTCAAACTTCAAAGGGCTACATGTCGGAAACCAGACGAGAGCGACAAAATTTTAGTTTTTTTGCAGTTCCCGCAAACATCAACAAAAACAAAATCGGACGGTAAACCCGTTTTAAGAACTACAAATAAAAATTGCTACAGGAGCACAGCATACACTTGAATTTTTCACGGGTCACTTTGTAAAGTGATTGAAAATCTTCCAAAGTAGTTGCCTTTGAAGAAACATATCCTTCATTTTCTGGTGTTTTTAAAGTATTCCCAGCTGTGTTGTTGCTATTAATGCTGCTGTTATGCCTGGCGGGAAACGCTGCTATCGACCCTTTGCTTAGCCCCTTTGGAATATTGGAGTTCCACAATGATGGAAACAAGTGCATCCTTTTTTTCGTTATCCATACTTCGCAGTTATTCAGTATTCGAACCATTCGCTTGCATAACATAACGAAGTAACACTAACACTTCGAAGTTAGTGAATTCAAATTAATAAAATGACTCGAATCTTAAGTTCAAATAATAGTGATTTCCGTATAGTTTATGCAAGATTACTTAAAAAATTGATGTACCATTGTCATCGGAATTCGGGATGCCCACTAATTTTTCTTTTATTTAAGTCCGTATAAAAATATCCAAAATGCGGCGATCCAACGACGGCGACTGGCTTCTCGTGACAAATTTTTGGAAATTTTTGTCAAATATATACGGTGTATGTAATTTTTTCAAATATTATAATTATTGAAACATAATTTTAGAATAACATAAGCTGTTATTCTTAAAATATGTTTTAGAATATTTCAACATTAATTTATTATTATAACTCTATCAATTATCCAATTTCTTAACAAACCAATTTAAAAATTGGCACTGAACAGATATGACAGAGTCCACATTTCAAAGTGGGCATGGGATGTTATTGTATAACTAATATTGCATTGTCATCCAGTTTTGAGCTGTTTTTAGATAAACATAGCTTATTTCGAGAATTTAGTTTATCGGGAAACTAGTTTAAAATCAATTTCAAAATTTGTAACGAACATACATGAAGGAAAGCTAAATAGTAAAAACGTTTTAATAACAAAATCGCTGCAAATTGTCAAAATTACACGAAGAACGCACAATCTCGGCGACGGTTTCGTTTCGCATAGACTAAATAAAAGAATGTTAGAAACCAAGATTACGTAGATAAAGAAATAAAAGCGGTTCCGTTCTGCGCATGTACGTCACAGTATTTTTGAAATGTCGATGAAGTGTTGCAAGCGGCGTATTGGGGCTTAAAGGAAACTGTCAAATGAAGAGACTGTGACGTCATTCTCACACGAAAAAAGATAACGGACCTGCGCAATGCGTAATCTGGTTTTCTATCGTTCTTGAATAAATAATACACCGCCCATACCACAGCCCATATTGCATTGCCAACTTTTGTTTGATCAAACAGTCCAAAAAAATTAACTATTTTATAGAGTAGACACAATGATAGCTACAAAACAGGCCTGCGGAAATTTGCAATAATTTTTTATTTCAAATGAGCATTATATTGCATGAAATGAGATAATGCAAAATTCAATAACATGGTTTTTGGCAATAACCATATGCAATGCGATGCAGTAATGAAAAAACAACAGTAGTAAAAAAAAAACAACTATTTGCAATAAGATTCATGCAAATAATGTAATATACACTCAATTCTGTTTTTACACGGTCGTGTTTAACACGATTTTAATATAACACGGTTTGAAAATAAACAAATTTTAAATTTTTTTACACGATTTTATTCCATTAAACACGATTCAAAATCTTTTCGGCTTAAATTTTTTTCGGTTAAATTTAATTTTTGCGAAATTTGTTCATATCACAAATTAGGGGGAATTCCCTTTTTGTGCATACAAGCAAATTAACTGGTCTGAGCAATTGTAGATAGCATAAATATAGGGGAATTCCCTTTTAGTGCATGCAATCAAATTTATTTGTGACAGCAACTAGTTGAATGACTAGAATGTGTCAATATTTTCTGAACTAATTTTTTTTTTAATAACTATGCTTGTGTAAATGTTATTGAATGTTGTTAAATATGTGATTTAATACAATAAACCTGAATAGTTGTTCTTAAAAAATCCTTGTTTTTCACTAATTTCAATAGGTTTTAGAGATAAGGAACCAATTACCTATTTTGCATACGAATAATGTCTTTTTTTACACGGTTTTTTTTTTTAACACGGGTTTTCCTGGAACCAATTTCCGTGTAAAAACAGAATTGAGTGTACTCCAATTTTTTTGTTGATTATTTCTGTTATTGTAGTCTTTAATGGTGATTACAATAACAACAACGATTCTTTCGATCTCGTATAGTTATCGAATTACATCTCGTCTGAAATTTAAATTCTTACCTCTATATCTCCTAAACTATTGCAATAAATATAATATAATAATAATACACAAAAGTGGCGTCGCGCGCTCTTGGACAAAAACAAATACTCCTATCTCATGCTTAATTCCGAAACCGGCCTGCATAAAGAGAGAATGTAAAACGCAAAATGCAACAAATTTGACAAAAAATCAATCTCTCTCTCTCTTCAACAGTTTGTAATTCGTATTAAGTTATTTGCAAACGACGAGCTTATATAGCGAATGTTGTGAATTGAAATACACCGACAGAGATCGTTGATGAGGAACGTTGGCATGTTCCGAAATAGATCTGCCGAAAGGTCTGCCAGTCAAGTTGGTTGAAATCCTGCAAATAAAACGCTGAGCCGGAAAAATATGGGTGGTGTATGTACATATATACCAGAGATTACGAGATGGGACACTCTAAAATTTGGTGTACACCCTTGTGCATTTTTGCCTGTCTGTTGGCAAAATATGTCCAGACTTTTTTTTGGACTTGCACATCAAGTGCATTTCATCAAGGACTTGTAAACCTGAAATCTTTCACAGATATTCCTGACCATCTCATGTTGATGAGAAAAATTTCAAAAATCCAAACTGCTTCGCCATTTTTTTTCAAAAAATCATTTAAAATTATTTATTATTAAAATTCGACGGAGTCTTGGGCTAGCGTTTTAAAGGCCTCAAATAATTTTCATTCCAAGCTTTAATCAATTTACGTTCCGGCTTATTCCTGTGTATTGGCTTATTATACACATGAATTTAACAGATCATAAAAAATAGACGTCAAACTGATTTTTGAAGCGGCGAATTCCAGAGTGTTCTATCTTGTAATCTCTGGTATATATTGTACATCACGCATATAATGTTTTTTCTCAAATAAGATGTTTAGTTGGTTGTTTTTGTCATTGTTTTATTATCTTTATTTCCAACTTAATTTTTTAAAATGTGTACACTCTTAATTATGTATATGTTTTGATGGTTAATCAGGTTGCGGCTGGTGAACGTCCTTCTCGGTCGGTGGTTGATGTCGGTAATCTGTGGAGAAGAGAGGTTAGAAACGATTCGTCGTAAAGTGGGTAAGGACACCAGTTTGGTGATAGGTCGCGTAATCTGACCCTTTTCCGTGCGAACATCCGCAACCCGGACTCTCTGGGGTTTGGCCTTGACAGACCCTATTGATGCGGCCTGATCGCCATGCAGTAGAGAGGAGATTTTTATCTTGGATGACCACTAAATCGTGGTTTCGGAAATAGGGTTGTGGAGTTTGCCTCTTGGTGGATGGATGGACGATGGAGCTCTCTCAGGTACTCTGATTTCTACCGTTGGAAAAGATGTTGAGGGCTTGAAGTCGTCGCCACGGTTCAGCACGGAAAGAGGATTGTCAAGATTGTCAGGTTCAGCTGAAGCGAAGAGTGGGCCATCCACTAGAAAGTGGCCTGGAGTTATTGCTTCCATGACGGTGGGATTCTCAGTTGGCGAATGAAGGAGTTAAAACACGCTTCTATTTTGCTGAGATGAGTCGAGAACTCTTCCAAAGTAAAGTTCATGGCTGGAGCCACTTTTCGAAGATGGGTTTTTAGGCTTTTAACACCAGCCTCTAAGAGTCCTCCCATTTGAGGAGCTCCAGGGGGGATGAAGTGCCAGGATACGTTTTGGTGCGAATATTTGCCTTCGATCAAATCACAGGTGCGTAGCCTGGAGACCCGGAAAATACTGCTAGAAAAGCTGTCGATAAATCTCTACTCGCCTCAAGGTGAATCGCCTTTGTCGAGATACAAACAAAGACGCAGACAGACCCCTGTTTAATTAAACAGATGCGGCCGGTGTAATTCTTGGTGAAGGACGAGAAATGTGGTCTGTTCTTCGATCGTTCGTCAAATGACATGTCGGCTTATGTACTTACATCACGCCTATAATATAATACTTATATTCATATTTAAATATTGTATACTTTCGTTAGTGTGTCAATCAGGGGAGACAAACAATTTTCGCCAGTCTCTGTAAGTACATAAAAGTTATTTAAAAATAATAATTAATTAATCACTATTCATGAAACAATGGCAAGTGTCGCAGAACAGAAAGAAAAACGAAAAAGCAAAGCCGTAGCGAAGCAAAAAAAGAACAGGAAAGAACCGTAAGAAGCGATTAAAGCTGTGCACGACTCAATATAAGGAAGAAAAAAAAGTCCGAATGCCACGAGAAGTAGTCGACGAGTGTGTTAGTAAATTATATTTTTAATTTATAAAGCGATAGTTCTAAAGAAAAAAAAAATATTTACCAATTAATCAGCATTTCTTTTTTTGGTTTTTTAATGTCTAATTATAAAAGATACTTCGGTCTTATAGTAAACCTAATAAGGGTGAAAAAGGCACTTAAAATTTCTCATATAGCTAATAAAATTAAACAAAAGCGGTTCAGTTATATTCAAGCTAATAAAAGTTAAAAGAGGAACATTTTTCTTTAAACTAAAAAAATTAAACAAAAACCCAACACAAAATATTAGAATTTGCTTTCTAGAAAAACTTTGCTAGTTTTAAGCACTAAGCGTTTTGTTTTTTAATTCATACCTTCTTCTCAGTCTCATAGTTCTCAGTCTGGTTGTGTAGTCGTACGAATATATTTTATTTTTATACCCTACACCTTAAGGTAAGGGTATATTCACTTTGTAACGAAATGTGTAACACATAGAACTAGAGACGATAGGTATAGAAATATATATATATTCTTGATCAGCGTGACCTCCTGAGTCGATTTAGCCATGTCCGTCCGTCTGTCTGTCTGTTGAAATCACGATCACAGGAGAACCAATGAAGATATCGTGATGAAACTTTGCAGATATATTGTTTTATGTGGTGGGCAGGTTGGTATTGAAAATGGGCAAAATCGGTCCACGGCCACGCCAATTTTTTATTAAAAATGTGATATCAGCGTTCGTTTTTGAGCTATTACAACAAAATTTCATTTCTGGGTATAGAGTAGCATTATCCGTGAATCTGCCAAATATGGTAGTGGGCGTGATCCGCCCACTTTTAGGTAACACAGGCAAAAGAGGGTTATATTGTTAAATACATAAACTTCCTGAATAAAACTTTAGATAACAATTTGTTTTACAAAAAAACATTATTACATGAAAACTGGGTGCGGTCCGCCCACTTTTACACTACATATACAGTATAGCAGTATGAAAAAAAGTTTATTACCACGGAAATAAAGTTTAAATGAACACAATTATAAAACAACTAAGCTAGTTATTTTGTTTTGAAAAAGGTAATGACCACGCCTACTGTTTATACAGAGTCGTAGCTAGGTCTCATGGACCCCGGGACGGTTAATCAACTTGTATCCCCAAAATGCCTAGAATGCAATAAGTCAATACTTGATTTCCACAACTGCCGCCCCCGACATTGTGCCGCCCAGAGTGGACCGCCACCCCCGCCCCATCCTAGCTTCGGCACTTTTTTTAAAACTTTTAGGTGTAGGGTATCTAAGATTCAGCCAGGCCGAATATAGCTTTCTTACTGGTTTAATTTCTTAATCGTCTTAATCTACGTACAATACTCGACTCTGGTTGGAATCTTTTCTTGTTTCCACTTCGGCTCGGTTGACGTGCTCGTCGACGGAACCAAAGTGAATCAGTATATCGTGTTCCCAATTTCCATAATTTCGCAATGCTTAAATTGTGATATTAGCAATATCAGTATCGGAAGAATTAAATCGTTTCCAATTTAATTCTGCACCTTTTCGGCAACTCATTTCTATTTTTGCTTGGGCTGGTTGCTATCACTAAGCTACCTATTCCAGGTATCCTTACCCCTTCGAGTTAGCTGGGCGCTATTTCGTCGGCCTGTTGTGGTGTGTTGTTGCCCTACGAATGGTTGGTGCTGGTATTGTAACTTTAATACATTTATTTGTAAAATTCTTGCTCTCTTAACTTGCTTATTACATTCATATTTTCGTACTCTGTTTGACGTCTATAAATTATAATTTGTGCATTTTTCAAAATTTAACAATATGACAAATTTAAATCACTATTATTTAAAATCCAATTAGTGTAACTAATATATTTTAATTCTTATTAAATAATTAATTGATTCTTAATTTAATTAATTCTTAATTGCTAATAAGGGAAATTTAAATCATTGTTATTTAAATTGGAGTTAATTACATTTACCTTAATTACAATTAACTTATTTAAATTATTTCTTACTTTTATTATTTATATATCTTACTTATAGATTTACTTTAAGTCTTAAATTTGTATATGAATCTATGTATGTATATATATCACAAAGGAATTCTGTAACACTAAAGAATCCAAATTTACTAAAAAAAAGGCACTTGATAAACACAACTTAAAATTTTGCAATTGTTTAGAATTCCCGATTGTTTACAATGTTACACTGTGTATAACATTATGTATAACGTTTGTCCTAATCTACAGGGTTAGGCGATTGAACTGTTACCTATTCAAAGGACCATATTTTTTTTGGGTGAAATTATTTTTTTATTGATTCAAATTACAAAAATGTGTGGAATCCATTCACTTTAGCTCGATGTGGCCACTTTTTGCCTTGACTATGGCCTTCAAACGGTTAAAAAATTAGTTGCATGCTGCACGAATATATTTCGGCCCATTCCCGTACAATGGCTTTCTTCAGCGCATCCATACTGGTATAGTTTTTAGTCCTCACCTTGCTCTCCCAAATGGCCCAATTGGAATAGTCCATCGAAATCGCATCTGGCGAATTCGAAAGCCATTGTGTGGACGAAAGTTCAAAGTGTGGAACATGGTTTTTGAATCTTTCTTGGTCCACACGAGCTTTATGAGACGGTGCCGAGTCTTGTTGGAATGTCCATGGTGTACGGCCGAAATGTTTGCGTGCCCAGGGCTTTGAAGGAGCTTCGAAAACTTTTTCCCGATAATAAGTCTCATTGACTTTGACACTAGACTCGATGAAAACGATTGGATAGCATCCTTCGGCGGTCACAGCTGCCCATACCATTACTTAAGATGGAAAATTACTCCGGGTTGCCGTTCGTAGGCTAAAATTTTCGTAAGTGCGTTCAGTTAAGTAAAGACGATCATTTTGAGAGTTTATGAATTGCTCAATACGGAAGTTTTTCTCATCAGAGAACACAATGTTTGGAAATTCGCCACGTTCGTGCAAGCATAACAACTGGTTTGGTCTTTCGAGTCTAACTTTTTTTTGCTTTGGTGTAATATCATGTGGCTTTTGGAACTTGTAACGATTTAACATGAGCTCATTTTGGGGTATGAGTCGAATCCTTCGATGGGATATTTTCAGTTCTTTGGCCATTTGATTACCACTACTGCGTGGATTTCGTTCAAGTCGAGCCTTCATTTTCCGAACCATTTCAGGTGATGTTTTTGTTTTCGTCCACCACTATAGCGTTGGGCAATGCTGCCTGTATTATAACGATTTATGGTGCGATATAACGATTTTATCGATTTATGGTGCGATACACAAACATTTTATTCACTTTGAGATGATTCACGAACATTAGCTGTTTGTGATTTTCTACTCAAATATAACGCAATCACGTTTCAGTTTCTTTGCGAATAACTTTTGTTGTATAAAACTTAGACGCGAATGCTTGTGGTAATTTGTAAACAATATAAACAGCTGTCATTGGTATGAATTTGACATAGTTGGTAATATCGCGTTGCCAGATATACCTGTGCTAAGTTGGTAACACATCAGAGGAATATAATTGATAAATTTATCAGTTCATTCCATTTTTCCACTCTTCGGTCTACGGTTACTGTAACGTATTCGTAAAGTGATCTCAAACGAGATCTCTGGGCGTTAATGGGTTAATTGAAAGTGTTTGCTTTCATTGTGAAAACTGTCTTTGAGATATTTTTTACTTTACGAGTATCTTATTCTTTTTTTCCTCTATGTACATATTGAGATTCATCTTAAGATATACTAGATAAGATAGACTATACTAATACTAGTTGCGTTATTGTAAAAATTTCCTTTGTTTTATTGATAGCAAGTGGATATAACGTAACAGTGAATGTTTTTTGATAATGATAAAATTACTAGCCCGATATGGCATTGTTCAATAAATTCTCTATGAATTCTGTTTTCGTTTATTTTTGTATTGATTAGAGTCTGAACTCCTTACGCTTAAAGTCCCTTGATCGGCTACAATCAGAAATAATAAAAAAAGAAGGAGAAAAATAAGAGTAAGAACATCATCCAGGGTTTATCTGCTTAAACCACTTATTTCACCATTTCAATATCAATACTTGAGTATCAGCGACACGTGTCTCTGTTCCTAAATAGAACGACAAGCAAAACCACTTCTCTCCCATCAATCTGTCGATAGATTAGCCTTAAAAATGTTAACAAGATGACACTGAATTTATGAAGGATTGAATTCGTGCATGTTCATTCATGTTCACTGTCCGTCTGTCTGGTCGACTCTTTGTCTGTCCGTCTATATGTATTTATGTATGTCTGCTTAACTCTCACGGGCCAATGACTTGCGATCAACGATATCCTATAATTATTGATAGGCAATCTGCTTTGGCTTCTCTGCTCATTGAATATGTTCATGCTAGAACTTTGCACTCAGATCTTGAACACGGTGCACTTTAGTGCAGAAGTTTTGGATTCCAGGAGAAGAAATTAATTAAAAGTCTTATTCAAATCTGTGTGCGATGCACTAGATTTAAAGGCAGAAGTAGTGAACAACAGATGGGTTTTTTACCTGCAGTAAGTCTGCAACCAACAAGAGCATTCTCAAGGAGCGGAGTAGATTACGCCGGGCCGATAACCGATTCAGAAAAGAATGTGACGGTTTTTAGAAGGTTGTATCTGACTTGATAGGTTCTGCTTTTATAGCAGCCTTTCAAAGATTTGTGGCGCGTCGAGGGATATGCATTCAGCTTCTAAGTGACAATGACATGTAATAGATTTTGTTATAGTCCAATACAACAAGTACATATATGGCGTAGATCGCAGGGATCATAATCTAAGCTTATACCGTATTGGAAACAGAGGAACTGATGCAGATATGTTCATGATATCACTTGTACCTTTGAGATTGTGCGATACAGCCCTGCAGTAGTAGATCCTAAAAAACAATCAAATTTATCTGCGAGGAAGCCGCAGATATCCGATTAGCAATCAATCACCGTGCACGAGGAGCCAGTGGAAACTATAATAATTAATACTATACTATAATAATTAATACTAATACTAAAATAAAAATTGTGAAAATTTCAGGGAAACTCAGAGACAACTGAAACCTAGATTCAAAGGTAAAGTTCAGAGCATGTTCTATTTTCTTTAAAAGTTTCCTACATCATTATAATCATACAATAATATACAAACAAAACTATAAAAATATCAAACCTTTTATGAATACGCACTTTTGCAAACATCTTACGTACAATATTTAGTACGTTAGTTTAGTTTAGTTTTCTTTCTTTCTCAATCCTTTTGAATAGTGTTTGTGTGCTATGCATTCTGCCTATTGTACCAATAATGTGAATATCGCTTATATTATACAAACAAACAGTTATTATAAAAGTATTAAAATGTATGCAACAAACAAATAAATAGTTATAAAAATATCAAAATGTATGTAACAAACCAACAGCTATTATAAAAATATTTAAATCTATATATATAAAATACCTGTGTCGTTGCCTCTGTTAGCAAAATATGTCCGGGACTTTTTTTTTGGACTTCCACATCACTTAGAAACCTGAAATTTTTCACAGATGTTCCTGGGCATCTAATGTTGATAAGAAATGCAAATTTCTTAAAAACCAAACGGCTTCGAAATTTTTTTGCAAAAAATCCGATTGGGAGGAAATTTGTATTTTTTTTTTTCCTAGATTGTGCTGTTTATTTTGTCGGAATTTAATATGAAAAATTTAATAATTTTTCATAATAGTTTAATTTCATTGAATTTGTTTTATTTGTGACTATTTTTTGTGGTATTGTGTTTAGTCGTTTAGAAAATGAACATTTGAAATTCAGTTAATGTTTCTGTCTCTCAGTTAAAATCCCGGAGCAATTCACTTTCCAAAAACAGAATGGTAGGGGAGAGAAAAAAAGAGGCAGTGAGAGGGTCATACGACGAATTTAAATAGTGAGTGTATCGGAAGGTGAGCGATACCATCTAAGACTATTTCTATTACATTTGCCAGGAGCTATCAGTTTTGAGAACCTTCGAACTGTAGTCACATTCAAAACATTCAATGAGGCATGCAGGGAGTTGGGTATCTTAGAAGACGATTCTCTTTGGGAAGCCACACTGGCTGTGGCTGTAGAAGTCAGCATGCCTAAAGCCCTCAGAGAATTGTTTACTTTAATCTGTGTTTTTGGGTGCTCGTTGCCTGTGGCCTCCACGGGAATCGCGGCCAACTTTTTAAATGGAGGTCGCACATAACATTCCCAATTCAAACTGCCAGTACCGCTGGGGAAAAAATGTTGTTTTTAAATTTTTTAACTTTTGATGCTCCAAAATAAATAAACCTAAAAAGTGTAAGGTGGGAAAGTCCCAAAGACTTCGCATTTTTTTTAACGAAATAAATAAAAAATAATATACTAGTATACTACTAATATAGTAATATACTATACTACTAGTAATATACTATATATATAATAATATACTAGTATATGTATATATAAAAGTGGTGAATAGCATGGCATTTATATTACACATTGAATGTATAATATGGCAACGCTGCAATCAACAGGTTCTTATACTTCTCGTTACTTTAAGAATAGCGATTAAATGATAAAGCACATTGTTCAACTCGTTCGTTCGTTGAACAGCCTGAAAGCAATCCACACGACTTTCTTTTGGATTAATGTAATACATTACAGTATTGCAGATTGTAGTTTTATGCATACACTTGTTCGCAATGTAGCTGCGATAGCTGTATATAGTACTTAGCTGTTTAGCAGTAGAGTAAGAAACACTTAATTTATTTTCAGAAATATTGGTGAACGGTAAAGATCAGTTCAGACTGGAAACCACTTGTTTGCACAAAAGTAAACGTTTTAATTTAACTGATGGCCAAGTAGGGATCGCCAGTGCAACAAAATTAAGACTAAAGACCCCTTAATTAGTGGCAGGACCTTTAGCACGAAGAGACGAGAAAAGCCTCCTTAAATTAAGTGGTGGGCTCTTACGCAACCGGTCACAAGGAGGTAAAGTATTGTAATAGCGCCGAACATTCGTGGGGAAAGCGCTTAGGTCGGTGGACAAAGAGCAAGTGCGGAAACTAAGATCTGGAGTCATCGAGGAAACATGGACACCCAAACAAAATGGACCTACATATCTTCGAGGGTTAGGGATATTAGCACCTACCGTTATTCGACAGGGTGATGCTTTGGTTGTCAATGGGCAGGAACTGGCCTGTACTCATTTGTTCGCAGCGAAGCATAATTTAAAACGACTGATTGTATGTAGTTAGATGAACAATAAGGACTTCTTTAGTTAAACAGAATAACCTGGATATGTGCTGTATCTTTATTACATATTGTTAACTCTGCTTAAATACGTCTTATATGTACGGTATGTAATAAATATGATCAATTGCCAAATGTTGAACACTGAAAAACAACAGATCGAAAATTTATAGGCAGTCAAGTAGTTGTACTTGATTTGTTAGTGCAAAAGAACGAAAACCAATATCTAATGCGGCTTCTAGGATATTTTATATTCTTTGATAATACTCGTAATATGTATTGTAATACTTTGTAACATCGAATAATTTACAAAATTAAATTCTGCTTTTAAACTGATTAGTTACGGTTTTGGTATGCATTATTTTATCTTTTTCCATGATACTTTATTTAATTAAGTGCTGTACAATATTTACAAAAATATATAAATTGCTTTATTACATACGATATTATATTTTATGAAAAAAATTCCTCTATGTCGAACAGTATAACAACTTGACTACTAAATGATTTAGTAAAATCTTTATTAGAGGAAAATTTTAATTGAAAATAAAAATTCTGTTATATTGCAAATATAAGCCAGTTAAAACCAATAGAGTGGCCAGAATAATAATACGTCTATTTAATATAATTATTTATAACATACATATGATTATAGTTATCGGTGTGCTTTCTCAAGAAAGTTGCCGCAAAATATTTAACTAATGAATTTTTTGTTGCACAATATATTTGTTCTCACCTTCGAGCAATACAATACAAATTTTAATATGCCAACAACTTTAAAATCAAATTTATATAAATATAACAAACAAGTAAACCGTAATTTTTTTATTATTATTTGTTATTTATTATTTTAACAAGTTTTAGTCCATACAAGTAACTTACTTTGGACGACGTTTTTTTACTCACTTTGTATTTCCTTCCTTGGCTGTAGTGATTGTTACTGTCGAATCAGGCACCGCAATTGAGACATCGGATGGTTGCTGATGTGTTGGAGCTGACAATGGTGTTGATGTAAGAAGTGGTTGCGGCTGCTGTAAAATCTGTTGCTGAATTATAGTCGACGCAGCGGCAAGAACGGTGGAAGTCGGAGTTACAGAAGGGTGTTGATGCTGGTTGCAATTTGCTGTGGTAGCTTGTACATCTTTTCAATATACGTTATACAATACTTTATATCATCATAATTCAAATGAGATACTTACTGCTATTGTCGTTATGAGCTGTGGAAGCATTTATCGGTGCAAGGGAAGCATTACTCGCCGAGAATTGTACCTGATGATGTTGAGACTGAGGCTGTTGGTGAGGTAAATTTTGGTTAAAAGTAGACAGCATATTAAAGGCTTGAGTTGGCTGTTGATTTGAACCGATAGAAAGTGAATTCTGCTGATTTTGAGATGAAAGCATTTGCTGATAAGCTACTACTGGCACAAATGCTGCAGAAGCAAAGCTAACATAGCCATGCTGCGGTCCGGCCGGCTGCATATACAGTATGGATTGTTGCTGCTGCAAATCACCTGCTGCTGTGGAGAAAAGAAAGTTGCCCAGTCAGAATATAAATACTTTTGCTGTAAGTGAGGCCTGTCAATAGAGAGGAACTAGATTTTCTGTGAATACAGAGCAACAGAATGCGTTCGGACTGCATTCAGGTAATATATGAATAAAATACCAAAAAAGAATATGGTCAATTGTTAGTAGGCACTCATATTGTAAACAGCACGAGTACAATTGAGAGGTATACATGTCAGAGCATTTATAGTTCTTTATAGTAGAATCAATCATTCCGAAGCGATTTTCAATTTTACAGTCAAAGAAGCATAAACGAATTAATTACATCTTGATATTGACGAATGATTTTATCGTCACTAAGCAAACATGCTTAATAATGTTGATAATAAAAATTCGTTGTATAGTGTTTTTGATTAATAAATAATCACACTTGAATTTCAACATCCATTTAGAAATTAAATAAGCAAAATTAGTTTTGTTTTAAATGTCATAAAAAATTGGTGGCAGATCGTATACAGATCATAGATATTGCCCGCATAATATACATGCACTCCGCTCCTGACCAACTCAACTTCAATAAGCGTTTATGCTGAGCATGCACTTCACCGTACAATAGCAGCGTGACCTAGATTCCGACGAAACCATTGAATTAACGAAATTGACTCACACAATTAACCGACCATAAATTTGCGATTGGGTAACGATGAAGCAAGCTAAGATTATGTAAGCTAATTATATTGAGTGAAAATAAGGCAGAATTGAGTGGATATCGCATTGCAACAGAGGAATTTTTGATCATAGTCTATACTGAATTGCAAGCTAATATGGGAATTGTCAATTGTATCATTTAATTTAGAGTGTTTGAATATTATATTATATAGCAATATAATATAATATTCAATATCGATTATATTATAAAACACTGCAAGCGGCCAAAGGTTTGTTGATCGCTTGCATTTATAAGTGCCAAGCTGGTCCATTGTGTCCAACCCAGATTTATTGGCGTTGTAGTCCAGGATAACCATCATACCTTTTTCCGTACTTGGCTGGCTTAAATGGAATATACTGTGAAAAAGGATTACTTTACGCAAATAATTGCTTAACAACAGTCAAGCGAACGGTCGTCCGCGAATCATGTGGAACGTAAGCCGCTTTCAAATTGGCCAGCGACATCAGCCATATATCGTCAATGGCAGCAGTTTTTCTGGATAGTAATCTCTCCGACCGTGAATTGAATATCAACACGTATACATTTTTTAATCAATGTAAACCGATCATACAATAAGCGGTTTGTATATTGGAGCATGTGTTGGGACCCACAGCTCCTTAGCAGGCTCGCTACTTAACATTCGAATAGCCCTGGCGACCTTTTCACTAATTGAAGTTGAAAATTTAAGTCTGCCTCGCCAGAAAGAAAATTCTCCATTTTAGATATAAATTTTTTGTAGCTTCCATTAATGCTGATTATTCTATGCATGAAAGTACAATTCATAAGGCATCAGATAAAACCAATTCCGAGAAGAATTTCTATATATTTAAAAGAAAAATTTTAAAACCGATCCAGTCGACAATTTTCAAAAAACCCATTAAAAAAAAATTATAACTCGAAAACTATGAAGAATCGGGTGACATACATGGCGGTGCTTCGGATACCATTTAATATTAGGCAACTAAATTTTATCTTTGGACGTTTGACAGCTGAGAATGTCAAACTGTGTTAACATCTCTGTTCAGTAACGTTTGGCAAGTCATCATGAATCGTTTAACGCCAGAACAACGTTTTCAAATTGTGGAAATTTACTTTGAAAAAAATAAATCTGTTCGCGAAGTTCATAGAGCACTTCATCCATTTTACGGTCATAATAACCGGCCAAGTGAGAAGGCACTTTGTGCAGTTATCGTTTTCGCACTAATTTTACTCTTCTCGATTCAAAACCATCAAGACAAAGAAATTTGCGTACCGATAAGAATATTGCTGCTGCGGCGCGAAGCATTGAAGAAGACTTGTTTAGTGATAAAGCCCATTTCTGGTCAATAAGCAAAATTGCCGTAATATTAGGCCGCGAAGACAATCCTCAAGCGTTAACTAATCACCATTACATCCATTAAAATTGACTGTTTGGTGCGACTTCCACGCTGGCGGCATTATCGGTTCTTATTTCTTTCGAAATGAACAAGGAACTGCCGTTACGGTGAGTGGCGACTGCTATCGAGCCATGCTAACTGAATGTTTGTTTCAAAAAATTAATCAGCTAAACATCAACGACATTTGGTTCCAACAAGATAGCGCAACTTGCCGTTCAGCGCGCTTAACAATCGATTTATTGCAAAATCAATTTGGTGACAACAAACTTTCTTTCCAGAAGTTGTCCTGTTCACTGGCTCCCTCGTTCGTGCGGTTTAGCGGCTCTTGATTACTTTTTATGGGGCTATATTAAGTCACTGGTTTATGCCGACAAACCAGCAACACTTGCAGCATTGGAAGCCAATGTTCAAGTCAACATTCGCATATCCAGTTATTTTTTTTTATTCGCGCTATTATTTGAAAATGATATATGTATGTATCGATATGTATACATATACATAAATTAACTTCTTTAGTTAAACTTTATTATTTTTATTCAAGATTTGTAGTTAGAACTGTAAAAGCACAAAAAAATTGCATACCTTCTAAAAAGGTGATAGCCAAGCTTCCTAGCGCTAACTTTAGTTCTTCAACAACTGGCATCGCTGCTTCGAAGGCTGATCTAATAACAGGTAACAGTGTTTCCAAGGACTTGCAAACGAGTTCTTCGCTCGATACCCAACACTAGCCCAATTCTCAAACCGATTTCATCCCAATTGATTATCCGGCTTCCAAGAACTCGGACATCAATCTTTCAACGTCAAACACAGAGCAAAGTAATCAACAACAGCGATACAACAGTTCTAATAAACACAAGAAGGCCATATTATCTTTAAAAAAATCAACATTTTAAAACGAGCACCCGAAAATTTCAATGAAAATGCGAAAAAGTAAAAATTGCAGAGTTTCGGATTATCGTGTTTATTCTTCAACATAATCTGTCATTTCTTCTAATAAGTCCTTGTAGATTCTGAAATTGTAAAACAACTTAAGTTAGGGAAAACTAAAGCTAAGGAAGCTGTCAACTCAATTTGTTTAAAGTGATGCAAACGGTGAAATATCGCAGTTATTAAAAAAAATATACTTATCTATAATTATTGACGAAACTAAAGATTTTAGCACATCTAAATTTCTTGCAATTGTAGCAAGTTATTATGACTGGAATTTGTAAAAGGGAGAGATAGATTTTTAGTATTATTGGAATTAAAAAGCTGTGATTAACAATCAGTGTATGATGCAATACGAAATTGCTTTAAAAATTTCATGATCCCATTTGAAAATTGTAATGCTTTTGCCAGACAATGCATCGGTGATGATTGGAAAAAAGAAAAGTGTTAAATCCTTGTTTCTTAACCTTATCTTAAAATACGTTCCGTACAATCTTCGTCGAATCTACATCCGAACTTTCTTCCAGTAATAATCTCGTCTTCATAGACATCATCACCTATTCCATCCAAATCAACATCAGCATAATTTTCAACATCGTCATCATCCAGCAATTTCAAAAATTGTTCGATCTCATTGTCAGATAACACTTTGGAATAATACATTTTACAACATAGAATAACTGACTAGAAAAATCACAAAAAAGTCCCGTTAAAGACAACCTTGGACAACCATCATCGAATATGAATTATAAATTTGTATTCTTACAATGAACACAGCGTCAAAACACAACTTCTCTTCTCGAGTTCAATGAACTGACTGACTGACGCTATACAGAAGCACTAACTGATGTAACATCAAACAAAAGAGAAACAAGCAACATAAAAACGTGTACTCGTCGATTCGACGAAGTATGTGCGGCCAGGATCAAACATAATCCGTATCTGTTTTCGATTTCATGCTTGTGTCATTCCTTACACCTGAGCTCTTCTGCACAAAATCTGGGAATAGGTTTCCTAAATGCGTTGATATTCTAGTACGTAATATATATTTATGTATATTTTTCACATAGCTCTAAGAGACTATGAGAGATTTTAAAGACTTTCAAGAACATTTCAACATGAAACACACAAAATACTCTAAATGTCAGGTACAAGGTAAACAACGAATTTGGTGCAGTGCTTGGAAAGTTGTTTACGTTTGAAAGTGTAGAAAAATAAGGAAAAGTTGCGCTATATTTTGCAGTAGTATTACGACAAAGGGAAAAGCGCTGCACAGGCTTGTGAAAAAAGCTGTCTACGGTGAAGGTGCTTAATCAAAATATGCTGCGCAGAAATGGTTCGCTCGCTTTCGTTCGGGTAATTTTAATGTGAAAGATGAGTCACTCTCTGGTCGTCCAATCATTGGAAAAGTTGATGTAATTCTTGAATAAGTCCAGTAAGATAAGCATATCAGCAGTGTTTTTAATAATAATTTGAATTATTATTTTTTATTATTCAACCTTAATTTGGTTATGAAATTAATATTATTTGGGCTTTAGGTCAAATTTAAATGTTATTGTGTTTTCTATATTTTTACTAAACAATTAAAAAAAAAAAATACAAGACTTTTGTAGTTAATATTATATTTATTTAATATTATTAATTACTAAATGATGTTTAAGTAAAGAAATAAAACAAAAGCGGAAATAACAAACAAAACAACGAAATGTCTATCAGATTAATACCACGTTTACACCGGCGCTAAATGGCTCATTACGCCCAAAAGCCAGAAATGAGAAGCCAAATGATCCCATTTCCCATACAAATTGCCAAATCACTCATTATCGAAATCATCTAATTTTGGCGAAATGAGATCCAAACGAGTTGTAAAATAATATTTCGAATCAGCCTGTCGTAGGGAAAAATAAAATCCCAAAACAAAACAAGGGAAATGGAAGGGAAATAATGTCAATTAGCTGTCAAAAAACAATTGTAAAAAAAATCAAGCAAACAAAAAACATAAATTTGGTCTGATCAATGTCAAACGAAATGCAAACAAGGCGGTGTAAACACTTTTCAAATGAGTGATTACAAATGCGCATTTGCGGTCGGTGTAAACATAGCATAAGATGTGTTCACGTAGTGTAATCGCAAGTGGCAATAGTTATTTCGTATTTTTAAAGAGGAACATTTCGTTGCGATGGTTTTAGTGATTTCAAAATCGAAGTTTCAGGGGTATAGAATTTCAAAAAAGGGTATAAGTTTTCCGAAAAATATGAAAAAGACTTTCTTAAAATAAAAAACTATTAATTTGCTTTATACATACATTGACGCATAGTTTTTTGAAATTTCTCATATTCAACATAATGCTTAAGTCGTAATTCATCTTCTTCAATGAGCTGACGCTGGCGGAGTAATAGTAGACGTTGGTGTTGATTAGTTCCCAAACGAATGTTACACAAGTGACTCACTAAGGAGTCCAGATTATGCTTAATATCCTATTTATTAAAAAAGGTTAATAAGATCTTTTTCATTCAGAGTCCTTCACTTACGGATTGTATAACGGTAGGCAACAAATGTGGGTGTGTGGCAGCTATTGAAACCGGTTCATCTGCCGCAACAGATATTATTACCGCATTTTCTGGTGTAATTAGTTGTGTATTTCTTTCCACTGATTTAAATGTACTTTTTAACTCCACCTTTAAAAAATAAAGCTATTTAAACGTACCTTCACTTTGTTTCTGTTGTTGTGTCGAAGATTGCTGCAGTATAGATGGTTGCTGCGCATGAACTGGTAGTTGGTGCAACTGAGAAAGTGGTGACACAGAATTATGCTGCTGTAGTATTTGCTGCTGTAGGATCATTTGTTGAGATTGTGTGCATTTTTCTTGAATTTGATGTTGCGGAGGAATATTCTGCTGTAATAACGAAACTGAATGTTGTTGCACACATTGTTGTTGCTGTTGTTGTTGCAAATGCATATTTTGCTGTGTTTGTTGTTGCGATTGAAATTGGTGCTGCATTTGTACTTGTTGTTGATGTGTGTGTTGAATTTGCTGTTTTGTGTTCATGTTTTGGCATTGTTGTAACTGCAACTGTTGCTGGTTATGTATTTGTTGTTGTTGCATAGGTTGTGTTATTTGAACAGTCTGATGCATGGATTTGTGGTAAATGGCTTGCGGTTGGTTGGTTGTGTGATGCTGTCCTTGAGTTGATTGTTGCTGAATAGGTTGCTGTTGTAGTGCAATTTGATTTTGCTGTAAAACTTGATGTTGCACTGCCTTAGTGGAATTTTGCTGCGCTACGATTTGTGAAGTAGGCATTATTTGTTGTTGTGGCATAACCTGATGCTGCGGTGCCGATTGTGCTTGTATTATTAGTTGCTGATTAGATTGCTGATTTAATTGCTGTTGCAAATTTTGTTGTGATGTATGTTTGTGTAGTTGCTGTACAGGTTGTGGTGACGTGACTGCTAATACATACTGCACTGGAGTAGTAAGTTCTGTTATATTATGACCTCCTTGGTCACCTTGCTGTTGTGTAATTGGAGCTGACCTAGTTTGTAACTGCTGAGATCCACTTACAGTCGAAACCGCGGCTCCATCTGTTGCTTTATGTTCTGCTACTCTGCTTACACTAAAGCGTGATATTTTTCGACCTGTTTTTTCAGCGTCACCACTTTTAATAATCGTTTGATTTGTGGTAACAAATGTGTTTGGCAAATTTGCCTTGATCTAAGAAATATATATACCATCTGATAAATACTCAGCGTTTCTAGTTATATTATAGATAAGATGGAAGCATTAATATTTAGATCACCATATCGGTTCATTAATATTGTAAGCGTCGTTGGTTACTAAATATAAAGACTATAGTTTCATGATTTTTAGTTTACGTTATTAAAATCTTGTTTGTATAGGTCATAAATCTATCCCACCCATATCTTGCCAGAAAATTTCTAGCAACGCTGTATGCCTGTTTAGACGGACGAGTAGAATTAGCTGGAAATCTGTCATCGTGTTAGTTTTTTTCGTGTATTGTAACTAGCAAGCGTGGCAACTGGTATGCTAGTTCATATGAAAACAACAACAACAATCAACTGAAAATGGCAGATGAATTGGTAGAAAAGAGAAAGCAATAGCGAAATGTCAATTTAGTGGCATTACCACTAGCACGCAAATCTGGCCGTACCAGTTGGCTGCTAGTTGACTCTAGCATCTTGTGTACAGATACACTAACACATGCATACGCTACTAGTTCTACTCGCTCGTCTAAACCCTAGGTTAAACTCTCTTCTTAGTCTCCAAGTTGGAAAATTTAAGACCTTGCAGTTTGGGCAATGGACGAGACAAGCCAAATGGTTAATTTGTCAATGAAAGAGAATGTAATATTTTCTGGGGGAACAGTGTTTCGTATCAGCAAAAAACGTTTTGTGGTATAAAAATGACAAGAAAATATGCAGAATGTCTGAAATAACAGCACACTAAAGTACACAATTTCCTCCATCGTCAAACCAACAAGCGTTATGTCAAACTAACGAACTCTCTGGGGAGTAACTTTCCAGGACTGATTTTATAAAAGTGCGATCACGAAAATGCCAGCCAGGAGAGTTAGCCACCAAATTAAAATGAGATAAGCATCTAGTCAAAGGTTCTTAACACTATAATTGGTTGGCTGGTATACAGAGCACCATAGCTGTATAAATGGTACATTAAATTGAATGAGGGCAAGTTATTCAGCAATCCTGCCATCATTTATATCTTTTATAAATAAGATATTTGATAAGAAGCGCACGTTCTCGATACGATTGATTGAAACCTCGTAAAATGGATCCCAGTGTCCTTTTGCACTAAGTTAATTTTAAAGAACTTTTCCACAATTTGTCAAAAAACGAAATAATTAGGTTTCACTAAATTCCTACAATACCTATTTTATATTTTCTTGAAAACATTCCTCACATCTAAACGGGTGGAAAGTCGCCCTCCTCTCATACGATACAATGGACCACGTAATAACCAGAAGGAGATAAGGGAGGAATAACCATAACGGGATAATATATCCTACACCCGTAGAATAACTTTATAGCTGTTTTCTAACAACTTAACGGAACATCGTTATCCGTGAAATTATTATCGTTGGTCCAACTTTTTCCACTTTCAATCCCAATGAGTCTGTGATGACAGAGAATACTCTTACCAAATTGCATGATCATACCTCAATTCGTTCTACTGTAATCGAGTTTTATTTGATTAGAGGGTGGACCAGGCCCATTTGTTTAGTATATTTGGATCCCAGACGGCGGACTCGTGAATAAAATTTCAACTTCAAATTTGCTCTACAAACGAGTTTCTGATGAAAGAGAATATTCGTGCCAAAGATATTGATGAAGACATCTCTCTATTCGTTCTCTTGTAATCGTGATTTAAACAGACGGACAGACAAAGAGACGGACGCTGATCAAGACTAAAAAAAGCAGCGACGTGCGCAGACCAATGGAAAGCATGTGTAGAGTAAGTACCATCAATAGGTATCATGACACTTATTACGGACGGACGGCTGTGTGATGAGTGCATGCACTACATTGGCATATTTATAGATGGGTCGTTGATAGAAGGGCCGGTGCAGGTGTTTTCTTCTGAGAATTAAACCTCAGTTATAAACGCTTTAGGGAAATACGTATCGGTGTATCAGGCCGCATTTCTAGCCCTGATCCATGCTCTCGACCACTGCTATTTTTAGAGTGCAGTTAGAAACTGCAGAATTCTAGAATAAGGTGCAGAATACTAGAATCCTGTTAGCACTAGAAAACCAGGCAGTTATTAGAAGCATGGAGTGGACAAACGTCAATTCCAGATTGGTGCTGGAAGATCAATGAGTGTGCCTAACAGAATAAGGTATACTCAGCTGGATCAGAGGCACGTTGGAACATAGCAAAATTAGATAGCGGACTCTCTCGCTAAGGAGGGGGATGCTGACGATTTCTGTGGGCCCGTGCCGAAAGTTCCTCTAAGTGATGGATAGGTTAGGTCTTCAGTGGACGATTGGTTGGACTCGAAAAACTTCAGTAGATGGATAGAGCTCACCACACGTCGAGAGGCGAAGTTGATCGTAACAAAACCGCTTAGCGAGGAGGCCAGAAAACCGCCCACTATAGCAGGACTTAGCTTACTTACTAATCACGCATTGTTGACGTTCGGTTGGGCGCCTCATGGTTTAAGAACGCGTTTGCATTGTCGCATAACCTTGTCATGAAAAGAGGTCGACTCGTTTAATCGACAGGGAAATACGCGTCGGTACTTGGTACGCTGGTTGTATGGATGTGTTATCTCAACCGTAGCCCTTATTGACAGCAGGTACTGCGACGCCAATGTTTTACAAAAACAACAAATCATTGTTATGCGAGAAGAACTCTCTACAGTATTATCTACTTGTGTGTAAATGCCTGTGTTGTTGTTGTTGGTTGTTTACATTAAAGGGCTATAAAAGACTTAAAGCAGAGGGATTTAGAGAGGTAGAAGAATTATGTTTTATTTCGATCGAAATCTAATTATTTACGCGCCGATTTAAAGTTAGTTAACTCTTAAACGGCTTAAACTCTGAAACATAGTTTCGCACTTGACTAGATAATAAGCCTTGTACGATCTTGTCGAGCACTCTTGGAATTACTTTGGAATGGAGAGTTTATCAATAGGTCTACAATTAAGTAGAAAACTTGATCTTTCTTTCCAGATTTAGATATAATCGCAACGTAGTTTGTTTTCTAATAATTTAGAAATATTCTACTTGAAGAGAGATTTGTTCAAAATACTATTTAAAGCACAGAAAGTGCAAGATTTATTAGAAATACCGGGGATAGCAAGTCAATACTGCAATCTAGATTAACTAAAGTATGAATGACAACTTCATCAGATATCCGTGTCATGACGTGTAGGGAACACGGTGGGAGCAGTTGCTATTTTTAATATTTTTTCTAATATTTCAAAACTTATTATTTATTTGCCATACCAAGAATCCCCTCCCCTCCCTCATCAAAAATACGTGAATCCTAAAAATCTTTAAAGCCGTTTCCGATCTCAAAAAACATACAAATATACGTATGTATGTATATACAGGGTGTTTCGCATAAGAGGGGACAGAAGATCAGGGCGTGTAGGTTGGGTCGAGACAAGAAAAAAATCGTATGGCAGAGGGGGGGTCAATTTCCCCCCGTTTAGACGGGAGGGGCCATTTTATAAAAATCCGACTTAACATCGGAAAAAAAATATTAAAAAATAATGGTTAGATCCAGATAACTTTTGCTTGCTTATTTTCAAAGCCAAATATCCGCTTCTTAATATCCTTTTTAAATTAGGTTCCTATGTCGAACAGTTATTGAGAAAATAAGTGTCAAAGTTAAAATTTGGAAAAAAAATTCCGACAAAAAATTTTTGGTCGCCATTTTTTTTAAAAATTACAGTATTAAGTATAAATTTTTTTCCGACCATAAAATTCTCTAATCAACTCTAAACAGAATGCTTTACCATACCATAAAATTCTCTAATCAATTCTAGAGCGAATGCTTTAAACCGGAAGGATCTATGTTTTGTAGTTTCCGAGAAAAGTGAAAATTACGAAGCATGCTTTCCTTTCAAATACCACTTTTTTGGCTACTTGTGTTTTATTACTGGTGCAAAAATATGAAAAATACTGCTCTGGGGAAGGAGTTTAGATCGTAATTTTTACTTTTCTCGGAAACTACAAAACATAGGTCCTTCCGGTTTAAAGCATTCTCTCTAGAATTGCTTAGAGAATTTTATGGTCGGAAAAAAATTTATACCTAATACCGTAATTTAAAAAAAAAATGGCGACCAACAATTTTTTTTCGGAATTTTTTTCCAAATTTTAACTTTGACAATTTAAATAAATAAAAAATGGTTTTTAATAAAATGGCCCCTCCCGTCTAAACGGGGGAAATTGACCCTCCTCCCATACGATTTTTTTCTTGTCTCGACCCAACCTACACGCCCTGATCTTCTGTCCCCTCTTATGCGAAACACCCTGTATAATACAGTTTTTTATAATCAGTAATCAGTTAAGAAAGCTGTTACATTATAAAGTAAACTATCTACTTTTAGAATATTTTGTAATAATTATAATAAGTTAAGAATTTTAAAAATCTCCCAATAACGATAAGCTTCCAGCTGCATAAAACAGCTGTTCTGGTTTAAAAAAACATTTTAACAGCTGCCATTAATTATCATATTTAGTGAATTCACGTGAATTTAAAAAGATTATTAGAGGCGTTTTAGACCTCACAATTTTATTCTTAATTTTATGGAAACTTATCCATATAAAAAGTTCAGGTATGAAATCACTTCGTCTGAATACGAAAGAACGTATTTTTGCAACCAGCTAACTTGTTTACAATTGCTCATTAATAAACATGTACAATTTTTTACTTAGCAGAACTTCCAAGTGAAATGAATTTTCCCGAAGATGAAACCTGGATAGGTCGATTGCCATCCCAAAAGCCCTATAACACGTGCATTTTCAAAAATGCTTAGAGCCGCTTTCGAGTTAGAAAAATATACATATGTAAAACTGTTGCATGTTTAATAAGATAAGATACAGCGCACAGATAATATAGATTAGAACAAAGATATAGATTAATAAGATAAGACAAGAACTGAGACAATTAGACATCCTGTACGATTTTCTGAATTCACCGCTTTTACACCGACCCAAAAAAGTCAGCAAACAGCTCCATATTTGACGAATTATCAGCAGTTTGAGACTTAAACTGTATATGTTCAGCAAAGCCAAAATGTTTTATATTTACATTAAAAATAGTGGTTAAAAAAAGCCTTTGAATTCGATTTTTTACTTGATTTAATAGAGAAAATTAAGCAAGAATTCGAATTCACGACATAAAGAAATTCATTTTATCCATGCTTAAACCACACTTTAAACATTGTTTGTGAGCTTTATTCCGCAAATTCTTTTGGTTAACCAGTCTGCGGTTACACCGAGGAAGCTCAAAACCGCACATTTTAATCTTCAACAGAACAAACAAATAGAGTACATCTTGCAGACATTCAATGATTCCGATACAAGGCTCAACTCAACCGAGTCAAGATAAGCATTTAGAGCACAATTTCAATTTTAAATTTCTTTCATAGGTTCTTATTTCTTTTAATTTATTATACTTCCGTAAACCAACAAATGATTTGAATTTAATAGAGACTATCCTCAGAATTGTATTTGTTGTCATTAAAAAAAAATTATAGGATATAATTTTGCGACTGCACGCCTTAATATCTATCCATTCACTATCCTGTTATTTCTTACTTTCCTTAAATGATTTCCCCATATTTCGAGGCTTTCTGCGTCCCACTGTTCAATTTTATGAAAAGCCTTCTTGCTTTTATGTAATTTTTGTTTTCTTCTAAACACGATTTAATTATTTTATCACTATAAAATATGAATATTCAGCGCTTAAGAGCTTGAAATAGGCATGGAAAAATACTTTTTCTCATAAATTATTTTTGGTACAACCAAAAGTTTGTGAATAAGGACATGGCATCCCCATACAAATAGGATTTTACAATTTTGCGAAGTACTTTATTTATATGTATGGTTTCGCACTAAAAATGGATTCTGAGATATTCGCCCGTAAGGATTTAAAAATTATGCGAAGCGCAACCATGAAACTTCCATAGACAGAAATTGCCACCAACAATTGTCCGAAAAACATTGATACCAACAACTGATACTGGGATTTGTCAAAATTTCAGGGAGTCTCTTCGTATCTTATCTCGAACAAAAATTATTATATAAAACATAAAAATTATTATACATTTATACGTCAATTATTTTAATTTTTTTGTTAATTATTTATAAGTGGACTTTTGATAACTTTTAATTTTTATTAACTAAAAAAAATTAAAAATTAAAAGAATCATTATAATTACTTCATATCACAGATAAGTTATTTCTTTAATATTTAATAATTTATACATGCTCATAAAGACTTAATATTATACAGAGGAAATGTATATTAATTTTTTTAAGCCACATAAACAAAAAATGCAAATGTAAAATAATTCTGTTGTAGTGAAATAAAATTAATAACTTTCAAACATTTTCTAGAAACAATCAGTAATCTTTAGTTACCAACGTTAACTAAATAACTAACCATTTTAAAATAGAAACCATTTCAAACCTAGTTGATTTACACCTAGTAATTTATGTAAGTGTGTGCGTACTGCGCCGTTTTTACATACGTTTTTCAATGAACATTAGAAATTTAGAGCATCCATTTTGTTAATTTCAAACATTCGAAGTAATGTAAGCATGAGCAGATTATGCTTATTGTTTTCAAGGTTTTTAATGCTAAAGTTTAATAATAATTTCAGGTGTGCGGTGACTTTAATTAAGAAGATGAGAACGAAGGTTTAGGAAGTGTAGGTTAAGTCGAGAAAAGAATTATCGTTTGGGAAGTGAGTAAATTTCTCGCCGTTTAGGCGGTAGAGGGAATTCCCTAAACACACGGCTTAAAATCGGAAACAAAATCTCAAAAAATAACTTAGTTCGTTTCTGCTTATTGTATTATTATATTAAAAATGTTCTTAAAAATGCTTTAAACATGTTTAAACCAATGTACTTTGCACTCAGGTGCACTAACTGCAATCAGCACAAATACCCAAGAAGAATTTCCTAGGTAAAACGTAACATCGAAATTTTCAGTTTTCTCAGAAACTATTAGGTGTAGAAATAAGTTTCCGCGGTTTGTCAAAAGATGGCCCCACCAGAAGGTTATGGAGAAATTGTCAGATGTAAAACGTAATATCCCAAGTTTCGTCATCCGGCAACACCATAACCTTAAAGTACTAGTGATTCCGTATCAGCATCACGTAATTTTTTTCCTGCAAAAATGTCAAGTTTTGTGCCGAATAAGCATCATTTGCGGGAACTTTTGATTTACTTCTTTAATTTGAAAAAATCTGCATCTGAGGCGCATCGATTGCTTCTAGAAGCATATGGTGAAGCTGCTTTAAGTGAGAGAAGTTGTCAGGAATGGTTTCAAAAGTTTAAGAACGGTGAGTTTGACGTGAAGGACAAAGAACGCAGTGGAACGCCGAAAGTGTACGAAGACATGGAATTAGAAGTATTATTGGAGGAAGAGTCGTCCCAAACGCAAAAAGAACTTGCACTTACATTACAAGTGACTCAACAAGCAATTTAACATCGTTTAAAAGCGTTGGGAATGAATCAAAAACAAGGAACTTGGGTTCCATATGAACTAAAGCCAAGAGACGTTGAACGCCGATTATGCATGAGTGAAATGCTGCTTGCCAGGAATAAAAAAAAAGAGTTTTTTGCATCGTATAGTCACTGGTGACAAAAAATGGATTCACTACGATAATCCAAAGAAGAGAAAGAAAGACCAGTAAGAAAGCTATATTCGGCCTGGCCGAATCTTAGATACCCTACACCTAAAAGTTTTAAAAAAAGTGCCGAAGCTAGGATGGGGCGGGGGTGGCGGTCTACTCTGGGCGGCACAATGTCGTGGGCGGCAGTTGTGGAAATCAAGTATTGACTTATTGCATTCTAGGCATTTTTGGGGCTACAAGTTGATTAACCGTCCCGGGGTCCATAAGACCTAGCTACGCCTCTGTATAAATAGTAGGCGTGGTCATTACCTTTTTCAAAACAAAATAACTAGCTTAGTTGTTTTATAATTGTGTTCATTTAAACTTTATTTCCGTGGTAATAAACTTTTTTTCATACTGCTATACTGTATATGTAGTGTAAAAGTGGGCGGACCGCACCCAGTTTTGATGTAATAATGTTTTTTTGTAAAACAAGTTGCTGTCTAAAGTTTTATTCAGGAAGTTTATATATTTAACAATATAACCGTCTTTTGCCTGTGTAACCTAAAAGTGGGCGGATCACGCCCATATTTGGTACATTCACGGATAATGCTACTCTATACCCAGGAATGATATTTTGTTGTAATAGCTCAAAAACGAACGCTGATATCACATTTTTAATAAAAAATAGGCGTGGCCGTGGACCGATTTTGCCCATTTTCAATACCAACCTGCCCACCACATAAAACAATATATCTGCAAAGTTTCATCTCGATATCTTCATTGGTTCTCCTGTGATCGTGATTTTAACAGACAGACAGACAGACGGACGGACACGGCTAAATCGACTCAGGAGGTCACGCTGATCAAGAATATATATACTTTTCTATACCTATCGTCTCTAGTTCTATGCGTTACACATTTCGTTACAAAGTGAATATACCCTTACCTTAAGGTGTAGGGTATAAAAATCCGAATATTCATGGAAAAAAACTCATGCTGTGTATTTGGTGGGATTAGCTTGGTGTCGTGTATTACGAATTGCTCAAACCAAGCGAAACCATTACTGGAGCTCTCTACCGAACACAATTGATGAGATTGAGTCGGGCACTTAAGGAAAAACGGGCCCATTACTACTCCAGACACGACAAAAGTATTCTTTTACACGATAATGCTCGTCCACATGTTGCGGCGCTGGTAAAAACATACTTGGAAACACCCCACCTGGAAGTTTTACCCCACCCGCCGTATTCACCAGACTTAGCCCCTTCTGATTATCACCTGTTCCGGTCGATGGCACATGGTCTGTCTGAGCAGCGCTTCACATCATATGAAGACACCAAAAATCGGGTAGATTTGTGGATAGCGTCAAAAGATGAAGAGTTTTTTCGACGGGGTATCCGAATGTTGCCAGAAAGATGGGGAAAAGTAGTGGCAAATGATGGAAAATACTTTGAATAAAACGTAATGTACTGTTCCTTCACAATAAATTCCTAACTTTTTATAAAAAACCGAGGAAACTTATTTGTACACCTAATATTATATACAACATAGATCTGCTCTGTTTGAAAGTTTCATGATTTTCTCTGTAATTTATAGGAGAATGTTGTGATCGGAATTCTTATTAACGTAATAATATTAACAAAATGCGACCAAAAATGTCCTTTTCAAAATTTTTTTCTAAATTTAAAATTTTGCTTTAATTTTCTAAAAAACGGTTTGGCATAGAAACCTAATTTAAAAAGAATGTTAACGAAACGATATTTGACATTAAAAAAGTAAGCAGAAACGATGAGTAATTTTTTTCCGAAGTTAGCCGTTTTTAAAAAATTCCCCTCCAGATGAAGTTTCTTTTATATCTTATTTGTTTAACATATAGGTATATATTGTGTGGTATATACATATGTATATATTTGCTTTTCTTATCTCTCAAACGAATGTAATGTTTTTTTTTTTTTTTAAATAATTTACATATTAGGGGCGGGATGTCAGATCTGATGTACATATGTCGAATTGATCTGTCGAGCTTTCATTTTCGCGAAAACTAATTTTGGTAGGTTTTTTCTTAATTAAAATCACTGATCTACAGGTTCAATTATTCCAGTTAATACTCCGAGTCCGAGCTGCTAGGATTCCATCTGGGAATTCCAGGTACTGCTGTTATTATACGAGTATATATAATTATTTCAAAATTTATTTGTGTTAATATTACCTATAAAGTATATGAGCGGTAATATTTGACAAATATTGAATGGCATTTTAGTAGAATAATTCTTTATTCCTTCATATTTACACCTACGTTTGAAAACATACTGACCTCTTCTGTATTTTCAGCATTTCTTAACGCCGCAAGTTTCTTTTCCAGATCTGCAATGGAACTCTGCGTAATTCCACAGTGTCGATTTGCTTCGACATCTACAGCCGTCGTTGTCGAAAATGCTATTGAATTTGTGACTGGTGTTGTTACACTTTTATCAAGGCTGCTTTGTTTTGGAAGTTTCTGCATTTCAGAATTCGTCATATCAACTGGAGTCTGGGCTACTATTCCTGATGAGACATCAGTACTACGTGTTTCACTTTTGTCAGATACCTCGTACGTTAATTCAGAGCCTTCAATAACATTTGTTGTAATATGTCGCATATCCAGACTATTGTTGTCAACTGAAGTTCGACGTGAATTATAAGTGGATGAGCCAAGTGCGGAGTTAATGGAGCCAGCAGGAATGTTATCAATTTTTTGCAATTGTCCAATTTGTATCTGCGCCTGGGTCGAAATCTGTTGTGGTTGCTTATTTATCTGAACAGAAATACACATGATTGATTGAAATAAATTTTAAGATGTATGGCTCTCGGGTTGCTAACCAACGAAAATTGCATTTAAGCGCCATCCATTAGCTACCAAAAGTTCTTTAACCATCTTTTACCCTTGAATCTTTTACCCTAAAGCTTATCTGTGAAAGAAATCCGAACGATATGTGCTGCTATTTATATATCCTAAAGTGCCAACACTGATGTTGCTAAGTGTCCACTGACATAACTATCGTAAAATGTGAAATTTCAAACGGTATACGTACTCGAAACGTTTTGTTTTAAGGGCGGTTGCTGGTTGCAGTGACTTTGAAATTTGCATCTATCTAAAAATTTAATTAACTCACTTCGACTTTTGCAATCCCTAATAATAAATATTAAGTTATTTGTTATTCCGAATACTTAAATAGCAACTCTCGTATAACTAGTTTTATACTATGTTGTACAGGTTTTAATGATCTACTTTCTTTATTTTGTAAACTTTCTATCACTATTATATGTTTCATATACAGATGCAAATTTAGATTATTCAAATTTTAAGTTAGATATAAATCGAATTTTCCGCTTTGTAATCTACGAAACGCGGAATTAGGCATAGCAACAAAAGCAACTTCACTGGACTTTAGGGGAAAAAATCCCAATATGAGGAAGTGTTTGGGTTTCTAGACCTGACTAAGTAATCTCATTATTATATCAGCATTATCAATCTCATTTGATTCGGTATAACGTTTAAACCTTTAATAATAAAGCAAACTGTCATACTTAATTTATCATTTAACTTAGGCTATCTTAGGTAGGTTTTATTATTTAGTATAGGGAAGCAGCAGTTGATAAATACTTCCCAAATATAACCTAAAATGTTAAAGCACGTTGCTTATATGGGGAAATAAAATCCATAAAGCGGTTTTCAAATTTATCGCCATCATACAGAGTTTCACATAATACATAGAAATATATATGTACATACATAAAATAAGATAAACTAATGCTTATATAAAATAAGATCAAATAATGCTATTTTAACTGTTAAGTTATACGAAATTTGTACAACCATATTAAATATTAATAGGATATTTAATAATAATTTTCATTGTTCGACTCAAAGCTGTTAAAGCCGTAATACCTCTTCTTGATGTTGCTGCGTGGTAACAGTACTCGAATTCTCTCGCAGATCTGTCGACTGCTGGTCTAGCATGGTGTTGGGAGCTGTTATACCCTGTATTAAAGAGAGCGCATATGCATGCGTTATATTTTCCAGCTCAATTTTCAGTTGTTCCAGTGTATTACTATTCGCAGTCGATGGAATTGTATTCGATGTTGGAGCAGAGGCAGCAAAGACACCAACATTAGCAACATTCAAGGATCGAGGACAGATGTTACTGTTGTCACGTTGCTGCTGATTCTCCGAATCTACAGTTCGATTAGATGTATCATCTTGGTTGTTTACACTATCATATATATCAACTGCAAAGGACGCAGGTGCTTCATTCATGTTCATTGATTGCTCGATTTGTGCTGCTGATGTCACTTCCAAAGTATCACTGGTTGATATAACCACAGGATTGACAAGAAATCGAGATATTTTCCTACTAGCTGTTGAATTAACATGTTTAGCTTGAGGATGTATTACATTATCGGTACAATCGTTTGCAAACGGTACTTCTCCACTATCAACTACTTGTGAAAACTCAGCTTCTGCTGTAGAGGTTGGTGTTGTAATTTCGTTCAATGAAGCATCACTTTCGCCCTCAACTGTACTATTATTATGTTCGAAATCTGGTGCTGCGGTGCACTGATTATCTAAAGCTGAAGGTGAATTGAGTGAGGTTATTGTGTTATCTGGTGTATAGTCGGAAGAAAGAGAGGTATATTCAGAAGCTGTACTCGTCTTTCTGGATGCTGATGCTGATCCCAAACAAACATTTTCACCACTATTGCTACCAACGTCCGGAATAACTCTCACTGATGATGATATTGAAGCGGCTGTATTAGACGGTGAAATGTTAAAATTCTGTATATTTTGTGTTTGACACTTTTGCGGTAAAGCTGCTGCCAAATTTCCACTATACTGCATTACGAAGCTTGAATCCTGCTTATCTTGTTGGTGTTGTTGATAAAAAGTAGAAGTCTCTGTGGATGTAGATACTAAGGAACCATGACTGGATGAAAGCGCTTCCGTAGTATGCATAGTTGGTTCAAACATTTTAGACAAATCGCTTGAAGTCTCATCACGCTATAATGAGTGGTTTCATACACATATTTAATATATTTAAATTTTTCGTGTGAAAATTTTTTATTCAATATTCTAATACAAACAAAAAATTGACCAAGGAACTTGGAAAAATGCATACAAAAGCCAATATGCGCACTTCAAATACGAAAACATGGAAATAGACATCATAACAATAAAATAACATGACAAACGTTAAAAATTACTGTCTATCCACAACGCAACGATGTTGCAATCGATTGCGATGTTCCTATAGAAGAATGTAAAGGAACATCGTCGTTGAGCTCTCTCACGTCGTCATAAAATTTTCTAATTTTCTGACAACCTTTTCCGATTTTCTCAATTTTTGAAAAACAGTATGCCTACTTTTCGATGAAATTCTTCAAATTCCCCAAAAAATGTAAATAAATTTGACAAACAATTTGTCAAACAAGGAAATTATTCAAATTATTTTTATTTAAAACAAAATGTAAATAATTTATGATGACAGATGTCACTCATTCGAAGATTTCGAGAGAGAGAAATCGTTATTGTTTGTGACGTCGCATCGTTGCGTTGTGGTTACACAGTTATACAAAATATGAATTTTAATAGCTAGCAAAAACTTATTATATTTAAAATACATTAAAAACAAAAGCGTACAAAAATCACTGCTTTTTATTGATTATACGTTTCAGTAAAAGTGTTTTAAATAAAGTGCGAATTGGGTTGGCAAGCAAACAATTCATAAATAATGTAGTAGCAGCAAAACAAATATTTGATTGTTTTAATTTTTTTAAAAACAGAACAGCAAAATTTTAATTAATTATTATATTGTACTTATATTGCAACTTTTTAGGGATCAAAAATATTTTTAAATCTTTCAACTTCTATCACGTAACTACCATTATATTAATTAAGTCCTATTTATTTATTAATTCCTAATCGTTACAAAACTATTAAGTGTTGTTCTAAAGGAAGTAGTCGAAGTTCGATCCAGCTTCAAAATTTTTGATAAAGGGTTTGATTGTTTTATTCACATTAAGTCGAATAGAAATTAAACCAGAAAGAGTGTTAACTTCGGCCTGGCCGAATCTCATATACCCTACACTGAAGGATAAATTTAGAGCTGAATTCATTGGGCGATAACACTGATACATTAAATCCGGGAATAGAATTTCAACTATATATTTGGACTATCTGAGAAATTAAGTCCTGAAATCGGATGCATTAATATTTATTTAAAAAGTAAGCGTGGCAGTGGTCCGATTATCTCCATCGATATCAAAGGTCACTACATTAGAAAGAATAATCGTGCTGAATGTTATGATGATGCTTCTACTTTTTCTCCTGTACTCGTGCTCTTAGTCACCAGTGAGATGACCACGTCTATTTTTAAAATATATTTTAGTCCGAGACGATGGAGTCGGGAATAAAATTTCAGCTTCAAATTCACTCTACACGCTGAGAAATTGAGCTATAAGCACAGATGAATTTATATTCGTTATGAAGTGGTTCCGGAGAACTGGTACGATTTTCCCCATTTTCAATAAAAATGCCCATGATGACAGAGAATATTCGTGCCAAATTTCATGACGATACCACTTTTCTCCTGTAATCGTGATTTTCACTGAAAGACAGACTGTCCAGAATGCGTTGTGGGTAAATTTATTCCCACGACCGAAATTTAAAGGTATTAAGTTTCTCTCTCCATTTTTAAGGGATCAAAAAGCCCCCACAGAAGGCGCGTGGAAAATATGGAAAAGTGCATAAATTTTATTTATGTCAGGCTCACCTCGTCAATCGATTTAGCTCGGTCAGTGGAAATCACAAGGGAGGGGAAACTAAGGGAGATTTTTTTGAAAACGTGTAAAGAGACATGCAAGTTAAAAGCTATCGGTACAGTATTAATTCACGAACATATACATATGTAGTTTCAATATTAGCTATTAAGAGTTTGGGATACAAACAGGTTCTCATTGGTGTGTACTAGAAAGACAACCTAAAAAATAAGTAACTCTAATGTTAAGATTAATTGCACTAACAATTATGGGTGTCTACCTGCCTGTTCTAGACTTTATGGAAACACTTGGGGCTTAAGTCCAAAACTGACGTACTGGTCAAACATAACTATTGTCAAACCGATACTCACGTGGCACTAATATGGCCTAAAATGTGTGCTACTTAGCCCTGCCCTACGCACATGAATCCGTAGTGGGCGCGACTCAAACTATAGCTGTAACAGCATTAAACAAATTGCATCATCCCGTCTGTGTAGGTATAACTGAGGCAATGAGAACAAGCCCCATAGACTTAAGCTTACTCCTACACATTCCACCTCTGTAGCGCTAATCTTCGGATTACGAAAATCTTCATAAATGAAACCATGGTAAAACTAAATCACAATATGCTGTGTGGCATGCATCCAGAAATTACATGGCAACATTAATGAACGGGAGGACTGGAAAACTCAAAAAGTCTGCTTTAAACCTAGCTCACAAATATGGTTTACTGACAGGTCCAAACTAGAAAATGGCGATGATGGAGCAGGCTTTAAGGACCCAAATTCCAAAACGCTGTACCAATGGAAGAGCTTGTGATTATATTTCAGAACCTTTTGCTATTGAGATATGTGTCAAAAAGTTTAGAAAGACCTCTGGTGTACATATCTATATTTTGTCTGATAGCCAAGCCTGAGATCTGACACCACCAGTTCTAAGCTAGCGTATGAATGCAGTAACAATCTTAAACTATTAGGGCGCAACAGTGCCTTAAGAGTGGGTCCTTGACCATGTGCTCTGTGATTGTCCTGCAATACGCAGACAGAGACTAGCATATCTTGGTGAATCTTAGTACAAAATATGGGACACAAAACCAAGCAAAGTGCTTAACTTCACAAAGCCTAAGAATCGATTAAACATAGGCATGCACAAAAGAACTAATAGGTCGAGGTGTTTAATGGCCTTATAATAATAATAATGGTTTCTCTCAGCTTTTGCATAATAAATTCTACAGATTTACATTTAATAAATTGGAGTAAGCTACAAAGACAAAAGTGAAGATTTGTATATTTAGTAATCATAATATATTCTCACTATACTTTATACCCTAAAGAATATCTTTGTATAAAACTGCTATAGACTACTACCATAGAGATTCTAATAGACAGAGGAACGCAGAGCACCGGATTTTTGTGCCGGATTTTCGATCCCTTTTATTTCAGCGTCGAAACAATCGTTTTCTTTTGTATAGCTATCGGCTTCATCAACATATGAAGCTTCTTTATCGAAGGCAACAGAAGGTTCATGTTCTGATAGATTTCGAGTATCTATAACCTTTCTTATATAAATACAATGTTTATAAAAACTCGGCAAAAAGTGTCGAAAATAAAATGTATAGCGTTAGTACTCTATCTATCGTAATCTCTATGCTACTACGAAGAAAAACTGAATCCTATCAGTACTGGTACTAGTGTCAAAAATGTATTTCCGTCCAAGAATTGTTGTGAACTCTGGGCCCGGTTCCCATAGGACTGGAATTCATTTAACATCTTCTTCTAATAGTTTTTAGTTAAGGAACTTTTCACCAGAGATTACAAGGGAATTTCAATCTTCGGTTACGCCGAAGACAGCGTTTTATCTTATTTTGTTATTAATATTATTACATAGGGCTTTCGAATATAAAACATGTACTTGGCAACGTATTTTACATATAATATAAAATATTTACGATGTAACCAAATATACAATTAACAAATTAATGGAAAATTAAATTGAAACTTAAAAATTAAACTGTGAAATGTAATTTTATGAAATTCTTTGGGAAAGAGGCAGATAATATACCTGCATACATCCAACAGCAATTTCACCGTTCTTTTTTAACAAAAAAAAAAAAATTAAGACGACATTCAAATAAATGAAATTTGTATGTCTAATTTCATGAATTAAATTATAAAATTTTAATAATTATTATATTAAAGTACACATAGTAAGTATAAAATATAAGTTTTTGGATCTTTGCAAAATACTTAAAAAATTTAAAACCATATATCGACTGTAAAAAAAATCACTTACAGATCTATGTCTTTGATGAGTTCTGAACACAGAGCGCTGACGTGTTAAGGACGCATGCCGCACCTAATTTGTTGCGTAATGTTGTTAAACAATAGAAATAAGTTTTAATTGAAGTTAAACTAAATAAAAGAAAATCGAATATATATTCCGACTACGATTTCGTTTTCATCTGATACTTTTTTGAAAATAATTATGTAGTTGTATATATTATAATCAGAGCCTGAAAATAAGTACTACCTAAACGAGCAATTTTTAAGCAATTTCACCTTTTAACTCCTAAAATTTAAAAGTTTAACTAGTTAAAAATACCGTTTATATTTTGCTTTTAAAAATTTATAAAAGTTAAAAGTCTTTGAATACATTTATACATACATATTATATAGAAATATGTTGGCAAAACAGTTTTATGGATGGAATCATTGGTGAACATTTCGAAACTGTGAAAAATTTAAATATGTACATGTTTTGCGGCATTCGTTCGTCACAACGAAAATAAAAGACAGCAAGACAGAAAACAAAAGACATGATCCGCTACACGAAAGTACAACGCGCCTCCATCTTGAGCAATACTATAAAAATAATCGAGATTTTTCTAATGAAATAATTTTTAGCGAGAAGGCTCATTTTAATTTTCATGTCTTTGTTAATAGCCAAGATTTTCGCATTAGGAGAAAATTTACGAGTGATTTTTTTGAAGAACTGTAAAAAGGAATGCACAAGGTGTGACTTTTAAGGTATCATTCTCGATATGGTGACATGATAGGATGTGGTTTCAACAAGGCGGTGATGCATACCATACAGCCCCAGAAATAAATCAATAACTGCATGAATCACTTCACGTGAAAAAGGCCGACAAAGGAATGCGTACATTATACAGACAGGTTTGTCTAAAATAGACTTTTTTGTTTAATTATCATGTATTGTCTATGACAATAATGCCTGAAAAAATATAGCTGGCAAATTATCACCCCGACCACATTTACAGACATCAATTCGAAAATGAAAACTTTCGATGGCATTTTAACACATTTGCTTGTTTAAGTCACCAATTTCATTTCTAATGTTGTTTTTTGGTCATGAATTATTGCTGGTTTGCTGGGCCTTTGCTTTTAAAATAACCCCAAAGAAAAAAGTCTAATGGGGTCAAATCACTCGAATGAGGTGTGTGTCATTTCATTCATTGAAATTAATCGACATTTGAATTTCGTGAGCACTAAGATGATGTGTTTCACGCAATGAATAATAGTTTCATTACAACGTGCACTATTCATTACATAATACATTAAGTTTTGGAAAACAATGGACCGATTAGGTATTTTGACCAAAATCCACAAAAGCGTAACTTTTTGGGATGAAGTGATTTTTCTTTGATGATTCTTGAAGATGGTGTGGAGTGAAGCAATGCCCTAGGATATCAATGGTACGCAATAATATTGCATAATATTGGATATTGTAGCCTCGCTGCTATGATGGCGTTTAAAAAAAGCAAAAAAGCTTTCGCAAACCATGAAAAAAAAACTTTACCCATTACCATCAATGTTTTTGTTAAAGAAAATTACTTCTCCAATCGTTTGCGTTTAAACTTTTTTGTACATTATTATTATTATTATTATTATTATTATTATGCAGTAATTAATTACTACACAAATAGGACAGTACTGGCAACTAAGGCCATCGACTGATAAGGGGATAGATAGGTAGAGAGAGAGAAAGATAACAAACACAATTTAAACATCCATGCGTATGGGGATTCGAACCACCGTCCTCAAGGTTGAAGGGCAAGTGCGTTACCTTCCACGCCATCGAGGACCGCCTTTTTTGTACAACCCATGTGGTCTATTGCAAAATTTAATCTTTATTGTTTTCAGGCAGCAGTACCGGACTCAATTCAACGGATGGAGTTTGACTAGCAATTCTGGGGAATGACTATTTAAGGTTTCTGACAAGCTCGGTGGTCTCTGGCAGGGGCACATTGCATCTGGACAGGCTTTACGCTTTGAAGGATGAAAGGAGGATGGTGTTGGTGCTCCACGGGGTTACAGGGACCAAAGACAACATTGACAGAAGGCTCCAACGGGAGAACGGTTGCGTAAGGAATACCTCACACGGGACTGCAACCAATGTGGGAAAGTTCGGTGAAAGAGCGAAGGTCGGTGTAACGCTGACGGTTTGGTGCCCGAAAGAAGACGAAAGATATTCTAACACCGACTCCATGAGGAAGGTTACTCATTTCTTCGAGATGTAAAACCGGGACCGGAGTTGGTTCCGCTCGGGGAAACACTGCGGGTGTTTCAGTTAGTACGTGGACACTCCATGGCAGTACTAAGGGACTCTGGTGCAAAGGGACTGGCCTCCTTTTTCCGCTAGTTGAAGGAAAAAAACGGGCCTGCGTACTGGTGAGTCATGGCGTCCGAGCGATACACATAACTGTTAGCTGTACAAGAAGTGTTAAACGGGCCTCTTTCGACTACGCTGGATAGAATACCGAGATATAGAGCAGAAGTGGAGATCGAAGTGAAGAGGGAATGATCTCATTTTGCTAACCATTGCTACCATGGCTTTAGAAGATCCAAGAACTGTAAACTCTGATCGGTATACAATATTATGATTGCCTTAAGTCATTTGCGAATTACGAAAAACTAATAGAAGTTACACGCAGCACATCAAACAATCGATTATTTAAAGGCGAAAAAGGTCGAATTGATGACGCATTGTTCTGCTCACCAAATGATTTATTTTGGTTTCCGTTAAAAAGAAAATGCGTGGTGAACTCTCAATACATACTATTTGAAGAATAGTTTTGCCGAATGCAGTAAAGAGATTCATGGCTAGACGAGGACATTGCCAGAAAATCTACTGCGACAATCCTACTAACTTTGCTGGCGCCAATAACCAACTGAAGGAATTAGAACACAGTATGCATTCTGGTGAAGCACAGACAGCAATTATAATTAGCTGCACTAAAAAGGTTATTAATTTATATGCATACCGGAGCCAGTAAATAAAACGTAATATCCCAAGTTTCGTCATCCGGCAACACCATAACCTTAAAGTACTAGTGATTCCGTATCAGCATCACGTAATTTTTTTCCTGCAAAAATGTCAAGTTTTGTGCCGAATAAGCATCATTTGCGGGAACTTTTGATTTACTTCTTTAATTTGAAAAATCTGCAGCTGAGGCGCATCGATTGCTTCTAGAAGCATATGGTGAAGCTGCTTTAAGTGAGAGAAGTTGTCAGGAATGGTTTCAAAAGTTTAAGAACGGTGAGTTTGACGTGAAGGACAAAGAACGCAGTGGAAGGCCGAAAGTGTACGAAGACATGGAAACCAAGCGAAACCATTACTGGAGCTCTCTACCGAACACAATTGATGAGATTGAGTCGGGCACTTAAGGAAAAACGGGCCCATTACTACTCCAGACACGACAAAATTATTCTTTTACACGATAATGCTCGTCCACATGTTGCGGCGCCGGTAAAAACATACTTGGAAACACTCAACTGGGAAGTTTTACCCCACCCGCCGTATTCACCAGACTTAGCTCCTTCTGATTATCACCTGTTCCGGTCGATGGCACATGGTCTGTCTGAGCAGCGCTTCACATCATGTGAAGACACCAAAAATTGGGTAGATTTGTGGATAGCGTCAAAAGATGAAGAGTTTTTTCGACGGGGTATCCGAATGTTGCCAGAAAGATGGGGAAAAGTAGTGGCAAATGATGGAAAATACTTTGAATAAAACGTAATGTACTGTTCCTTCACAATAAATTCCTAACTTTTTATAAAAAACCGCGGAAACTTAATAATTGGTACCTAATAATTGGTAATCAAAAACTAGAAATGGTAACAACCGCAAATAATCTAGGTTATTGCATCAATAACGTGCTTACTGCTCTGAACATATTAATGCTGTAGTTGATACTAGACCGAGGCTTGTGATCCAACTGATACTGTCAATTATAACATACAATGCGGAAGTTTATAGCAAGTTAAATTCTTGTTTAAATTGAAATTATTGAATTGAAATGATTAAAATTATCTGTAGCGTTTAATCATGTCATAGATATGTTTTTGGCATCCGAACCAATTTAGAAATGGAATCTTAGGTTATGATAATTCCTATTATTGCAATATAAAAATTTGTTAATTTTTTGAATAAATTTTTGCATTTAATGACATCCTGCATGACACATTGCATGATAGAGGTAAAACTCTATCAATAATTACATTTAGGCCAGATGCGAGTTGGCTTATTGCTTATTACGTCAAAATATAAATCATATAAGTTTACATAAGTTTAAGTAGAGTGTTTTTTGTTAACGCTGTCAGGATATGGAAACGATTACCCAATAGCATTAATTCGATTCGTGGAGAGACAAAGCTTAGGATGGATATTATATCAAACGTTGTTTTCGTAGGGTCAGCTGTATTCACTATTTTTGAATAATTTTTCTCTTAATTCGCATACTGCCACTATTATTTTCATTTATGTATATCTATATACAGGCTGTTTCGCATAAGAGGGCTCAAAAGACTAGGGCGTGTAGGATGGGTCGAGACAAGAAAAAAATCGTATGGGAGGGGGGGTCAATTTCCCCCCGTTTAGGCGGGAGGGGACATTTTATAAAAATCCGACTTAACATCGGGTTAATATAAATAATATAATATTAATAATAATATTAATATAATCAATAATATTAATATAATCAATAATATTAATATAATCAATAATATTAAAAAAATGGTTAATCCTAGATAACTTTTGCTTCCTAGATAACTTAGATAACTTTTGCCAAATATTCGCTTCTTAATACCCTTTTTAAATTAGGTTCCTATATCAAACAGTTTTTGAGAAAATTAATGCCAAAGTTAAAATTTGGAATAAAAATTCCGAAAAAAAATTTTTGATCGCAATTTTTTTAAAAATGACGGTATTAAGTATAAAAATTTTTCCGACCATGATTCTCTAATCAATTCTAGAGAGAATGCTTCAAACCGGAAGTATCTATGTTTTGTAGTTTCCGAGAAAAATGAAAGTCTCTTAAAAAAATCTATGTTATCGGATAGTTGTCTCGGTATCCCCTTCAGCTCGTCGTTACCATAATTATATTATACATTCTTGCCATAAGATGCTATATTAAAAACCGCGCGAAAACTACAGTGCAGGCTGCAGAAGTCACCCAAATTTTTAAGTCAATCTGGATGTTTGTGACAATTAGTTGAGAGATCTCAATGGGCTGAGGGTTTTCATACAAACACATATTCATAAATATAGGAATAATCATTTATCTAGATACAATATATTTTACATTAAAGTTTTATATTCACATTGTATTCGTAAATATTATATTTACATTGTTCATTTGAACTCGGTGCTGCTTTCTCAAGTTGACATTCAATCAACACAAAATTCAAAATTCGCGACGTGGTCACACAAGCCATTCACACAGGTGTCAACAATTTTTATCGTGCACGAACAAGAACGATACAAATCAAGATTGCACATAGCGCAAGTTCGTTATCATTTTTCGTTTGGTGCTGACGTCACGCCGGGAACATTCTTCGTGCAGATTCTTTACGTTGCAGTTACAGTTAGTTTTAAATGAAATTTTTGTGGATGAGATCAGTAAAAAGTGCGTAGTTCCGAAAATATATTTTTTAAAAAAAGGAAAAATATATAAATCAGTCGCCTAATATTTTACAAATGTTTTCAGTTATTAAAATATTAGTTTAATTCTTTGCAAGCCTTTAAACTTCACACCGAATGTAAAGTTTGACACTTTCTTTATTTTTTTTGTCATTGCCGGCGAGACGAAACCATTTTTTTACGTCGACCGTATATTCCCTTTTCCCTTTCATATCAATTCTTTTTGACACATTAGAATGTTAGCATGTTAGAATATACATCAACAGAGATTCTGAGCTTCTTTAGATTCCACTAGTTTTGCACACATAGATTTGATATCGGCACTTGAACTTTGTGCACTCTATACAGAGGTCTTGTTTTTATCAGTTTTTAATTTCTGTCCACAGTTCTCCTCTAATCCAAAGATTTTAGTGTGTAAATCATTTCGCATCATAGAAAATTGATACTTTATTCTTAAGACGAAACTATTGCTAGTCATGCTGATTCCACAAAATCTCAACTGTTAAATTGATTTAACATTACCGAGTTAGGTTGGAATATCGAGACTAAAGCAAACTTGATGATAGCTTTAATTTTGTTTATTTATTTATTAAAATGTATTAATTTTGTGATAACTTCTCTTTACGTTGGTGACGGAATTATGATGAAGGGAATATGATATATTTTGGACCGAGGTTTTGTCATCCCACAACATTGTCATTGTAAACGACATTGTTCTCTTTGCCCCGAACAGGTCGAATTTCAAGCCAACAAAATTCCCTTTTCTACGGGAAATTTTATTGCACTATTATTTTCAAAAAAGACTGCAGCTGAAGCACATCAAATTTTCGTGGATAATTAGCGCGACAATGCTCTATCAGGTACAACATGTAGAGAATGGTTTCGACGTCTTAAATAAGGTGATTTCTTATCCTCGAAGATAAGAAGGGTGCCGGCGACTCGACGAAGAACTTGAAGAACTGTTCGATGAAGTTCCATGCCAGAAGCAAGAAGAGCTTGCAGAAACTATGGAAGTTGAACGATAAACAATAATCTAAACGGTTTAAAGCATTGGCAATGAATCAAAAGCAAGGAAATTAGGTCATGCATGAACTGAAACCAAGAGATGTCAAACGCCGTTTATTCATCTGCGAACAGTTGCTTCAGCGATAGAAACGAAAAGGATTTGTACATAAAATTGTAACTGGTGATGAAAAGTGGATACACTACGAGCAAAAAATCATGGGAAAAGCCTGGACATGCGTCAAAATCCTCGCCAGAGCCGATTAGTTCGAACTTATGCTTTGCATCTGGTGGGACCTGCTCGGCGTTTGTATTACGAATTGCTAAAGCTTAATGTAACCAGCATAGGTTTTAGTCGAGCCCTGAAAGAGAAAATACCGCATTACAGAGGGAGACACGACAAAAGAATTGTACAGCACGACAATGCTAGACCTCATGTTGCAATCGTCGTCGAAACCTACTTGAAAAACCTCAAGTGGGAAATCCTTCCTCACCCGCCATATTCAGCAAACATCGCTCCCCCTGACTACCACTTGTTTTACTCGATGACTCACGACCTGGCTTTGCAGCGCATCCGATATTATAATGACATAAAAAATTGGGTCGATGGCTGGATCGCCTCAAAAGAAGTCTTCTTCTTCCGTCGTGGAGTCCAAATGTTGCCAGAAATATAGGAGAAGGTAGTGGCTCTGAATAGAAATCAATATTTCGAATGATGTACTCTTTTTCATTTTTCCAAAAATAAAAAATTATTTTTAATAAAAACCGACGAGAACTTACACTTATCCCAATATTATAAATCTGTTATAATAAATAATGGAATAAGGAATGAAGACCTTCATTTAAATTAGTGTTGGCCAAAACTTATACAATCATATTTTGTGCATGTGTGAAGCCTTGAGAGAGGTTGTTTGGCGGAAAAATTCTCTCTACGCGGTACACTGAAAATCAATCATATAATAGTCTGGTGCCATCTTGCTTACTTGAAGTCTGCAAGTCGACTGACTGCTCTTGATACGAACGATCAGTAGGGTCGGTGTGGAAAGCCGACGACTTTTATCGTGTACATGTGAATAGCCGAGAGAAAAAATTAGCACGCGTGCCTATGCATGGCCAACACTGATTTAAATTAATAATTACAGTGCGTAAAAACAAAATGTTTCACTGTATTCAAAAAACCTAATGGCCAACGGCAAATTTTAATATTTTGTCTATTCCTGATTTCGCAATACAAAAAGTTTGCCAGTCAAACGTGAACTTTTGTTTTAAACACATTAATTCTAAATGAGTGCCAAATATAAAAAGCGATTTCAAGTTGTATTTTTGGTTAAACACCCAAAAGGCCCAAAGATGAGTGCTAAAGCCGCCGCAAAATACACCAAATGTTCAATTTCATTTATTAGGAAGTGGATTAAAAGTTTCGAAAAAGTTGACGACAGTGAGGGCAGAGTCAGAGAAAAAGTGACCTCAAAAGCTGTGGATAAAGCTGTATGCAGTTTATTCGAGAAAAATCCGACTCTCTGCCTTAGAGCAGCGAAACAAAAATTATTTCTCAAAGGAGTCGAAGTTTCTACGTTTACAATCAGACAAAAACTTTCCGAGTCAGGCATCTCTAACAAGAGTACCAACAAAAATCTTTTGTTAAGTGAAAAACATATTGAAAACAGAGTAACATGGTCCCGTGAAAATTTGGACCGTGACTGGAGCAACATTATCTTTACTGACGAGTCCTCCTTCGTAATTGCTTTAAGAAAGCTTGGACGAAAAACGGCACGAGACTCATTCAGCGAAGCATCAAGCACCCATTAAAGGTCCATGTGAACGGTTGCTTCTTAGAGAACGGTTTTGGGAAATTGGTAGCTTTTACACAATATCTTAACGCAGAGTACATGTGCAAATTATACAAATCTTGTCTACTGAAGTCTGCTGAGGCACTGTATGGAAAAGGAAATAATATTTAGATACTACAGGAGGATAATGACCCCAAACATCGAAGTCGCCTTTGTACGGCATGGAAACGAGAACGTGGGGTGCAAAAACTAGATTGGCCTTATAATAATAAATATGTTTTTCAAATCTTCTTCGCTTAAATTATATCATGTTCTAATCAGTACAGTTGTTAGCGCTTTAAAAGATCCATTGATACTTGCATAGCTTGAATAATAAGAGTAACTTCAAAAAAACACTTAAAATCAGTTTAACAAATAACTAAGCCAAAAATTTATAATTATTCGTATTTAAAGCTTGGCGTACGCTGTCACATGATGACATTAAATTTATTTTCAAGCGAGCAAATTTTATATCATTCGCCGTTTACGAAGGAAAAAGCGTCCTCTTCAGATCGGAGTATATATTAGTAGATTCTGTTTCCATGGAAGTATCACAAAAATCGCTTTTTAAAATTTAGTCGCACGAGCGACTCCATTCTCTTAATATTTGCTCCAACTTCAAGAGATATGCCTAAAAATAATAAATACAAATAAATATTAATTTTTTAAACATAATTTTATACTTCGAATGTCAACGAAAAGAGATACTTTCAATAAACTCACAAATGATCTTTTTTTTCTCCTCCGATAATATTATAGAACCAAGGAAACTGAATCGAGGATCAAAATACCGAGAGTAGTGTTGGAAACGCTCCATTTTCCAGAAAAGCTTTTTTGTTTTTCCAAAGATTAGTATAGTGCTTTGGCATATTTATTACCATTTTGCTTATTTATTGCTCTGTACAAATCCGCATTTCGTACTTCTCTTTCTGTACATTTTTTGTAAAATTGGCAAGAATATAACACATAATCTGGAAACGCTCTTCTTCCAGATTTCTCAATTCGCCCTTATTTTTATGGGGAAACATTTAAAGTTGAGTTTCATCATAAACTCTGAATGGCAACATCCTCATTATGGTTTAGCATATAAATACTACTTAATCGACTTTATTACATCCAGATGTTTGTTCAGTGAAGTAACTATTTTTTTCAGAAGATCGTGTATAGTTGAGCTGCACACCTTATTTGGGGGTTACCATTTTTATAGAGTTAACCATTCGCATTTTCCGTTCATCTTCGTCATTTTGTATGAAATATTCCTGGACATTCATTTCATTATCCGTATTTTGCTCATCGCTCAAGAGCTAAGATTTTTTCACCATACTAGCGCGGTTATCTGTTGTTCTTATTTTGTAAACATTTCCAAATTTTTTCTTTTATTACGTTGGATTTTAATCAACTCTATTAAGCCTGCAATATTTAGAAAAACATTAAAAAATTAGCTCTCTTGAGAATCAAGAACCTTTTTTCACAAGATACCTACTTTGTTGACACTTAGTTGGCCACATTTTATGAATTTGCCCAATACGCTTCTCTTTAGTCTAGTAGCAATATCCATTTTTAGCCACTTACATTTATAAGTTCGCTATCAAACTTTTTGAATTCATGCGAATCTTGAAATGATTTTGAAATGGTGCAGAATTGGTTGCATCTAATTTGGATTCTTAAAAAGTCCGAATGGGGAATTATTTATAGCTGAATTCCCACGCATTATTTCACAACTTGATCGTTAGATATTGTGGTTTTTAAGTGTATTGATATTTCTTTGTATTAATATTATCTCTATCAATTTTAATTTTATGCATAGTTTCGTAATGTCTTTTAACAGTGTAAAATCGTTTGTCTTTAAATTTCTTTCCACACTTAAGGCACTTTGATATTTTTTACTCACCAACCTAGCATGATGTTCCACTACAACGTACAGTGGTGAACAAAACATATGCAACTAAAATGTGTATGTGAATATGGTTCCGCAGAAGCTAAACTTTTTTGAAAAAAAACGGATAAAAAGGTTTTACGTTCATAAGGCACAGCACTTTTTCTGTTAAAAGTTTGACTGATTAGATTTTAATAAATTTTTAAGAAAAAACTCAAAATCTTGAAAAAACTCTCAAATAAAACAAATGCAACTCATGCAAAAGTAAAAAAAAATTTTGCGCTGTAACGGTCTAATGTTGGTCTAATGCTTTCTAAAACTTGAAAGAGCAGTCCTGCAAGAGATTATTTTCTATTCATATTTTTGCGTAAGCACTTCCATTTTTCGAAATCAACGGCTTCTTTCTGGGAACTCTACCATGTAATCGACTATCATGCAAAGCGCGGCGAATGGCACTCACGCTTGCTCTTCCTCTTCTGGCTATTTTTTCGATTTGTACAGTGCTTTCAGCAGGATTTTTCCTTTCCCTTCTAACAATTTGCCTCCTTTCTGCATCTGAAAGATTCTTTGGTCTGTTGGAAAGCTGGCTATCTCCCAATTTCTTTGTTATATTTTTTTTATGATCTCTTTCTTATTGTGGGTCCTGCCATTAATTTCACAAAATTTTACGCAATGATTTGTCTTTTTTACTTAATTTTAACACAAGCTGGCGAGTTTCAATTGCAGTTTCTTTGTTTATGTTGAAAATACCTTTAAAACGAAGTTTTTTTGTTAACAGCTTAAACTTTTCTATGCAATTTTAAGAAATATTTCACTGACTGGCGGAAAAATGTTTTTCCAATCCCATCTTGAGCTGCTAATTCCGGAATATGAGCTTTTGCTGCCAACGTGGAAGTTAGCGCTTCAGACATCCACAACATCCACACAAACTCATCGGCTGGTAAACCGTTCTCAGAAACAGTTTAGAAACTAACTAATTTTCAGGACTGTAATCTGTTAGCAATCTGCTGTACAGTTTCTATAATTTCGAAATGCATCAAGGTCATCAAACTTTATTGTCTCGATTAAGTCTCGATTGTAATCGATTAAGTCACTTTGGTTCACATTTCCCCTTCCAAAGATCTAGACCACATATCGGCTACTTAATTCTATGACCTTTACGATGTTGTACTTCAAATTCAAGCTAGCTAAGCGCCCGCTTAAATCCTTAAGCGACATTAACCACTTCGGACTTCCATGATTCTTGATGATAGTAAAAGGCATCAGTCTACGTAAGGCCTGAAACGCTTCACAGCAAGAATCAACGCTAGACACTCTTTCCCGAGGAACTGTCATTGTGTTGGTGTCAGTTCAACTTGTACGAGATGAAAGCGATTGGTCTTTCATTATTCTCATCATCGACTCAACAGAACACGGCGCCAATCCCTACGATGGAAGCATCGCACTGAATATAAAATCGCCGAAGGCTTTCCACAAATCTGCACCATGGTAAAGTTCCTGATCTAGATATGGACATAAATGAAACATTATCCGATTAGTTTTTTTTATATAGAACGTCGACTTTGCCAAATATTAAATGTTTACTACCATTAGAATTTTACATGCTAGTAAAGTATCGTCTTTCTGGAAGATCGCATTGTTATGCAAGCTCTCAAGATTTATTTTACCTTTCCCCAAGATACTAATTGATGCACCGAAATCCAGAAGTCCTTTCACTACTCGGTCACCATCGATACAAGGTCTACGATATTTTCGCTCCTTTGAGTTTCACGCTACTAAAATTATTGTTATTACTTCGTTTAATTCCTTTCAGAATACTAATTTAAGCCATTTTACAGGGTCTGACTGTAACAAAAACTGATAAACTTGAACTCAGAACGAAGCACTGGGACAATCAACCGGGTTTGGAACATTCCAAGAAGGCGTTGGTGGCTTACAACCCAACGCGTTTTAAAGAATGTATGAATTTATCAAGGAACCAGTTAAAAACAATAATATCTTCTTAAAAAGTCATTGCAAATTGAGAAAACTCATGCACACTATGGAAACACTCAATGATTTGTACTGCCTACACAAAGTACTGCATGCATACCCATGGGAACGAAATTGCAACATAAGTATTTTCAAAAACGTTGACTTGGTCTTGACCGTTAACTTGTGTTATGTGATCGCTTGTTTAAATAATAAATATGCGAAAATTTATTAACTAATGAATCAATCCCTGGTCGGTCGTTGTCGAAATTTCGACCAATAACAATTCCCATTTTTAATTAATTCCGGTACCGGTTAATTCGTGTGGTTTTCTAACAGGTGGCGTAACTTGACTTTTATTCCAGTGATTCACTTTTCCAAATATGTGTTGGAAAGCTACTGTCATATAGTTTTAGAATCAGTATGTGTCATTTAGCTGAAGCGTAAAACAATCCTTTTTTTTACTCTGAAAATGTCGAATTTCGTGTCGAATAAAGTGTTTTTGCGGGGAGTACTTCTTCATTACTTCAATATAAAGAAAAAGGCTGCCGAAACTCATCGTATTTGCACGGTATAAGTGTATGGTGTGCATGCTCTAGCTGAGCGTACGTGCCAGAAGTGGTATGCACGGTTTAAAAGTGGCAATTTTGACTTGGAGGACGATGAACGGCCCGGACAGCCAAAAAGGTTTAAAGATCACGAATTGGAGACATTGCTCGACCAAGATCCATCCCAAACGCAAGAAGAACTTGCAAAATCACTTGACGTCGCTCAAAACGGCCGGAATATGAACAAAGGCACGGCAAGGTAATTTTGCAACATGACAATGCTCGGCCACATGTTCGTGGATAGCGGAGAAGCCGGCCGAATTTTTCAGAAAGGGTACTTTGAATATTAAATTTGTAACCATTTTTTCACAATAAAGCTTCAATTTTCGTAAAAAAACCGCACGAATTAACCGGTACCCCTATTATATATAAGTATGTACATATATATAATAATACAAAATTGAAATTGACTGTTCGTCTATGAATAGCAAGAACACTTCCTCTTCTTACTCAATCAACAAAATCGTCTTCGTAAGAAATCTCAGCAACAAAATTTTGCGTTTAGATTCTTTACTGTGCTTAGCAACATATGTTGATAAATAATGTTTCTATACTGAGACGTAATACCTGATATATTTTAATGCATACAAAATTTCGTCTTCATTCTTTTCTTTTCTTTCTGTCTCCAAAAACACCTACAAATCGGTATAGGTTCCATTGAAATTGAATAAAGCGAACAGACGCTAGAGGGATGGACCCATTTTCGTGTGGCCTATTTAAATATAGATTACTATCTGACCCGGCAAACGTTGTTCTACCATATAAATTATTTCTAGTGAATATTTTGGTTGTTAAATAAAAAACCAGTAAGAAAGCTATGTATATTCGGCCTGGCCGAATCTTAGATACCCTACACCTAAAAGTTTTGAAAAAAGTGCCGAAGTGGGTGGGGTGGCGGTCCACTCTGGGCGGCAGTTTTGGAAATCAAGTAGGGACTTATTGAATTCTAGGTATTTTTGGGGCTAAAAGTTGATTAACCGTCCTGGGCTCCATGAGACCTAGCTACGCCTCTGTATAAATAGTAGGCGTGGTTATTACCTTTTTCAAAACAAAGTAACTAGCTTAGTTGTTTTATAATTGTGTTCATTTAAACTTTATTTCCGTGGTAATAAACTTGTTTTAATACTGCTATACTGTATATGTAGTGTAAAAGTGGGCGGACCGCACCCAGTGATGTAATAATGTTTTTTTTGTAAAACAAGTTGTTATCTAAAGTTTTATTCAGGAAGTTTATATATTTAACAATATAACCCTCTTTTGCCTGTGTAACCTAAAAATGGGCGGACCACGCCCATATTTGGTCGTGGACCGATTTTGCCCATTTTCAATACCAACCTGCACACCACAAGAAACAATGTTTATGCAAAATGTCATCACCATATCTTTACCGGTTCTCCTGTGATCGTGATTCAACAGACAGACGGACGGATATGGTTAAATCGACTCAGGAGGTCACGCTGATCAAGAACATATATACTTTTCTATACCTATCGTCTCTATTTCTATGCGTTACACATTTCGTTACAAAGTGAATATACCCTTACCTTAAGGTGTAGGGTATAATAATAACTTCTTGGCGAAGACAGGCTTATATACTAGTATATATGTATGTATATATAGATGAGGATGTAAAAAGATTGTTTGAGGGGAAACAGATTTTTTAACGTAAATAAAATCGTTTTAGATTAAGATTAAATAAAGATTTAGATTAAGACTCAAACGACCACTTCTAGTTCCACTTTCGTGAGACTGGCGGCTTAGGACGCCTAAATCACTTTTATATTTCGGCGTCATCTGATCGCCTATGCATCGGCTATTCTAAATTTCTAAATCTAGATGAACATTCATGATAACAGTTCCACCATATGGCGATCCTGCAACCACATCTGGAAATACACCCAGATCTGTGGGAATAATTTTCTATACCCGAAAATTACCACAGAGGGAACGTGCGAATGAGCAACACTGCAACTGAAGGAAATACAAAGATAACTTGATTACGAGCAAAGCAGAGTTGAAACCGGCAGCGGAATAATCGGGATAAACTAGTTTATGGATTAACAATGCATTAAAACATAAAAAACATTCGACATAGCATGCGAGTTAGCCAAAGGGATGGAATCAACAGGAGAGCAACTAAAAGAAACGAGACCAGTATCGCATGGCGAAATAGCTCACATAAAAAGTACCTACAATAGCGAGAGACAAACACATCGTGGAAGAACTGTTAAGCAAAATTAAGGCATATTCACGTTCGGAAAACAAAATGTTAATAATTTAGATTATAAAAGTCAACAATTAAATTCTTTAGGTTCTGTATTGAATACAAATGTATACAAGTCATCAAATAAGAGCAACAGAGCTGAAAATGCCAACATTATTGTAAACAATAAATACTTAGAAATGGAAATTGATTCGGGAGCATGTTTATCAGTTATAAATCTTGGATGTTCTTTACGGAAGTAAAATTCTGCATATTAAAATAGAATTTAATATTGTTACGTGCAATGAAGTTGAAATAGTTTATGTTTTGATGTAAAGGAATATAAATTGGAATTGGTTATAATTCGGATGGAAACTGCACGCCACGGTTGGGTCGTGGTTGCCTTGACGTTTTATTTCCATCGTGGACAATATTAATATACCAAATACAAGTATTGAAATTTCCAGATGAAAATTAGCTACGATTTTCTCAAAATTCTTCAAAGAACCAATTATTGCATAGAGCGTACAATTAAAACTAAAATAGTGCAAACAGAAAGAGTAAACATATAGAAAGTCAGGTATCCATTTCCAAAAATGATGACTTATTCACAACATTTACAAATTGTAATGGTTTTTGTATATTGGGTCTGGGAAAAAGATTTTCCGATAGGTGGGGGTCAATTGCAAATAATTCTCGCAATACTGATCGCATACCACTGAACGCTTATTGGAAAGGTGAACCTTCGAATGTAACTGTCAGTGTAAACAATGAAATAGGTGCAACCGTTGCATAGTGGTTTACGTTTAAAAATGGAGAGAAATAATGAAAAATTGCGACAAAGAGTGACAAGTCGTGCTCAACGAAATGTCAACCAATAACAATTACCACGTTTAATTACTTCCCAGGTTTTTATAGTTTCTATATATTATACAACTTTTTATAATTTTATAAATTATACTGTATACAACTTACCCTAATATATTGCTGAAAAAGTGAAAGACATGGCCAACAAGACTCAGTGAGTGAAAAATGGATCTTATTCTACAATCGAAAACGTTCGGCACAATGCTTAGATAAAAAATAGGTTCCGAAACAGAGCCAAACATTTATCAGAAAAAGCTTATGGTGTCTGTATGGTGGTCCAGCGCCGGAATTATCCATTACAGTTTTGAGACCTGTTCAATCCATAACAGCAGATGTCTGCTGCAAGTTGTTGGACGTGATGATGAGAGAGCTTTCCATTAAACAGCCTAGATTGGTCAATAGAGACCGTCCAATCTTCTTACAAGACAACGCGCCACCACATTTTGCTCGGACAACGCTACTTAAATTGCCGGAGGTAGGCTTGGAAACTCTCTATCACCCAAAATATTCACCAGACCTTGCACAAACGGACTATAACTTATTCCAAGCATTGGACCAGTTCTTACAAGGAAAATCCTTCAGTTCTCAAGAAGCTGTGAAAGATGGCTTTTCGGATTTCACTGGCTCTCGCCCCGCAGAGTTCTTCGCTGCAGGCATAAAAAAGCTACCGTGAAAATGGCAAAACACCATCACCAGCAAATATTGATTAATCATGTTATTTCTTATTGGTTTAATAAACTAAACTTTTGTTTAAAAATCGGACATTCATACTTAATGCCCTAATATTTTTGAGCTTATTACTGCACATGAGAGCAGTATCTTTTCCGACACTTGAACATTATTGGATTACCAACGTAATTTATAAAAATTTATTTTTGGCGCCGATATATGAAGATTCACATTCAACGGCCTAAATTCTTCGTCCCAGAATGCCGCGTACAATATGCACGAGGCATAAAATACGAAGAGAAGTAAGATATTTTTGCACAATAAGTTCTGCGAAATCTGCATTATGTGTTGAAAATTCTTTTAAAATTCACCATGAATAAGATATGTATTATTAGCTGTGTTTTTTAATGAACTATTGGGTCGGCAAGAAAGTAATTTCGGTTTTTTTTAATATGAAATAAAACGACTTTTTTTATATACAAAATTTTCAAATTTTGTTACAAATTTATATACAAAATTTAATCAATCAAATATTTTCCATTCTGTTCGATCCATTTGCCGTCTTTCTGGTAACTTCATTGTTCCCCGTTCATAGAAGTTCTGAGTTTTACCAGCAAAAAAATCAACCAAGTTTGATTTGAGGTCATCATTATTAGCGTAGTTTTTACCATTTAAGAAATTTTGTAAACTTCGAAATGGATGTTAGTCTGAGAGTGCAAGGCCGGGGCTATATGGAGGATGTGACATAACTTCCCAACCAAGCTCCAATAATATTGTTCGGGTTGCTAAATATGTGTGAGGTCTATCGTTATCGTGGTGGAAAACGATTCCTTTGCGATTTGCCAATTCTGGCCTTTTCTTTTTGATTGCTTCCGCTAATTTCATCTGTTGTTGACAGTAAACATCTGAATTCATCGTTTGGTTGCGTGGAAACGGCTCAAAATACAGAACACCTTTGTGATCACACCAAATTGACAGCATGATCTTCTTTTCATCTATTTTTTCCCCAATCAGATATTATACACTTGTGTCAATGTTTTTTCCAATACTCGAAGCACTTAAAAAAATAATTTTTAGTGATCTTGTTCATTATTTTGTTGTTTTTGGCCAAAAATTCTCGCGCAAGCAACGATGTGTGAGCAGGGGCGTTATTATGGTGCAAAATACACAACACCTTTGTGATCACACCAAATTGACAGCATGATCTTCTTTTCATGCACTTCAGCTCTCGTTATGATTTGTGGCTTGGACCATGATCGTTTTCAATCAACGTTGTTGTAGACGATCTATTTTTCGTCGACGAAAGTAAATAGATTAAGAAAAACATTACAAGATTAAAAGATCCCATTGTTCAACCTTCCGGTACTAGAAGAAATCGAAATCAACATATGCAGGGAGGCCAAATACGAGGTCTGTCATAAAATTTGACACTACAATACAACAAAAAGTATCGATTTTTGTGTTTTTCCAAAAATTATTTATTTATTCATGAAAATCTATTTCGCGGATAGAGTTGAACAGCTCCTTAGCAATGTTAATGCGATGCTGTTTTCGATCGAAATTGAGGAATTTTAGTACGAATTTCGCTGTGAACAGTCTCATGCACGAACCAATGAGAACCAATATGTTTAGGTCCTCAACAACTTCTCTGACGGTGATTCGACGATTGGCCAATACTATTTTCTTCACTTCATTAATGATTTTGTCAGTTGTTGACGTGATCGGGTGTCCGGCACGTTCTTCGTTGTTCACATCTTTTCGGCCTTCTGAGAACATTTTGTAAAATGTTCGAAATACAACCTATAAACGTTGCAAGGTATCTTCACCATATGCCACAGTCAACATTTGGAATGCGTCCGCGCACTTTATGGATCGCTCTGCTTCAGACTTCCGGATTGTGCCAGTGTCTTACAGGCATAGATTTTGGCCATCAATGAAGCCTGCAAAGCCATCTGCAATGCCAAATTATACCTGTGGAGATGTCCTGGTATATGTCGCAGCAGAATGACCATTCTGGGAAAACTCTACTTTGACAATCTTGATAAACTCTCGAAAATCAAACTGGACAGTCTACAATAGTTTTTAAAAAGGACGAAGTGTTTATAGTAGTCCAACAGCGTAGTCCTTTGCAACTCCTTCTTAACGGCTATAGTTGGTATAGTATAGTGGTATAAAAATGGCACATCTGTGCTACTTAGCCCTGCCTTTCGAATAAAAATGTTAAAGGGGCGCCACTCAAACTAACTACCTAACCTGAAGTTAATTGGTTCCGATACATTAACTCCAGAAATGGATTTCAACTTTAGAACTGGACTACTAGCTGAGAAATTCAGCACTCAATCCGAATGCATTAATATTTACTTAAATAGTGGTAACTACTCAAGTGGCATTTACTTAAATAGAGTAACAGTGGTGGAAATTGGATACAAGAATATTCATGCCAATTTTCATTACGACGCTTGTATGCAAAGGAATATGTTTTTGGGTGTATACGAATATACTTGGCGGAGTATTTAATACCGGTAATAGAAGTATTAAACGCCAAGGCATTAGGACGTAACACCGTAATATTAGGATTGGTTTCTTGCAAAAAGCGAAGTTCGAAGACCAATATTAGGTACCCTTTTATGGTCTATCGATTGAATGTAGACTAGACGTATTCCGGAAATATGAGGAAACTGAATTCACCAAATTCTGGAAGAAGGAGGCCGTCTAAAACATTTGTTACAGCCAAAGAAGTTTCTAAGAAACATCTCACGCTAAATACGAATTATTTAGGAATTCTGATAGGCAGAGCCTGAAAATAACTGGTACTCCAATGAGCTTCAGTAAAAAACTCAACTTTTAACTTTTATTTTAAAAGTCAAATCTTCAAAAGCCTTTTTTCAAAGACTTTTAGAAATAAAGGTCTTTAATAAGAGTTAGTTTGTGACTTTTCTGTTTAGAAGCCATTGATAAAAGTTATTGAAAAGACTTTTTTGATAAAAGTTTTAAAAGTTTAAACCTCTGCTTATAGGTTATCTGACTGGTCATAGATATCACTTCAAGAAAATTGGACACAGATAGATTTTACACGAGCCTTCTGAGCATGTTCTCTGCAATTGTCCTTCAATCAGCAGACAAAGACAAATAGCTCGTAAAACCTCACTCTTGCTCGCTACCACTCCCCAGCGGGAGCCGCAAATAAAATAGTCAACATTCCAAATAGCGCTTGCGGCTCCCGCTACAGAGTACACACTTAAACAGCGAGAATCATTGCTCCTGAGCTGTTGCAAACCGTTGCTTCTGAGCTGGTGGTAGGTAGGTAGTAAATAACATTTTCATTATTTACACTTGACGTCAAATGCAATGAAAAAAACTTTCTCAAATATTTCCTATTTTTTAACACTAGCATTTTTTTTATAAGATGTGGTTAAATGTACTGATACACAACATACTTTTTATCAGCATAGTGCCATCTTCAATTCAGCAGGGCGACCTAATATTGATTTTTATTGATTATTTTTTACCTAATGCATTTGTTTGCAATAAACCCATATGAAAAAGGCAGATTTGAAACGCATTCACATGCATATTCCCTTACGTGGAGAATTCCTCTACAGGCTGATTGGACACAGGTCTTGTACGTGACCACTAATTCTTCACGACAGTTTATAAAAAGAAATTTAGAGTGTTAAAAAAAATGAAATATTTGACGTTTTTTTCATTGCTCTTGACTTTAATTATATGAGGTCTGTTAAAAATTTTGAACGAATTTTGAATACACAACGGCTCTCGCTATTGAGGCAAGCTCTCGCGATCGGGACGGACAGGGCTAAATCTTCTCTTGTATTTCTACATTTTTTCACGATCTCTAAACCTGGCAACACTGTGTCGTACTCTGTGCTACTAATTGGCAAAAAACTGTAGGATTAACTAGAAATGTTTTAAACATTTGTGTTTTCTAAGGATTTCATAAGAACAACAATACTGGGCCAACATCAGTGTCAGTGAGTGTACAATTTTATTTATTTGGATTTATTAATCTGAATAAATTTGTATTGAACCGACGATTTTAAGGTGATTATTTAAAACGTAACACATTTAGTTTAGCATAAATGTGATCATTAGAGATCCATATTTTATGGCAGATTTGGCATACGCAAAACAAAAACCCGACTACATTACGTTGAAACAAAATTTGAAACAATTATATAAAATGCTCAGCACTTGTTTTCTTTGACTTGAAATGGTAATTTTCAATTGACATACCTTTTCGATATTACGGCGGAAAGTTGATGGAACTGGGATTTTATTGGGATTTAATTTGACTTGACGCACAATATCGTTTATCATCTCTACAAACGCTGCACTTTGACATTGTGACAAAAGATCCTGGGCTTGCTGAAAAGTGAAAATTATGACAATTTTACCTTCTCTTTGAAGAATTGCATACCAGTTTATTGGCTACATCCACCGGGTTAACATCGGTTATATCGAATTTAAAAGTTATTGTTTTTGGCTTATTTTCCATATGACAATCAATTACGGTACCATTTTCGATTCCAGTTACACTTAATTTTGGTATGCGCTCATTAGCATTGCGATTCGAACGACGTGACTTTTGTAAACGAACCTTTTGTTTCTCCTGCTGATTCACACCAGACGAAGCGTTAGGTGTGGTGGAGGGCTGAATTGTATTTCGTGATGGATTCTGTTGAACCAGAGGCGATGCTATAAGCTGTTGTCTAAACGGATCAGTTTGCGGTGCTGGAAATTGAGTTTGATTTTGATATGACAAAGGTTTTTGTCGAATTTGTCTATCAAATTGCTGATGTTGTTGAAGTGGTTGCTGTGAAAATTGTGGAGATTGTTGCAAATTAGTTAGCTGTGGTTGCTGATTTAAATGTTGTGTGTGTTGTTGTTGAGGGTTTTGTTGAACAAAATTATTTTGCTGTTGAGCCATTTGTTGCTGCTGCGTCATATGCTGCTGCATGAGTTGTGGTTGTTGTATTGTTTGCTTCTGCTGTAGAAATTGCAATGGTATCTGTTGCTGAGGCATCATTTGTTGGTGTTGCTGCACTGGTTGCTGATTTTGCGCCATGTTATTTTGTGCAAATTTCGGTTGTTGCAGGACTGTTTGCTGTTGCTGGTTTAAATGTTGTTGTTGTTGCACTACATTTTGATGCTGGGTAGGTTTTTGGTTTGTCATCTGCTTTTGCTGATCTAGTTGCGTATTTTTTTGGATAATCTGTGTAGATACTTGGTTTGCTAATGGATCAGTGATTATAACCGGTGGCGAATGCTGATGCACTTGATTCTGCATTAATTGTTGTGACGAAGGCTGATGATTTGGATAATGAATAGTCTGCTGAATTGGTTTTTGCTGAACTGATGATATGTTTGTACATGACGAAGTTGGTGGTATTGTGGTTTGGTTCGGAAAAAGTATTGTCGGCTGCGATTGCATATTTTGAAGTGTGGCTTTTTGTTGTTGGGGAGTAACAGCAGTTGCCCCGCAAGTGGTAGCAGACGAATTCACAACCTCTTGTTGTACGAAGTACTGTGCTGCTTGTTGTTGTTGATAGAAAGTATTTTGCAACTGTTGCTGAAAAGATATTTGTTGTTCATAGCTATTAATTCCGCATGGCTGTGATAAAGTGTGCGGCAAATTTGCTTCTTCAAAATGTTGTAAAATTTGGGGTTCCATGTGAATATCTGTCATGTGTGGTTCCAATATAGTATCGGAAGATACCGCTAATTGTTCCTTCCCTGTCCTTGGTATTTCAAGGATTGAGCGTATATCATCAGTTTTCTTTTCAGCACTTAAAGTGATAACTCTAGGTTCCAAAGTTACTGCCAAAGGTTCCCCCTTCACCTTTCCCGCCACATATTCCTCGTCTTCTTCAGAATCTCCTTCTTCGTCATCATCCTCCTCTTCAGCGTTAACAGGTAACAGCATTTCTCGTTGCTTTTGCAAGGCTAGTTTTTCTAGGCGAGATTTTTCATTTTGAAGTTGTAGTTGTGTTTGACGTTGTTTTCGCTCCTTCAATAGAGATACTACTTGTACTTTAAGCAATTTAACAACCGCACGAGAATCTTCCTCACTTATAATATTTTCTCTATGCATATCCTGACAAATAGCTTCACAATCATCATTTTTGATGTCGAATTCAAATTGTATGGCTTCGTTTTCTTTATGTTTCGAGGAACGTTTTTTTGGATCAAGAAAACGTAAACGAAACTCTACTATGTTCTGTTCGGGATTATTTATAAAAGACTCTGTAGTTGTTGGTTCTAGACGAATACCAATGTCTTCACCAAAGAACTCTGAATTAAGCAACTCTTTACAGCTAGGGCGAGCTTCAGTTTTTAATTCAATACACTGTTCGATAATTTCACGAACTTTTGGATCTTCAACTTTACTAAGTGCCGCTGGTTTAATACCAGATATTACTTTCTTATAAATTTGAGCAGGTCCTTTACATTCGCTATAAGGATATTCCGACACTGCCATTTCAAGCATACACATACCAAATGCATACACATCAACCGATTCATCATAATGCTCTTCATACATTTCTGGAGCCATAAATTCTGGCGTTCCAATCACAGACTTGGCATGGGAACGATTTTTAAGGGTAGCCAAACCCAAATCGCCGATTTTTACACTGCCAGTTGTGCCGGTTATAAAAATATTATCACATTTTAAATCGCGATGAATTATAGGTAATGGACGAGTATGTAGAAAATGTAAGCCCTTCAATATTTGACGACACCAAGATTTCAGAACTTTTGGGTTAATTTTTTTGAAACGTTTTAGATACCTAAAAATATAAGTTTTAAACATTCAGGTTTTTTAAAAATTTTTTAACATCTGTTAATATCTGCCCACAAGGAGATTAGAATATTAAAAAAACAAACATTAGGATGGAAAGCCGTTTTAGAAACCTACTACTTTCACAAAATTAAAAAAAAATTAATTAAATAAATAAATTTCACAAAATAAAAACATAAAATAATTTTTTTTTTTGGAACGATCGACATATCATCATTCATTATAAATATTATCAACTATTATCATAAATATTAAGTTATTTAATATGAAATGTCCGATTTTCTTAAGGGCTGAGCTTGAGAGTTTATATTTCTGTCATATAACTTTATATACATATAACGGTTTTTATACTTTTCTTATCATCAAGGTGCATCATTACCCTTTCAAACTGATAGTGCAAATCGTAGCTTCTTTTTGAACCTTATGATATAGAATAGCTCAGAATAGCTATATATGAAGCTATAGAATATATATGAGCTATATATGTATATGAGCTATAGAATAGATCATTGTTCGTAAAACAATGGATAAGTAAAAAATATGGGTCATTTTCATATGAGTTCCGTCGCGGAACCAATGCATCACAGGCAGCTCGAAACATCAATGAAGTATTTGAAGAAGCTGCAGCTACTGAGTGGATCTTACGTCGTTAGTTTGATAAGTTTCCTTCTAGTGCTTTTAGCCTTAAAATTGAACCACGTGGAAGACCGGCGACTAATATCTGAAAGCTGTTGTGGAAGCAGATACAGTGGGGAGTTTTAATGAGTACATATTAGTACTTACCATCGTTTACAATGCATAACTTTTTAAATAATAGTGCAAATCAAATAATTTTTTTTTTGTTTTACTCTTTATTGTCTTCTTCATTGATAGAGGTATAACACTTGATCAAACAATAACAATTACTTAAACAAAATTTAACGAAAGAGAAAAAAAACGGCATGTACTCACTTATGCACTTTTATAATATTAAGAAATTTGTTGTAATTTACAGTTACTTTTAATATTTGGTCCAAAGCCCTTTGTTCTTTAACACAGCTTTACATCTTCTTGGCATACTCTCAACCAAGTTTTGAATAATTTCGTTTGGAATACTTCGCCATTCTGTTTCAACCCTGCCCCAAAGTTCGTCTAAATTTTTTGGTGCTCTTGAATACTGTCCCATCCGTCTTTTCACGATTGACCACAAATTCTCAATCGGATTGAGGTCGGGACTTTGAGCTGGCCACTTCATCAACTCAAATTTTTGTCCAGAGAGCCATTCCGTCACTATTTTGGATGTGTGCTTAGGGTCGCCATCCTGTTGAAAAATTACTTCTTCTTCCGGATAGGCGCTCCTCTCTACAAAATCTGGAAGATGGGTCTGGAGAATTTTTAAATAATCTTCCTTCTTCATTATTCCCTCAATTTTTTGCAACGGACCAACGTGCCACCATGTAATGCAACCCCATACCATTACGTTGCCGCCACCATGTTTAACTGTTTCTTTTACATGGTGTCTTTTAATAGATTCATGTGGTCGACTCCAGCAGTATTGTTTTCCGTCCGACTGAAAGCGATTAAATTTGGATTCGTCCGACCAGATAACACGCTTCCAATCTTCTGGTGACACCATGTAAAAGAAACAGTTAAACATGGTGGCGGCAACGTAATGGTATGGGGTTGCTTTACATGGTGGCACGTTGGTCCGTTGCAAAAAATTGAGGGAATAATGAAGAAGGAAGATTATTTAAAAATTCTCCAGACCCATCTTCCAGATTTTGTAGAGAGGAGCGCCTATCCGGAAGAAGAAGTAATTTTTCAACAGGATGGCGACCCTAAGCACACATCCAAAATAGTGACGGAATGGCTCTCTGGACAAAAATTTGAGTTGATGAAGTGGCCAGCTCAAAGTCCCGACCTCAATCCGATTGAGAATTTGTGGTCAATCGTGAAAAGACGGATGGGACAGTATTCAAGAGCACCAAAAAATTTAGACGAACTTTGGGGCAGGGTTGAAACAGAATGGCGAAGTATTCCAAACGAAATTATTCAAAACTTGGTTGAGAGTATGCCAAGAAGATGTAAAGCTGTGTTAAAGAACAAAGGGCTTTGGACCAAATATTAAAAGTAACTGTAAATTACAACAAATTTCTTAATATTATAAAAGTGCATAAGTGAGTACATGCCGTTTTTTTTCTCTTTCGTTAAATTTTGTTTAAGTAATTGTTATTGTTTGGTCAAGTGTTATACCTCTATCAATGAAGAAGACAATAAAGAGTAAAACAAAAAAAAAATTATTTGATTTGCACTATTATTTAAAAAGTTATGCATTGTAAACGATGGTAAGTACTAATATGTACTCATTAAAACTCCCCACTGTACGTCTCAAACTACGTGTGAACTAACAGCAGGGTTTAACGTTTCTAATCCAAAAATTTTAGAAGTTCATATAGTCTACACCCGTAGGATAAATTTATACTTGACATCTAATAATTTAACGGACCACCGTTATCTGATCCGATTTTATCATTTTGAATCCCTAATAGCTTGAGATGGCAGAGATTGTGAAATGTGCCGAATTTCTCTATCTGTGAAATTTCTATAATTGTCCTCTCTATCCTCTCTCTATAATTGACCTCTATCCGTTCTACTGTAATCGAGTTTTATTGCATTAGTGCAAGCTGAGAAATTTAGCTTAAGCATTGATGAATTTATATTCACTATAAAACGTTGGCGTGGAAATGGTCGGATTTTGCCCATACTGACGGGTTTCTGATGATAGAGAATATTCCTGCCAAATTTGAGGAAGATATCTCTATTCGTTCTCTTGTAAGCGTGATTTCCACAGACGGACACACAGACAGACGGACGGACAGGGCTAAATTGACCGATGACTATACGGTATAAAAACAAATCGTTTCGAAACTTGCCTTCCTTTGCTGTCATGGTACAAAACCTTTTCTTTCACCACATTGTTACGTGTGATCAAAAATGGATCTTATTCGATAATCGTAAACATTCGGCACAAAAAAAGCTTATGGTTAACTCTTTTGTGGTCCAGCGCCGGAATTATCCATTGCAGCTTTATGAGACATGGTCAATCCATAAGAGCAAATGTCTACTGCATTCATTTGGACAAGGTGCGGAGGCAGCCATTAAAGAGCCTAGACTGGTTAACAGAGACCGGCCATTCCTATAACAAGGAAACGCGCAACCACAAGTCATTTGAACAACGCTACTCAAATTACAGGAACTGTACTTGGAAACTGTGTCAGCCACCGTATTCACCAGATCTTGCACCGACGGACTACCACTTATTCCAGGCAGTGGACCAGTTCTTAAAAGAAAAATCCTTCAATTCTTAAGAAGCTGTGAAAGATGCCTTTTCGGATTTCATTACCTCTCGCCCTCCAGGATTCTTCGCTACAGGAATAAGAAAGTTACCGTTAAAATGGGAAAACACAATCGATAGCTTAGACGCATATTTTGATTAATCACATTATTTCTTATTTGAGATATAATAAACTAAACTTTTGAACCAAAATCGGACATTTCTTACTTAATGACCTGATATTTCAGTTAACAAAATTTTTATCGTGCCACCGCAAACAGTTTCTCGTACCAGTAACATGGAATTTAATTCAATTTTATATATTTAACATATTTAATACTTCTTCAATCCTTGTGAGTACACGATATACGAATATACGTATACATACGATTTAAGTGTGCCTGAAAGCATCAATTCAGTGACAAGAACAATATTTTTTTTTCTGGCCACAGTAAACTCCCAGTATGTGTAGAAACGCACAATATTCGGATGTTGTAATTTTTTAAGCATATCGACCTCCTCACGAAAACGTGCACGTTCACTTTTCTTAACTTGTTTATCCTTAAAGAAATATGTAGATCTATTCAAAATCATAACATATCGAGTTTAATATATTTACCAGTAACTCACACCAGGCCACAGCTACACCTGTTTCCGTATCAAGGCCTCGGTACACAGTTTTAAAAGATCCACGTCCAACTTCTTTATCGTATTTAAAAAATCGTCCACATGGCGACATCGCTATAGGCTCATCGTCGTCTTCAGCGGAGATGTGTGATTTTGCAAGGGATCCAATCGATGGTACTGTTGTAGAAACATGGGAGGGTGGGGTGTTTGGGGTTGACGATAATAAGGATCTAGGCGAAGCAATTGGTAGTATGTCTAAAGATTCCAGCGTAGACTCGTTTTGGTGTTGAGCTTCTGGCTGCGTTATGGGGAATTCATCTTCAACTGTCTTATTCTTGCGTACATCATCAAAACTTGCAGTTCCAGCGTTTTGTAAACAAGCTTTACTGACGATATTTATTTCAGCAATATGTTCCTCTATTTTTTCTTCAACTTTAAAACCGACACGTTTACCTCCAATAATGGAAGTTCCAATTACCTGACAATTATCCGTGGTTTCGTCTTTAATAATGTCATTTTCAGTTTCCTCCAAGGATTTTTTATTATTTTCCCCTAATTGGAGATCAGAAGAAGACACTTGAAAAATTCCGGGTTCAGGGATAATAGTTGCAAGGGATGTTGTTGAAGATGTTGTATTTGAACTGATACGAATTGTATTAAATGTGTCACGAAATTGCTCTTCCAAATGTTCGGCTTCCCGTGACAACATTTCAATATTGTCGTCATAGTCACGCGGAAATTCTGTCTCAAATTCAAAGTAGCTAGTATTTATATTTTTGGGGAACTGTTCGACACTCTTTCGAATAAAGCGCATATTTGGATTGAATTTTTGAACTGCCTTGCAAGTAGATGGAACCATGACTGTATCATTATTCATCGTTGATGTAGTAGTAATCCTTTTCTTTTCATTAACTACTTCAGCTTCAATTTTTGGATTCTGTGAAGATTTTTCTTTGCTGTCCTCGAAAGAAATTGTACCAAAGCGTCGACCACAAAATTGAGGTTGAATTTCAGTTTTGTGTACAACCTTATTTTCATTCATGTTACAATAATTTGGAACACTCTCTGCGAATAGAGTATTCCTAGATACAACTGTACAACATTCAGTTGTGTCTAGTTTAATTATATTGCTTTCTGGTTTTAGTTGCTTAAAGGCAATAGTAAGCGGAGTTAAATTTTTTTTTATTGAATTGCGTGAATTAGATTTAGTAGATTCGTCTAGATTTTGCTGCTGATTTTGGCATTCTGCTTTCGCTAACTTGGTATTTATTTTCGGTGAGCAAGACCCCTGATGTTGGTGGGTAGCGTTAAGGAGTGCGTGACCATCGAAATTTAAAACTGTTTTTTCTTTGCTATGGGCATTATGCTCCCGCCGCAATTTTCTACAAGTTTTAATACAAAAGTGTTTTTGTGTAAATTCGGTGCCTTCACACTTGTTTATTGTGCGACCAATTCCACTATCCCGAGTTAAATTCAGAACTAATGTGGAGTTTGTGATTCTATCAATGCAGCTTTTACTTCGATCATTGTTTCTAGAACATGTTTCTCCTCCTAATATACTGCAAAGGCTATTGTTATATTTTATCCTTTGATCATTCAATGAGCTCCCTCCGAATTCTTGTAATACACGGCTTAGAAGGTTATGCGAATTTGTTTCTGTTTTAATTTTCGTTATTCTATTTGTGGATTGTGATAAATGCTGTTGAAGATATTGTTGAGAGGTTAAAGATGCTGACGCTGAATTTTCACAAGTATTACGGAAACCACTGATTTCTTTATTGTAAACAGAATTCCTGTAAATATAAAGATAATATAAATATAAATTATAATATTTATATGCAGTACCGCTCATAAGTATTCGAACGATTCATATATGTGCAATTTAGAACGATTTAAAAAAATGTAAAGTAGTTTCATCAAGTTTTGGCACACACCTTGCCTTACGATATATTTATTTCAAAAAATAATAATAACCACAAATAATACAAAAACTGATGTCACTATGAGGTAAAGAGTTCGGGTCATTTTTTTGGATCATTATCGTCTTGAAAAGTGACTTCACCTATAATTCTAATTCCTGAAGGTACAGCATGTTTTTATAGTATATTCTTGTATCCTTCCTTGTTGATTTTTTCGGTGATTCTGACAAAGTTGTCGGTGGATCCACACGCCTGTTGGACCCGAGGATTTCAAATTTGAACTCATCAGTCCAAAACACATTCTTCCATTGCTCCAATGTCCAATCTTTGTGTGCATTCGCCCATTCCAATCGCTTTTTCTTATTTACACGCCGAAGTAAAGGCTTCCTTGCTGCTAGTCTTCGTGACAAACCAGCTTCCTTCAGACGTCTTTTTACTGTGGAAACAGATATGGGATTTGGACGGTTGCAGTTTATGTGATTGGTGATTTCCGGGCCGTTAGACGTCTGTTAAGTTTGCTCTGGACTACAATGAACTTGTCATCTCCTGCAGCCGTCTTTCTCTTTCTTCCGGGACGATTTTTGTGGGCAACAATGCCGATCTCTTCCTTGTTTTTAAGAATGGCCCAAACAGAACTTTTCGAGATCTTTAATCAGGCAGCAATCTGCTCGTAGGAATATCCTTTTTCGGGAAGAGTACAAACCGCAGAACATGTCTCAATTGATAATGCTGTCGTTTTGGCATACTTAGTCAGCTTTTTTATACCCTACACACGAAGTGATGAGGGTATATTCACATTGTGCTTCCGTTTCTAACGCATTAAACGAGGCGTGACAGGTATACAAAAGTATATATATTCTTGATCAGCATCACCTCCTGATTCGATTTAGCCCTGTCCGTCCGTCTGTCTGTCTGTGGAATAGAGATATCTTCATCCAAATGTTGTTTTGTCCAGAAGTCCACTGTCTCTCACCAAAACAGACTACCACAAATGGGCGATTTGGACGCGATATGGAGTGGACGATATGGAATTAAGTCCTGGTTTTTAAGGGATCGGTTACGGATTCAGGAAACTATAAAATTTAATTCCCAACTCTCAACAGATAAAAAACAAGACCATAAAAACCGTTTGAAATCCGCCAATATTGACAAGTAGTCATTAAAAGATTGTGTATGAAATGTTCCATAAAGTCGAATTCGGACAATATTCACCTGTGCCACCACCAAAAAGTTTTAGGGTTTTTAGGTTTCTCCCGAAATACAACACAGGCGTCATAAAATCATAAAATCGAATTTAATTCGGTAAATCCAAAAAGCCGCTCATCTTCAAAAATATTCGCTCACTTTCAGTACTTTACGAAAGCAACCATAAAAGCTAAAGAGCTTTCATCAACTAGATTTAATAAGAGAGTGTATGCTCCAATACTCCGTTGAATTGAACATCTTCCATGCGCTCTTATAAATATCTACCAGTCAAATTATGGATTTCATTTAAGTAGATAAAGATTTAGCTGTATGCGCCCCCACAATTGATGCAGAAGCCTTGGAACAACAAGACAATGCAAATGGAAAGAACTCTAAGGAAGAAGAATATCAAAATCTGCTGCAACACTTCCTGAAGCTTTAGAATCTATTAGTACCTTGCAAAAATGTCTATTTTTTAATGAAATGAGACTTCGATATAACTTTTAAAAAATATGCTTGCAAAATTAGAATATCAGCATAAAAAATGTAAAATACAATCCAAGATTACAAACTATATTAAATAGATTAATAATTTAAAAGATTTAAGATTTAATAATCTAAAATTTTCTCGGTCGCAAAAATCCATTAAGTTAGTACTCCTACGAAGGATTAGTAAGAGAAGTAAATTCAAGATACATGTGTGATACATATAATCCTTAAGCTTACATAATTCGAACCTTCCCTTCCTTTCTTCCTACTAGACTATCTATTTTTCCCAATGCTCTCTATTTTTTATTGAACTTCACTCTTAATTTTCCTCTTTCTAGTCAGTTTTAAATTTAATATAATTTATGTAATCTTTAAATGTCACTGAAACAAATTCAGGCCACCATTACTATAACATTGTTAATCTCAAAATGGTTTAATAGTAGTTTAATAAATAAATTGAAAATTGAAGATTCCCTCATACAGGCCTAAAACTCTAGTTCTAACACCAGGACGTGCAAGGAAGAGGAACGTGGACGTCTGATGACGGCATCCATCAACGATGCTTCTCTAGACACAATCAAGTCGCATGGATACACGACAAGCTTCGGGCAGTTCAAGCCGCGAAGCCTGGGACTTTTAAAGAAGCAGGCAACCCTATAACCGCCGCAGAGACAGAGTCGGTTGAGCCGACGGATCCACCGGTCCCTCTGCCTCAACGACTGAAGAAAAAGCTCGGAAAATACCAGACTCGCAGGAACTGCGAACTGTGTCCTAAGACACGAGAAACCTCGTGCGCGCCAACCGATTGACATCTACGAGATAGAGGCGACGGCACTTGAAAACCAAGCTTGAGCAAGGGTCGAGCGGAAGAAGATGGAAATACGACAAGAACCTGGAAAGCACACAGACGGTAGTCTTCGTAGGACCATTACCGAGGTCATCCCACGGGAACACAGCCATGGTCGTGTTTATGGACAAGTTCTCCAGATGGACAGAAATCGTGCCGGTACGAGCCGCGACCGCCGAAAGCGCCAGAAAAGACGTTATTGGCGTGGTTCGGGGTCCTGATTAATATGCTGCAATGTGCCGTGAGTGTACGATGTATAGGGAACAGTTTGATAAGTTACCAGCAGGGTTGTTTCTCCTTTATCGGAAGCTTTAAGTGAAGACTCAATGATAAACCCCATCGTGAAGTGAAGCTTTTTAAGCTTTGGATAAGTTGGATTGAACTTTGGAAAAGTTTAACATTTTTGAGTTAGTTCAAATAAACAAATTGCTGCAGTTTTAAATTGAAATCGTCATTGAGGTTGAGGTTATACACTTAAGGTTAAGGGTATATTCACTTTGTCACGAAATGTGTACCGCATAGAATAGAGAAGATAGATATAGAAAAGTATATATATCTTGATCAGCCTCCTTAGTCGATTTAGCCATGTCTGTCTGTAGAGTAGACTAGCATTATCTGTTAATGTGGGCGTGATCCACCAACTTTTAGGATACAACTTTTAGGTTAAATATATAAACTTCCTGAATAAAACTTTACATAACAACTTATTTTCCAATAAAACATTATAACAGCAAAACTGGACGCGTTCCGCCCACTTTTACACTACTTATACATTAGCTCATGAAAGCAAATTTACAAACAACACAGTAATAAAAAAACTAAGATAGTTATTTTGTTTTGAAAACAGGTAACGACCACGCCTACTATTTATACAGTGCCGTAGCTAGGACTCATGGAGCCCGGGACGGTTAATCAACTTGCAGCCCCAAAAATTCCTAGAATAAGTCAATACTTTATTTCTAAAACTGCCGCCCCGAAATTGTTCGCCGGGCAGACCGCCTCCCCCGCTTCACCCTAAATTACAAGAAATTTTAGTATATTTTGCAATAAATTACAAGAAATTTTAAATTAAGGAAATTAAAATAAGTTATGGATTTTAATTAAGATATTCAATTTAACTATAAATAAAACTAATATGGCAAAATACGTAAGATAATAAGTTCAATAATTGCACTTGCAATAATTAATCATACATACATACATATGTATGTACACCAAATCTTACAGTATAGAAAATAACTGCGCACACCTTTTAATTGTATTTTGAAGTTTTTCTTGTTTCTTCTGCTTATATTGATGTTGTTGCTGATTTGGATTATATCGTGGCATAGTTTGTGAAGAAACGTATTGCTATTGTTGCCACAAGTGGGGATCGATGGTAGTTCTGCGTTTTAACTGTCGATTGTTTTACACCGGACCAGTGATACTTTTTAGATGATTCACGATTTAAGAGAAATTAAAGAATATATAACACATGCTATTTAAAATATTTACTTGTATTGTGAAAAGTTACGTGAAGCACATACATAGTAATAAGAATATTATTTAATAGATAATAATGAAGACCTTATTTTAAAACTGTTTAAAAACACTTTTATATAATGCTTTTAAAACTACACCATTCTTTTAACTAGTTTTGCATGAATCATGAATAAGATAAATTGTATAAAAATAACATACGATTTCTGTAAAAGCCCATTTTCTCGCGCATTTTTGTACTTAGTAGTGCAATAATTCTGTTACAAACATTTCAAGGACTACTAGTTTACAAATTGCGCTGGAATATTACCGTTCACTTGTTTTTCAGCTAGAATGTAGTATTGGGCGATAAATTCAAATTAATTTGATTTTAATTGCTTGATATTTGCTTTTGCTTGATTGATATTGAGTGGGGTGACAAAGAAAACCGCATTGCGGTAATTGCATTATACAATTGTGGAAATAGCGCGAGTCAAATTTTCAAATCGCTGATAAATCTTGATACCATCAATCGTTTCGGGGACTCATCCCAAGTGGAGGACAGCACCAGAAGTGGGCGTGCGCGCATTGCTCGTACGAGTGCGGCAATAAAACATATTTTGTGTTTATAAAACCTCTGCATTGAGTTTCGTCTTTTGTAAATATTAAATTTTTTTGACAATTTAAAAAAATTTTCAAGGAAAATTCTTAATATGGGTGAAAAATAAATGCGGATTGCTAACAACCTCTGTAGATTAAGTATTGGTGAATGAAACTGAATGAATGAATAATTTCAAGGTTATTTTTAACAGTCTGTTAAATTCAATAGATAACCATTGAGTTTAAGTAAGAGTGAATAAAATGGCCCTAAGCGATTTAATGTTTTTTGAAAAAATATTTTACTCAAAATAATCTTTGGAAATAAATAAATAGTAAAATAATAATGATAATTTCAAATATTTGTTTGATACTTTTACAAAACATATTTAGTCATAAATTACATAGTGTTACTACAGAATTCCTCTAGCAAGTCTTCAGTAAGTGATGAGGTTCCGTCATGTCAATTGGGTTTTACTAGAAACATGTCAGAAAGTTGACCGTTTTTGAGGGACAAGTTTCCATGGTCGGTATTTATTGATAAATTCAATAACTTTGATTCCTAGTAGAAGCTGGAAGTCGTTCGGCACTGCAAGATGAAGAATTCACAATTGTTTATCTCCCTTCAAGCCATGCAAATAACACCACAATGTCTGGCTCGAATACAGGCCGAAATCTACAGGCAGTGAACAATACTCTAGAAAAAAGTGGCTCGTCCGAAATCCTAATTGAACAATCTTATGGTATTGACAGAACATTGTAAGACATGTGCTATAAAATAAATCTAATAACATTTAAGGAATGTAAGTAAACTAGTAAGGAAGTTTGCAAGGAAGTTAGAACAATAGAAAGGACAAGAGAACAATAAAATGTTCGCACTTGGCGTAAATGGTCGTGTTAGTTAAATAATAATAATACATGCAAAATAACATACTTTTTGGAGTGCTTATATCAGTTCTGATCTGTTTCGTTGTTACCGCTTATTGGATTTCTTTGCCTTGTACAGCAAATTTTTCAATATTATTATATCACACACTTAAATTCCGTCTAACTTAAATTACTGCAAAAAATATGCCGTATGTTGTGGAATTCTGTGTATTTTTTATCACATACACAGCTCTTTCAAAAGACAAATGTATGTAAATTCTATTGTAAAAGTTTTTTCACAGCTTACATTCAGAAAATGGAAGGATATTTTTAGTTAACAAGAAATAATTACTATTGACCTACAAAAAGCAATTGCTTCTTGAATGCAACAGACAAATAGATAAACTCAGGCAGGTCTCTTATTGCCGCTATCACAATATGAGTCTTTAATAACACTACAAGAAATGCGCACTTGATTATTCACTATCGATATAAACAATTTTGGTTTATCGATATTAGTAGCGTTTTCATTTCTCAACGAGGAATTCTACGAATAAAACCTAGTTTCGGACCAGAAGTCTACTGTTGTTGTTTTGCAAGGGGATTTCAACAACAACATGGGTTTTATCCGCTCTTGTCTGGTTTCGAAGTTATAGGCGTTTGAAATTTGTTAGGAGCTATATCTCCTAAACTATTAGACACATTTTGTACACATATTGAATAAACAAATAAACAAATAAACATAGTTGGTATGAGGACCATAACACAGGTATTTAAAATAACCTTATTTATGTAAGTTAACAATTAACAAATCTTTATCGAGAAAAACGCAAATTAAGATTTTTATTACTTTTTTCTAATTCAAGAAATTGTCTGAATTAAAGCCTGAGTTAAAACAGAAGATTCCAGACGTAACGAATGAGTACAAATACATCCACAAGATAAGAATTGTGATAGACTGCCCAAAATGAGTGTTCGTAACTAATCGAATTTGAACGAAGCATTCTGACGATGCGTCGGCTTCGATGCAAAATATTATCGTTTGCTTGCATAGCAAGCAAGGAACGCAGGCGTTCATTTAGTTCTGTACGTTTGCGTTCGTATATATTGGTTCAGGCTTAAGTAACTGTGGTATCTAAATTGGTGCGTCTTGTGTTGCGTTTATCACTGCTTCTTAAAAACGACGCTGTGCTAAAATGAAATAACAGCGTTGAGTCAACATATGTTCTAATAAAAAGAACATGAATGTTTTAATGAATGAATGAATGTTTTTAAACATTCACACGCACATGAACATTTTTTCAACATCGCAGCGCATACAAAAATTGGAAATTCGAAGTGCTCTCCGTCAGTGCGTTGCTTATTTTAGCCACTTCCATAAGACAGCGTGTTCCAATTTTATTTTGACATCAACGCATGACGCACTAATTTAGGTATCACAGAAAGTCTCCGTTCGTATTTAACGAATGGTACGCAGTCATATTAATGGAGGGATGGAAATGTTAAATGAAAATAACGAAAAGGTATTGGGCGAAAATTTTCCAGGTATATTGTATACACCCCAGCGCGAATCGGTTGTTGTCTTCTACAGTCCTTAGGAGTGTGTTTTCGCGCGTATTAGCACGTAATATACCGCTCGCCAACATTTTTGCATCGTGTGTGACTCGGAAAAAAATTTTTGTTGCTAGCAATATATTGCGCAAGGTATATTGTATACACCCCGGCGCGAATCGGTTGCTGTCTTCTACAATCGTTGGGTGTGTGTTATTCTCGCGTATTAGCGTGAAATTGTGTCAAAATTGACGAAAGAAATGCAGACGTTCCATTAGTTCCGTACGTCTGCGTTCGCCTATTTTGGTTCAGACTTAAGTAACTGTGGTACCTAAATTGGTGCGTCTTGCGTTGCGTTTACACTGCTTCTTAAAAACGACGCTGCGCTAAACCGAAATAACATCGTTGCGTCAACATATGTTCTGACACAAAGTTTTTAAACATTCACACGAACATGAACATTTTTTCAACATCTGCCGCCAACTTCACTTCGTAGCGCATACAAAAATTGGAAATTCGAATCGCTCTCCATCAGTGCGTTGCTTATTTCAGCCACTTCCATAAGACTGCGGGTTCCAATTACATTTTGACAGCAACGCAACGCACGACGCACTAATTTAGGTACCACAGAAAGTCTCCGTTTATATGTATATAACCAATGGTACGCCGTCATATTAATGGAGGGATGGAAATGTCAAATGAAAATAACGAAACAATATTGGGCGAAAATTTTACAGGTATATTGTATACACCCTAGAGCGAATCGGTTGTTATCTCCTACAGTCCTTAGTAGTGTGTTTTCTCGCGTATTAGCGCGAAATATACTGCTCGCCAAGCTTTGTACATAGTGTGTGACTCGTTGGAAAAAAAATTTTTTTGCTAGCAATATATTTCGCAAAGTATATTGTATACACCCTGGCGCGATTTGTTGTCTTCTACAATCGTTGGGTGTGTAATATTCTCGCGTATTAGCGTGAAATTTACGGCTCGCCCACCTTGAGCACCGCGTGTGACTCTATATAATGGGTAAATGCCCACGGAATTCGGAGAGCTCGGCTCAGGAGGAGCCGGCGCAGCAGTCAGTGGTACTGAGTCCCAAGACGAAGTAGAAAAAGACCAGAGACGTGGAAATGTTGGATGTCGATGTCAGTTTGCTATCAAGTGGCTCAGACTCTTCTGAGCCGGGTAACCAGCAAGCTGCAGGTAGCAGCTAAAAAGGTGAATAAGCCTGCTGATAAACTGTTGGCCGATGTAGGTAAAGGAGTCGTTGTACCGAAGAAAGCTTTACCTGTGCGATTTAAGCGTGCACATGATGCAGATGTTCTGGTGAAGAAGTCGGCGATTGATGGGCTCAACGAGTTGACGACTAAGATAAACACGGTGGTTTTTGTTGCTGATTCAGTTGAAAGGACTGCCGCCCAGCAAATCTTGAACATCAGCAGTGAGTACGAGCGTTTGGCAATGGAGTTTATACGCGCTAGTAACATACCGATTATCCTTGGGGTTGACGCGAATGCATTATCTAAACAAACAAAAGTGCACGAACAATTCAGCTCAGCTCAGCTAAGCGCTGATAAGCTCCGCTCCGCTTATCAGTGTGCGGGTATCTATTACGTGCAATATGTTTGTTTGATCAGCGCTGATCAGCTCAGCTCAGCTCCGCTTTCTGTCTGCACGAGGCCTTACTCTTTGAGCGATGCCGTAAGGTAGACCCCAAAAGAGTTAAGTGGTGGACACGGGAACTGACTGAGAAGCGAAGAATGGTTCGGCGACTCAGGTGTCGATTCTAGAGAGGTAGACAGTCCGACGCTGAGAATGTTAACCAGCTCAAGTTCGCCTATAGGCGATGTATGACTAAGTATAACCGTATGATTCTGAGAGTGAAAGATGATGACTGGAAGGCTTTTGCGGGGCGGTACAATGACGACACTTGGGGGCCACTTGTACCGTATCTGCCGCTGAAGAAGAAAGAATGTGCATTTGAGTTGTATTCATGTTGGAGACACAGTGTTTAGAACATGGAAAGATTGCGTGAGTGCACTCATGAGTGAATTTTCCCCTAGAGCGGGGCCCTCGGCCGTTCCCCATATGGAACTGGCTGCTAGTCCTTCTGACCTGGTTGTCGGCGAGATAGGTATCTCACAGGTCAAGTCTAGGAAGTCGCCCGGAGTTCACGGTTTGACTGAATATATGGTGAAAGGAAGGCCATGGATGAAGAAATATATATATCTGGAAGGCCATACCCGAATATCTAGGCGACTTGTATCCAAGGTGTATACGTGAGGGATATGCTGTTGAGCTTGACTCTAGTCTGGCAGTGTAAGGAAACATAAGAGGTGTAGCATAAGTGGGAGATAATAACTTTCAGTTTTTGTCGACAATGAAATACCACTACTTTTATTGTTTCCTTATTTAATTGATTTAAGTGGAACGTGTATCATTTCCTAGCCATTATACGGATATCTATATATATAAAAATCTCGTGTCACGGTGTTTGTGTTCGAACTCCTCCCAAACGGCTCAGCCAATTTTTATGAAATTTTCTATGTATATTTGGTAGATATGAGAATAGGTCGTAAAGTATATTTCAACCTTCTACCCCTCCCACTTTTTTAATCCGATTTTAATATTTTTGTATGAACAGTATCCAAATCGTTCGTATTTCAAACAGTGGAAGTAGGCATGGAAGGAAGTGGGAGAAGTAGGTGTGACGTATGTGGGCGTTGTAAAACGGACAGACAGCCAGACATACATACATACATAGCTAGTGTTGACTGTTGTGAGTGTGGTGCGTGCCTCTCTGCCTTGAGAGACCTTGATATAGAAATCAATAATAATAATAATAATAATTTATAAGGCAAGGTGGTTCGTGCCTTCGTTGTTCATAGCACCAATCAAAAAACATTTGCCGGCTCAGCTAGTATTTTATATATATCTTATGGTATTGGGTCTTGATGCAAGCTTCTTGATCAAAGTATCACGAGTTTGTTATATAATTGTAAACAAATTCTAATAAAAATGATAGTCATTTTCTTGATGATTATTGTTAATAATTTAAATTTGGTATAACTCCAACACTCAGATATGATCCAATTCAACGACATTGTCAGGTGGGGAGTTTGACTGGGGCGGTACATCTCTCAAATAATAACGGAGGTGTCCCAAGGCCAGCTCAGTGTGGACAGAAACCACACATAGAGCAAAAGGGCAAATGCTGTGTTGCGGTTGAATATTATACTGCAAATGACATATGCCAAAATATAAGACTTTAATATGCTATTGTGAACAAGCGTTTTTTTTTGGAGAGTAGCATTCCTCACCCAAGTTGCCGTAAAGTAGTATGGTATAATAGTAGCAGCATTGCCAGTTGGGAATATAAAATTCAAATGAATGAAACAGGGTGAATAAATTGCTTTCCAACAGAACAAGAAATCTTCCTACCTACACAATTCTGAGCCCCTGGTTGCGAAACCGAAAATTTGATTTAATATTAGGAAATTGTTGGGGGCAGGTACAATGTAAAAGGAGGAAAAAATGTCCGTCCGACAGAAAATTCGAGAACCTCGGGGAAGAAATAAAACTTGGTTAGCAACAACGGAATAGGTGTGTATAATTAAATAAATGGGAAAAGTTCCGCAAACCAATTAAAGTAGGCAGACAGAAAGAAAGGAGTTCAGAAGCTACAGCAGGAGCACGGGAAAGACACCGAGGTGTAGAGAAAATTCTCGGAAGGCCGAAAGAGGATTGATGAGTGAACCGCGCTAGAATAAAGCCGCGTTGTGGGACAGCGAAGATTTGAATTTTAAGCGCAAAAAGAAAAAAAGGGGTAGTGTACCAGAGTGACAGAAGGACATGCTTAAGGATATATAGAGCCACACGACAACACAAAAGAAACCACACACCAGGACGATCGATGGGCTCCAGAGATCAAGGATAAGAAAGCATTGAAGTCTGGGAACCAGCACGGCACAGCGGAGCATATAAAGGAAAATCTAGAACCAGATAAGCAATAAAAATGCATACACACATTTATATATGTACCTAAGTAATTTAAACAAAAAAGAAAAGGGTTAAAGAAAGTTAAATTAATAAAACGAGACGTGTTCGAATAATGCCGCTAGGAATACCCTAGTCTTAAGCAGCAATACTCTGTTAAAATATTTATTGCATGTCCGAAATTAAATACCTAATTCAACTCAATACTTAATTAACCCTCGGATGAGTTTATTATAATACATAGAAAAGAAAAAAAAACAACACCACTAAACCACAGCTTATTAGTATGTCCAGATCTGTTTAGAAAATCCAAGTGAATACCTTGTACATATAAACACATATACGTATACACATATCTACATATACAACATTTACAATATCATTTTTACACTTATTATTATACCATTATTGCTAATATTATTATTATTTTATTATTTAATTTTTTTTTAATAATTAATTACTAAAACTATTATAAAAAAAGGGGGACATTCTTATTGTCGGCGTAAAGCGAGTCAATAAAATTTTTGAAGTGTGCACGTATCTGCAGTGACAAGGGTGATCGTAGGGATTCATAGGGAACACGGCGCCGATTAGAGGCACCGCAAAAAAAAAACTCTCAGTCTGTAGGGAGCTCCTTAGGGACATTGGGGAACCTCCAGGGAGTAGGTTAAGTCAAAAAGGTTTCAAATTACGAAGATTCCCGTGTCCTCTGCGATGCTTATATAGTGCAAAGAAAAGAAGAATTTTGTACGAAATAATTATTGATAAGAATGTTAATAAATAAATAAATTGTAATAAAGTAAAGAAAAAATATGTGTTGCTAAGTGTTCAAATTGGCGGGGAGGAAATAAGGACATGGAGGGATAGGGTTAAACAGGATGAGACATCAGAGGGTAGGTGAAGAAGATATGAGAAACAAAATGTGAGAAAATCTGAGTTTTAGTTTTAAGTTATTGTTACCCCCCTACGGACGGCTTGACGGGTCAACAACTCCGCCCTGCAAGACAGCTAGCTGGGGCAGTTAGGCAAGCCGTGGCCGCAGAGAACACAACCGGGGTTCACGTAACAGCTGACTTGATCTCGGTGTTCAGTACACACACAGACAGCAAAAGCTCGACCTATCGATCCTTTTGGTTTAAAGAGTTTTTAAGAAGAGGTGTCAGAAAAGTTACCAAAGGGATAACTGACTTGTGGCGGCCAAGCGTTCATAGCGATGTCGCTTTTTGATCCTTTGATGTCGGCTCTTCCTATCATTGTGAAGCAAAATTCACCAAGCGTTGGATTGTTCACCCATGCAAGGGAACGTGAGCTGGGTTTAGACCGTCGTGAGGTAGGTTAGTTTTACTCTACTAATGACTAAAATTGTTGCGACGGCATTCCTGCGTAGTACGAGAGGAACCGCAGGTACGGACCAATGGCACAATACTTGTTCGAGCGAATAGTGGTATGACGCTACGTCCGTTGAATTATGCCTGAACGCCTCTAAGGTCGTATCCGTGTTGGTCTGCAATGATAAAAATGGGGCAATTGCTTTGTATGGCTTCTAAACCATTTAAACTTTATATATTTAATATGTAAACGACAATGTTTGTGATGCCAATGTTTCAATTAACATAGCAAATTCGGGAGGATTAAATATCACCGGAATGCCGCGCTAGTTAATTGTTAAAACATTATTTAATACAATGACAATGCCTAGAATCAATTGTAAACGACTTTTGTAACGGGCATGGTGTTGTAAGTGGTAGAGCAGCTGCTTGATGATTCGTTATATACTTCAGACAAACTTTAGAGTAATACTACAACACAAATATTTAAATTTTCAATGTAAGTTATTTGAATGGAATCAGTAGAGAGCGATTTGATGAACAATGTTTTTCGATTTGTTTTCCGGCGCAAAAGGAAATAACGAAGACGGTTTCCCAACACGCGAACATGCAACGTACAGCTGACCGTGAGAAGAACAGGGAAATTCGAGATTAATTCCAGACTTCTAGTGATTGGCCTTGCGATTTCCGTTGCACAATTTTGGAGGATTGAGATTCCGCAACATGATTATGATCGATCCCACCTTCAGCTGTAAACTATGCGCCGGAGTTCCTGGTACATCAAGCGAATTCAAAAATTCCGTCGGGTAGTTGGTCTCAGATTGCGCAAAGTCTAAGTCAACGTATTACGCCATCTATCGGATTTTGGCTGAGAACTTTCTATTTTTTCATTTGAAAAGCCATTAAGGAATAATTTCACACAAAATTTCATACAAAAACGCGATTTTCGATTTTTTCAATTTTCCGACTTTTCCGGAGGGATTTTCCAATTTTCTTCCGTAAAAACCTTCTCCTCGAAAATACCGTTCTCATTTTATGAATTACTATACATTTTTTACACCATTTTTATATATATAGATTAAAAGATATTATGTTAAATATTATTTATAATATATTTTTTTAATATATACTAATATTATTTATATATATATATGTATATAATATATACGCATAAACATGCAATACATAAAAGAAATAAAAATATACAATATAAAAGGAATGCATAAAATGGTGTGCATAGAAGTGTTTGGCGAAAGCCTGCATGGAGCCACCATTGGCACAGATCTTGGTGGTAGTAGCAAATAATCGAATGAGATCTTGGAGGACTGAAGTGGAGAAGGGTTTCGTGTGAACAGTGGTTGATCACGAGTTAGTCGGTCCTAAGTTCAAGGCGAAAGCCGAAAATTTTCCAGTTATAATATATATATATATATACAAAATTGTGTAATTAAACACTGGACTTTTTTTTGAACGAAGGGGAATACGGTTCCAATTCCGTAACCTGTTGAGTATCCGTTTGTTATTAAAAATGGGCCTTGTGCTCATCCTGGTAACAGGAACGACCATAAAGAAGCCGTCGAGAGATATCGGAAGAGTTTTCTTTTCTGTTTTATAGTCGTACTACCATGGAAGTCTTTCGAAGAGAGATATGGTAGATGGACTAGAAGAGCATGACATTTACTGTTGTGTCGATATTTTCTCCTCGGACCTTGAAAATTTATGGTGGGGTCACGCAAACTTCTCAACAGGCCGTACCGATATCCGCAGCTGGTCTCCAAGGTGAAGAGTCTCTAGTCGATAGAATAATGTAGGTAAGGGAAGTCGGCAAATTAGATCCGTAACTTCGGGATAAGGATTGGCTCTGAAGATTGAGATAATCGGGCTTGATTGGGAAGCAATAATATGGTTTATGTACTCGTTCTGGATAAATAGAGATTTTCGGATTTTGTTCCCCGGATAGTAGTTATATAACCAATTGTGGAACTTTCTTGCTAAAATTTTTATAAGATTATCGTAAGATATATTTTTTATTTAAATTATAACGATTATCAATTAACAATCAATTCAGAACTGGCACGGACTTGGAGAATCCAAAACAAAGCATTGTGATGGCCCTAGCTGGTGTTGACACAATGTGATTTCTGCCCAGTGCTCTGAATGTCAACGTGAAGAAATTCAAGTAAGCGCGGGTCAACGGCGGGAGTAACTATGACTCTCTTAAAAAGAACATAAAAAGGGAATAGACAAAAAAAAAATTCGAGCTGGGGCTGGACATGTCGGTGTAAAAAGCCACTCAAACTGATTCCGAAGTTTCTTCGGTGCCATTGACGGAATTAACCCAGCATGTGGAATGTTCTCGTTGGGGGCACAATACCATGAGCTACGCCCACATAGTTATCACTAGTTGATGCTGAGCGCGGGGTGATGTAGCACCAGCGCCGGGGTGGCCATGTGAGTGCTTAAGACTACTCAAACTGATTCCTTAGCGACCATAGAAGCGCCTATCCATCAACCTCCTCGTGGTTCCCGCCGGTAACAGCTTTGCTGGCGAATGATGGAAGGCTATCTGACCCTGGGGGCTACCAACCCCCTCGGTCATAGAGTCAGTTGGTAATGACAATGCAAGAAGCCTCGGATACTTATCGAACATAATCTCCGGTGGGTCCTCAGACTCCGCCGGAACAACTGACGCCGAGCAGAGGGATGACCGCCCTATCTAGACTGTAACACGTGGCTGCACGAGTGTACAAAACATTAGTTCCCGCCCGACCCAAACCATAAACCAAGGCCAAGAGCCCGACTTGGCCGTGCCGCATAATACCCGAGAAGCCGTAGCGAACAGACCCGACACGTTGTACGAGTGTCGGGCTCCGGGTTGCACCCGCGCGTTCTCAACTTCGAGAGGACGCGGGGTGCACGAGCAGAGGACTCACAGAGACTGGCGAGAAGAAAGACTCGCGACAGCTCAAACTGGTAAGGTGTACTGGTCAGAGGATCTCTCTCCTTGCTCGGCAAGAGGCTCGCCTGAGGAAAGAAAAAGAACAATTCATTAACATCAAATTGCATAAACTCTTCGCGAGCCGGACTGTCGAAGCGATTATAGGCCAGAGGAGGAAGGAGAGCTATAAAGCGTTGGTGGAGCAGTATGTGCAGGAGGCGATGTGAAGTATTGCTAATGAAGTCGCCCCTGCACAAGCACCTATAACCGAAGATCCGCAGATGACTAACCACATCGCGGAATTCATCAAACAAGTAGGACCGATTAACACCTCGTGTCCGGGTGCTGCTCTACTGAACGAGATAGCACTCCATATCCTGGACTGGTCAAAGGAGAGAATTTTAGAACAGCTGGAGATCTACCTCCGGGAGAATTTATCCTCCCGGGGGATGGTCCGAAGGCCGAGGATGTCGTCAGAGCCTGTCCTGTCCAATAGAAGTAAGGGAAGACTGCAGTACAAAAACGTGCAGAACAGCTACAGGAAAAATTCGTGCAAATGCATCAAAGCATTGCTTGAAGGTGTGAAGGCCTCAAGCGACACGGATGCACGCTGCATGTTCTCCTTTTGGACGGCGGCGATGACGAGGGGCGGCGAAAGTTCGCCGGAAACGAGCGGGAGTTCGGCTGTGATGACCGAGCTGTGGCAACCGATGGCACTGGAAGAAATTAAGAAGGCTCTCCCGAGGTCCACCAAAGCTCCAGGCCCAGATGGCGTGACAGCGCGGCAGTGGCAGGGTATTCCCGACCCTGTCAAGATGCTAATAATAAACGTTGTCATGTTCTGCGGTCGGTTGCCTTGGTATCTGACAGAAGCAAGAACCACATTAATACCTAAGAAGAACGGCGCCCTGGAACCTGGAGACTTTAGACCAATAACGGTGGCCTCGGTTATAACGAGGACCTTCAATAAGGTGCTATCGGACCGCCTGGCTCGGTTACTAAGGCTGGACCCACGCCAAAAAGCGTTCGTTCCGGTGGATGGCTGCGCCGAAAACATCTTCGACCTGGACCTCATCCTCAGATTCCACAGACAAACCTTCAGGCCGGTATATGTTGCATCATTGGACGTCGCGAAGGCGTTTGATTCCGTGACGCACTCGGCGATCCTTAACACCCTAAGGGGAGCTGGGGCGCCGAGTCCGATGGTGCAATATGTATCTAGCTTATACGAAATGAGTACGACGCGCCTGATGGTGAATGGTGAAATGTCCGACCCAATCCACCCCACATGCGGCGTCAAGCAAGGTGACCCATTATCACCAATACTATTCAACATAGTCATGAATGGATTGCTTGACGCGCTGCCGAAAGATGTGGGAGTGAGGATAGGAGACAGGCGCTTCAGCGCACTAGCGTTTGCAGACGACATCGTCCTGCTGGCCTCCACTAAGGAGGGCCTGCAGGCGATGCTCGATAGCGCCTCCTCCTATCTGGGAAGTTATGGGCTGAATATCAACGACAGAAAATCTTTCACTATTGCCATCAGGAACGCCCCTCACGTGAAGAAGTCGTTTGTGGATCGAGGAGTGACCTTCAGCTGCTCTGGCCGGACGTTACCGTCCTTAAAGCGAACCGATGAATGGAAATACTTAGGAGTCCCATTTACCCCCGAAGGTCGTGCATGCGGCGACGAAGAGAGTGAGCTCAACGAAAAACTTAAGAGGCTCACAAGGGCCCCCCTGAAACCGCAACAACGGGTCTTTGATCTTAGGGTGATTGTGTTACCCGGTTTGTACCATATACTTACCCTGGGCTTTATTACCCTGAGCAAGCTAAAACGCATAGATGCCGTTGTTAGGAGGGCCGTTCGGAGATGGATGAACCTACCTGGAGACGTAGTCAATGCCTACGTACATGCGCCTGTTGGAAGTGGGGGTCTTTCAATCCCCTCCATGAGATGGCTGATGCCTGTCCTCAGGAGGGCGAGGTTGGAGACCTACGCAGCCCAGAACAGCACATGTACGTACCTAAAAACGGTGCTGCAGCTGACCAAGCGGCGGCTCACCGAGAGGGGTATTGATTACGCCACCAGGAGTATGGTGGAAGGTAGATGGACTAAGTTGCTCCACGAATCGGTGGACGGTAAAGCCTTACGGGAGTCATCTAAGGTTGACGGACAACACTCATGGTTGATTGAGGGTAGTCGCCTGCTTACAGGTAGAGACTTCCTCATGACGAACAAGCTCCGGATAAATGCGCTGCCTACTAGGTCACGAACGTCGCGCGGTAGGGTTATGGATCGGCACTGTAGAGCCGGGTGCGGGGAGGAAGAAACATTGGGCCATGTGCTGCAGAGATGTCATCGCACACATGGGGCTCGAGTGCAGCGGCATAATGCCGTTTCTAATTATGTGCAAAGAGCACTCGAGTCCAAATTCGATAATGTCGAAGCGGAGCCACGAATAACAACTCAAGTGGGTCTCCGCAAGCCCGATCTCCTCGCCACGAAGGACGGTTCAGCAGTGCTGTTAGATGCCCAAATCGTAGGCGACTCCGTGAACTTGAGGGATGCGCATTCTAGGAAAGTAGCATACTATGAGAACCTTAGAGACCCGATAATGAGCACAAGACAGATACGTGATGTCAAAATCTCGTCGATCACACTGAGTTCTCGAGGAGTCTGGTGCCAGGAGTCTGCCAAGTTCCTCTTGGAGGAACGAATATTAAAGAAGACTGATCTAAAGATCATAAGCACCAGGGTCCTCATCGGAGGGTTGCAGGCTTTTCGGGTGTTCAACAAGAGCACGAGTAGGAGTTCTAGGCGGGGACGAAGCGGCAAAGGTTAGGATAGGACGGTCATCTATTAATGCTCTAACCTTATTAGGTGCTGCCTGCCGGTAACAGGCATAATACAGGAATGGAGTTTAGTGGGTAGTCCTCACGGGAGTCCCACACTACCACGGTACTTGCGAAACACAACCGTGGAGTGCGTAAATGCATTTTTGCCAACCCTACCCCAAAAAAAAAAAAAAAAAAAACAGCAAAATGCCTCGTCATCTAATTAGTGACGCGCATGAATGGATTAACGAGATTCTCGCTGTCCCTATCTACTTGGAGATTGAACGAGGTCTCTAGCGGCTGAAAGGGGATTCTAAGTTTGTTCACTCATTCTTCGAAGTGAGGTTCTTACAAAGATGAACTGATTCCGTTTTTGACCTAGATGTACCATATTCACCTCCTTGCGGTGATCTCCGGGCAACGTCTTATGGTCCCTTGGATTTGCCTAACACATTTCTAATACCATTAAGACGGCTAACGAATATGGTTTATATTATGCTTGTCATAGTCTTTCTGAAAGTTGATACCGAGTATAAAGTCCTTCTAGTCAGTGATACAAAAGCAGATGTGTGAGTAGTTGACCTGGGCTGAAGGCATGGAGTAGTAGAAGCGTAATGTTGCGTTAAAGTTGTAATGATTCCTGTAGTTGTATTGACGAGAGCTCGAAAAGTGAACCTTAAAAAGACCTTCTATAGACAGAGATACCAAAGCGAATGCGGAACTCGGTTGATATCCCGGGCCGTACTGAGCGAGTAATTGATACTGGCTGAAGTGTCGAGTATAATGTAGTAACCAAGTAGAGACAGTGGTAAACAACTATTATCATGAACTGGAAGCGTAAATGTTGCATAAGAAGCGTAAAAATGTTGCATAATTGCCTGTCTTGGGTAGAGCCCTTGAAGTGCAGTATAAATGTGGTGTAATAGTGCATAATAGAGCGTTAATTGCCTGTCTTGGGTATAGCCCTTGAAGTGCAGTAGATGACGTATCAACGAGTCCAGAACTGGCAAGCCATCAATAGTGATCAGCAGTGGAGATATCACAAACCCACGAAGTTAGCGAGAAATCGTTAATGGAGGTAGATATTTTAGATGGTGTTGATTGCTGATGGTTTCCCTAGAACAGAGCAGCCAATGCCTTACAATAATTGGTAGCGACGTAAAACTTCATGTTTAGTTGCGCTAGAGCTAAGAGCGCCATCTCTTAGGTATTCGTAAACTGGCATGGGCAACCAACCCTTTGAGCCTTGGCTCAGAATTTGGAAGTATCAAATAATTGATACGGAACACGTCAAACCAGTGATTTACTGGTACTGCGGGTTCCTGAACAGCCCAAAGATCTGTTCGTGGATCTTTTCAGGAAGTTTGGTGTCGGCTTCGCAGGGGTTGTGGCTCGCTAGATAAGGATGTAAAATAGATATTACGTAAAAGTATTATCGAAATATATGTGTGATCTTCCAAGGAAAGATACACATAGTCTGGTTGGCACGGCAACCAGACTTGTCTGGTTGAGGTGCCAACCAGACAGTGCTATTAGCACTTTGTTCAACAATAGTTGTTCCAAGCATGTAAGCATGCCGTGGGGTAGGGTCTTGGTGACAGGTACCCACGTTAAATATAAATGAATGACAATCGCCTTCGGCGATTGCCGTGCTTCTCATTTGTCCCTATCTACTATCTAGCGAAACCACAGCCAAGGGAACAGGCTTGGAATAATTAGCGGGGAAAGAAGACCCTGCTGAGCTTGACTCTAGTCTGGCAGTGTAAGGAAACATAAGAGGTGTAGCATAAGTGGGAGATAATAACTTTTAGTTTTTGTCGACAATGAAATACCACTGCTTTTATTGTTTCCTTACTTACTTGATTTAAGTGGAACGTGTATCATTTCCTAGCCATTATACGGATATATTTTATATATATCTTATGGTAGTGGGTCTTGATGCAAGCTTCTTGATCAAAGTACCACGAGTTTGTTATATAATTGTAAACAAATTCTAATAAAAATTATAGTCATTTTCTTGATGATTATTGTTAATAATTTAAATTTGGTATAACTCCAACACTCAGATATGATCCAATTCAAGGACATTGTCAGGTGGGGAGTTTGACTGGGGCGGTACATCTCTCAAATAATAACGGAGGTGTCCCAAGGCCAGCTCAGTGCGGACAGAAACCACACATAGAGCAAAAGGGCAAATGCTGCCTTGATCTCGGTGTTCAGTACACACAGAGACAGCAAAAGCTCGGCCTATCGATCCTTTTGGTTTAAAGAGTTTTTAACAAGAGGTGTCAGAAAAGTTACCAAAGGGATAACTGGCTTGTGGCGGCCAAGCGTTCATAGCGACGTCGCTTTTTGATCCTTCGATGTCGGCTCTTCCTATCATTGTGAAGCTAAATTCACCAAGCGTTGGATTGTTCACCCATGCAAGGGAACGTGAGCTGGGTTTAGACCGTCGTGAGACAGGTTAGTTTTATCCTACTAATGACTAAAAGTGTTGCGACAGCATTCCTGCGTAGTACGAGAGGAACCGCAGGTACGGACCAATGGCACAATACTTGTTCGAGCGAACAGTGGTATGACGCTACGTCCGTTGGATTATGCCTGAACGCCTCTAAGGTCGTATCCGTGCTGGACTGCAATGATAAAAATGGGGCAATTGCTTTGTATGGCTTCTAAACCATTTAAAGTTTATATATTTAATATGTAAACGACAATGTATGTGATGCCAATGTTTCAATTAACATAGCAAATTCGGGAGGATTAAATATCACCTGAATGCCGCGCTAGTTAATTGTTAAAACATTATTTAATACAATGACAATGCCTAGAATCAATTGTAAACGACTTTTGTAACGGGCAAGGTGTTGTAAGTGGTAGAGCAGCTGCCATACTGCGATCCACTGAAGCTCATCCTTAGCTTGATGATTCGTTATATACGAATTATTTACATATAAACTAAAAGATATTATATAAATATTATTTATATTTTTTTAATATATAATAATATTATATATATATATACGCATAAACATGCAATACATAAAAGAAATAATACAATATAAAAAAGGAATGGTGTGCATAGAAGTGTTTGGCGAAAGCCTGCATGGAGTCACCATTGGACACCACCAACTTCATAACCCATCATCTTGGTGGTTTAATCGAATGAAATGTTATAATGAAATAAATGCTTAATGTTAATGAAATGAGGATTAAAGTTATATAATTATGTGATGTAATATATAATAATAATAATAATATATAATAATGTAATATATATATAATATTGTGTTATATAACAATGATGTGATGTATAACAGTAATTTACGTATAAAAAACGTAACAAAACAATAATGAAAAAACCATTATAAGACAAATTAATAATAATTAACCATTATAAGACAAATTGTTGTTACGCTCCTATCAAGGAGTTTCAAGTTTTGTACTGAAATCCTTTATGTAAATCCTTTTGTACTGAAATATTTTAATAAGTAATAATTAATTAAGTAATAAGTAATAAGTAATTAATTTAATAATTTTATTAATTTTTGCATTTTAGAGTACTTTATTTTAATAATTTTATTCATTTTTGAATTTTACACTACCTATATTTTAATAATTTTATTCATTTTTGAATTTTACACTACTATATTTTAATAATTTTATTCATTTTTGCATTTTAGAGTACTATAGTTTAATAATTAATAATAATAATTATATTTAATAATTTTATTCATTTTTGAATTTTAGAGTACTTTATTTTAATAATTTTATTAATTTTTAAGTTTTAGACTACTTTATTTTAATAATTTTATTCATTTTTGAATTTTACACTACTATATTTTAATAATTTTATTCATTTTTGCATTTTAGAGTACTATAGTTTAATAATTAATAATAATAATTATATTTAATAATTTTATTCATTTTTGAATTTTAGAGTACTTTATTTTAATAATTTTATTCATTTTTAAATTTTAGAGTACTTTATTTTAATAATTTTATTCATTTTTGAATTTTACACTACTATATTTTAATAATTTTATTAATTTTTGCATTTTAGAGTACTATAGTTTAATAATTAATAATAATAATTATATTTAATAATTTTATTCATTTTTGAATTTTAGAGTACTTTATTTTAATAATTTTATTAATTTTTGAATTTTAGAGTACATTATTTTAATAATTTTATTCATTTTTAAATATTATAGTACTTTATTTTAATAATTTTATTCATTTTTGAATTTTACACTACTATATTTTAATAATTTTATTCATTTTTGCATTTTAGAGTACTATAGTTTAATAATTAATAATAATAATTATATTTAATAATTTTATTCATTTTTGAATTTTAGAGTACTTTATTTTAATAATTTTATTCATTTTTAAATTTTAGAGTACTTTATTTTAATAATTTTATTCATTTTTGAATTTTACACTACTATATTTTAATAATTTTATTCATTTTTGCATTTTAGAGTACTATAGTTTAATAATTAATAATAATAATTATATTTAATAATTTTATTCATTTTTGAATTTTAGAGTACTTTATTTTAATAATTTTATTCATTTTTAAATTTTAGAGTACTTTATTTTAATAATTTTATTCATTTTTGAATTTTACACTACTATATTTTAATAATTTTATTCATTTTTGCATTTTAGAGTACAATAGTTTAATAATTAATAATAATAATTATATTTAATAATTTTATTCATTTTTGAATTTTAGAGTACTTTATTTTAATAATTTTATTAATTTTTGAATTTTAGAGTACATTATTTTAATAATTTTATTCATTTTGAAATATTATAGTACTTTATTTTAATAATTTTATTCATTTTTGCATTTTAGACTATTATATTTTAATAATTTTATTCATTTTTGCATTTTAGACTACTATATTTTAATAATTTTTTTCATATTTGAATTTTAGAGTACATTATTTTAATAATTTTATTCATTTTTAAATATTAGAGTACTTTATTTTAATAATTTTATTCATTTTTGAATTTTACACTACTATATTTTAATAATTTTATTAATTTTTGCATTTTAGAGTACTATATTTTAATAATTAATAATAATAATTATATTTAATAATTTTATTCATTTTTGAATTTTAGAGTACTTTATTTTAATAATTTTATTAATTTTGAATTTTAGAGTACATTATTTTAATAATTTTTTTCATTTTGAAATATTATAGTACTTTATTTTAATAATTTTATTCATTTTTGCATTTTAGACTATTATATTTTAATAATTTTATTCATTTTTGAATTTTAGAGTACATTATTTTAATAATTTTATTCATTTTTAAATATTAGAGTACTTTATTTTAATAATTTTATTAATTTTTAAATTTTAGATTACTATAGTTTAATAATTTTATTCATTTTTGCATTTTAGAGTACTTTATTTTAATCATTTTATTCATTTTTGAATTTTAGAGTACATTATTTTAATAATTTTATTCATTTTTAAATATTAGAGTACTTTATTTTAATAATTTTATTCATTTTTAAATTTTAGATTACTATAGTTTAATAATTTTATTCTTTTTTGAATTTTAGAGTACTATATTTTAATAATTTTATTCATTTTTGCAATTTAGACTAGTATATTTTAATAATTTTATTTATTTTTGCATTTTAGACTACTATGTTTTAATAATTTTATTCATTTTTAAATTTTAGAGTACTTTATTTTAATCATTTTATTCATTTTTAAATTTTAGAGTACTATATTTTAATAATTTTATTAATTTTTACACCCTACACGTTAAGGTAAGGGTATATTCCCTTTGTAACGAAATGTGTAACGCATAGAAATAGAGACGATAGGTATAGAAAAGTATATATATTCTTGATCAGCGTGACCTCCTGAGTCGATTCAGCCATGTCCGTCCGTCTGTCTGTCTGTTTGTCTGTCTGTTGAAATCACGATCACAGCAGAACCAATGAAGATATCGTGATGAAATTTTGCAGATAAATTGTTTCTTGTGATGTGCAGGTTGGTATTGAAAATGGGCAAAATAGGTCCACGACCACGCCTAGTTTTGATTAAAAATGTGATATCAGCGTTCGTTTTTGAGTTATGACAACAAAATTTCATTCCTGAGTATAGAGTAGCATTATACGTTAATATGCCAAATATGGGCGTGATCCGCCCAACTTTAGGATACACAGGCAAAAGAGGGTTATATTGTTAAATATATAATCTTCCTGAATAAAACTTTAGATGACAACTTGTTTTCCAAAAAAACATTATTACATCAAAACTGGGTGCGGTACGCCCACTTTTACACTACATATACAGTATAGCAGTATGAAAACAAGTTTATCACCACGTAAATAAAGTTTAAATTTGAACACAATAATAAAACAACTAAGGTAGTTATTTTGTTTTGAAAAAGGTAATGACCACGCCTACTATTTATACAGAAGCGTAGCTAGGTCTCATGGAGCCCTGGACGGTTAATCAACTTGCAGCCCCAAAAATTCTTGGAATTCAATAAGTCAATACTTGATTTCCACAACTGCCGCCCCGAGTTGACCGCCACCCCCGCCCAACCCTAGCTTCACCACTTTTTTCAAAACTTTTAGGTGTAGGGTATCTAAGATTCGGCCAGGCTGAATATAGCTTTCTTACTGGCTTTATTTGAAAATTGCTATCGTAAAAATCGAAATTTTATTAATTTTTGCATTTCAGAGTACTATATTTTAATAATTTAATTAATTTTTGCATTTCAGAGTACTATATTTTAATAATTTTATTCATTTTTACATTTTAGAGTACTATATTTTAATAATTTATTTCATTTTTGCATTTTATAGTACTATATTTTAGTAATTTTATTCATTTTTGCATTTCAGAGTACTGTATTTTAATAATTTAATTCATTTTTGCACTTCAGAGTACTATATTTTAATAATTTAATTCATTTTTGCATTTCAGAGTACTATATTTTAATAATTTAATTCATTTTTGCATTTCAGAGTACTATATTTTAATAATTTAATAAATTTTTGCATTTTAGCGTACTATATTTTAATAATTTAATTCATTTTTGCATTTTGGAGTACTATTTTTGAATAATTTTATTAATTTTTGCATTTTAGAGTACTATATTTAAATAATTTTATTAATTTTTATATTTCAGAGTACTATATTTTAATAATTTAATTCATTTTTGCATTTCAGAGTACTATATTTTAATAATTTTATTCATTTTTGCATTTCAGAGCACTATATTTTATTAATTTTATTCATTTTTGCATTTTAGGGTACTATTTTTTAATAATTTAATTCATTTTTGCATTTTAGAGTACTATATTTTATTAATTTTATTCAGTTTTGCATTTCAGAGTACTATATTTTAATAATTTAATTAATTTTTGCATTTTAGAGTACTATATTTTAATAATTTAATGCATTTTTGCATTTTAGAGTACTATTTTTGAATAATTTTATTCATTTTTGCATTTTGGAGTACAATATTTTAATAATTTAATTAATTTTTGCATTTCAGAGTACTATATTTTAATAATTTTATTCATTTTTGCATTTTAGAGTAGAATACTTTAGTAATTTAATTCATTCTTGTATTTTAGAATACTATTTTTTAATAATTTAATTCATTTTTGCATATTAGAGTACTATTTTTTAATAATTTCATTCATTTTTGCATTTCAGAGTACTATATTTTAATAATTTAATTAATTTTTGCATTTTAGAGTACCATATTTTGATAATTTAATTTTATTTTTGCATTTTAGAGTACTATATATTAATAATTTTATTAATTTTTGCCTTTCAGAGTACTATATTTTAATAATTTAATTAATTTTTGCATTTTAGAGTACTATATTTTAATAATTTAATTCATTTTTGCATTTTAGAGTAATATTTTTAAATAATTTAATTCATTTTTGCATTTCAGAGTACTATATTTTAATAATTTAATTCATTTTTGCATTTCAGAGTACTATATTTCAATAATTTTATTCATTTTTGCATTTCAGAGTACTATATTTTAATAATTTAATTCATTTTTGCATTTCAGAGTACTATTTTTTAATAATTTAATTCATTTTTGCATTTCAGAGTACTATATTTTAATAACTTAATTCATTTTTGCATTTCAGAGTACTATATTTTAATAATTTAATTAATTTTTGCATTTTAGAGTACTATATTTTAATAATTTAATTTTATTTTTGCATTTTAGAGTAATATTTTTGAATAATTTTATTCATTTTTGCATTTTAGAATACTATATTTTAATAATTTAATTCATTTTTGCATTTCAGAGTACTATATTTTAATAATTTAATTAATTTTTGCATTTTAGAGTAATATTTTTGAATAATTTTACACATTTTTGCATTTTAGAGTACTATATTTTAATAATTTTATTAATTTTTGCATTTCAGAGAACTATATTTTATTAATTTTATTAATTTTTGCATTTCAGAGTACTATATTTTAATAATTTAATTCATTTTTGCATTTCAGAGTACTATATTTTATTAATTTAATTAATTTTTGCATTTTAGAGTACTATATTTTAATAATTTAATTCATTTTTGCATTTCAGAGTACTATATTTTAATAATTTAATTTTATTTTTGCATTTTAGAGTACTATATTTTAATAATTTATTCATTTTTGCAGTTAGAGTACTATATTTTAATAATTTTATTAATTTTTGCATTTCATAGTACTATATTTTAATAATTTAATTCATTTTTGCATTTCAGAGTACTATATTTTAATAATTTAATTAATTTTTGCATTTTAGAGTACTATATTTTAATAATTTAATTTTATTTTTGCATTTTAGAGTAATATTTTTGAATAATTTTATTCATTTTTGCATTTCAGAGTACTATATTTTAATAATTTAATTAATTTTTGCATTTTAGAGTACTATATTTTAATAATTTAATTTTATTTTTGCATTTTAGAGTAATATTTTTGAATAATTTTATTCATTTTTGCATTTCAGAGTACTATATTTTAATAATTTAATTCATTTTTGCATTTCAGAGTACTATTTTTTAATAATTTAATTCATTTTTGCATTTCAGAGTACTATATTTTAATAATTTAATTAATTTTTGCATTTCAGAGTACTATTTTTTAATAATTTAATTCATTTTTGCATTTCAGAGTACTATTTTTTAATAATTTAATTCATTTTTTCATTTCAGAGTACTATATTTTAATAATTTAATTAATTTTTGCATTTCAGAGTAATATTTTTGAATAATTTTATTCATTTTTGCATTTCAGAGTACTACATTTTAATAATTTTATTAAATTTTGCATTTCAGAGAACTATATTTTATTAATTTTATTCATATTTGCATTTCAGAGTACTATATTTTAATAATTTAATTCATTTTTGCATTTCAGAGTACTATATTTTAATAATTTAATTCATTTTTGCACTTCAGAGTACTATATTTTAATAATTTAATTCATTTTTGCATTTCAGAGTACTATATTTTAATAATTTAATTCATTTTTGCATTTCAGAGTACTATATTTTAATAATTTAATAAATTTTTGCATTTTAGCGTACTATATTTTAATAATTTAATTAATTTTTGCATTTCAGAGTAATATTTTTGAATAATTTTATTCATTTTTGCATTTCAGAGTACTACATTTTAATAATTTTATTAAATTTTGCATTTCAGAGAACTATATTTTATTAATTTTATTCATATTTGCATTTCAGAGTACTATATTTTAATAATTTAATTCATTTTTGCATTTCAGAGTACTATATTTTAGTAATTTTATTCATTTTTGCATTTCAGAGTACTGTATTTTAATAATTTAATTCATTTTTGCACTTCAGAGTACTATATTTTAATAATTTAATTCATTTTTGCATTTCAGAGTACTATATTTTAATAATTTAATTCATTTTTGCATTTCAGAGTACTATATTTTAATAATTTAATAAATTTTTGCATTTTAGCGTACTATATTTTAATAATTTAATTCATTTTTGCATTTTGGAGTACTATTTTTGAATAATTTTATTAATTTTTGCATTTTAGAGTACTATATTTAAATAATTTTATTAATTTTTATATTTCAGAGTACTATATTTTAATAATTTAATTCATTTTTGCATTTCAGAGTACTATATTTTAATAATTTTATTCATTTTTGCATTTCAGAGCACTATATTTTATTAATTTTATTCATTTTTGCATTTTAGGGTACTATTTTTTAATAATTTAATTCATTTTTGCATTTTAGAGTACTATATTTTATTAATTTTATTCAGTTTTGCATTTCAGAGTACTATATTTTAATAATTTAATTAATTTTTGCATTTTAGAGTACTATATTTTAATAATTTAATGCATTTTTGCATTTTAGAGTACTATTTTTGAATAATTTTATTCGTTTTTGCATTTTGGAGTACAATATTTTAATAATTTAATTAATTTTTGCATTTCAGAGTACTATATTTTAATAATTTTATTCATTTTTGCATTTTAGAGTAGAATACTTTAGTAATTTAATTCATTCTTGTATTTTAGAATACTATTTTTTAATAATTTAATTCATTTTTGCATATTAGAGTACTATTTTTTAATAATTTCATTCATTTTTGCATTTCAGAGTACTATATTTTAATAATTTAATTAATTTTTGCATTTTAGAGTACCATATTTTGATAATTTAATTTTATTTTTGCATTTTAGAGTACTATATATTAATAATTTTATTAATTTTTGCCTTTCAGAGTACTATATTTTAATAATTTAATTAATTTTTGCATTTTAGAGTACTATATTTTAATAATTTAATTCATTTTTGCATTTTAGAGTAATATTTTTAAATAATTTAATTCATTTTTGCATTTCAGAGTACTATATTTTAATAATTTAATTCATTTTTGCATTTCAGAGTACTATATTTCAATAATTTTATTCATTTTTGCATTTCAGAGTACTATATTTTAATAATTTAATTCATTTTTGCATTTCAGAGTACTATTTTTTAATAATTTAATTCATTTTTGCATTTCAGAGTACTATATTTTAATAACTTAATTCATTTTTGCATTTCAGAGTACTATATTTTAATAATTTAATTAATTTTTGCATTTTAGAGTACTATATTTTAATAATTTAATTTTATTTTTGCATTTTAGAGTAATATTTTTGAATAATTTTATTCATTTTTGCATTTTAGAATACTATATTTTAATAATTTAATTCATTTTTGCATTTCAGAGTACTATATTTTAATAATTTAATTAATTTTTGCATTTTAGAGTAATATTTTTGAATAATTTTACACATTTTTGCATTTTAGAGTACTATATTTTAATAATTTTATTAATTTTTGCATTTCAGAGAACTATATTTTATTAATTTTATTAATTTTTGCATTTCAGAGTACTATATTTTAATAATTTAATTCATTTTTGCATTTCAGAGTACTATATTTTATTAATTTAATTAATTTTTGCATTTTAGAGTACTATATTTTAATAATTTAATTCATTTTTGCATTTCAGAGTACTATATTTTAATAATTTAATTTTATTTTTGCATTTTAGAGTACTATATTTTAATAATTTATTCATTTTTGCAGTTAGAGTACTATATTTTAATAATTTTATTAATTTTTGCATTTCATAGTACTATATTTTAATAATTTAATTCATTTTTGCATTTCAGAGTACTATATTTTAATAATTTAATTAATTTTTGCATTTTAGAGTACTATATTTTAATAATTTAATTTTATTTTTGCATTTTAGAGTAATATTTTTGAATAATTTTATTCATTTTTGCATTTCAGAGTACTATATTTTAATAATTTAATTAATTTTTGCATTTTAGAGTACTATATTTTAATAATTTAATTTTATTTTTGCATTTTAGAGTAATATTTTTGAATAATTTTATTCATTTTTGCATTTCAGAGTACTATATTTTAATAATTTAATTCATTTTTGCATTTCAGAGTACTATTTTTTAATAATTTAATTCATTTTTGCATTTCAGAGTACTATATTTTAATAATTTAATTAATTTTTGCATTTCAGAGTACTATTTTTTAATAATTTAATTCATTTTTGCATTTCAGAGTACTATTTTTTAATAATTTAATTCATTTTTTCATTTCAGAGTACTATATTTTAATAATTTAATTAATTTTTGCATTTCAGAGTAATATTTTTGAATAATTTTATTCATTTTTGCATTTCAGAGTACTACATTTTAATAATTTTATTAAATTTTGCATTTCAGAGAACTATATTTTATTAATTTTATTCATATTTGCATTTCAGAGTACTATATTTTAATAATTTAATTCATTTTTGCATTTCAGAGTACTATATTTTAATAATTTAATTAATTTTTGTATTTCAGAGTACTATTTTTTAATAATTTAATTCATTTTTGCATTTCAGAGTACTATTTTTTAAAAATTTAATTCATTTTTGCATTTCAGAGTACTATATTTTAATAATTTAATTCATTTTTGCATTTCAGAGTACTATTTTTTAATAATTTAATTCATTTTTGCATTTCAGAGTACTATATTTTAATAATTTAATTAATTTTTGCATTTCAGAGTACTATATTTTAATAATTTTATTAATTTTTGCATTTCATAGTACTATATTTTAATAATTTAATTCATTTTTGCATTTCAGAGTACTATATTTTAATAATTTAATTAATTTTTGCATTTTAGAGTAATATTTTTGAATAATTTTATTCATTTTTGCATTTTAGAGTACTATATTTTAATAATTTTATTAATTTTTGCATTTCATAGTACTATATTTTAATAATTTAATTCATTTTTGCATTTCAGAGTACTATATTTCAATAATTTAATTAATTTTTGCATTTTAGAGTGATATTTTTGAATAATTTTATTCATTTTTGCATTTTAGAGTACTATATTTTAATAATTTTATTAATTTTTGCATTTCAGAGAACTATATTTTATTAATTTTATTCATTTTTGCATTTCAGAGTACTATATTTTAATAATTTAATTCATTTTTGCATTTCAGAGTACTATATTTTAATAATTTAATTTTATTTTTGCATTTTAGAGTAATATTTTTGAATAATTTTATTCATTTTTGCATTTCAGAGTACTATATTTTAATAATTTTATTAATTTTTGCATTTCAGAGAACTATATTTTATTAATTTTATTCATTTTTGCATTTCAGAGTACTATATTTTAATAATTTAATTCATTTTTGCATTTCAGAGTACTATATTTTAATAATTTAATTAATTTTTGCATTTTAGAGTACTATATTTTAATAATTTAATTTTATTTTTGCATTTTAGAGTAATATTTTTGAATAATTTCATTCATTTTTGCATTTCAGAGTACTATTTTTTAATAATTTAATTCATTTTTGCATTTCAGAGTACTATATTTTAATAATTTAATTCATTTTTGCATTTCAGAGTACTGTTTTTGAATATTTTAATTCATTTTTGCATTTCAGAGTACTATATTTTAATAATTTTATTCATTTTGCATTTCAGAGTAATATATTTTAATAAATTAATTCATTTTTGCATTTCAGAGTACTATATTTTAATAATTTTATTCATTTTTGCATTTTAGAGTACTATATTTTAATAATTTAATTTTATTTTTGCATTTTAGAGTATTTTTTTTTAATAATTTAATTCATTTTTGCATTTCAGAGTACTATATTTTAATAATTTAATTAATTTTTGCATTTTAGAGTACTATATTTTAATAATTTAATTTAATTTTTGCATTTTAGAGTACTATATTTTAATAATTTTATTCCTTTTTGCATTTCAAAGAATTAAATTTTATTAATTTTATTCATTTTTGCATTTTAGAGTACTATATTTTAATAATTTAATTCATTTTTGCATTTTAGAGTAATATTTTTGAATAATTTTATTCATTTTTGCATTTTAGAGTACTATATTTTAATAATTTTATTCATTTTTGCATTTCAGAGAACTATATTTTATTAATTTTATTCATTTTTGCATTTCAGAGTACTATATTTTAATAATTTAATTCATTTTTGCATTTCAGAGTACTATATTTTAATAATTTAATTAATTTTTGCATTTTAGAGTACTATATTTTAATAATTTAATTCAATTTTGCATTTCAGAGTACTATATTTTAATAATTTTATTAATTTTTGCATTTCAAAGAATTAAATTTTATTAATTTTATTCATTTTTGCATTTTAGAGTACTATATTTTAATAATTTAATTCATTTTTGCATTTCAGAGTACTATATTTTAATAATTTAATTAATTTTTGCATTTTAGAGTACTATATTTTAATAATTTAATTTTATTTTTGCATTTTAGAGTAATATTTTTGAATAATTTTATTCATTTTTGCATTTCAGAGTACTATATTTTAATAATTTAATTCATTTTTGCATTTCAGAGTACTATTTTTTAATAATTTAATTCATTTTTGCATTTCAGAGTACTATATTTTAATAATTTAATTAATTTTTGCATTTCAGAGTACTATATTTTAATAATTTAATTCATTTTTGCATTTCAGAGTACTATTTTTGAATAATTTAATTCATTTTTGCATTTCAGAGTACTATATTTTAATAATTTTATTCATTTAGCATTTCAGAGTACTATATTTTAATAATTTAATTCATTTTTGCATTTCAGAGTACTATATTTTAATAATTTAATTCATTTTTGCATTTTAGAGTACTATATTTTAATAATTTAATTTTATTTTTGCATTTTAGAGTATTTTTTTTTAATAATTTAATTCATTTTTGCATTTCAGAGTACTATATTTTAATAATTTAATTAATTTTTGCATTTTAGAGTACTATATTTTAATAATTTAATTTTATTTTTGCATTTTAGAGTACTATATTTTAATAATTTTATTCATTTTTGCATTTCAAAGAATTAAATTTTATTAATTTTATTCATTTTTGCATTTTAGAGTACTATATTTTAATAATTTAATTCATTTTTGCATTTTAGAGTACTATATTTTAATAATTTAATTCATTTTTGCATTTCAGAGTACTATATTTTAATAATTTAATAATTTTTGCATTTTAGAGTAATATTTTTGAATAATTTTATTCATTTTTGCATTTTAGAGTACTATATTTTAATAATTTAATTCATTTTTGCATTTTAGAGTAATATTTTTTAATAATTTAATTCATTTTTGCATTTCAGAGTACTATATTTTAATAATTTTATTCATTTTTGCATTTCAGAGTACTATATTTTAATAATTTAATTCATTTTTGCATTTCAGAGTACTATATTTTAATAATTTAATCATTTTTGCATTTTAGAGTAATATTTTTGAATAATTTTATTCATTTTTGCATTTTAGAGTACTATATTTTAATAATTTAATTCATTTTTGCATTTTAGAGTAATATTTTTTAATAATTTAATTCATTTTTGCATTTCAGAGTACTATTTTTTAATAATTTAATTCATTTTTGCATTTCAGAGTGCTATATTTTAATAATTTAATTAATTTTTGCATTTTAGAGTACTATATTTTAATAATTTAATTTTATTTTTGCATTTTAGAGTACTATATATTAATAATTTTATTAATTTTTGCCTTTCAGAGTACTATATTTTAATAATTTAATTCATTTTTGCATTTTAGAGTAATATTTTTTAATAATTTAATTCATTTTTGCATTTCAGAGTACTATATTTTAATAATTTTATTCATTTTTGCATTTCAGAGTACTATATTTTAATAATTTAATTCATTTTTGCATTTCAGAGTACTATATTTTAATAATTTTTGTATTTTAGAGTAATATTTTTGAATAAGTTTATTCCTTTTTTTCATTTCAGAGTACTATTTTTTAATAATTTAATTCATTTTTGCATTTCAGAGTACTATTTTTTAATAATTTAATTCATTTTTGCATTTCAGATTACTATATTTTAATAATTTTATTCATTTTGCATTTCAGAGTACTATATTTTAATAATTTAATTCATTTTTGTATTTCAGAGTACTATATTTTAATAATTTAATAATTTTTGCATTTTAGAGTAATATTTTTGAATAATCTTATTCATTTTTGCATTTCAGAGTACTATATTTTAATAATTTAATTCATTTTTGCATTTCAGAGTACTATATTTTAATAATTTAATTAATTTTTGCATTTTAGAGTACTATATTTCAATAATTTAATTAATTTTTGCATTTTAGAGTACTATTTTTGAATAATTTTATTCATATTTGCATTTTAGAGTACTATATTTTAATAATTTTATTAATTTTGCATTTCAGAGTACTGTAATTTATAATAATTAATATTTGCATTTCAGAGTGCTACATTTTAATAATTTAATTTTATTTTTGCATTTTAGAGTACTATATTTTAGTAATTTTATTCATTTTTGCATTTAGAGTACTATATATTAATAATTTTATTAATTTTTGCATTTCAGAGTACTATTTTTGAATAATTTAATTCATTTTTGCATTTCATAGTACTATATTTTAATAATTTTATTCATTTTGCATTTCAGAGTACTATATTTTAATAATTTAATTCATTTTTGCATTTCAGAGTACTATATTTTAATAATTTTATTCATTTTTGCATTTTAGAGTACTATATTTTAATAATTTAATTTTATTTTTGCATTTTAGAGTACTATATTTTAATAATTTAATTCATTTTTGCATTTCAGAGTACTATATTTTAATAATTTAATTAATTTTTGCATTTTATAATTATATTTATATAACTATTATTATATAACTATATTTTAATAATTTAATTTTATTTTTGCATTTTAGAGTACTATATTTTAATAATTTTATTAATTTTTGCATTTCAAAGAATTAAATTTTATTAATTTTATTCATTTTTGCATTTTAGAGTACTATATTTTAATAATTTAATTCATTTTTGTATTTCAGAGTACTATATTTTAATAATTTAATTAATTTTTGCATTTTAGAGTACAATATTTTAATAATTTAATTTTATTTTTGCATTTTAGAGTAATATTTTTGAATAATTTTATTCATTTTTGCATTTCAGTGTACTATATTTTAATAATTTAATTCATTTTTGCATTTCAGAGTACTATTTTTTAATAATTTAATTCATTTTTGCATTTCAGAGTACTATATTTTAATAATTTAATTAATTTTTGCATTTTAGAGTACTATATTTTAATAATTTAATTCATTTTTGCATTTCAGAGTACTATTTTTGAATAATTTAATTCATTTTTGCATTTCAGAGTACTATATTTTAATAATTTTATTCATTTTGCATTTCAGAGTACTATATTTTAATAATTTAATTCATTTTTGCATTTCAGAGTACTATATTTTAATAATTTAATTTATTTTTGCATTTCAGAGTACTATTTTTTAATAATTTAATTCATTTTTGCATTTCAGAGTACTATATTTTAATAATTTAATTAATTTTTGCATTTCAGAGTACTATTTTTTAATAATTTAATTCATTCTTGCATTTCAGAGTACTATATTTTAATAATTTAATTCATTTTTGCATTTCAGAGTACTATATTTTAATAATTTAATTAATTTTTGTATTTCAGAGTAATATTTTTTAATAATTTAATTCATTTTTGCATTTCAGAGTACTACATTTTAATAATTTTATTAAATTTTGCATTTCAGAGAACTATATTTTATTAATTTTATTCATATTTGCATTTCAGAGTACTATATTTTAATAATTTAATTCATTTTTGCATTTCAGAGTACTATATTTTAATAATTTAATTAATTTTTGCATTTCAGAGTACTATTTTTTAATAATTTAATTCATTTTTGCATTTCAGAGTACTATTTTTTAATAATTTAATTCATTTTTGCATTTCAGAGTACTATATTTTAATAATTTAATTCATTTTTGCATTTCAGAGTACTATTTCTTAATAATTTAATTCATTTTTGCATTTCAGAGTACTATATTTTAATAATTTAATTAATTTTTGCATTTCAGAGTACTATATTTTAATAATTTTATTAATTTTTTCATTTCATAGTACTATATTTTAATAATTTAATTCATTTTTGCATTTTAGAGTAATATTTTTTAATAATTTAATTCATTTTTGCATTTCAGAGTACTATTTTTTAATAATTTAATTCATTTTTGCATTTCAGAGTACTATATTTTAATAATTTAATTAATTTTTGCATTTTAGAGTACTATATTTTAATAATTTAATTTTATTTTTGCATTTTAGAGTACTATATATTAATAATTTTATTAATTTTTGCCTTTCAGAGTACTATATTTTAATAATTTAATTCATTTTTGCATTTCAGAGTACTATATTTTAATAATTTTATTCATTTTTGCATTTCAGAGTACTATATTTTAATAATTTAATTCATTTTTGCATTTCAGAGTACTATATTTTAATAATTTAATAATTTTTGCATTTTAGAGTAATATTTTTGAATAAGTTTATTCCTTTTTTTCATTTCAGAGTACTATTTTTTAATAATTTAATTCATTTTTGCATTTCAGAGTACTATTTTTTAATAATTTAATTCATTTTTGCATTTCAGAGTACTATATTTTAATAATTTTATTCATTTTGCATTTCAGAGTACTATATTTTAATAATTTAATTCATTTTTGTATTTCAGAGTACTATATTTTAATAATTTAATAATTTTTGCATTTTAGAGTAATATTTTTGAATAATTTTATTCATTTTTGCATTTCAGAGTACTATATTTTAATAATTTAATTCATTTTTGCATTTCAGAGTACTATATTTTAATAATTTAATTAATTTTTGCATTTTAGAGTACTATATTTCAATAATTTAATTAATTTTTGCATTTTAGAGTACTATTTTTGAATAATTTTATTCATTTTTGCATTTTAGAGTACTATATTTTAATAATTTTATTAATTTTGCATTTCAGAGTACTGTAATTTATAATAATTAATATTTGCATTTCAGAGTGCTATATTTTAATAATTTAATTTTATTTTTGCATTTTAGAGTACTATATTTTAATAATTTTATTCATTTTTGCATTTCAAAGAATTAAATTTTATTAATTTTATTCATTTTTGCATTTTAGAGTACTATATTTAAATAATTTAATTCATTTTTGCATTTCAGAGTATTATATTTTAATAATTTAATTAATTTTTGCATTTTAGAGTACTATATTTTAATAATTTAATTATATTTTTGCATTTTAGAGTAATATTTTTGAATAATTTTATTCATTTTTGCATTTTAGAGTACTGTATTTCAATAATTTAATTCATTTTTGCATTTCAGAGTACTATATTTTAATAATTTAATTCATTTTTGCATTTCAGAGTACTATATTTTAATAATTTTATTCATTTTTGCATTTCAGAGTACTATATTTTAATAATTTAATTCATTTTTGCATTTCAGAGTACTATTTTTTAATAATTTAATTCATTTTTGCATTTCAGAGTACTATATTTTAATAATTTAATTAATTTTTGCATTTCAGAGTACTATATTTTAATAATTTAATTCATTTTTGCATTTCAGAGTACTATTTTTGAATAATTTAATTAATTTTTGCATTTTAGAGTACTATATTTTAATAATTTAATTTTATTTTTGCATTTTAGAGTAATATTTTTGAATAATTTTATTCATTTTTGCATTTTAGAATACTATATTTTAATAATTTAATTCATTTTTGCATTTCAGAGTACTATATTTTAATAATTTAATTAATTTTTGCATTTTAGAGTACTATATTTTAATAATTTAATTTTATTTTTGCATTTTAGAGTACTAAATTTTAATAATTTAATTCATTTTTGCAGTTAGAGTACTATATTTTAATAATTTTATTGATTTTTGCATTTCATAGTACTATATTTTAACAATTTAATTCATTTTTGCATTTCAGAGTACTATATTTTAATAATTTAATTAATTTTTGCATTTTAGAGTAATATTTTTGAATAATTTTATTCATTTTTGCATTTTAGAGTACTATATTTTAATAATTTTATTAATTTTTGCATTTCAGAGAACTATATTTTATTAATTTTATTCATTTTTGCATTTCAGAGTACTATATTTTAATAATTTAATTCATTTTTGCATTTCAGAGTACTATATTTTAATAATTTAATTAATTTTTGCATTTTAGAGTACTATATTTTAATAATTTAATTTTATTTTTGCATTTTAGAGTAATATTTTTGAATAATTTTATTCATTTTTGCATTTCAGAGTACTATATTTTAATAATTTAATTAATTTTTGCATTTTAGAGTACTATATTTTAATAATTTAATTTTATTTTTGCATTTTAGAGTAATATTTTTGAATAATTTTATTCATTTTTGCATTTCAGAGTACTATATTTTAATAATTTAATTTATTTTTGCATTTCAGAGTACTATTTTTTAATAATTTAATTCATTTTTGCATTTCAGAGTACTATATTTTAATAATTTAATTAATTTTTGCATTTCAGAGTACTATTTTTTAATAATTTAATTCATTTTTGCATTTCAGAGTACTATATTTTAATAATTTAATTCATTTTTGCATTTCAGAGTACTATATTTTAATAATTTAATTAATTTTTGCATTTCAGAGTAATATTTTTGAATAATTTTATTCATTTTTGCATTTCAGAGTACTACATTTTAATAATTTTATTAAATTTTGCATTTCAGAGAACTATATTTTATTAATTTTATTCATATTTGCATTTCAGAGTACTATATTTTAATAATTTAATTCATTTTTGCATTTCAGAGTACTATATTTTAATAATTTAATTAATTTTTGCATTTCAGAGTACTATTTTTTAATAATTTAATTCATTTTTGCATTTTAGAGTAATATTTTTTAATAATTTAATTCATTTTTGCATTTCAGAGTACTATTTTTTAATAATTTAATTAATTTTTGCATTTCAGAGTACTATATTTTAATAATTTAATTAATTTTTGCATTTTAGAGTACTATATTTTAATAATTTAATTTTATTTTTGCATTTTAGAGTACTATATATTAATAATTTTATTAATTTTTGCCTTTCAGAGTACTATATTTTAATAATTTAATTCATTTTTGCATTTCAGAGTACTATATTTTAATAATTTTATTCATTTTTGCATTTCAGAGTACTATATTTTAATAATTTAATTCATTTTTGCATTTCAGAGTACTATATTTTAATAATTTAATAATTTTTGCATTTTAGAGTAATATTTTTGAATAAGTTTATTCCTTTTTTTCATTTCAGAGTACTATTTTTTAATAATTTAATTCATTTTTGCATTTCAGAGTACTATTTTTTAATAATTTAATTAATTTTTGCATTTCAGAGTACTATATTTTAATAATTTTATTCATTTTGCATTTCAGAGTACTATATTTTAATAATTTAATTCATTTTTGTATTTCAGAGTACTATATTTTAATAATTTAATAATTTTTGCATTTTAGAGTAATATTTTTGAATAATTTTATTCATTTTTGCATTTCAGAGTACTATATTTTAATAATTTAATTCATTTTTGCATTTCAGAGTACTATATTTTAATAATTTAATTAATTTTTGCATTTTAGAGTACTATATTTCAATAATTTAATTAATTTTTGCATTTTAGAGTACTATTTTTGAATAATTTTATTCATTTTTGCATTTTAGAGTACTATATTTTAATAATTTTATTAATTTTGCATTTCAGAGTACTGTAATTTATAATAATTAATATTTGCATTTCAGAGTGCTATATTTTAATAATTTAATTTTATTTTTGCATTTTAGAATACTATATTTTAGTAATTTTATTCATTTTTGCATTTAGAGTACTATATATTAATAATTTTATTAATTTTTGCCTTTCAGAGTACTATATTTTAATAATTTAATTCATTTTTGCATTTTAGAGTAATATTTTTTAATAATTTAATTCATTTTTGCATTTCAGAGTACTATATTTTAATAATTTTATTCATTTTTGCATTTCAGAGTACTATATTTTAATAACTTTATTCATTTTTGCATTTCAGAGTACTATATTTTAATAATTTAATTCATTTTTGCATTTCAGAGTACTATTTTTTAATAATTTAATTCATTTTTGCATTTCAGAGTACTATATTTTAATAATTTTATTAATTTTTGCATTTCAGAGTACTATATTTTAATAATTTAATTCATTTTTGCATTTCAGAGTACTATTTTTGAATAATTTAATTCATTTTAGCATTTCATAGTACTATATTTTAATAATTTTATTCATTTTGCATTTCAGAGTACTATATTTTAATAATTTAATTCATTTTTGCATTTCAGAGTACTATATTTTAATAATTTAATTCATTTTTGCATTTTAGAGTACTATAATTTAATAATTTAATTTTATTTTTGCATTTTAGAGTACTATATTTTAATAATTTAATTCATTTTTGCATTTCAGAGTACTATATTTTAATAATTTAATTAATTTTTGCATTTTATAATTATATTTATATAACTATTATTATATAACTATATTTTAATAATTTAATTTTATTTTTGCATTTTAGAGTACTATATTTTAATAATTTTATTAATTTTTGCATTTCAAAGAATTAATAATTTTATTCATTTTGCATTTCAGAGTACTATATTTTAATTATTTAATTCATTTTTGCATTTCAGAGTACTATATTTTAATAATTTAATAATTTTTGCATTTTAGAGTAGTATTTTTGAATAATTGAATTAATTTTTGCATTTCAGAGTACTATATTTTAATAATTTAATTCATTTTTGCATTTTAGAGTAATATTTTTTAATAATTTAATTCATTTTTGCATTTCAGAGTACTATATTTTAATAATTTAATTCATTTTTGCATTTCAGAGTACTATATTTTAATAATTTAATTAATTTTTGCATTTTATAATTATATTTATATAACTATTATTATATAACTATATTTTAATAATTTAATTTTATTTTTGCATTTTAGAGTACTATATTTTAATAATTTTATTCATTTTTGCATTTCAAAGAATTAAATTTTATTAATTTTATTCATTTTTGCATTTTAGAGTACTATATTTAAATAATTTAATTCATTTTTGCATTTCAGAGTATTATATTTTAATAATTTAATTAATTTTTGCATTTTAGAGTACTATATTTTAATAATTTAATTATATTTTTGCATTTTAGAGTAATATTTTTGAATAATTTTATTCATTTTTGCATTTTAGAGTACTGTATTTCAATAATTTAATTCATTTTTGCATTTCAGAGTACTATATTTTAATAATTTAATTCATTTTTGCATTTCAGAGTACTATATTTTAATAATTTTATTCATTTTTGCATTTCAGAGTACTATATTTTAATAATTTAATTCATTTTTGCATTTCAGAGTACTATTTTTTAATAATTTAATTCATTTTTGCATTTCAGAGTACTATATTTTAATAATTTAATTAATTTTTGCATTTCAGAGTACTATATTTTAATAATTTAATTCATTTTTGCATTTCAGAGTACTATTTTTGAATAATTTAATTAATTTTTGCATTTCAGAGTACTATATTTTAATAATTTTATTCATTTTGCATTTCAGAGTACTATATTTTAATAATTTAATTCATTTTTGCATTTCAGAGTACTATATTTTAATAATTTTATTCATTTTTGCATTTTAGAGTACTATATTTTAATAATTTAATTTTATTTTTGCATTTTAGAGTATTATATTTTAATAATTTAATTCATTTTTGCATTTCAGAGTACTATATTTTAATAATTTAATTAATTTTTGCATTTTAGAGTACTATATTTTAATAATTTAATTTTATTTTTGCATTTTAGAGTAATATTTTTGAATAATTTTATTCATTTTTGCATTTTAGAATACTATATTTTAATAATTTAATTCATTTTTGCATTTCAGAGTACTATATTTTAATAATTTAATTCATTTTTGCATTTTAGAGTACTATATTTTAATAATTTAATTTTATTTTTGCATTTTAGAGTACTAAATTTTAATAATTTAATTCATTTTTGCAGTTAGAGTACTATATTTTAATAATTTTATTGATTTTTGCATTTCATAGTACTATATTTTAACAATTTAATTCATTTTTGCATTTCAGAGTACTATATTTTAATAATTTAATTAATTTTTGCATTTTAGAGTAATATTTTTGAATAATTTTATTCATTTTTGCATTTTAGAGTACTATATTTTAATAATTTTATTAATTTTTGCATTTCAGAGAACTATATTTTATTAATTTTATTCATTTTTGCATTTCAGAGTACTATATTTTAATAATTTAATTCATTTTTGCATTTCAGAGTACTATATTTTAATAATTTAATTAATTTTTGCATTTTAGAGTACTATATTTTAATAATTTAATTTTATTTTTGCATTTTAGAGTAATATTTTTGAATAATTTTATTCATTTTTGCATTTCAGAGTACTATATTTTAATAATTTAATTAATTTTTGCATTTTAGAGTACTATATTTTAATAATTTAATTTTATTTTTGCATTTTAGAGTAATATTTTTGAATAATTTTATTCATTTTTGCATTTCAGAATACTATATTTTAATAATTTAATTTATTTTTGCATTTCAGAGTACTATTTTTTAATAATTTAATTCATTTTTGCATTTCAGAGTACTATATTTTAATAATTTAATTAATTTTTGCATTTCAGAGTACTATTTTTTAATAATTTAATTCATTTTTGCATTTCAGAGTACTATATTTTAATAATTTAATTCATTTTTGCATTTCAGAGTACTATATTTTAATAATTTAATTAATTTTTGCATTTCAGAGTAATATTTTTGAATAATTTTATTCATTTTTGCATTTCAGAGTACTACATTTTAATAATTTTATTAAATTTTGCATTTCAGAGAACTATATTTTATTAATTTTATTCATATTTGCATTTCAGAGTACTATATTTTAATAATTTAATTCATTTTTGCATTTCAGAGTACTATTTCTTAATAATTTAATTCATTTTTGCATTTCAGAACACTATATTTTAATAATTTAATCAATTTTTGCATTTCAGAGTACTATATTTTAATAATTTTATTAATTTTTTCATTTCATAGTACTATATTTTAATAATTTAATTTTATTTTTGCATTTTAGAGTAATATTTTTGAATAATTTTATTCATTTTTGCATTTCAGAGTACTATATTTTAATAATTTTATTAATTTTTGCATTTCAGAGAACTATATTTTATTAATTTTATTCATTTTTGCATTTCAGAGTACTATTTTTGAATAATTTAATTAATTTTTGCATTTCAGAGTACTATATTTTAATAATTTTATTCATTTTGCATTTCAGATTACTATTTTTTAATAATTTAATTCATTTTTGCATTTCAGAGTACTATATTTTAATAATTTAATTAATTTTTGCATTTCAGAGTACTATTTTTTAATAATTTAATTCATTTTTGCATTTCAGAGTACTATTTTTTAATAATTTAATTCATTTTTGCATTTCAGAGTACTATATTTTAATAATTTAATTCATTTTTGCATTTCAGAGTACTATTTCTTAATAATTTAATTCATTTTTGCATTTCAGAACACTATATTTTAATAATTTAATTAATTTTTGCATTTCAGAGTACTATATTTTAATAATTTTATTAATTTTTTCATTTCATAGTACTATATTTTAATAATTTAATTTTATTTTTGCATTTTAGAGTAATATTTTTGAATAATTTTATTCATTTTTGCATTTCAGAGTACTATATTTTAATAATTTTATTAATTTTTGCATTTCAGAGAACTATATTTTATTAATTTTATTCATTTTTGCATTTCAGAGTACTATTTTTGAATAATTTAATTAATTTTTGCATTTCAGAGTACTATATTTTAATAATTTTATTCATTTTGCATTTCAGATTACTATTTTTTAATAATTTAATTTATTTTTGCATTTCAGAGTACTATATTTTAATAATTTAATTAATTTTTGCATTTCAGAGTACTATTTTTTAATAATTTAATTCATTTTTGCATTTCAGAGTACTATTTTTTAATAATTTAATTCATTTTTGCATTTCAGAGTACTATATTTTAATAATTTAATTAATTTTTGCATTTCAGAGTAATATTTTTGAATAATTTTATTCATTTTTGCATTTCAGAGTACTATATTTTAATAATTTTATTAATTTTTGCATTTCAGAGAACTATATTTTATTAATTTTATTCATTTTTGCATTTCAGAGTACTATATTTTAATAATTTAATTCATTTTTGCATTTTAGAGTACTATTTTTGAATAATTTTATTCATTTTTGCATTTCAGAGTACTATATTTTAATAATTTAATTCATTTTTGCATTTCAGAGTACTATATTTTAATAATTTAATTCATTTTTGCATTTTAGAGTACTATATTTTAATAATTTAATTTTATTTTTGCATTTTAGAGTATTTTTTTTTAATAATTTAATTCATTTTTGCATTTCAGAGTACTATATTTTAATAATTTAATTAATTTTTGCATTTTAGAGTACTATATTTTAATAATTTAATTTTATTTTTGCATTTTAGAGTACTATATTTTAATAATTTTATTCATTTTTGCATTTCAAAGAATTAAATTTTATTAATTTTATTCATTTTTGCATTTTAGAGTACTATATTTTAATAATTTAATTCATTTTTGCATTTTAGAGTACTATATTTTAATAATTTAATTCATTTTTGCATTTCAGAGTACTATATTTTAATAATTTAATAATTTTTGCATTTTAGAGTAATATTTTTGAATAATTTTATTCATTTTTGCATTTTAGAGTACTATATTTTAATAATTTAATTCATTTTTGCATTTTAGAGTAATATTTTTTAATAATTTAATTCATTTTTGCATTTCAGAGTACTATATTTTAATAATTTTATTCATTTTTGCATTTCAGAGTACTATATTTTAATAATTTAATTAATTTTTGCATTTAATTTAATTCATTTTTGTATTTCAGAGTACTATATTTTAATAATTTAATAATTTTTGCATTTTAGAGTAATATTTTTGCATAATCTTATTCATTTTTGCATTTCAGAGTACTATATTTTATAATTTAATTCATTTTTGCATTTCAGAGTACTATATTTTAATAATTTAATTAATTTTTGCATTTTAGAGTACTATATTTCAATAATTTAATTAATTTTTGCATTTTAGAGTACTATTTTTGAATAATTTTATTCATATTTGCATTTTAGAGTACTATATTTTAATAATTTTATTAATTTTGCATTTCAGAGTACTGTAATTTATAATAATTAATATTTGCATTTCAGAGTGCTACATTTTAATAATTTAATTTTATTTTTGCATTTTAGAGTACTATATTTTAGTAATTTTATTCATTTTTGCATTTAGAGTACTATATATTAATAATTTTATTAATTTTTGCCTTTCAGAGTACTATTTTTGAATAATTTAATTCATTTTTGCATTTCATAGTACTATATTTTAATAATTTTATTCATTTTGCATTTCAGAGTACTATATTTTAATAATTTAATTCATTTTTGCATTTCAGAGTACTATATTTTAATAATTTTATTCATTTTTGCATTTTAGAGTACTATATTTTAATAATTTAATTTTATTTTTGCATTTTAGAGTACTATATTTTAATAATTTAATTCATTTTTGCATTTCAGAGTACTATATTTTAATAATTTAATTAATTTTTGCATTTTATAATTATATTTATATAACTATTATTATATAACTATATTTTAATAATTTAATTTTATTTTTGCATTTTAGAGTACTATATTTTAATAATTTTATTAATTTTTGCATTTCAAAGAATTAAATTTTATTAATTTTATTCATTTTTGCATTTTAGAGTACTATATTTTAATAATTTAATTCATTTTTGCATTTCAGAGTACTATATTTTAATAATTTAATTAATTTTTGCATTTTAGAGTACAATATTTTAATAATTTAATTTTATTTTTGCATTTTAGAGTAATATTTTTGAATAATTTTATTCATTTTTGCATTTCAGTGTACTATATTTTAATAATTTAATTCATTTTTGCATTTCAGAGTACTATTTTTTAATAATTTAATTAATTTTTGCATTTTAGAGTACTATATTTTAATAATTTAATTAATTTTTGCATTTTAGAGTACTATATTTTAATAATTTAATTCATTTTTGCATTTCAGAGTACTATTTTTGAATAATTTAATTCATTTTTGCATTTCAGAGTACTATATTTTAATAATTTTATTCATTTTGCATTTCAGAGTACTATATTTTAATAATTTAATTCATTTTTGCATTTCAGAGTACTATATTTTAATAATTTAATTTATTTTTGCATTTCAGAGTACTATTTTTTAATAATTTAATTCATTTTTGCATTTCAGAGTACTATATTTTAATAATTTAATTAATTTTTGCATTTCAGAGTACTATTTTTTAATAATTTAATTCATTTTTGCATTTCAGAGTACTATATTTTAATAATTTAATTCATTTTTGCATTTCAGAGTACTATATTTTAATAATTTAATTAATTTTTGCATTTCAGAGTAATATTTTTGAATAATTTTATTCATTTTTGCATTTCAGAGTACTACATTTTAATAATTTTATTAAATTTTGCATTTCAGAGAACTATATTTTATTAATTTTATTCATATTTGCATTTCAGAGTACTATATTTTAATAATTTAATTCATTTTTGCATTTCAGAGTACTATATTTTAATAATTTAATTAATTTTTGCATTTCAGAGTACTATTTTTTAATAATTTAATTCATTTTTGCATTTCAGAGTACTATTTTTTAATAATTTAATTCATTTTTGCATTTCAGAGTACTATATTTTAATAATTTAATTCATTTTTGCATTTCAGAGTACTATTTCTTAATAATTTAATTCATTTTTGCATTTCAGAGTACTATATTTTAATAATTTAATTCATTTTTGCATTTCAGAGTACTATATTTTAATAATTTAATTCATTTTTGCAGTTAGAGTACTATATTTTAATAATTTTATTGATTTTTGCATTTCATAGTACTATATTTTAACAATTTAATTCATTTTTGCATTTCAGAGTACTATATTTTAATAATTTAATTAATTTTTGCATTTTAGAGTAATATTTTTGAATAATTTTATTCATTTTTGCATTTTAGAGTACTATATTTTAATAATTTTATTAATTTTTGCATTTCAGAGAACTATATTTTATTAATTTTATTCATTTTTGCATTTCAGAGTACTATATTTTAATAATTTAATTCATTTTTGCATTTCAGAGTACTATATTTTAATAATTTAATTAATTTTTGCATTTTAGAGTACTATATTTTAATAATTTAATTTTATTTTTGCATTTTAGAGTAATATTTTTGAATAATTTTATTCATTTTTGCATTTCAGAGTACTATATTTTAATAATTTAATTAATTTTTGCATTTTAGAGTACTATATTTTAATTGTTTAATTTTATTTTTGCATTTTAGAGTAATATTTTTGAATAATTTTATTCATTTTTGCATTTCAGAGTACTATATTTTAATAATTTAATTTATTTTTGCATTTCAGAGTACTATTTTTTAATAATTTAATTCATTTTTGCATTTCAGAGTACTATATTTTAATAATTTAATTAATTTTTGCATTTCAGAGTACTATTTTTTAATAATTTAATTCATTTTTGCATTTCAGAGTACTATATTTTAATAATTTAATTCATTTTTGCATTTCAGAGTACTATATTTTAATAATTTAATTAATTTTTGCATTTCAGAGTAATATTTTTGAATAATTTTATTCATTTTTGCATTTCAGAGTACTACATTTTAATAATTTTATTAAATTTTGCATTTCAGAGAACTATATTTTATTAATTTTATTCATATTTGCATTTCAGAGTACTATATTTTAATAATTTAATTCATTTTTGCATTTCAGAGTACTATTTCTTAATAATTTAATTCATTTTTGCATTTCAGAACACTATATTTTAATAATTTAATTAATTTTTGCATTTCAGAGTACTATATTTTAATAATTTTATTAATTTTTTCATTTCATAGTACTATATTTTAATAATTTAATTTTATTTTTGCATTTTAGAGTAATATTTTTGAATAATTTTATTCATTTTTGCATTTCAGAGTACTATATTTTAATAATTTTATTAATTTTTGCATTTCAGAGAACTATATTTTATTAATTTTATTCATTTTTGCATTTCAGAGTACTATTTTTGAATAATTTAATTAATTTTTGCATTTCAGAGTACTATATTTTAATAATTTTATTCATTTTGCATTTCAGATTACTATTTTTTAATAATTTAATTCATTTTTGCATTTCAGAGTACTATATTTTAATAATTTAATTAATTTTTGCATTTCAGAGTACTATTTTTTAATAATTTAATTCATTTTTGCATTTCAGAGTACTATTTTTTAATAATTTAATTCATTTTTGCATTTCAGAGTACTATATTTTAATAATTTAATTCATTTTTGCATTTCAGAGTACTATTTCTTAATAATTTAATTCATTTTTGCATTTCAGAACACTATATTTTAATAATTTAATTAATTTTTGCATTTCAGAGTACTATATTTTAATAATTTTATTAATTTTTTCATTTCATAGTACTATATTTTAATAATTTAATTTTATTTTTGCATTTTAGAGTAATATTTTTGAATAATTTTATTCATTTTTGCATTTCAGAGTACTATATTTTAATAATTTTATTAATTTTTGCATTTCAGAGAACTATATTTTATTAATTTTATTCATTTTTGCATTTCAGAGTACTATTTTTGAATAATTTAATTAATTTTTGCATTTCAGAGTACTATATTTTAATAATTTTATTCATTTTGCATTTCAGATTACTATTTTTTAATAATTTAATTTATTTTTGCATTTCAGAGTACTATATTTTAATAATTTAATTAATTTTTGCATTTCAGAGTACTATTTTTTAATAATTTAATTCATTTTTGCATTTCAGAGTACTATTTTTTAATAATTTAATTCATTTTTGCATTTCAGAGTACTATATTTTAATAATTTAATTAATTTTTGCATTTCAGAGTAATATTTTTGAATAATTTTATTCATTTTTGCATTTCAGAGTACTATATTTTAATAATTTTATTAATTTTTGCATTTCAGAGAACTATATTTTATTAATTTTATTCATTTTTGCATTTCAGAGTACTATATTTTAATAATTTAATTCATTTTTGCATTTTAGAGTACTATTTTTGAATAATTTTATTCATTTTTGCATTTCAGAGTACTATATTTTAATAATTTAATTCATTTTTGCATTTCAGAGTACTATATTTTAATAATTTAATTCATTTTTGCATTTTAGAGTACTATATTTTAATAATTTAATTTTATTTTTGCATTTTAGAGTATTTTTTTTTAATAATTTAATTCATTTTTGCATTTCAGAGTACTATATTTTAATAATTTAATTAATTTTTGCATTTTAGAGTACTATATTTTAATAATTTAATTTTATTTTTGCATTTTAGAGTACTATATTTTAATAATTTTATTAATTTTTGCATTTCAAAGAATTAAATTTTATTAATTTTATTCATTTTTGCATTTTAGAGTACTATATTTTAATAATTTAATTCATTTTTGCATTTTAGAGTACTATATTTTAATAATTTAATTCATTTTTGCATTTCAGAGTACTATATTTTAATAATTTAATAATTTTTGCATTTTAGAGTAATATTTTTGAATAATTTTATTCATTTTTGCATTTTAGAGTACTATATTTTAATAATTTAATTCATTTTTGCATTTTAGAGTAATATTTTTTAATAATTTAATTCATTTTTGCATTTCAGAATACTATATTTTAATAATTTTATTCATTTTTGCATTTCAGAGTACTATATTTTAATAATTTAATTAATTTTTGCATTTAATTTAATTCATTTTTGTATTTCAGAGTACTATATTTTAATAATTTAATAATTTTTGCATTTTAGAGTAATATTTTTGCATAATCTTATTCATTTTTGCATTTCAGAGTACTATATTTTATAATTTAATTCATTTTTGCATTTCAGAGTACTATATTTTAATAATTTAATTAATTTTTGCATTTTAGAGTACTATTTTTGAATAATTTTATTCATATTTGCATTTTAGAGTACTATATTTTAATAATTTTATTAATTTTGCATTTCAGAGTACTGTAATTTATAATAATTAATATTTGCATTTCAGAGTGCTACATTTTAATAATTTAATTTTATTTTTGCATTTTAGAGTACTATATTTTAGTAATTTTATTCATTTTTGCATTTAGAGTACTATATATTAATAATTTTATTAATTTTTGCCTTTCAGAGTACTATTTTTGAATAATTTAATTCATTTTTGCATTTCATAGTACTATATTTTAATAATTTTATTCATTTTGCATTTCAGAGTACTATATTTTAATAATTTAATTAATTTTTGCATTTTATAATTATATTTATATAACTATTATTATATAACTATATTTTAATAATTTAATTTTATTTTTGCATTTTAGAGTACTATATTTTAATAATTTTATTAATTTTTGCATTTCAAAGAATTAAATTTTATTAATTTTATTCATTTTTGCATTTTAGAGTACTATATTTTAATAATTTAATTCATTTTTGCATTTCAGAGTACTATATTTTAATAATTTAATTAATTTTTGCATTTTAGAGTACAATATTTTAATAATTTAATTTTATTTTTGCATTTTAGAGTAATATTTTTGAATAATTTTATTCATTTTTGCATTTCAGTGTACTATATTTTAATAATTTAATTCATTTTTGCATTTCAGAGTACTATTTTTTAATAATTTAATTAATTTTTGCATTTTAGAGTACTATATTTTAATAATTTAATTAATTTTTGCATTTTAGAGTACTATATTTTAATAATTTAATTCATTTTTGCATTTCAGAGTACTATTTTTGAATAATTTAATTCATTTTTGCATTTCAGAGTACTATATTTTAATAATTTTATTCATTTTGCATTTCAGAGTACTATATTTTAATAATTTAATTCATTTTTGCATTTCAGAGTACTATATTTTAATAATTTAATTTATTTTTGCATTTCAGAGTACTATTTTTTAATAATTTAATTCATTTTTGCATTTCAGAGTACTATATTTTAATAATTTAATTAATTTTTGCATTTCAGAGTACTATTTTTTAATAATTTAATTCATTTTTGCATTTCAGAGTACTATATTTTAATAATTTAATTCATTTTTGCATTTCAGAGTACTATATTTTAATAATTTAATTAATTTTTGCATTTCAGAGTAATATTTTTGAATAATTTTATTCATTTTTGCATTTCAGAGTACTACATTTTAATAATTTTATTAAATTTTGCATTTCAGAGAACTATATTTTATTAATTTTATTCATATTTGCATTTCAGAGTACTATATTTTAATAATTTAATTCATTTTTGCATTTCAGAGTACTATATTTTAATAATTTAATTAATTTTTGCATTTCAGAGTACTATTTTTTAATAATTTAATTCATTTTTGCATTTCAGAGTACTATTTTTTAATAATTTAATTCATTTTTGCATTTCAGAGTACTATATTTTAATAATTTAATTCATTTTTGCATTTCAGAGTACTATTTCTTAATAATTTAATTCATTTTTGCATTTCAGAGTACTATATTTTAATAATTTAATTAATTTTTGCATTTCAGAGTACTATATTTTAATAATTTTATTAATTTTTTCATTTCATAGTACTATATTTTAATAATTTAATTCATTTTTGCATTTTAGAGTAATATTTTTTAATAATTTAATTCATTTTTGCATTTCAGAGTACTATTTTTTAATAATTTAATTCATTTTTGCATTTCAGAGTACTATATTTTAATAATTTAATTAATTTTTGCATTTTAGAGTACTATATTTTAATAATTTAATTTTATTTTTGCATTTTAGAGTACTATATATTAATAATTTTATTAATTTTTGCCTTTCAGAGTACTATATTTTAATAATTTAATTCATTTTTGCATTTCAGAGTACTATATTTTAATAATTTTATTCATTTTTGCATTTCAGAGTACTATATTTTAATAATTTAATTCATTTTTGCATTTCAGAGTACTATATTTTAATAATTTAATAATTTTTGCATTTTAGAGTAATATTTTTGAATAAGTTTATTCCTTTTTTTCATTTCAGAGTACTATTTTTTAATAATTTAATTCATTTTTGCATTTCAGAGTACTATTTTTTAATAATTTATTTCATTTTTGCATTTCAGAGTACTATATTTTAATAATTTTATTCATTTTGCATTTCAGAGTACTATATTTTAATAATTTAATTCATTTTTGTATTTCAGAGTACTATATTTTAATAATTTAATAATTTTTGCATTTTAGAGTAATATTTTTGAATAATTTTATTCATTTTTGCATTTCAGAGTACTATATTTTAATAATTTAATTCATTTTTGCATTTCAGAGTACTATATTTTAATAATTTAATTAATTTTTGCATTTTAGAGTACTATATTTCAATAATTTAATTAATTTTTGCATTTCAGAGTACTATTTTTGAATAATTTAATTAATTTTTGCATTTCAGAGTACTATATTTTAATAATTTTATTCATTTTGCATTTCAGATTACTATTTTTTAATAATTTAATTCATTTTTGCATTTCAGAGTACTATATTTTAATAATTTAATTAATTTTTGCATTTCAGAGTACTATTTTTTAATAATTTAATTCATTTTTGCATTTCAGAGTACTATTTTTTAATAATTTAATTCATTTTTGCATTTCAGAGTACTATATTTTAATAATTTAATTAATTTTTGCATTTCAGAGTAATATTTTTGAATAATTTTATTCATTTTTGCATTTCAGAGTACTATATTTTAATAATTTTATTAATTTTTGCATTTCAGAGAACTATATTTTATTAATTTTATTCATTTTTGCATTTCAGAGTACTATATTTTAATAATTTAATTCATTTTTGCATTTTAGAGTACTATTTTTGAATAATTTTATTCATTTTTGCATTTCAGAGTACTATATTTTAATAATTTAATTCATTTTTGCATTTCAGAGTACTATATTTTAATAATTTAATTCATTTTTGCATTTTAGAGTACTATATTTTAATAATTTAATTTTATTTTTGCATTTTAGAGTATTTTTTTTTAATAATTTAATTCATTTTTGCATTTCAGAGTACTATATTTTAATAATTTAATTAATTTTTGCATTTTAGAGTACTATATTTTAATACTTTAATTTTATTTTTGCATTTTAGAGTACTATATTTTAATAATTTTATTCATTTTTGCATTTCAAAGAATTAAATTTTATTAATTTTATTCATTTTTGCATTTTAGAGTACTATATTTTAATAATTTAATTCATTTTTGCATTTTAGAGTACTATATTTTAATAATTTAATTCATTTTTGCATTTCAGAGTACTATATTTTAATAATTTAATAATTTTTGCATTTTAGAGTAATATTTTTGAATAATTTTATTCATTTTTGCATTTTAGAGTACTATATTTTAATAATTTAATTCATTTTTGCATTTTAGAGTAATATTTTTTAATAATTTAATTCATTTTTGCATTTCAGAGTACTATATTTTAATAATTTTATTCATTTTTGCATTTCAGAGTACTATATTTTAATAATTTAATTAATTTTTGCATTTAATTTAATTCATTTTTGTATTTCAGAGTACTATATTTTAATAATTTAATAATTTTTGCATTTTAGAGTAATATTTTTGAATAATCTTATTCATTTTTGCATTTCAGAGTACTATATTTTATAATTTAATTCATTTTTGCATTTCAGAGTACTATATTTTAATAATTTAATTAATTTTTGCATTTTAGAGTACTATATTTCAATAATTTAATTAATTTTTGCATTTTAGAGTACTATTTTTGAATAATTTTATTCATATTTGCATTTTAGAGTACTATATTTTAATAATTTTATTAATTTTGCATTTCAGAGTACTGTAATTTATAATAATTAATATTTGCATTTCAGAGTGCTACATTTTAATAATTTAATTTTATTTTTGCATTTTAGAGTACTATATTTTAGTAATTTTATTCATTTTTGCATTTAGAGTACTATATATTAATAATTTTATTAATTTTTGCCTTTCAGAGTACTATTTTTGAATAATTTAATTCATTTTTGCATTTCATAGTACTATATTTTAATAATTTTATTCATTTTGCATTTCAGAGTACTATATTTTAATAATTTAATTCATTTTTGCATTTCAGAGTACTATATTTTAATAATTTTATTCATTTTTGCATTTTAGAGTACTATATTTTAATAATTTAATTTTATTTTTGCATTTTAGAGTACTATATTTTAATAATTTAATTCATTTTTGCATTTCAGAGTACTATATTTTAATAATTTAATTAATTTTTGCATTTTATAATTATATTTATATAACTATTATTATATAACTATATTTTAATAATTTAATTTTATTTTTGCATTTTAGAGTACTATATTTTAATAATTTTATTAATTTTTGCATTTCAAAGAATTAAATTTTATTAATTTTATTCATTTTTGCATTTTAGAGTACTATATTTTAATAATTTAATTCATTTTTGCATTTCAGAGTACTATATTTTAAAAATTTAATTAATTTTTGCATTTTAGAGTACAATATTTTAATAATTTAATTTTATTTTTGCATTTTAGAGTAATATTTTTGAATAATTTTATTCATTTTTGCATTTCAGTGTACTATATTTTAATAATTTAATTCATTTTTGCATTTCAGAGTACTATTTTTTAATAATTTAATTAATTTTTGCATTTTAGAGTACTATATTTTAATAATTTAATTAATTTTTGCATTTTAGAGTACTATATTTTAATAATTTAATTCATTTTTGCATTTCAGAGTACTATTTTTGAATAATTTAATTCATTTTTGCATTTCAGAGTACTATATTTTAATAATTTTATTCATTTTGCATTTCAGAGTACTATATTTTAATAATTTAATTCATTTTTGCATTTCAGAGTACTATATTTTAATAATTTAATTTATTTTTGCATTTCAGAGTACTATTTTTTAATAATTTAATTCATTTTTGCATTTCAGAGTACTATATTTTAATAATTTAATTAATTTTTGCATTTCAGAGTACTATTTTTTAATAATTTAATTCATTTTTGCATTTCAGAGTACTATATTTTAATAATTTAATTCATTTTTGCATTTCAGAGTACTATATTTTAATAATTTAATTAATTTTTGCATTTCAGAGTAATATTTTTGAATAATTTTATTCATTTTTGCATTTCAGAGTACTACATTTTAATAATTTTATTAAATTTTGCATTTCAGAGAACTATATTTTATTAATTTTATTCATATTTGCATTTCAGAGTACTATATTTTAATAATTTAATTCATTTTTGCATTTCAGAGTACTATATTTTAATAATTTAATTAATTTTTGCATTTCAGAGTACTATTTTTTAATAATTTAATTCATTTTTGCATTTCAGAGTACTATTTTTTAATAATTTAATTCATTTTTGCATTTCAGAGTACTATATTTTAATAATTTAATTCATTTTTGCATTTCAGAGTACTATTTCTTAATAATTTAATTCATTTTTGCATTTCAGAGTACTATATTTTAATAATTTAATTAATTTTTGCATTTCAGAGTACTATATTTTAATAATTTTATTAATTTTTTCATTTCATAGTACTATATTTTAATAATTTAATTCATTTTTGCATTTTAGAGTAATATTTTTTAATAATTTAATTCATTTTTGCATTTCAGAGTACTATTTTTTAATAATTTAATTCATTTTTGCATTTCAGAGTACTATATTTTAATAATTTAATTAATTTTTGCATTTTAGAGTACAATATTTTAATAATTTAATTTTATTTTTGCATTTTAGAGTAATATTTTTGAATAATTTTATTCATTTTTGCATTTCAGTGTACTATATTTTAATAATTTAATTCATTTTTGCATTTCAGAGTACTATTTTTTAATAATTTAATTAATTTTTGCATTTTAGAGTACTATATTTTAATAATTTAATTAATTTTTGCATTTTAGAGTACTATATTTTAATAATTTAATTCATTTTTGCATTTCAGAGTACTATTTTTGAATAATTTAATTCATTTTTGCATTTCAGAGTACTATATTTTAATAATTTTATTCATTTTGCATTTCAGAGTACTATATTTTAATAATTTAATTCATTTTTGCATTTCAGAGTACTATATTTTAATAATTTAATTTATTTTTGCATTTCAGAGTACTATTTTTTAATAATTTTATTAATTTTTGCATTTCAAAGAATTAAATTTTATTAATTTTATTCATTTTTGCATTTTAGAGTACTATATTTTAATAATTTAATTCATTTTTGCATTTCAGAGTACTATATTTTAATAATTTAATTAATTTTTGCATTTTAGAGTACAATATTTTAATAATTTAATTTTATTTTTGCATTTTAGAGTAATATTTTTGAATAATTTTATTCATTTTTGCATTTCAGTGTACTATATTTTAATAATTTAATTCATTTTTGCATTTCAGAGTACTATTTTTTAATAATTTAATTAATTTTTGCATTTTAGAGTACTATATTTTAATAATTTAATTAATTTTTGCATTTTAGAGTACTATATTTTAATAATTTAATTCATTTTTGCATTTCAGAGTACTATTTTTGAATAATTTAATTCATTTTTGCATTTCAGAGTACTATATTTTAATAATTTTATTCATTTTGCATTTCAGAGTACTATATTTTAATAATTTAATTCATTTTTGCATTTCAGAGTACTATATTTTAATAATTTAATTTATTTTTGCATTTCAGAGTACTATTTTTTAATAATTTAATTCATTTTTGCATTTCAGAGTACTATATTTTAATAATTTAATTAATTTTTGCATTTCAGAGTACTATTTTTTAATAATTTAATTCATTTTTGCATTTCAGAGTACTATATTTTAATAATTTAATTCATTTTTGCATTTCAGAGTACTATATTTTAATAATTTAATTAATTTTTGCATTTCAGAGTAATATTTTTGAATAATTTTATTCATTTTTGCATTTCAGAGTACTACATTTTAATAATTTTATTAAATTTTGCATTTCAGAGAACTATATTTTATTAATTTTATTCATATTTGCATTTCAGAGTACTATATTTTAATAATTTAATTCATTTTTGCATTTCAGAGTACTATATTTTAATAATTTAATTAATTTTTGCATTTCAGAGTACTATTTTTTAATAATTTAATTCATTTTTGCATTTCAGAGTACTATTTTTTAATAATTTAATTCATTTTTGCATTTCAGAGTACTATATTTTAATAATTTAATTCATTTTTGCATTTCAGAGTACTATTTCTTAATAATTTAATTCATTTTTGCATTTCAGAGTACTATATTTTAATAATTTAATTAATTTTTGCATTTCAGAGTACTATATTTTAATAATTTTATTAATTTTTTCATTTCATAGTACTATATTTTAATAATTTAATTCATTTTTGCATTTTAGAGTAATATTTTTTAATAATTTAATTCATTTTTGCATTTCAGAGTACTATTTTTTAATAATTTAATTCATTTTTGCATTTCAGAGTACTATATTTTAATAATTTAATTAATTTTTGCATTTTAGAGTACTATATTTTAATAATTTAATTTTATTTTTGCATTTTAGAGTACTATATATTAATAATTTTATTAATTTTTGCCTTTCAGAGTACTATATTTTAATAATTTAATTCATTTTTGCATTTCAGAGTACTATATTTTAATAATTTTATTCATTTTTGCATTTCAGAGTACTATATTTTAATAATTTAATTCATTTTTGCATTTCAGAGTACTATATTTTAATAATTTAATAATTTTTGCATTTTAGAGTAATATTTTTGAATAAGTTTATTCCTTTTTTTCATTTCAGAGTACTATTTTTTAATAATTTAATTCATTTTTGCATTTCAGAGTACTATTTTTTAATAATTTATTTCATTTTTGCATTTCAGAGTACTATATTTTAATAATTTTATTCATTTTGCATTTCAGAGTACTATATTTTAATAATTTAATTCATTTTTGTATTTCAGAGTACTATATTTTAATAATTTAATAATTTTTGCATTTTAGAGTAATATTTTTGAATAATTTTATTCATTTTTGCATTTCAGAGTACTATATTTTAATAATTTAATTCATTTTTGCATTTCAGAGTACTATATTTTAATAATTTAATTAATTTTTGCATTTTAGAGTACTATATTTCAATAATTTAATTAATTTTTGCATTTCAGAGTACTATTTTTGAATAATTTAATTAATTTTTGCATTTCAGAGTACTATATTTTAATAATTTTATTCATTTTGCATTTCAGATTACTATTTTTTAATAATTTAATTCATTTTTGCATTTCAGAGTACTATATTTTAATAATTTAATTAATTTTTGCATTTCAGAGTACTATTTTTTAATAATTTAATTCATTTTTGCATTTCAGAGTACTATTTTTTAATAATTTAATTCATTTTTGCATTTCAGAGTACTATATTTTAATAATTTAATTAATTTTTGCATTTCAGAGTAATATTTTTGAATAATTTTATTCATTTTTGCATTTCAGAGTACTATATTTTAATAATTTTATTAATTTTTGCATTTCAGAGAACTATATTTTATTAATTTTATTCATTTTTGCATTTCAGAGTACTATATTTTAATAATTTAATTCATTTTTGCATTTTAGAGTACTATTTTTGAATAATTTTATTCATTTTTGCATTTCAGAGTACTATATTTTAATAATTTAATTCATTTTTGCATTTCAGAGTACTATATTTTAATAATTTAATTCATTTTTGCATTTTAGAGTACTATATTTTAATAATTTAATTTTATTTTTGCATTTTAGAGTATTTTTTTTTAATAATTTAATTCATTTTTGCATTTCAGAGTACTATATTTTAATAATTTAATTAATTTTTGCATTTTAGAGTACTATATTTTAATACTTTAATTTTATTTTTGCATTTTAGAGTACTATATTTTAATAATTTTATTCATTTTTGCATTTCAAAGAATTAAATTTTATTAATTTTATTCATTTTTGCATTTTAGAGTACTATATTTTAATAATTTAATTCATTTTTGCATTTTAGAGTACTATATTTTAATAATTTAATTCATTTTTGCATTTCAGAGTACTATATTTTAATAATTTAATAATTTTTGCATTTTAGAGTAATATTTTTGAATAATTTTATTCATTTTTGCATTTTAGAGTACTATATTTTAATAATTTAATTCATTTTTGCATTTTAGAGTAATATTTTTTAATAATTTAATTCATTTTTGCATTTCAGAGTACTATATTTTAATAATTTTATTCATTTTTGCATTTCAGAGTACTATATTTTAATAATTTAATTAATTTTTGCATTTAATTTAATTCATTTTTGTATTTCAGAGTACTATATTTTAATAATTTAATAATTTTTGCATTTTAGAGTAATATTTTTGAATAATCTTATTCATTTTTGCATTTCAGAGTACTATATTTTATAATTTAATTCATTTTTGCATTTCAGAGTACTATATTTTAATAATTTAATTAATTTTTGCATTTTAGAGTACTATATTTCAATAATTTAATTAATTTTTGCATTTTAGAGTACTATTTTTGAATAATTTTATTCATATTTGCATTTTAGAGTACTATATTTTAATAATTTTATTAATTTTGCATTTCAGAGTACTGTAATTTATAATAATTAATATTTGCATTTCAGAGTGCTACATTTTAATAATTTAATTTTATTTTTGCATTTTAGAGTACTATATTTTAGTAATTTTATTCATTTTTGCATTTAGAGTACTATATATTAATAATTTTATTAATTTTTGCCTTTCAGAGTACTATTTTTGAATAATTTAATTCATTTTTGCATTTCATAGTACTATATTTTAATAATTTTATTCATTTTGCATTTCAGAGTACTATATTTTAATAATTTAATTCATTTTTGCATTTCAGAGTACTATATTTTAATAATTTTATTCATTTTTGCATTTTAGAGTACTATATTTTAATAATTTAATTTTATTTTTGCATTTTAGAGTACTATATTTTAATAATTTAATTCATTTTTGCATTTCAGAGTACTATATTTTAATAATTTAATTAATTTTTGCATTTTATAATTATATTTATATAACTATTATTATATAACTATATTTTAATAATTTAATTTTATTTTTGCATTTTAGAGTACTATATTTTAATAATTTTATTAATTTTTGCATTTCAAAGAATTAAATTTTATTAATTTTATTCATTTTTGCATTTTAGAGTACTATATTTTAATAATTTAATTCATTTTTGCATTTCAGAGTACTATATTTTAAAAATTTAATTAATTTTTGCATTTTAGAGTACAATATTTTAATAATTTAATTTTATTTTTGCATTTTAGAGTAATATTTTTGAATAATTTTATTCATTTTTGCATTTCAGTGTACTATATTTTAATAATTTAATTCATTTTTGCATTTCAGAGTACTATTTTTTAATAATTTAATTAATTTTTGCATTTTAGAGTACTATATTTTAATAATTTAATTAATTTTTGCATTTTAGAGTACTATATTTTAATAATTTAATTCATTTTTGCATTTCAGAGTACTATTTTTGAATAATTTAATTCATTTTTGCATTTCAGAGTACTATATTTTAATAATTTTATTCATTTTGCATTTCAGAGTACTATATTTTAATAATTTAATTCATTTTTGCATTTCAGAGTACTATATTTTAATAATTTAATTTATTTTTGCATTTCAGAGTACTATTTTTTAATAATTTAATTCATTTTTGCATTTCAGAGTACTATATTTTAATAATTTAATTAATTTTTGCATTTCAGAGTACTATTTTTTAATAATTTAATTCATTTTTGCATTTCAGAGTACTATATTTTAATAATTTAATTCATTTTTGCATTTCAGAGTACTATATTTTAATAATTTAATTAATTTTTGCATTTCAGAGTAATATTTTTGAATAATTTTATTCATTTTTGCATTTCAGAGTACTACATTTTAATAATTTTATTAAATTTTGCATTTCAGAGAACTATATTTTATTAATTTTATTCATATTTGCATTTCAGAGTACTATATTTTAATAATTTAATTCATTTTTGCATTTCAGAGTACTATATTTTAATAATTTAATTAATTTTTGCATTTCAGAGTACTATTTTTTAATAATTTAATTCATTTTTGCATTTCAGAGTACTATTTTTTAATAATTTAATTCATTTTTGCATTTCAGAGTACTATATTTTAATAATTTAATTCATTTTTGCATTTCAGAGTACTATTTCTTAATAATTTAATTCATTTTTGCATTTCAGAGTACTATATTTTAATAATTTAATTAATTTTTGCATTTCAGAGTACTATATTTTAATAATTTTATTAATTTTTTCATTTCATAGTACTATATTTTAATAATTTAATTCATTTTTGCATTTTAGAGTAATATTTTTTAATAATTTAATTCATTTTTGCATTTCAGAGTACTATTTTTTAATAATTTAATTCATTTTTGCATTTCAGAGTACTATATTTTAATAATTTAATTAATTTTTGCATTTTAGAGTACTATATTTTAATAATTTAATTTTATTTTTGCATTTTAGAGTACTATATATTAATAATTTTATTAATTTTTGCCTTTCAGAGTACTATATTTTAATAATTTAATTCATTTTTGCATTTCAGAGTACTATATTTTAATAATTTTATTCATTTTTGCATTTCAGAGTACTATATTTTAATAATTTAATTCATTTTTGCATTTCAGAGTACTATATTTTAATAATTTAATAATTTTTGCATTTTAGAGTAATATTTTTGAATAAGTTTATTCCTTTTTTTCATTTCAGAGTACTATTTTTTAATAATTTAATTCATTTTTGCATTTCAGAGTACTATTTTTTAATAATTTATTTCATTTTTGTATTTCAGAGTACTATATTTTAATAATTTAATAATTTTTGCATTTTAGAGTAATATTTTTGAATAATTTTATTCATTTTTGCATTTCAGAGTACTATTTTTTAATAATTTAATTCATTTTTGCATTTCAGAGTACTATATTTTAATAATTTAATTCATTTTTGCATTTCAGAGTACTATATTTTAATAATTTATTTCATTTTTGCATTTTAGAGTACTATATTTTAATAATTTTATTAATTTTGCATTTCAGAGTACTGTAATTTATAATAATTAATATTTGCATTTCAGAGTGCTATATTTTAATAATTTAATTTTATTTTTGCATTTTAGAGTACTATATTTTAGTAATTTTATTCATTTTTGCATTTAGAGTACTATATATTAATAATTTTATTAATTTTTGCCTTTCAGAGTACTATATTTTAATAATTTAATTCATTTTTGCATTTTAGAGTAATATTTTTTAATAATTTAATTCATTTTTGCATTTCAGAGTACTATATTTTAATAATTTTATTCATTTTTGCATTTCAGAGTACTATATTTTAATAACTTTATTCATTTTTGCATTTCAGAGTACTATATTTTAATAATTTAATTCATTTTTGCATTTCAGAGTACTATTTTTTAATAATTTAATTCATTTTTGCATTTCAGAGTACTATATTTTAATAATTTTATTAATTTTTGCATTTCAGAGTACTATATTTTAATAATTTAATTCATTTTTGCATTTCAGAGTACTATTTTTGAATAATTTAATTCATTTTAGCATTTCATAGTACTATATTTTAATAATTTTATTCATTTTGCATTTCAGAGTACTATATTTTAATAATTTAATTCATTTTTGCATTTCAGAGTACTATATTTTAATAATTTTATTAATTTTTGCATTTTAGAGTACTATAATTTAATAATTTAATTTTATTTTTGCATTTTAGAGTACTATATTTTAATAATTTAATTCATTTTTGCATTTCAGAGTACTATATTTTAATAATTTAATTAATTTTTGCATTTTATAATTATATTTATATAACTATTATTATATAACTATATTTTAATAATTTAATTTTATTTTTGCATTTTAGAGTACTATATTTTAATAATTTTATTAATTTTTGCATTTCAAAGAATTAATAATTTTATTCATTTTGCATTTCAGAGTACTATATTTTAATTATTTAATTCATTTTTGCATTTCAGAGTACTATATTTTAATAATTTAATAATTTTTGCATTTTAGAGTAGTATTTTTGAATAATTGAATTAATTTTTGCATTTCAGAGTACTATATTTTAATAATTTAATTCATTTTTGCATTTTAGAGTAATATTTTTTAATAATTTAATTCATTTTTGCATTTCAGAGTACTATATTTTAATAATTTAATTCATTTTTGCATTTCAGAGTACTATATTTTAATAATTTAATTAAGTTTTGCATTTTATAATTATATTTATATAACTATTATTATATAACTATATTTTAATAATTTAATTTTATTTTTGCATTTTAGAGTACTATATTTTAATAATTTTATTCATTTTTGCATTTCAAAGAATTAAATTTTATTAATTTTATTCATTTTTGCATTTTAGAGTACTATATTTAAATAATTTAATTCATTTTTGCATTTCAGAGTATTATATTTTAATAATTTAATTAATTTTTGCATTTTAGAGTACTATATTTTAATAATTTAATTATATTTTTGCATTTTAGAGTAATATTTTTGAATAATTTTATTCATTTTTGCATTTTAGAGTACTATATTTCAATAATTTAATTCATTTTTGCATTTCAGAGTACTATATTTTAATAATTTAATTCATTTTTGCATTTCAGAGTACTATATTTTAATAATTTTATTCATTTTTGCATTTCAGAGTACTATATTTTAATAATTTAATTCATTTTTGCATTTCAGAGTACTATTTTTTAATAATTTAATTCATTTTTGCATTTCAGAGTACTATATTTTAATAATTTAATTAATTTTTGCATTTCAGAGTACTATATTTTAATAATTTAATTCATTTTTGCATTTCAGAGTACTATTTTTGAATAATTTAATTAATTTTTGCATTTCAGAGTACTATATTTTAATAATTTTATTCATTTTGCATTTCAGAGTACTATATTTTAATAATTTAATTCATTTTTGCATTTCAGAGTACTATATTTTAATAATTTTATTCATTTTTGCATTTTAGAGTACTATATTTTAATAATTTAATTTTATTTTTGCATTTTAGAGTACTATATTTTAATAATTTAATTCATTTTTGCATTTCAGAGTACTATATTTTAATAATTTAATTAATTTTTGCATTTTAGAGTACTATATTTTAATAATTTCATTTTATTTTTGCATTTTAGAGTAATATTTTTTTTTTTTTTTTTTTTTTTTTTTTGGATTATATATGTATTTTTCATATTTATTCATATTTCATATTTTCTTTCTTTATATCATTACATATTAAATATTATTGACATTTACAATTTTACATTTTTAATATTTAACATATCAAAATCATTGTATTTCATATAAGTATAAGTATAAATTTTATTTTATATTATTATATTAAATTAAATTAAAAATTGTAATAATAAATCAAAATCAGAAAAAAAACAATAGATCAAATCTGAAATCCTGCGAAGTCCTTTGGACTTGTCTGCGGGAATCAAAAAATTGAACATCATACATTTACTATAGTAGTTTGGTTGTACGACTTCTCATTTGATAAATAAAATTTTGGTAATTAAGTTTAAAGTGATTAATACGTTTAAGTGATTAACAATTCAGATAATCTACATTCATCAAAACTTCTTTCGGCGTTCCTGGTTCATTCGTCGTTATACATAAGATGATTTTTGATTAATTTCTTCCGTTGATGAAAACCTTGTAAGTGTAGAAGATCCGTTGGTAGTTGATTAAGTAACACCGGTACCAAGACATTTAGGGTGTTCTTTCCATAATCATTATAATACTGTTTAACCATATACCTTCCTTCTACTCTTCTCCGCGTTTCGTACGAGTGTGCAATAGGTTGTCTGAAGCGGGCCTCTTGATAAAATTCTATTAGTGTTGTATATTTGAATATTTTGTTGATGTCTAGAAGCTCTAAATAGGTTGGCAAATACCTAGAGTCCATATTTATATAGGTTTTGTCTTTATTCCTTGCCAAAATTTTCAAAATGTAGTTTTGACTTTTTTGCAGCTGCTTGCAGCGGATTGACGTTCCCCACGCTGTGATGCCATGGCGCAGGTTAGAATCACACAGCGCAAGGTACGCTTGTCTGAGTACTGCGAAGTTACATGCTTTGCTCAAGTGGTAAATGAAAAAAGAGGTTTTGCGTAGCTTTTTTTGCAAATATTCAATATGTGCATACCAGTTGAGGTTTTCATCAATTATCACACCAAGATATTTATATGTTTTTACTAATTCAATGGCAGTATTGCAATTATCATTTGGTATGTTCAATGTATCAGAACATGTATTTGCGTGCAAACATCTTCGGTCGTGGAAAGTTATCCGTACTTCAGAGTATAGAAAGTGTGGTGGTCTGATATGCATAATTTTCGTTTTCGATGCATTCAGTATCAACCCGTTGTCATGGGACCATCTTGTAATTGCATTAAAATCCTCTTGAATTGTCTTCACCGCCATGTTTAATTCTCGATTTGAAGCAACCAATGCTGTGTCATCAGCGTAAGCAAAGGCATAGCTATTGTTAATGCATTTAAGCATATCATTTGCATATATTATATACATTAGTGGCCCTAATTTAGATCCTTGAGGGACCCCATATGACGACTTAATTTCTTTGCTCAGGTCTTCGCCGAGTTTGACGCGATATGTCCTCAGATTTAAGTAGTCTTCGAACCACATTAAACATTCGCCACGTACTCCTGCCCGTTGTAACGAGGAGATGAGTGTTTCATGAGACAATGTGTCGAATGCCTTACTGAAGTCCACGAATAAAGCCAGCGTATGATGACCCTTGCTTAGGCCTTCATTCAAAATATTTGCGAAATTTCCCAATGCTTTATTTATATTTTTGCCTCTCTGGTACCCATATTGATCTTGTATTTTTCCATGAAATCTTTAAGTCGCCTGGCTACTATTTCCTCCAAAATTTTTTCCATTACCGGCAAAATTGACACAGGGCGATAGTTTTGACAATCAGATTTGATACCAGTCTTAAATATAGGCCTTACAATTGATTCTTTAAGTGAATGGGGTACTTTTCCATTTCTAATGCTAAGGTTAATCAATTTAGTTATAACTGGGGTTAAACTGTCGACGTTATTTTTTAAATCCTTTGCTCTTATACCATCACTTCCAGGAGCTTTTCTAACATTTAAACTCGCAATAATGTTATACACTTCTGTCTCCGTTGCTTCACTGATGAACAAAGAGTTTCTCATCTGCTCATTTGTAAGGCGAATTGTTTTAATATGACAATCATGCACGGTGTTTTTAATGTTATCTTCAAATGCACATGCGAATTCATTGGCAATGCATTGAACATTTTTATTCAAGAAATTTTTAATTATAAATTCATCCAGATTTTGTGTTCTTTTTCCCAAAATTTCATCAATTGTTTGCCATGTTTTTTTAATGTCATTTCTGTATTCATAAAATTTTTGCTTATAATATTCATTTTTTGCTTTTACTATCTTTTTATTTACTATGTTCCTATACTTTTTGTATTCTGTTTCTCTCGTCTTGTCCTTAAGTTTTGCAAGCCATCTCTTGTGTAGTTTATCCCGATTTTTACAACATTTCAATATCTCATTATTTATCCACGGATGTGGCTTCCGCTGCTTAATCGCTTTTGTTTCCACTCGTGCCTTGCTATAAATGTCCTTGATGGTGTTTTGTATTTTATTACAAAGACTATCCACGTTTTGAATTTCTAAGAATTCGCCCCAGTTCGTGGCCACTACCTGATTATTCACTGTCTTATCCACAATTCGGTTTTGTTGCGATACTTTTTCACGCTGTATGATATCAGAACTTTTTAGTGAGAACCATAAAGAGAAATGATCTGATACATCCGCTGCAACCACCCCAGCCGCAACCTCGCTGCTATGGCATCTAATAAATAGATGATCGATACAGGATTTCGTCTCCGTTCTGTTATCCACTCTTGTGGTCTCCATATTGCAATTTTGTAGACCAAAAGACGAAAGCATTTCAAGATACGCTGCAGTGGTTCCGCATTCTGAATGGTGCAAATTTATGTTCATGTCGCCAATAATGATAATGTTCCCCTGTGTGCTCATTTTACTGATTATTTGCTCTAATTCGTCTATAAATCTATTGACATTTTGTGCCGGCGGTCGATACACAGCAATTATGGAAAAGAAATATTGATCGCGATTGACTGAAACGTTCAAGTACTCAAAACTGTGGTTGTTTATAAAGTGACATTTTTCTATTTTATATGCTATGGTGTTTCTTAAATATACAGCAATTCCACCTCCTCTCTTGTTTTCCCTATTCATGAATTCCGCATTAAATCCTGGTATTGAAAACAGTTCCGTTTCATCATCACTGATATTCGTCTCCACCAAAACAATGACATCCACAATGCTTAAAAGATGGTCGATCGCTGCGACAAATGTTAAGAAATTTTTCCGAAGAGATCTTATGTTTAAATAAACGCCAGACATGTTATAATTGATATATTTGTTTTTATCTATAGATTGGTAAGAAGGGTAAGATATTGTTTTTAAGTTCATTTTTATTATATTATTATGCTTTTCTGCGGACAATATTTAATTTATTAATTCTATATCCTTATTAGAAAAAATTTTTATTACGTGTGTAGTTTCGCATTTTTTTGCAAAAATGGTTCCATGTCTTACCCAAACAAATTTCCAATTTTTTTCTTTGGCTGTGTTTTTCGAAATCCAAAGCAACTGACGATTAGTGGGAGTGAGTTGATCTCCAATGTATACAGTCTTGCCGTTGTTGTTGCCATTACTGATATTCTCTCTCGGTGCAGTTAATGCTGTTTTTGTCGATGTTAGATTTGTTGTTATTGATGCCATACTTAGTTTGCCTCGAGACTTTCTTAGCAATTCTCTCTTTTTATTAACATCAGTAAATCTTATGAAAATTTTGTTGCTTTTATTTTGAATAATTTTATTCATTTTTGCATTTTAGAATACTATATTTTAATAATTTAATTCATTTTTGCATTTCAGAGTACTATATTTTAATAATTTAATTAATTTTTGCATTTTAGAGTACTATATTTTAATAATTTAATTTTATTTTTGCATTTTAGAGTACTAAATTTTAATAATTTAATTCATTTTTGCAGTTAGAGTACTATATTTTAATAATTTTATTGATTTTTGCATTTCATAGTACTATATTTTAACAATTTAATTCATTTTTGCATTTCAGAGTACTATATTTTAATAATTTAATTAATTTTTGCATTTTAGAGTAATATTTTTGAATAATTTTATTCATTTTTGCATTTTAGAGTACTATATTTTAATAATTTTATTAATTTTTGCATTTCAGAGAACTATATTTTATTAATTTTATTCATTTTTGCATTTCAGAGTACTATATTTTAATAATTTAATTCATTTTTGCATTTCAGAGTACTATATTTTAATAATTTAATTAATTTTTGCATTTTAGAGTACTATATTTTAATAATTTAATTTTATTTTTGCATTTTAGAGTAATATTTTTGAATAATTTTATTCATTTTTGCATTTCAGAGTACTATATTTTAATAATTTAATTAATTTTTGCATTTTAGAGTACTATATTTTAATAATTTAATTTTATTTTTGCATTTTAGAGTAATATTTTTGAATAATTTTATTCATTTTTGCATTTCAGAGTACTATATTTTAATAATTTAATTTATTTTTGCATTTCAGAGTACTATTTTTTAATAATTTAATTCATTTTTGCATTTCAGAGTACTATATTTTAATAATTTAATTAATTTTTGCATTTCAGAGTACTATTTTTTAATAATTTAATTCATTTTTGCATTTCAGAGTACTATATTTTAATAATTTAATTCATTTTTGCATTTCAGAGTACTATATTTTAATAATTTAATTAATTTTTGCATTTCAGAGTAATATTTTTGAATAATTTTATTCATTTTTGCATTTCAGAGTACTACATTTTAATAATTTTATTAAATTTTGCATTTCAGAGAACTATATTTTATTAATTTTATTCATATTTGCATTTCAGAGTACTATATTTTAATAATTTAATTCATTTTTGCATTTCAGAGTACTATATTTTAATAATTTAATTAATTTTTGCATTTCAGAGTACTATTTTTTAATAATTTAATTCATTTTTGCATTTCAGAGTACTATTTTTTAATAATTTAATTCATTTTTGCATTTCAGAGTACTATATTTTAATAATTTAATTCATTTTTGCATTTCAGAGTACTATTTCTTAATAATTTAATTCATTTTTGCATTTCAGAACACTATATTTTAATAATATAATTAATTTTTGCATTTCAGAGTACTATATTTTAATAATTTTATTAATTTTTTCATTTCATAGTACTATATTTTAATAATTTAATTCATTTTTGCATTTCAGAGTACTATATTTTAATAATTTAATTAATTTTTGCATTTTAGAGTAATATTTTTGAATAATTTTATTCATTTTTGCATTTTAGAGTACGATATTTTAATAATTTTATTAATTTTTGCATTTCATAGTACTATATTTTAATAATTTAATTCATTTTTGCATTTCAGAGTACTATATTTTAATAATTTAATTAATTTTTGCATTTTAGAGTAATATTTTTGAATAATTTTATTCATTTTTGCATTTTAGAGTTTTATATTTTAATAATTTTATTAATTTTTGCATTTCAGAGAACTATATTTTATTAATTTTATTCATTTTTGCATTTCAGAGTACTATATTTTAATAATTTAATTCATTTTTGCATTTCAGAGTACTATATTTTAATAATTTAATTTTATTTTTGCATTTTAGAGTACTATATTTTAATAATTTGCATTTCAGAGTACTATATTTTAGTAATTTAATTTTATTTTTGCATTTTAGAGTAATATTTTTGAATAATTTTATTCATTTTTGCATTTCAGAGTACTATATTTTAATAATTTAATTCATTTTTGCATTTCAGAGAACTATATTTTATTAATTTTATTCATTTTTGCATTTCAGAGTACTATATTTTAATAATTTAATTAATTTTTGCATTTCAGAGTACTATTTTTTAATAATTTAATTCATTTTTGCATTTCAGAGTACTATTTTTTAATAATTTAATTCATTTTTGCATTTCAGAGTACTATATTTTAATAATTTAATTCATTTTTGCATTTCAGAGTACTATATTTTAATAATTTAATTTTATTTTTGCATTTTAGAGTACTATATTTTAATAATTTGCATTTCAGAGTACTATATTTTAATAATTTAATTTTATTTTTGCATTTTAGAGTAATATTTTTGAATAATTTTATTAATTTTTGCATTTCAGAGTACTATATTTTAATAATTTAATTTTATTTTTGCATTTTAGAGTAATATTTTTGAATAATTTTATTCATTTTTGCATTTCAGAGTACTATATTTTAATAATTTTATTAATTTTTGCATTTCAGAGAACTATATTTTATTAATTTTATTCATTTTTGCATTTCAGAGTACTATATTTTAATAATTTAATTCATTTTTGCATTTCAGAGTACTATATTTTAATAATTTAATTAATTTTTGCATTTTAGAGTACTATATTTTAATAATTTAATTTTATTTTTGCATTTTAGAGTAATATTTTTGAATAATTTTATTCATTTTTGCATTTCAGAGTACTATATTTTAATAATTTAATTCATTTTTGCATTTCAGAGTACTATTTTTTAATAATTTAATTCATTTTTGCATTTCAGAGTACTTTATTTTAATAATTTAATTAATTTTTGCATTTCAGAGTACTATATTTTAATAATTTAATTCATTTTTGCATTTCAGAGTACTATTTTAGAATATTTTAATTCATTTTTGCATTTCAGAGTACTTTATTTTAATAATTTAATTAATTTTTGCATTTCAGAGTACTATATTTTAATAATTTTATTCATTTTGCATTTCAGAGTAATATATTTTAATAATTTAATTCATTTTTGCATTTCAGAGTACTATATTTTAATAATTTTATTCATTTTTGCATTTTAGAGTACTATATTTTAATAATTTAATTTTATTTTTGCATTTTAGAGTACTATATTTTAAAAATTTAATTTTATTTTTGCATTTTAGAGTAATATTTTTGAATAATTTTATTCATTTTTGCATTTCAGAGTACTATATTTTAATAATTTAATTAATTTTTGCATTTTAGAGTACTATATTTTAATAATTTAATTTTATTTTTGCATTTTAGAGTAATATTTTTGAATAATTTTATTCATTTTTGCATTTCAGAGTACTATATTTTAATAATTTAATTCATTTTTGCATTTCAGAGTACTATTTTTTAATAATTTAATTCATTTTTGCATTTCAGAGTACTATATTTTAATAATTTAATTAATTTTTGCATTTCAGAGTACTATATTTTAATAATTTATTCATTTTTGCAGTTAGAGTACTATATTTTAATAATTTTATTAATTTTTGCATTTCAGAGTACTATATTTTAATAATTTAATTCATTTTTGCATTTCAGAGTACTATATTTTAATAATTTAATTCATTTTTGCATTTCAGAGTACTATATTTTAATAATTTAATTAATTTTTGCATTTCAGAGTAATATTTTTGAATAATTTTATTCATTTTTGCATTTCAGAGTACTATATTTTAATAATTTTATTAATTTTTGCATTTCAGAGAACTATATTTTATTAATTTTATTCATTTTTGCATTTCAGAGTACTATATTTTAATAATTTAATTCATTTTTGCATTTCAGAGTACTATATTTTAATAATTTAATTAATTTTTGCATTTTAGAGTACTATATTTTAATAATTTAATTTTATTTTTGCATTTTAGAGTAATATTTTTGAATAATTTTATTCATTTTTGCATTTCAGAGTACTATATTTTAATAATTTTATTAATTTTTGCATTTCAGAGAACTATATTTTATTAATTTTATTCATTTTTGCATTTCAGAGTACTATTTTTAAATAATTTAATTAATTTTTGCATTTCAGAGTACTATATTTTAATAATTTTATTCATTTTGCATTTCAGATTACTATTTTTTAATAATTTAATTCATTTTTGCATTTCAGAGTACTATATTTTAATAATTTAATTAATTTTTGCATTTCAGAGTACTATTTTTTAATAATTTAATTCATTTTTGCATTTCAGAGTACTATTTTTTAATAATTTAATTCATTTTTGCATTTCAGAGTACTATATTTTAATAATTTAATTAATTTTTGCATTTCAGAGTAATATTTTTGAATAATTTTATTCATTTTTGCATTTCAGAGTACTATATTTTAATAATTTTATTAATTTTTGCATTTTAGAGTAATATTTTTGAATAATTTTATTAATTTTTACATTTCAGAGTACTATATTTTAATAATTTTATTAATTTTTGCATTTCAGAGAACTATATTTTATTAATTTTATTCATTTTTGCATTTCAGAGTACTATATTTTAATAATTTAATTCATTTTTGCATTTCAGAGTACTATATTTTAATAATTTAATTAATTTTTGCATTTTAGAGTACTATATTTTAATAATTTCATTTTATTTTTGCATTTTAGAGTACTATATTTTAATAATTTGCATTTCAGAGTACTATATTTTAATAATTTAATTCATTTTTGCATTTCAGAGTACTATTTTTTAATAATTTAATTCATTTTTGCATTTCAGAGTACTATATTTTAATAACTTAATTCATTTTTGCATTTCAGAGTACTATATTTTAATAATTTAATTCATTTTTGCATTTCAGAGTACTATTTTTGAATAATTTAATTCATTTTTGCATTTCAGAGTACTATATTTTAATAATTTTATTCATTTTGCATTTCAGAGTACTATATTTTAATAATTTAATTCATTTTTGCATTTCAGAGTACTATATTTTAATAATTTTATTAATTTTTGCATTTTAGAGTACTATATTTTAATAATTTAAATTTATTTTTGCATTTTAGAGTACTATATTTTAATAATTTAATTCATTTTTGCATTTCAGAGTACTATATTTTAATAATTTAATTAATTTTTGCATTTTATAATTATATTTATATAACTATTATTATATAACTATATTTTAATAATTTAATTTTATTTTTGCATTTTAGAGTACTATATATTAATAATTTTATTAATTTTTGCCTTTCAGAGTACTATATTTTAATAATTTAATTCATTTTTGCATTTTAGAGTACTATATTTTAATAATTTAATTCATTTTTGCATTTTAGAGTAATATTTTTAAATAATTTAATTCATTTTTGCATTTCAGAGTACTATATTTTAATAATTTAATTCATTTTTGCATTTCAGAGTACTATATTTTAATAATTTTATTCAGTTTTGCATTTCAAAGAATTAAATTTTATTAATTTTAGTCATTTTTGCATTTTAGAGTACTATATTTTAATAATTTAATTCATTTTTGCATTTCAGAGTATTATATTTTAATAATTTAATTAATTTTTGCATTTTAGAGTACTATATTTTAATAATTTAATTTTATTTTTGCATTTTAGAGTAATATTTTTGAATAATTTTATTCATTTTTGCATTTTAGAGTACTATATTTCAATAATTTAATTCATTTTTGCATTTCAGAGTACTATATTTTAATAATTTAATTCATTTTTGCATTTCAGAGTACTATATTTTAATAATTTTATTCATTTTTGCATTTCAGAGTACTATATTTTAATAATTTAATTCATTTTTGCATTTCAGAGTACTATTTTTTAATAATTTAATTCATTTTTGCATTTCAGAGTACTATATTTTAATAATTTAATTAATTTTTGCATTTCAGAGTACTATATTTTAATAATTTAATTCATTTTTGCATTTCAGAGTACTATTTTTGAATAATTTAATTAATTTTTGCATTTCAGAGTACTATATTTTAATAATTTTATTCATTTTGCGTTTGAGAGTACTATATTTTAATAATTTAATTCATTTTTGCATTTCAGAGTACTATATTTTAATAATTTTATTCATTTTTGCATTTTAGAGTACTATATTTTAATAATTTAATTTTATTTTTGCATTTTAGAGTACTATATTTTAATAATTTAATTCATTTTTGCATTTCAGAGTACTATATTTTAATAATTTAATTAATTTTTGCATTTTAGAGTACTATATTTTAATAATTTAATTTTATTTTTGCATTTTAGAGTAATATTTTTGAATAATTTTATTCATTTTTGCATTTTAGAATACTATATTTTAATAATTTAATTCATTTTTGCATTTCAGAGTACTATATTTTAATAATTTAATTAATTTTTGCATTTTAGAGTACTATATTTTAATAATTTAATTTTATTTTTGCATTTTAGAGTACTATATTTTAATAATTTATTCATTTATGCAGTTAGAGTACTATATTTTAATAATTTTATTAATTTTTGCATTTCAGAGTACTATATTTTAATAATTTAATTCATTTTTGCATTTCAGAGTACTATATTTTAATAATTTAATTAATTTTTGCATTTTAGAGTAATATTTTTGAATAATTTTATTCATTTTTGCATTTTAGAGTACTATATTTTAATAATTTTATTAATTTTTGCATTTCAGAGAACTATATTTTATTAATTTTATTCATTTTTGCATTTCAGAGTACTATATTTTAATAATTTAATTCATTTTTGCATTTCAGAGTACTATATTTTAATAATTTAATTAATTTTTGCATTTTAGAGTACTATATTTCAATAATTTAATTAATTTTTGCATTTTAGAGTACTATTTTTGAATAATTTTATTCATTTTTGCATTTTAGAGTACTATATTTTAATAATTTTATTAATTTTGCATTTCAGAGTACTGTAATTTTTAATAATTAATATTTGCATTTCAGAGTGCTATATTTTAATAATTTAATTTTATTTTTGCATTTTAGAGTACTATATTTTAGTAATTTTATTCATTTTTGCATTTAGAGTAAATATTTTAATAATTTTATTAATTTTTGCATTTCAGAGTACTATATTTTAATAATTTAATTCATTTTGGCATTTTAGAGTAATATTTTTAAATAATTTAATTCATTTGTGCATTTCAGAGTACTATATTTTAATAATTTAATTCATTTGTGCATTTCAGAGTACTATATTTTAATAATTTTATTCATTTTTGCATTTCAGAGTACTATAATTTAATAATTTAATTCATTTTTGCATTTCAGAGTACTATATTTTAATAATTTTATTCATTTTTGCATTTCAGAGTACTATATTTTAATAATTTAATTCATTTTTGCATTTCAGAGTACTATTTTTTAATAATTTAATTCATTTTTGCATTTCAGAGTACTATATTTTAATAATTTAATTCATTTTTGCATTTTAGAGTAATATTTTTAAATAATTTAATTCATTTGTGCATTTTAGAGTACTATATTTCAATAATTTAATTCATTTTTGCATTTCAGAGTACTATATTTTAATAATTTAATTCATTTTTGCATTTCAGAGTACTATATTTTAATAATTTTATTCATTTTTGCATTTCAGAGTACTATATTTTAATAATTTAATTCATTTTTGCATTTCAGAGTACTATTTTTTAATAATTTAATTCATTTTTGCATTTCAGAGTACTATATTTTAATAATTTAATTAATTTTTGCATTTCAGAGTACTATATTTTATTAATTTAATTCATTTTTGCATTTCAGAGTACTATTTTTGAATAATTTAATTAATTTTTGCATTTCAGAGTACTATATTTTAATAATTTTATTCATTTTGCATTTGAGAGTACTATATTTTAATAATTTAATTCATTTTTGCATTTCAGAGTACTATATTTTAATAATTTTATTCATTTTTGCATTTTAGAGTACTATATTTTAATAATTTAATTTTATTTTTGCATTTTAGAGTACTATATTTTAATAATTTAATTCATTTTTGCATTTCAGAGTACTATATTTTAATAATTTAATTAATTTTTGCATTTTAGAGTACTATATTTTAATAATTTAATTTTATTTTTGCATTTTAGAGTAATATTTTTGAATAATTTTATTCATTTTTGCATTTTAGAATACTATATTTTAATAATTTAATTCATTTTTGCATTTCAGAGTACTATATTTTAATAATTTAATTAATTTTTGCATTTTAGAGTACTATATTTTAATAATTTAATTTTATTTTTGCATTTTAGAGTACTATATTTTAATAATTTATTCATTTATGCAGTTAGAGTACTATATTTTAATAATTTTATTAATTTTTGCATTTCAGAGTACTATATTTTAATAATTTAATTCATTTTTGCATTTCAGAGTACTATATTTTAATAATTTAATTAATTTTTGCATTTTAGAGTAATATTTTTGAATAATTTTATTCATTTTTGCATTTTAGAGTACTATATTTTAATAATTTTATTAATTTTTGCATTTCAGAGAACTATATTTTATTAATTTTATTCATTTTTGCATTTCAGAGTACTATATTTTAATAATTTAATTCATTTTTGCATTTCAGAGTACTATATTTTAATAATTTAATTAATTTTTGCATTTTAGAGTACTATATTTCAATAATTTAATTAATTTTTGCATTTTAGAGTACTATTTTTGAATAATTTTATTCATTTTTGCATTTTAGAGTACTATATTTTAATAATTTTATTAATTTTGCATTTCAGAGTACTGTAATTTTTAATAATTAATATTTGCATTTCAGAGTGCTATATTTTAATAATTTAATTTTATTTTTGCATTTTAGAGTACTATATTTTAGTAATTTTATTCATTTTTGCATTTAGAGTACTATATTTTAATAATTTTATTAATTTTTGCATTTCAGAGTACTATATTTTAATAATTTAATTCATTTTTGCATTTTAGAGTAATATTTTTAAATAATTTAATTCATTTGTGCATTTCAGAGTACTATATTTTAATAATTTTATTCATTTTTGCATTTCAGAGTACTATAATTTAATAATTTAATTCATTTTTGCATTTCAGAGTACTATATTTTAATAATTTAATTAATTTTTGCATTTCAGAGTACTATATTTTAATAATTTATTTCATTTTTGCATTTTAGAGTACTATTTTTGAATAATTTAATTCATTTTTGCATTTCAGAGTACTATATTTTAATAATTTTATTCATTTTGCATTTCAGAGTACTATATTTTAATAATTTAATTCATTTTTGCATTTCAGAGTACTATATTTTAATAATTTAATTAATTTTTATATTTTAATAATTTAATTAATTTTTGCATTTTAGAGTACTATTTTTGAATAATTTTATTCATTTTTGCATTTTAGAGTACTATATTTTAATAATTTTATTAATTTTGCATTTCAGAGTACTGTAATTTTTAATAATTAATATTTGCATTTCAGAGTGCTATATTTTAATAATTTAATTTTATTTTTGCATTTTAGAGTACTATATTTTAGTAATTTTATTCATTTTTGCATTTAGAGTACTATATTTTAATAATTTTATTAATTTTTGCATTTCAGAGTACTATATTTTAATAATTTAATTCATTTTTGCATTTTAGAGTACTATTTTTGAATAATTTAATTAATTTTTGCATTTCAGAGTACTATATTTTAATAATTTTATTCATTTTTGCATTTTAGAGTAATATTTTTGAATAATTTAATTCATTGTTGCATTTCAGAGTATTATATTTTAATAACTTAATTCATTTTTGCATCTCAGAGTACTATATTTTAATAATTTACTTCATTTTTGCATTTTAGAATAATATTTTTGAATAATTTAATTCATTGTTGCATTTCAGAGTACTATATTTTAATAATTTTATTAATTTTTGCATTTCAGAGTACTATATTTTAATAATTTTATTCATTTTTGCATTTCAGAGTACTGTATTTTAATAATTTTATTCATTTTTGCATTTTAGAGTAATATTTTTGAATAATTTAATTCATTGTTGCATTTCAGAGTACTATATTTTAATAATTTTATTCATTTTTGCATTTCAGAGTACTATAATTTAATAATTTAATTCATTTTTGCATTTCAGAGTACTATTTTTTATTAATTTAATTAATTTTTGCCTTTTAGAGTACTATATTTTAATAATTTAATTAATTTTTGCATTTTAGAGTAATATTTTTGAATAATTTAATTAATTTTTGCATTTCAGAGTACTATATTTAAATAATTTAATTCATTTTTGCATTTTAGAGTACAATTTTTATACCCTACACCTTAAGGTAAGGGTATATTCACTTTGTAACGAAATGTGTAACGCATAGAAATAGAGACGATAGGCATAGAAAAGTATATATATTCTTGATCAGCGTGACCTCCTGAGTCGATTTAGCCATGTCGGTCCGTCTGTCTGTCTGTCTGTCTGTCTGTCTGTGTGTCTGTCTGTCTGTCTGTCTATCTGTCTGTTGAAATCACGATCACAGGAGAACCGGTAAAGATATCGTGATGAAATTTTGCAGATATATTGTTTCTTGTGGTGTGCAGTTTAGTATTAAAAAAGAGCAAAATAGGTCCACGACCACCCCTATTTTTTATTAAAAATGTGATATCAGCGTTCGTTTTTGACCTATTACAACAAAATTTCAATCCTAAGTATAGAGTAGCATTATCCGTTAATATGCCGTGATCCGCCCACTTTTAGGTTACACAGGCAAAATATGGTTATATTGTTAAATATATAAACTTCCTGAATAAAACTTTAGATAACAACTTGTTTTACAAAAAAACATTATTACATCAAAACTGGGTGCGGTCCGCCCACTTTTACACTACATATGCAGTATAGCAGTATGAAAACAAGTTTATTACCACGGAAATAAAGTTTAAATGAACACAATTATAAAACAACTAAGCTAGTTATTTGGTTTTTAAAAAGGTAATGACCACGCCTACTATTTATACAGAGGCGTAGCTAGGACTCATGGAGCCCGAGACGGTTAATCAACTTGCAGCCCCAAAAATTCCTGGAATTCAATAAGTCAATACTTGATTTCCACAACTGCCGCCCCCGACATTGTGCCGCCCAGAGTGGACCGCCCCCGCCCCACCCTAGCTTCGGCACTTATTTCAAAACTTTTACGTTTAGGGTATCTAAGATTCGGCCAGGCCGAATATAGCTTTCTTACTGGTTTTCATCTTTTTTTTCATTTTCAAATTTCAAAAGCGAAAACGGTTTTGATGGAATTATAATATAGTTTTTATAAATTGTTTAATAATCGTTAATTTTGATAATTATTGTGTCTGTGTTGAAATGACACTAAGCATTTTTAAACAATGGAATTTTTAAATATTAAATTCTGAATTTTTTTGAAGTTTTTAAGATTCTTTAGCAAATTTTATTTATTTCCAGGTCATCTTACTCAATCCACGAAAATTATAGAATTGGTATCGCACATTTGATTAAAAAGAACATCGCGTCACAGAATTTATTATTACTGTTATGATTTCAGTAGAAATCTGGATGATATAATATTAAAAAAAAATTTGGAGACTTTTTGCATTTGACTTATCAGACACAGACACAAACGTAAAATTTTTCAAAATGATGGAAAAACGTCAGTGTCCTGTGTGCACACAATTCCTGCATGCGGGCATGAATTTGTCTGATCATTTGGAAACACATCCCAAGGAACAATTTATCATATGTTCCACCAAAGCGCTGCGCACTACAAACTTTTTATCGCAAATGCTGCAGCCGAACTCCTTCCAACCTAAATGCCGCTTTAAATGTAAGGACAAATTATGCCAACGATGGCATTTTTTGCCGCACGTATAACACTCAGCTGGATGTTCAGTCATATGAGCGTCGTACAATTTGACGGTGCCGAACTTTTGACGACAAATAAAACAGAAGTTTTTTTGAAGAAAGCATTAATTTTTCATCTGCTTCTGAAAGGGTTTGATTCTGCTTCAGTGCGGCAATATTAAACGAGACCAACATGTGGTATAAGTTGTAAAGACGGGTGAGTGAAGGTAAGAAAACAGGATCGGCAGATTCTGTAACAGCAGCGACCACATTGTTGGCCAGAGCCAAGCCTGCACTTTCGTCGGCGGCAGCAGTTGATGGACCAGCCAGTATTGCTGCAGATGTTGTAGGTGGTTCTTCATGATACACATGCAACTGGTGATCTTGTTGTTGTGGCAGCGACTGCTCTGGCTGTGAATCCTGTAGTAGTAAATCATGTGATGTCACTGTTGCAACGATTGACCTTTTTTGATGTGGATGGTAAAGAGTCGATGCGTAGATGCACTGAGCTGCATTCAGCTGTTGCTGCTGATGGTGATGTTCCACCAGTTTCCAAAGGAAGACGAAAATCAAAGCTATATATGAAAATAGAAAGGGTTGTAGTATATTTTGGCCCATACACTGGAAGAACCTTTCTATCTCCGCTTTAAACTTTTACAGAAATAAAAAAATTTAAGCAATTTCACCTCTTTGTCGCTCTGTTGCTAACGTTCGTGGCCCCTGTTGAAGCACTTAAGTCCTGGACTGTAAAGTACTCCTTGTTATTCCAGCAATTCTCTGGCGGAAACAACCCAGGAAAGGAATACTTAAATAATCGCACAGGAATATCGCCATACATCTGAAAATAATCTATAACTTAAAACTAACCTCAAAGAAAACTGAGTAACTTACGTATTGACTCCAAGAATTTTCACTATCACAATTACTTTCTTGTTCCGATATCTCTCCCTTCGCCGCATCTTCTCGTCCGTCCGTATGTTCAAAGAATCTGTAGTACAACCAGCCAAGCTGCTCCCCGTGGCCGCCGTAAAGGACGACAAGGAAGAAGATGGTCCAACTCCCGTTTGAACTCCTCCAGTCATATTGACCCGCTTGTAGGAATCCAGATCCAAATAGTTACCAGCATCACCACCTGCAACTCCTCCACAATTCACATCCAAAGCAGTCTCGAAATCAGTGTTTGAGGTGGAAACAGATTGCTACCACTGTCTGGCTGGTGCAACATTGTGATGATGGTAACGCTTGGTTGTTTGATTGAGATGCGCCTGATCTGAAGGGAATTCTTCTATTGTTGCCGAATTGCTTCCAGAAGCGAGGGTGGCAGCCGTAGTGGCAGCTGTAGTGGCAGCCGTAGTCAAATTCAAAGGGGCGGCAGAAGCATTGCTAGTACCCACTTCTGGCTCTTTTTCTACCTTGGAGGATGCAGTAAGAGTAGAGGATTCAACATCCCGCTTCTTCTCATCTGCTAAGGTGCGTTCTTCGTTGTCAGCTGTTTCAGTACATTCCGTCCTTAGGATTGTCAACTGCACTAGTGCCATGATAACTTGTTCCTTGGGCTGTGTTTCCAAATGATCAGACAAATTCATGCCCGTATGCAGGAATAGTGTGCACACAGGACACTGAAGTTTTTCCATCATTTTGAAAAATTTTACGTTTGTGTCTGTGTCTGATAAGTCAAATGCAAAAAGTCTCCAAATTTTTTTTGATATTATATCATCCAGATTTCTACTGAAATCATAACAGTAATAATAAATTCTGTGACGCGATGTTCTTTTTAATCAAATGTGGGATACCAATTCTATAATTTTCGTGGATTGAGTAAGATGACCTGGAAATAAATAAAATTTGCTAAAGAATCATAAAAACTTCAAAAAAATTCAGAATTTAATATTTAAAAATTCCATTGTTTAAAAATGCTTAGTGTAATTTCAACACAGACACAATAATTATCAAAATAAACGATTATTAAACAATTAATAAAAACTATATTATAATTCCATCAAAACCGTTTTCGCTTTTGAAATTTGAAAATGAAAAAAAAGATGAAAACCAGTAAGAAAGCTATATTCGGCCTGGCCGAATCTTAGATATCCTACACCAAAAAGTTTTGAAAAAAGTGCCGAAGCTAGGGTGGGGCGGGGGTGGCGGTCCACTCTGGGCGGCACAATGTCGGGGGCGGCAGTTGTGGAAATCAAGTAGTAACTTATTGAATTCCAGGAATTTTTGGGGCTACAAGTTGATTAACCGTCCCGGGGTCCATGAGACCTAGCTACGACTCTGTATAAATAGTAGGCGTGGTCATTACCTTTTTCAAAACCAAAGAACTAGCTTAGTTGTTTTATAATTGTGTTCATTTAAACTTTATTCCCGTGGTAATAAACTTGTTTTCATACTGCATATGTAGTGTAGTGGGGACCGCACCCAGTTTTGATGTAATAATGTTTTTTTGTAAAACAAGTTGTTATCTAAAGTTTTATTCAGGAAGTTTATATATTTAACAATATAACCATATTCTGCCTGTGTAACCTAAAAGTGGGCGGATTACGCCCATATTTGGCATATTACGTACATATAATGCTACTGTAATCTCAGGAATTTTGTTGTCATAACTCAAAAACGAACGCTGATATCACATTTTCAATAAAAAATAGGCGTGGTCGTGGACCTATTTTGCCCATTTTCAATACCAACCTGCTCACCACAAGAAACAATATATCTGCAAAATTTCATCACGATAACTTCACCGGTTCTCCTGTGCGTTACACATTTCCTAACAAAGTGAATATACCCTTACATTAAGGTGTAGGGCATAAAAACTAAAAATGAAAATTATTTTGACAGTACTGTTACTGTTATTTACAGCGCAGTACTGTAACTGACTTAACGGTACTGTAAAATTTCAGTGACGATTTCTTTACAGTGAGTTGAACAGTACTAAAAAATGGCGTACGGTTCAGTAAAATGTTCCTTACAGTACTGTTCTATTCTATTCTATTCTTTACAGCAAGCGAAATAAAAGAAAGCAAATACTGCAACAACTGAAGGAAAGCCACCGCAAAAGCAACCAAGAGGTTCCAAAAATAGCGATGAGGAAGCTATACCTAATCGTTATAGGGTTATGTAAATTCTGACCCTTCATCCCTGCAAGCCGACATGACCACCGTGCAAAGCGATTTTTCTGAACTACAATCTGATATAAAAGATATTAAAAGTATTATGGAACAGATGAGTGATCAATTGCTAATATCGAGGAAAGATTTGAGGAAAGAGATCAATAGTGCATTCTTCAAAATAAATGAAACAATAATTGATTTAAAGCAGTGATGTCCAAACGCTTACTATCAAGTTTTGAGTGTGTATTGGGCATATTTTCTCTCAGCACTGAGAAAAATGGATGTCAAAAATATGAAGCATTTGTCTCTTTTCTTTGCGGCATAATAAACAAGTTAATTCGAGAAAATGATTGGAGGTCTGTATTAAACACGGGGAATATAGAAGATACTTATTCGATGTACAGTGAAGAAAAAATAACTATTACCGGGAAAAATTATACGAGAACGGAACAGACATGAGAAAGAGGTGGCAAATAATTCATGAAATAATGGGTAATAATTCATGAAAGCAAGGAAATAATAACATTCAAATATTTTTTGCTTATTTTTAGTAGCTCATTTGTTCTTTTAAATAACTAATTAATCGGGATCGAAGCTGGATGTTCGTTACAAATAAAAAGCCGAAAAAACCTGCATGAATAAGTGTTTGTTTTCATCAACAATTTTTTTCAGGTATTTAGTTGAAATTAAATTTATTTGAAACACTTTTTCATGCGAGTGTGTTCTTTAATGCAGAGCAGATGAAATGAAAGCGGAAATGGAATTTAATTGGAAAAATCAAGGATTTGCCAAAAACACACACACTGGCACATAAACAAATCGTATTAATTTCCAGAACACAACCACACACACACCAACATCCTCATTTATTCAACTTATTTGCGTGAAATTAATTAAACTATTTTTTGTTGTTGTTTAATTTACTACGTATTAAAAATGATATCCGCTCATTTAGTATTTAAATTAAATAACATGGAATAATTCACAATAAAGGGTTTTGCAATAAGAGGTGTAATTATGAATAGCCCGCTATTTCGGTAGCTGTCACTTTTGAAGCTGTTATTTTTGACATTTGACAAGTAGAAACTACGCCATTACTAAAAATGGAACGATAAACGCTGCAACAACGCATTGAAATTATTAAAATTCACTTCAAAAATGGTGAAAATATTGCAGTCACAGTTCGCAAAACTAAAGCATTTTTGGGTCGTCGTGAAGCACCTTTTCGGACCGCAATACAGAAATTGGTGGAAAAATTCGAGCTGTTGGGATGATGTGAAGAATAAAACCCGTGCACGTCGCTCAAGAACAACTGAGAATATTGCTGCTGTAGCCCAAAGTGTTGAGGATAACCCAGGTTTGTCCATTCCTCGTCGTTCTTTGGAATTGGGCATTCCACAAGCGTCATTACACCGTATTTTGTATCGTATTGATCTGGACAACGTTTACTTTCAACAAGACGGCGCTACGTGCCGAGGTGATCACAATTGGCCACCGAGATCTTGTGATTTAACACCTTGCGACATCTTCCTTTGGGGCCACGTGAAAGATAAGGTCTACGCCAACAGCCCAGCGTCGTTTCAAGACCTCAAAGATGGAAGCACATAGGGCAGCCACTTTGCGATTTGGTTATGGAAAATTTCCTGAAAAGGATATGGTCCTGTAAGCGTGGTCGTGGTGGCCATTTGGCTGATGTTGTTTTTCATTATTAACCGCATACCTTTATTTATTTATTTTATTTAATCTTTATTACGAAATAAACATGCCATAATTTATCTCAAAAAATGGCATTTTTCTGTTTTTGTGTGCTTTTTGTTTGGTGTTTTCGCACACTTAAAAAGCTAACTAATTTGAATTGTGACCATTCGTTGTTATAATACATAAAATTAACCCTGTGTTCCGCTCTTCAAATTTCATTTATTTTATTCCTTTCTGCGAAAAACGTCGAAAGTGTTGGTTGCAAATATTTTTCAGTGTCCTTATTTTCTTAACTTAATTAAACTGCATTTTCCTCTGCTTTCCTGCTTCACTAGCTTCTTATTCGTCTTCATTCCCCGCAGTTCAATAAGTTTACGTTATCTGCTTAGGATTTTAGTTTTACTCCTTTTATTATTCTTTTATTCTGTTGACCCCACTCTGGTTGACTTTCTGTCCATTCAACTGAAGGCTGAAGTTGAAAACTTTGTCGCTGCGTTGTTGCTCGTGTTGTTGCTGTGAAAAATGTTCTCAGTTGTCGTTATTTCGGTGTTGTTGTTGTTGTTAGAAGAATTAATTTCACCGTTCAGATGTTTTGAAAACGAACCCGAGTTTTTCTTCACCACTTTTTTCGAGCTTTTGTTGCTAGTTTTTAGTTGGTTTTTGAATTTGCAAACGATTCGTTGCTGGATCGAAAAAGTTTTCGTGGTTTTTCGAAAAATATTACGTTACGTGAAAAGTTAGTAGCAAAAAACAAAAAAAAAAATACAAAAAGCAAATAACGGGTGGGCCATTAGCTGGTTTCTTTCTATTTCCGGTGTAAAGATGTTAGTTTCACAGTGCTTTTTACAGTTCAGCACCAACCACTTAACAGTCGTTAACAGTACTGTAGAATGTCCGTTACAGTTGTGCAATATTTATTCTATTTCTAGTTAAATTTTCTTTCTTATCTCCTCTTTGAGTAGTGTGCTTTCATTTGATCTCCTTTCGATTTCTGTCCGATCTCATATTTTACGATATCCTGCTCTCGCTCGATATTCCGTGTCTCGCTTTATTTACCAACGCAACAAGCGAAGGGAACGAGCGACACACACACACGCTTTCGTATGTTTTTTCAACAGTTTTTCTGTAGTTTTTTCTACAGCAGCTAAAAAAATCTGGATCACAGCCGTGTTTCGGTTGCATTATTTTGCTCCAGAGGATTCGAGTTTATTAAAAAATACAATTCACAGTGTTTTAGATCAAACAAGTTGTGGAATATTTTGTATATGAAATTCCACTGGAAAAGCGACGATTAAGAAGTGAGGAGAGTGACAGAGAGAGGGTCAGTGAGAGAAGGGATGTTAGAGGAGACTTCAGGATGATGGCGAAGCACAACCAACGAAAAATCCAACATTTTTAAAGAAAATAACACTTTGTACTCATTTTTAATAACAGCCAAATGAAAACATCACAATCAACAACAACAAAAACAACTACAACAACAGCACCAACACTCTATCCAAACAGTCCCGATAAAGTAGGTGAAAACGACGAAACCAGGAGCGAACCAGAGACCAGAAGATGGTTCAATTAGAAGCTGAACGCATGCGGGTCGAAATCTTTTTTCCCCCTTGTTTGGTCATCGGTTTTGGCCTCCAAGATTGCTAGCCGCGGGTCATAAGTCAACATGTGTGTGTGTGAGTGAGTGCTTGAGTTTGAGTGTGTCTGTGTGAGTGCCTGAGTGTGAGTGTCTGTGTGAGTTCCTGTGTGAATGCGTGAACGACTTGCGCGGCTGTTTCTTGGTTTTTTTCAATAATCCATCATTTATTGCACTTCTTTTGCGGAAATGATAAAAAAACCCCATAAAAAAGAAGAAATTTGCTCTTACATGTTGTTTTTGACAGTTTCAACAAAAATTCCGATTGTAAATCAAAATTAGGACAACAATAGCAACAACAAGGAAATTACAGTGCTATTCGACCTCCGATGATGACCCCTGGCTCAGTTGTCATTGTTTGTGGAGCTCCTGTGGGGTTGTCGTGTTAAAACAACAACAACACAGAAACAATCGAACCCCTCGAAGTCAGTTCAGGTGAGTGAACAAACCAAAAGGACAACAAAAATGGTGACAATAAAATCAAGAGGACCTCGTAAAACAACAACAACTACGACAACAACAGTATTGATACAATATTTTAAATTAAAAGGTGTTCGGTGTACCGTTAAATGAAAAACTGTTCATGGGAAGGTTCCAGCGTTGCTTCAGCGTCAGCTGTGGCTTTTATTACTGCTGTTGTTGTTGTTGGCGTTGTTGGTGGAGCTGCCATTTTATCAACACAATCAACACATCCGTTTCCGGCGGCTTTGTACAAATTTGCTTCGCCTTTGCTGTCCTTGTTGTTGTGTTGTTGTTGTTGTTGTTGTTGTTGCATTGCATTGCATTGTATTAAATACAAAAACAATGCAAAAAGTCAAACGAAGGAAGGAAGGAAGGAGGAAGGGTCGGAACAAAGGAAGGGGGGAAGGACAGGGGTCAAAAGTTGGAAAAGCAGAGGCAGACGCTGTGCAAATCGAGTGATTGGATGGACAAAGAAGCAGACAGACAGACAGATGGACAGATTAGAGCGCCGCTTTTATTTGGCAGAGTTTAAAATTGGATTCAAAAATGGTTTTTTAACATACCTGATGTCGGTTTCCTGGTTCTTCGTAGTATTTCGTCCTTCTTTCTATTTTGTAAAATGTAGAAAAAAAAATAAAATTCTATAAAAATTTTCAATTTTTAATTTGAGTGTAAAAATTCACAAATGATTCACAATATTGAAAATTTTTCACTTCAATCAAATCGATTTCAAAAGCTGCTGGGTTTTTTTCACATGTTTTCGAAACAGTATTTTTGGGGCACAGTTGAGTGTCCTCTCTCTGTTGTCTCTTTTGGCCTCTCTTTTGTCAATCAAGCGGATTTTGAGTACTCTCACCCACTCGCTTCGAAGTGCCGACCAGTGACGCGGATCTGCGTCGGGTTTCAGTAGATTTGCCGTCTGCTGTCAAATGCAAAGTTAAACAAATCTGAGTCGCTAATTTTAGCAATAAAACCAGAATATGGATGGAGTCTCTCTTCTCCTCTCCTCTTCCGAGGATACTCATTGATTGCTCCCTTGTTTATTGTTGTTGTTGGCTGGTGGCTTTGTTCAACTTTTGCTCATGTCGTCACTGAAATTTCGCAACACCAACAACAAGCAGAACGCCGCAGACCTCCGAAAGTCGTCACTTCGATAATCATTGCAACTGAAATTAGGTGCAGCCACGCCTCCTAAATACCTAAACTTTATTTGTAGACATACAGACATACAGACAGACAGACACGCGCACACACACACACACACACGCTGCCACTTGCCTCTCCATGTGTCGATTTTGTCATGTTACCGTTACAATATTTGTTGCTATTACTGATGTTGTTGGTGTTGTTGTTACATTTGTTGTAACTGTTCCAGCCTTCCTCTTGCTTTCGTTGTTGTTGTTGTTGTAGTTCGTGTTTTTTCCGTTTTTCGTACTCGTTGCATTCCGTTGCGGCGCTCGTGTCTTCTTCCAGAGTGGCTGCAATCGTGCACTCTTTTAGTTTGCTTCGCTTGCTGTGCGTTTGTGTGGTTGTTTGTTTATTTTTCGCCTCAACGGATGACTTCCTGGCAGCAATAACAGTTCTTTAACGAGTACCGTTACTTCCCCGTGCAGCAGCGGTTGATGCTGTGCAGCCAATAAAATGTACCCACTCGCGTGTGTAGCCGGATGTCGAAAGGTTTGGGAAGGAGTGTGTGCGGAAGGGGGATAAGGAAGATCGGGATTGCGAGGAGGAGGAGGTAGTGTATGAAGCGGTGTAGGTGGGGTTAAGGAAAGTCGAGGAATCGTCGAAGTGAAAAGTTCGCTTGAGATTGAAGACGAAAGAGAACTCATGGTGAATGAATAAATTAGTCATCAAAGAACAACAGAAACAACAGTAAGAACAACAACAGTAAAACAAGAACGCCCATCAAATATCAAACGCTTAAAAATGGGTTAAAAAATGCAGCACTTGATTGAAAAGATGAATACGACTCATAAAAAAAGCCGGCCGAGAGGAGTACCGGGTTTACTTCTATGAACGAAGAGGATTAAAGTTCGTGTTGCTCGTTTTTGTTTTCGTGTTGTGACAACACAAAAGACGAACCCGAGCACAGGTGTGAAAGAGATGGCTGTATGCAAACTAACATAAGAGTCGTTCGCAGACAAAATGCACTCCATGTTGCAATGTTGTTGTTTTAATACGTAGTAAATTAAAGAACAACAACAAATAGTTTAATTAATTTCACGCAAATAAGTTGAATAAATGAGGATGTTGGTGTGTGTGTGGTTGTGTTTTGGAAATTAAAACTATTTAATAAATTAATAAATTAACCAGTAAGAAAGCTATATTCGGCCTGGCCGAATCTTAGATACCCTACACCTAAAAGTTTTAAAAAAAGTGCCGAAGCTAGGATGGGGCAGGGGTGGCGGTCCACTCTGGGCGGCACAATGTCGGGGGCGGCAGTTGTGGAAATCAAGTATTGACTTATTGCATTCTAGGCATTTTTGGGGCTACAAGTTGATTAACCGTCCCGGGGTCCATGAGACCTAGCTACGCCTCTGTATAAATAGTAGGCGTGGTCATTACCTTTTTCAAAACAAAATAACTAGCTTAGTTGTTTTATAATTGTGTTCATTTAAACTTTATTTCCGTGATAATAAACTTTTTTTCATACTGCTATACTGTATATGTAGTGTAAAAGTGTAAAGTACCTATCGTCTCTAGTTCTATGCGTTACACATTTCGTTACAAAGTGAATATACCCTTACCTTAAGTGTAGGGTATAATAAATTAATACTATTTGTTTATGTGCTAGTGTGTGTGTTTTAGTCAAATCCTTGATTTTTCCAATTAAATTCCATTTCCGCTTTCATTTCATCTGCTCTGCATTAAAGAACACACTCGCATGTTCAAAAGTGTTTCAAATTTGATTTCAACTAAATACCTGAAAAAAATTGTTGATGAAAACAAAAACTTATTCATGCAGGTTTTTTCGGCTTTTTATTTGTAACGAACATCCAGCTTCGATCCCGATTAATTAGTTATTTAAAAGTACAAATGAACTACAGAATTTCAGTATTTATATAGAAATATAATACTATTTATTCTGTGGCTGGATTCTGGAATGGATGGAATTCTTAACATTTTCGGAAAAGCTATTAGCGAAAGTATTACAAATATCATCAGTTGAAAGGCTTTTAATGTTCTTAGTAATTATTTCGTATAGATATGGAGCTTTTCTATCCATTATTTCATGAATTATTTGCCACCTCTTTCTCATATCTGTTCCGTTCTCGTATAATTTATCCCGGTAATAGTTATTTTTTCTTCACTGTACCCGACTGTAATTTCTTGTCTACTGAGTTTCTAAACTTTGGTAACATCGAATAAGTATCTTCTTATATTCCTCGTGTTTAATACAGACTCCAATCATTTTCTCGAATTAACTTGTTTATTATGCCGCAAAGTAAAGAGACAAATGCTTCATATTTTTCACATCCATTTTTCTCAGTGCTGAGAGAAAATATGCCCAATACACACTCAAAACTTGATAGTGTGTTTGGACATCACCGCTTTAAAAATCGAAATTTTATTACTTTTTGCATTTTAGAGTACTATATTTTAATAATTTAATTCATTTTTGCATTTCATTCACATTTTATTATATTATATTTATTTAATTTTATATTTTTTGCATTTATATTTTAATAATTTAATTCATTTTTGCATTTTAGAGTACTATTTTTTAATAATTTAATTCATTTTTGCATTTTAGAGTACTATATTTTAATAATTTAATTCATTTTTGCATTTCATTCACATTTTATTATATTATATTTATTTCATTTTATTATTTTTGCATTTTTATTTTAATAATTTTATTCATTTTTGCATTTTAGAGTACTATTTTTTAATAATTTAATTCATTTTTGCATTTTAGAGTACTATATTTAAATAATTTAATTCATTTTTGCATTTTAGAGTAATATTTTTGAATAATTTAATTCATTTTTGCATTTCAGAGTACTATATTTTAATAATTTTATTCATTTTTGCATTTCGGAGTACTCTATTTTAATAATTTAATTCATTTTTGCATTTCATTCACATTTTATTATATTATATTTATTTAATTTAATATTTTTTGCATTTATATTTTAATAATTTAATTCATTTTTGCATTTTAGAGTACTATTTTTTAATAATTTAATTCATTTTTGCATTTTAGAGTACTATATTTTAATAATTTAATTCATTTTTGCATTTCATTTATTTATTATAAATTCATATATTATATTTATTTCATTTTATGATTTTTGCATTTTTATTTTAATAATTTTATTCATTTTTGCATTTTAGAGTACTATTTTTTAATAATTTAATTCATTTTTGCATTTTAGAGTACTATATTTAAATAATTTAATTCATTTTTGCATTTTAGAGTAATATTTTTGAATAATTTAATTCATTTTTGCATTTCATTCACATTTTATTATATTATATTTATTTAATTTAATATTTTTTGCATTTATATTTTAATAATTTAATTCATTTTTGCATTTTAGAGTAATATTTTTGAATAATTTAATTCATTTTTGCATTTCAGAGTACTATATTTTATTAATTTTTGCATTTCAGAGTACTATATTTTAATAATTTAATTCATTTTTGCATTTTAGAATAATATTTTTGAATAATTTAATTCATTGTTGCATTTCAGAGTACTATATTTTAATAATTTTATTAATTTTTGCATTTCAGAGTACTATATTTTAATAATTTAATTCATTTTTGCATTTCAGAGTATTATATTTTAATAATTTAATTCATTTTTGCATTTTAGAGTACTATTTTTGAATAATTTAATTAATTTTTGCATTTCAGAGTACTATATTTTAATAATTTTATTCATTTTTGCATTTTAGAGTAATATTTTTGAATAATTTAATTCATTGTTGCATTTCAGAGTATTATATTTTAATAACTTAATTCATTTTTGCATCTCAGAGTACTATATTTTAATAATTTACTTCATTTTTGCATTTTAGAATAATATTTTTGAATAATTTAATTCATTGTTGCATTTCAGAGTACTATATTTTAATAATTTTATTAATTTTTGCATTTCAGAGTACTATATTTTAATAATTTTATTCATTTTTGCATTTCAGAGTACTGTATTTTAATAATTTTATTCATTTTTGCATTTTAGAGTAATATTTTTGAATAATTTAATTCATTGTTGCATTTCAGAGTACTATATTTTAATAATTTTATTAATTTTTGCATTTCAGAGTACTATATTTTAATAATTTAATTCATTTTTGCATTTCAGAGTATTATATTTTAATAATTTAATTCATTTTTGCATTTTAGAGTACTATTTTTGAATAATTTAATTAATTTTTGCATTTCAGAGTACTATATTTTAATAATTTTATTCATTTTTGCATTTTAGAGTAATATTTTTGAATAATTTAATTCATTGTTGCATTTCAGAGTATTATATTTTAATAACTTAATTCATTTTTGCATCTCAGAGTACTATATTTTAATAATTTAATTCATTTTTGCATTTTAGAATAATATTTTTGAATAATTTAATTCATTGTTGCATTTCAGAGTACTATATTTTAATAATTTTATTAATTTTTGCATTTCAGAGTACTATATTTTAATAATTTAATTCATTTTTGCATTTCAGAGTATTATATTTTAATAACTTAATTCATTTTTGCATCTCAGAGTACTATATTTTAATAATTTTATTCATTTTTGCATTTTAGAGTAATATTTTTGAATAATTTAATTCATTGTTGCATTTCAGAGTACTATATTTTAATAATTTTATAAATTTTTGCATTTCAGAGTACTATATTTTAATAATTTAATTCATTTTTGCATTTTAGAGTACTATTTTTGAATAATTTAATTAATTTTTGCATTTCAGAGTACTATATTTTAATAATTTTATTCATTTTTGCATTTCAGAGTACTGTATTTTAATAATTTAATTCATTTTTGCATTTCAGAGTACTATATTTTAATAATTTTATTCATTTTTGCATTTCAGAGTACTATATTTTAATAATTTAATTAATTTTTGCATTTCAGAGTACTATATTTTAATAATTTAATTCATTTTTGCATTTTAGAGTAATATTTTTAAATAATTTAAATCATTTTTGCATTTCAGAGTACTATATTTTAACAATTTTATTTATTTTTGCATTTCAGAGTACTATTTTTTATTAATTTAATTAATTTTTGCCTTTTAGAGTACTATATTTTAATAATTTAATTAATTTTTGCATTTTAGAGTAATATTTTTGAATAATTTAATTAATTTTTGCATTTCAGAGTACTATATTTAAATAATTTAATTCATTTTTGCATTTTAGAGTACAATTTTTATACCCTACACCTTAAGGTAAGGGTATATTCACTTTGTAACGAAATGTGTAACGCATAGAACTAGAGACGATAGGTATAGAAAAGTATATATATTCTTGATCAGCGTGACCTCCTGAGTCGATTTAGCCATGTCCGTCCGTCTGTCTGTCTGTCTGTCTGTCTGTCTGTTGAAATCACGATCACAGGAGAACCAATGAAGATATCGTGATGAAACTTTGCAGATATATTGTTTTATGTAGTGGGCAGTTTGGTATTGAAAATGGGCAAAATCGGTCCACGGCCACGCCTATTTTTTATTAAAAATGTGATATCAGCGTTCGTTTTTGAGCTATTACAACAAAATTTCATTCCTGGGTATAGAGTAGCATTATCCGAGAATGTGCCAAATATGGGCGTGATCCGCCCACTTTTAGGTTACACAGGCAAAAGAGGGTTATATTGTTAAATATATAAACTTCCTGAATAAAACTTTAGATAAGAACTTGTTTTACAAGAAAACATTATTACATCAAAACTGGGTGCGGTCCGCCCACTTTTACACTACATATACAGTATAGCAGTATGAAAAAAAGTTTATTACCACGGAAATAAAGTTTAAATGAACACAATTATAAAACAACTAAGCTAGTTATTTTGTTTTGAAAAAGGTAATGACCACGCCTACTATTTATACAGAGGCGTAGCTAGGACTCATGGAGCCCGGGACGGTTAATCAACTTGCAGCCCCAAAAATTCCTGGAATTCAATAAGTTACTATTTGATTTCCACAACTGCCGCCCCCGACATTGTGCCGCCCAGAGTGGACCGCCACCCCCGCCCCATCCTAGCTTCGGCACTTTTTTTAAAACTTTTAGTTGTAGGGTATCTAAGATTCGGCCAGGCCGAATATAGCTTTATTACTGGTTTTCATCTTTTTTTTCATTTTCAAATTTCAAAAGCGAAAACGGTTTTGATGGAATTATAATATAGTGTTTATAAATTGTTTAATAATCGTTTATTTTGATAATTATTGTGTCTGTGTTGAAATGACACTAAGCATTTTTAAACAATGGAATTTTTAAATATTAAATTCTGAATTTTTTTGAAGTTTTTAAGATTCTTTAGCAAATTTTTTTATTTCCAGGTCATCTTACTCAATCCACGAAAATTATAGAATTGGTATCGCACATTTGATTAAAAAGAACATGGCGCCACAGAATTTATTATTACTGTTATGATTTCAGTAGAAATCTGGATGATATAATATCAAAAAAAATTTGGAGACTTTTTGCATTTGACTTTTATCAGACATATAGACACAAACGTAATATTTTTCAAAATGGTGGAAAAACTTCAGTGTCCTGTGTGCACACTATTCCTGCATGCGGGCATGAATTTGTCTGATCATTTGGAAACACATCCCAAGGAACAATTTATCATATGTTCCACCAAAGCGCTGCGCACTACAAACTTTTTATCGCAAATGCTGCAGCCGAACTCCTTCCAACCTAAATGCCGCTTTAAATGTAAGGACAAATTATGCCAACGATGGCATTTTTTGCCGCACGTATAACACTCAGCTGGATGTTCAGTCATATGAGCGTCGTACAATTTGACGGTGCCGAACTTTTGACGACAAATAAAACAGAAGTTTTTTTGAAGAAAGCATTAAATTTTCATCTGCTTCTGAAAGGGTTTGATTCTGCTTCAGTGCGGCAATATTAAACGAGACCAACATGTGGTATAAGTTGTAAAGACGGGTGAGTGAAGGTAAGAAAACAGGATCGGCAGATTCTGTAACAGCAGCGACCACATTGTTGGCCAGAGCCAAGCCTGCACTTTCGTCGGCGGCAGCAGTTGATGGACCAGCCAGTATTGCTGCAGATGTTGTAGGTGGTTCTTCATGATACACATGCAACTGGTGATCTTGTTGTTGTGGCAGCGACTGCTCTGGCTGTGAATCCTGTAGTAGTAAATCATGTGATGTCACTGTTGCAGCGATTGACCTTTTTTGATGTGGATGGTAAAGAGTCGATGCGTAGATGCACTGAGCTGCATTCAGCTCTTGCTGCTGATGATGATGTTCCACCAGTTTCCAAAGGAAGACGAAAATCAAAGCTATATATGAAAATAGAAAGGGTTGTAGTATATTTTGGCCCATACACTGGAAGAACCTTTCTATCTCCGCTTTAAACTTTTACAGAAATAAAAAAATTTAAGCAATTTCACCTCTTTGTCGCTCTGTTGCTAACGTTCGTGGCCCCTGTTGAAGCACTTAAGTCCTGGACTGTAAAGTACTCCTTGTTATTCCAGCAATTCTCTGGCGGAAACAACCCAGGAAAGGAATACTTAAATAATCGCACAGGAATATCGCCATACATCTGAAAATAATCTATAACTTAAAACTAACCTCAAAGAAAACTGAGTAACTTACGTATTGACTCCAAGAATTTTCACTATCACAATTACTTTCTTGTTCCGATATCTCTCCCTTCGCTGCATCTTCTCGTCCGTCCGTATGTTCAAAGCATCTGTAGTACAACCAGCCAAGCTGCTCCCCGTGGCCGCCGTAAAGGACGACAAGGAAGAAGATGGTCCAACTCCCGTTTGAACTCCTCCAGTCATATTGACCCGCTTGTAGGAATCCAGATCCAAATAGTTACCAGCATCACCACCTGCAACTCCTCCACAATTCACATCCAAAGCAGTCTCGAAATCAGTGTTTGAGGTGGAAACAGATTGCTACCACTGTTGCACCATTGGCTGGTGCAACATTGTGATGATGGTAACGCTTGGTTGTTTGATTGCGATGCGCCTGATCTGAAGGGAATTCTTCTATTGTTGCCGAATTGCTTCCAGAAGCGAGGGTGGCAGCCGTAGTGGCAGCTGTAGTGGCAGCCGTAGTCAAATTCAAAGGGGCGGCAGAAGCATTGCTAGTACCCACTTCTGGCTCTTTTTCTACCTTGGAGGATGCAGTAAGAGTAGAGGATTCAACATCCCGCTTCTTCTCATCTGCTAAGGTGCGTTCTTCGTTGTCAGCTGTTTCAGTACATTCCGTCCGTAGGATTGTCAACTGCACTAGTGCCATGATAACTTGTTCCTTGGGCTGTGTTTCCAAATGATCAGACAAATTCATGCCCGCATGCAGGAATAGTGTGCACACAGGACACTGAAGTTTTTCCACCATTTTGAAAAATATTACGTTTGTGTCTATATGTCTGATAAAAGTCAAATGCAAAAAGTCTCCAAATTTTTTTTGATATTATATCATCCAGATTTCTACTGAAATCATAACAGTAATAATAAATTCTGTGGCGCCATGTTCTTTTTAATCAAATGTGCGATACCAATTCTATAATTTTCGTGGATTGAGTAAGATGACCTGGAAATAAATAAAATTTGCTAAAGAATCTTAAAAACTTCAAAAAAATTCAGAATTTAATATTTAAAAATTCCATTGTTTAAAAATGCTTAGTGTCATTTCAACACAGACACAATAATTATCAAAATTAACGATTATTAAACAATTTATAAAAACTATATTATAATTCCATCAAAACCGTTTTCGCTTTTGAAATTTGAAAATGAAAAAAAAGATGAAAACCAGTAAGAAAGCTATATTCGGCCTGGCCGAATCTTAGATACCCTACACGTAAAAGTTTTGAAATAAGTGCCGAAGCTAGGGTGTGGCGGGGGTGGCGGTCCACTCTGGGCGGCACAATGTCGGGGGCGGCAGTTGTGGAAATCAAGTATTGACTTAATGCATTCTAGGCATTTTTGGGGCTACAAGTTGATTAACCGTGCCGGGGTCCATGAGACCTAGCTACGCCTCTGTATAAATAGTGGGCGTAGTCATTACCTTTTTCAAAACAAAATAACTAGCTTAGTTGTTTTATAATTGTGTTCATTTAAACTTTATTTCCGTGGTAATAAACTTGTTTTCATACTGCTATACTGCATATGTAGTGTAAAAGTGGGCGGACCGCACCCAGTTTTGATGTAATAATGTTTTTTTGTAAAACAAGTTGTTATCTAAAGTTTTATTCAGGAAGTTTATATATTTAACAATATAACCATATTCTGCCTGTGTAACCTAAAAGTGGGCGGATTACGCCCATATTTGGCATATTACGTATAATGCTACTGTAATCTCAGGAATTTTGTTGTCATAACTCAAAAACGAACGCTGATATCACATTTTCAATAAAAAATAGGCGTGGTCGTGGACCTATTTTGCCCATTTTCAATACCAACCTGCTCACCACAAGAAACAATATATCTGCAAAATTTCATCACGATAACTTCACCGGTTCTCCTGTGCGTTACACATTTCCTAACAAAGTGAATATACCCTTACATTAAGGTGTAGGGCATAAAAACTAAAAACGAAAATTATTTTGACAGTACTGTTACTGTTATTTACAGCGCAGTACTGTAACTGACTTAACAGTACTGTAAAATTTCAGTGACGATTTCTTTACAGTGAGTTGAACAGTACTAAAAAATGGCGTACGGTTCAGTAAAATGTTTCTTACAGTACTGTTCTATTCTATTCTATTCTTTACAGCAAGCGAAATAAAAGAAAGCAAATACTGCAACAACTGAAGGAAAGCCACCGCAAAAGCAACCAAGAGGTTCCAAAAATAGCGATGAGGAAGCTATACCTAATCGTTATAGGGTTATGTAAATTCTGACCCTTCATCCCTGCAAGCCGACATGACCACCGTGCAAAGCGATTTTTCTGAACTACAATCTGATATAAAAGATATTAAAAGTATTATGGAACAGATGAGTGATCAATTGCTAATATCGAGGAAAGATTTGAGGAAAGAGATCAATAGTGCATTCTTCAAAATAAATGAAACAATAATTGATTTAAAGCAGTGATGTCCAAACGCTTACTATCAAGTTTTGAGTGTGTATTGGGCATATTTTCTCTCAGCACTGAGAAAAATGGATGTCAAAAATATGAAGCATTTGTCTCTTTTCTTTGCGGCATAAGTTAATTCGAGAAAATGATTGGAGGTCTGTATTAAACACGGGGAATATAGAAGATACTTATTCGATGTACAGTGAAGAAAAAAAACCTATTACCGGGAAACATTATACGAGAACGGAACAGACATGAGAAAGAGGTGGCAAATAATTCATGAAATAATGGGTAATAATTCATGAAAGCAAGGAAATAATAACATTCAAATATTTTTTGCTTATTTTTAGTAGCTCATTTGTTCTTTTAAATAACTAATTAATCGGGATCGAAGCTGGATGTTCGTTACAAATAAAAAGCCGAAAAAACCTGCATGAATAAGTTTTTGTTTTCATCAACAATTTTTTTCAGGTATTTAGTTGAAATTAAATTTATTTGAAACACTTTTTCATGCGAGTGTGTTCTTTAATGCAGAGCAGATGAAATGAAAGCGGAAATGGAATTTAATTGGAAAAATCAAGGATTTGCCAAAAACACACACACTGGCACATAAACAAATCGTATTAATTTCCAGAACACAACCACACACACACCAACATCCTCATTTATTCAACTTATTTGCGTGAAATTAATTAAACTATTTTTTGTTGTTGTTTAATTTACTACGTATTAAAAATGATATCCGCTCATTTAGTATTTAAATTAAATAACATGGAATAATTCACAATAAAGGGTTTTGCAATAAGAGGTGTAATTATGAATAGCCCGCTATTTCGGTAGCTGTCACTTTTGAAGCTGTTATTTTTGACATTTGACAAGTAGAAACTACGCCATTACTAAAAATGGAACGATAAACGCTGCAACAACGCATTGAAATTATTAAAATTCACTTCAAAAATGGTGAAAATATTGCAGTCACAGTTCGCAAAACTAAAGCATTTTTGGGTCGTCGTGAAGCACCTTGTCGGACCGCAATACAGAAATTGGTGGAAAAATTCGAGCTGTTGGGATGATGTGAAGAATAAAACCCGTGCACGTCGCTCAAGAACAACTGAGAATATTGCTGCTGTAGCCCAAAGTGTTGAGGATAACCCAGGTTTGTCCATTCCTCGTCGTTCTTTGGAATTGGGCATTCCACAAGCGTCATTACACCGTATTTTGTATCGTATTGATCTGGACAACGTTTACTTTCAACAAGACGGCGCTACGTGCCGAGGTGATCACAATTGGCCACCGAGATCTTGTGATTTAACACCTTGCGACATCTTCCTTTGGGGCCACGTGAAAGATAAGGTCTACGCCAACAGCCCAGCGTCGTTTCAAGACCCTAAAGATGGAAGCACATAGGGCAGCCACTTTGCGATTTGGTTATGGAAAATTTCCTGAAAAGGATATGGTCCTGTAAGCGTGGTCGTGGTGGCCATTTGGCTGATGTTGTTTTTCATTATTAACCGCATACCTTCCTCTTTATTACGAAATAAACATGCCATAATTTATCTCAAAAAATGGCATTTTTCTGTTTTTGTGTGCTTTTTGTTTGGTGTTTTCGCACACTTAAAAAGCTAACTAATTTGAATTGTGACCATTCGTTGTTATAATACATAAAATTAACCCTGTGTTCCGCTCTTCAAATTTCATTTATTTTATTCCTTTCTGCGAAAAACGTCGAAAGTGTTGGTTGCAAACATTTTTCAGTGTCCTTATTTTCTTAACTTAATTAAACTGCATTTTCCTCTGCTTTCCTGCTTCACTAGCTTCTTATTCGTCTTCATTCCCCGCAGTTCAATAAGTTTACGTTATCTGCTTAGGATTTTAGTTTTACTCCTTTTATTATTCTTTTATTCTGTTGACCCCACTCTGGTTGACTTTCTGTCCATTCAACTGAAGGCTGAAGTTGAAAACTTTGTCGCTGCTCTCGTGTTGTTGCTGTGAAAAATGTTCTCAGTTGTCGTTATTTCGGTGTTGTTGTTGTTGTTAGAAGAATTAATTTCACCGTTCAGGTGTTTTGAAAACGAACCCGAGTTTTTCTTCACCACTTTTTTCGAGCTTTTGTTGCTAGTTTTTAGTTGGTTTTTGAATTTGCAAACGATTCGTTGCTGGATCGAAAAAGTTTTCGTGGTTTTTCGAAAAATATTACGTTACGTGAAAAGTTAGTAGCAAAAAACAAAAAAAAAAATACAAAAAGCAAATAACGGGTGGGCCATTAGCTGGTTTCTTTCTATTTCCGGTGTAAAGATGTTAGTTTCACAGTGCTTTTTACAGTTCAGCACCAACCACTTAACAGTCGTTAACAGTACTGTAGAATGTCCGTTACAGTTGTGCAATATTTATTCTATTTCTAGTTAAATTTTCTTTCTTATCTCCTCTTTGAGTAGTGTGCTTTCATTTGATCTCCTTTCGATTTCTGTCCGATCTCATATTTTACGATATCCTGCTCTCGCTCGATATTCCGTGTCTCGCTTTATTTACCAACGCAACAAGCGAAGGGAACGAGCGACACACACACACGCTTTCGTATGTTTTTTCAACAGTTTTTCTGTAGTTTTTTCTACAGCAGCTAAAAAAATCTGGATCACAGCCGTGTTTCGGTTGCATTATTTTGCTCCAGAGGATTCGAGTTTATTAAAAAATACAATTCACAGTGTTTTAGATCAAACAAGTTGTGGAATATTTTGTATATGAAATTCCACTGGAAAAGCGACGATTAAGAAGTGAGGAGAGGGACAGAGAGAGGGTCAGTGAGAGAAGGGATGTTAGAGGAGACTTCAGGATGATGGCGAAGCACAACCAACGAAAAATCCAACATTTTTAAAGAAAATAACACTTTGTACTCATTTTTAATAACAGCCAAATGAAAACATCACAATCAACAACAACAAAAACAACTACAACAACAGCACCAACACTCTATCCAAACAGTCCCGATAAAGTAGGTGAAAACGACGAAACCAGGAGCGAACCAGAGACCAGAAGATGGTTCAATTAGAAGCTGAACGCATGCGGGTCGAAATCTTTTTTCCCCCTTGTTTGGTCATCGGTTTTGGCCTCCAAGATTGCTAGCCGCGGGTCATAAGTCAACATGTGTGTGTGTGAGTGAGTGCTTGAGTTTGAGTGTGTCTGTGTGAGTGCCTGAGTGTGAGTGTCTGTGTGAGTTCCTGTGTGAATGCGTGAACGACTTGCGCGGCTGTTTCTTGGTTTTTTTCAATAATCCATCATTTATTGCACTTCTTTTGCGGAAATGATAAAAAAACCCCATAAAAAAGAAGAAATTTGCTCTTACATGTTGTTTTTGACAGTTTCAACAAAAATTCCGATTGTAAATCAAAATTAGGACAACAATAGCAACAACAAGGAAATTACAGTGCTATTCGACCTCCGATGATGACCCCTGGCTCAGTTGTCATTGTTTGTGGAGCTCCTGTGGGGTTGTCGTGTTAAAACAACAACAACACAGAAACAATCGAACCCCTCGAAGTCAGTTCAGGTGAGTGAACAAACCAAAAGGACAACAAAAATGGTGACAATAAAATCAAGAGGACCTCGTAAAACAACAACAACTACGACAACAACAGTATTGATACAATATTTTAAATTAAAAGGTGTTCGGTGTACCGTTAAATGAAAAACTGTTCATGGGAAGGTTCCAGCGTTGCTTCAGCGTCAGCTGTGGCTTTTATTACTGCTGTTGTTGTTGTTGGCGTTGTTGGTGGAGCTGCCATTTTATCAACACAATCAACACATCCGTTTCCGGCGGCTTTGTACAAATTTGCTTCGCCTTTGCTGTCCTTGTTGTTGTGTTGTTGTTGTTGTTGTTGTTGTTGCATTGCATTGCATTGTATTAAATACAAAAACAATGCAAAAAGTCAAACGAAGGAAGGAAGGAAGGAGGAAGGGTCGGAACAAAGGAAGGGGGGAAGGACAGGGGTCAAAAGTTGGAAAAGCAGAGGCAGACGCTGTGCAAATCGAGTGATTGGATGGACAAAGAAGCAGACAGACAGACAGATGGACAGATTAGAGCGCCGCTTTTATTTGGCAGAGTTTAAAATTGGATTCAAAAATGGTTTTTTAACATACCTGATGTCGGTTTGCTGGTTCTTCGTAGTATTTCGTCCTTCTTTCTATTTTGTAAAATGTAGAAAAAAAAATAAAATTCTATAAAAATTTTCAATTTTTAATTTGAGTGTAAAAATTCACAAATGATTCACAATATTGAAAATTTTTCACTTCAATCAAATCGATTTCAAAAGCTGCTGGGTTTTTTTCACATGTTTTCGAAACAGTATTTTTGGGGCACAGTTGAGTGTCCTCTCTCTGTTGTCTCTTTTGGCCTCTCTTTTGTCAATCAAGCGGATTTTGAGTACTCTCACCCACTCGCTTCGAAGTGCCGACCAGTGACGCGGATCTGCGTCGGGTTTCAGTAGATTTGCCGTCTGCTGTCAAATGCAAAGTTAAACAAATCTGAGTCGCTAATTTTAGCAATAAAACCAGAATATGGATGGAGTCTCTCTTCTCCTCTCCTCTTCCGAGGATACTCATTGATTGCTCTCTTGTTTATTGTTGTTGTTGGCTGGTGGCTTTGTTCAACTTTTGCTCATGTCGTCACTGAAATTTCGCAACACCAACAACAAGCAGAACGCCGCAGACCTCCGAAAGTCGTCACTTCGATAATCATTGCAACTGAAATTAGGTGCAGCCACGCCTCCTAAATACCTAAACTTTATTTGTAGACATACAGACATACAGACAGACAGACACGCGCACACACACACACACACACGCTGCCACTTGCCTCTCCATGTGTCGATTTTGTCATGTTACCGTTACAATATTTGTTGCTATTACTGATGTTGTTGGTGTTGTTGTTACATTTGTTGTAACTGTTCCAGCCTTCCTCTTGCTTTCGTTGTTGTTGTTGTTGTAGTTCGTGTTTTGTTCCGTTTTTCGTACTCGTTGCATTCCGTTGCGGCGCTCGTGTCTTCTTCCAGAGTGGCTGCAATCGTGCACTCTTTTAGTTTGCTTCGCTTGCTGTGCGTTTGTGTGGTTGTTTGTTTATTTTTCGCCTCAACGGATGACCTCCTGGCAGCAATAACAGTTCTTTAACGAGTACCGTTACTTCCCCGTGCAGCAGCGGTTGTTGCTGTGCAGCCAATAAAATGTACCCACTCGCGTGTGTAGCCGGATGTCGAAAGGTTTGGGAAGGAGTGTGTGCGGAAGGGGGATAAGGAAGATCGGGATTGCGAGGAGGAGGAGGTAGTGTATGAAGCGGTGTAGGTGGGGTTAAGGAAAGTCGAGGAATCGTCGAAGTGAAAAGTTCGCTTGAGATTGAAGACGAAAGAGAACTCATGGTGAATGAATAAATTAGTCATCAAAGAACAACAGAAACAACAGTAAGAACAACAACAGTAAAACAAGAACGCCCATCAAATATCAAACGCTTAAAAATGGGTTAAAAAATGCAGCACTTGATTGAAAAGATGAATACGGCTCATAAAAAAAGCCGGCCGAGAGGAGTACCGGGTTTACTTCTATGAACGAAGAGGATTAAAGTTCGTGTTGCTCGTTTTTGTTTTCGTGTTGTGACAATACAAAAGACGAACCCGAGCACAGGTGTGAAAGAGATGGCTGTATACAAACTAACATAAGAGTCGTTCGCAGACAAAATGCACTCCATGTTGCAATGTTGTTGTTTTAATACGTAGTAAATTAAAGAACAACAACAAATAGTTTAATTAATTTCACGCAAATAAGTTGAATAAATGTTGATGAATGTGTGGTTGTGTTCAGGAAATTAATACGAATTGTTTATGTGGTAGTGTGTGTGTTTTTGGCAAATCCTTGATTTTTCCAATTACATTCCATTTCCGCTTTCATTTCATCTGCTCTGCATTAAAGAACACACTCGCATAAAAAAGTGTTTCAAATAAATTTGATTTCAACTAAATACCTGAAAAAAATTGTTGATGAAAACAAAAACTTATTCGTGCAGGTTTTTTCGGCTTTTTATTTGTAACGAACATCCAGCTTCGATCCCGATTAATTAGTTATTTAAAAGGACAATTGAACTACTAAAAATAAGCAAAAATTATTTGCATGTTATTATTTCCTTTGCTTCATCTAAATATTTGCGAGTTGTAATAATTGCTGCATCATCTGCATACGCAAAAGCGCAGAATAAACAGTATTTATATAGAAATATAATACTATTTATTCTGTGGCTGGATTCTGGAATGGATGGAATTCTTAACATTTTCGGAAAAGCTATTAGCGAAAGTATTACAAATATCATCAGTTGAAAGGCTTTTAATGTTCTTAGTAATTATTTCGGCTAGATATGGAGCTTTTCTATCCATTATTTCATGAATTATTTGCCACCTCTTTCTCATATCTGTTCCGTTCTCGTATAATTTGTCCCGGTAATAGTTATTTTTTCTTCACTGTACATCGAATAAGTATCTTCTATATTCCCCGTGTTTAATACAGACCTCCAATCATTTTCTCGAATTAACTTGTTTATTATGCCGCAAAGAAAAGAGACAAATGCTTCATATTTTTCACATCCATTTTTCTCAGTGCTGAGAGAAAATATGCCCAATACACGCTCAAAACTTGATAGTGTGCGTTTGGACATCACTACATTAAAAATCGAAATTTTATTAATTTTTGCATTTTAGAGTACTATATTTTGTATTTGTATTTGTATTTATTTGTATTTATTTAGTCTTCGAAACATATTATTACATATATTACTTACAGACTAGAAATAGAAAGTTTAATTAGATTTAAACTAGTATTAGAAAATAAATGTCTAGGCATATAAAAATCAATGGTTTCATTTTTGTAAATATTGTTAAGAGTTATTAAAGTTCTATTAATAGGCTCATTTCTACTATAGTTAGAATTTGACTGACTTACATAGAAATATTCAAAAGATCTTAGACGTCTAATCGGAATATTGAAAGTAATTAAATTAAGCAAAAAAGGGCAATTTAAATTTCCATTAATTAAATAATACACAAACATGACCGCATGATGATCTCTTCGGAGTTCGAGCGGGCAAATATTTAACAGAAGACAACGAGTACTGTAAGGAGGACATGGATTTGAGAACTGTCGGCGTAAGACAAATTTCAAAAATCTCCGCTGAATTGATTCAATACGTTTTATATGCGTGGTGTAATAAGGACTCCAAACAAAGGAGACATATTCGAGATGAGTTCTGACAATGGATGAGTATAAACTCTTGAAGGTATAAGGATCAGAAAAATTAAAGGAATTTCGTTTTATGAAAGCTAATAATGAATAAGATTTAATAACAATCTTATTGATGTGCTCATTAAACGTCAACTTAGAATTGAATAGAATTCCTAAGTCACGTATTAGGACTACAGATTTAATATGAATATTATTGAATGTATAGACTGTTAATATTGGAGATCTAATTTTATGAAATGTGAGATGGTTACAGTTATTAAGGTTAAGAACAAATTTATAATTTTGAACCAATTATATAGTACGTTTAATTCATTTTGCATTAAAATACTATCAGAAACCGAGTTGATTTTAAAAAATACTTTAAGGTCATCCGCGAATAGCAGAAATTTTACAGAGTGGAAACATGAGGAAATATCGTTTATAAAAAGTAAGAAAAGCAGAGGCCCCAATATACTACCTTGAGGTACTCCAGATGTGGCAATGTATGAAAAGGATTTGTAATTTTCAATAATTACGTACGATGATCTATTGGTTAAGTAAGATGTAACCCAATTTAAGAAAGTAGAATTTAATCCCATTTTATCTAACTTAAGTAGCAAGATTTTATGGGAAATTCTATCAAAGGCTTTCGAAATATCGGAATAAACTACATCAACTTGGCAATGTTCCTCGAAGGCTTTGATACAATAGTTGTTAAAAACAGTAAGATTAGTAGTAGTCGACCGACCAGGTACAAAACCATGTTGGCACTCGCAAAGAAGAGATTTAATAGAAAAATATAGTTTTTGTTTAATGATTTTTTCAAAAATTTTAGATATATTTGATAATTTAGATATAGGTCTATAATTCTCAATCAAGTGTCTGTTACCAGACTTATAAATAGGTAAAATGTGTGAAATTTTCCATCTATCAATAAAATGTCCAGATGTAAGAGATAAATTAAAGATTATACAAAGTGGATGTGAAATAGAAGTAACACATTCTTTCAAAATACGAGAGCTCAGGCCATCAATAGCAGGTCGATGAGAAGACTTCAGTGAGGAAATGCCCCTTGTAATATTATCTGTACCTAATAAAAATTTACCGAAATCTACAGATGGTTCAATATGGTCCAACAAATTTGGATCAATGTTACAATTTTCTGGATCAAAATTTGAACGGAAATATTCGGCAAATAAATTGACAGAGTCTTGAAGGCTAAAAGAATCTCTGCCACCAAACGACAATAAAGTCGGAATGACAGTAGAAGCTCTTTTAATTTTTATATAATACCAAAACGATTTGGAATTAAATTTGATATTACTCTCAATGTTCAAGATATATTGTTTATATAGGAATTTATTTAAAAAATTGAATTCCCGAGAATAAAACATAGACTTTTCTTTAAATTCCAAATTATTAGTAATTTTAAATTTATTTAGGAATTTATTGCGGAGATTTTTAATTTTTTTTAAACCCTTAGTATACCATGGCAGTTTGTGTATTACTTTGGTTAATCGAAAATACCCAGAGAGAATATTACTTAACAAGTTTAGAAAAATTTCATAGCAAGCAGAAACATCTTTGTGGTCAAATAAAATTTTCCAATCAACTTCCTCAATGAGACTATTAATAGATTGAAAATCACATTTTTTATAACAAAAAACTCTTTCATTTAGATGATCCAATGGATGGAAAATATAAAATGATAAATCGAATAATATTGCAGAGTGATGAATATTTGTAGGAGAAATCGGTGTAAGACATTCACAGAGATTGATTTTAAGTGATTTAGTAACAAATATTAAATCTAACATTTTTTTAAGTCTATTATAAATGAAATTTATCTGTACCAAATCAATGTTGTAAATAATATCCACCAAGTTCATCTCATAGAGCCGATTAACATTATTAGGTAATAAACTAAGACCATCTGGAGCAGGGTTCCACATAATTGAACTCAAATTGAAATCTCCAGCAACGCAGAGAGAGTCATTCGGATTCATGTTTGAAGACAGCGAATTGTAAATATCCATATGTGCATCATAAACTAATGATGAACTGTTTGGCGGTATATAAAGCGCACAAATATACAAATTGCCACGTGATGTATAAATAAAAATGGATAGGTGATCCAGTAGACCATCTAAATCATTAATGATGCATAGCGAAGAGCACAAGGTCTTCCTTACAGCAATAAGTACACCACCACCTCTTGTATGGCCCGTTAACGCAACATTTCTGTCTTTACGATAGATGTGGAAAACAGTTGAGTACATAATTTCGCCGTCGAAGAAGTCGGCATTAAGCCAAGTTTCAACTAAAATTATTACATCCAGATCACTATTTGTACAGTAAGAATTTACATCCTGTATCTTCGTACGCATCCCAGATATATTTTGGTAATAACATTTCATGCATGATGCATCCGATACGTTAGCAGTATTTTGTGTAGACTTCGATTTTAATTCAGATTTACTGCATCTGACTTCCCCATAAATCGAAAAGGACGAACTTTAATGTTTACTTGCCACAAAGACGGATCATTGACCACAGTATAAAAGGCCTCATCAACTCCGAGTTTGAAGCTGATTTTAGTTAATTCAGCTGAGCCGACATCCTTCTTCACTAACTTAAAGCAAGCAAGATACTTCAAATCTATCTTACAACTTACCGAAACATATGAAAGAATATTTTCAGATGTGACAGTTGGTTTAAAATAACCAATATGGAGCCACTTCTTCTTCGGAATAACATCGAGAACAGCGGACTGATTTGTGCCAACAATAGTTTTCCGTTTATGAATAGGAGTTTCCAATGGAGAATTCTTTTTTCATTCTTATTACGAATTGTTACCCACCCCAGCAACAACACCAGAAGAAGACGAAACCTGTTTCCCAGTATGCTTCACTTGTTTATTTATGCGAAAAGCAGAATTCGAAGTTAACGGCACTTCGTTTGTAGTAGCACTTAATTTAGTCTCTATATTTGTAATTTTTTCATTAATTAAGTCTAATTTCATTTGCAAATTAATATGATTATTGAAGATTTGCCCTGCAATAATTTTACAGCCCGGGCAAAGATAAAGCAAACTATGGCAATTGATTAAAATTTTAACTGATTCTTCATCAATATTAACACAGTTATTGTGAAATTTACATCTGCAGAAACTACAGTTAACTTCACTCTCAGTTAAAATTTGTTTTTCACAAAAAGCGCAGGCACCAGATGACATAACGTCTATTGTTCGCGAGAGCAAAATGATGACTGAGTATGACTATTTTAATAATTTAATTCATTTTTGCATTTCAGAGTACTATATTCTAATAATTTAATTCACTTTTGCATTTTAGAGTACTATTTTTGAATAATTTAATTCATTTTTGCATTTGAGAGTACTATATTTTAATAATTTTATTCATTTCTGCATTTCAGAGTAGTATATTTTAATAATTTAATTCATTTTTGCATTTCAGAGTACTATATTTGAATAATTTAATTCATTTTTGCATATTAGAGTACTATATTTTAATAATTTTATTAATTTTTGCATTTCAGAGTGCTATATTTTAATAATTTAATTCATTTTTGCATTTTAGAGTACTATTTTTGAATAATTTAATTCATTTTTGCATTTCAGAGTACTATATTTTAATAATTTTATTCATTTCTGCATTTCAGAGTAGTATATTTTAATAATTTAATTCATTTTTGCATTTCAGAGTACTATATTTGAATAATTTAATTCATTTTTGCATTTTAGAGTACTATATTTTAATAATTTTATTAATTTTTGCATTTCAGAGTGCTATATTTTAATAATTTTATTCATTTTTGCATTTCAAAAAACTAAATTTTATTAAGTTTATTCATTTTTGCATTTTAGAGAACTATATTCTAATTATTTAATTCATTTTTGCATTTTAGAGTAATATTTATGAATAATTTAATTCATTTTTGCATTTCAGAGTAGTATATTTTAATAATTTAATTCATTTTTGCATTTCAGAGTACTATATTTGAATAATTTAATTCATTTTTGCATATTAGAGTACTATATTTTAATAATTTTATTAATTTTTGCATTTCAGAGTGCTATATTTTAATAATTTAATTCATTTTTGCATTTTAGAGTACTATTTTTGAATAATTTAATTCATTTTTGCATTTCAGAGTACTATATTTTAATAATTTTATTCATTTCTGCATTTCAGAGTAGTATATTTTAATAATTTAATTCATTTTTGCATTTCAGAGTACTATATTTGAATAATTTAATTCATTTTTGCATTTTAGAGTACTATATTTTAATAATTTTATTAATTTTTGCATTTCAGAGTGCTATATTTTAATAATTTTATTCATTTTTGCATTTCAAAAAACTAAATTTTATTAAGTTTATTCATTTTTGCATTTTAGAGAACTATATTTTAATAATTTAATTCATTTTTGCATTTTAGAGTAATATTTATGAATAATTTAATTCATTTTTGCACTTCAGAGTACTATATTTTAATAATTTTATTCATTTTTGCATTTTAGAGTACTATATTTTAATAATTTAATTCATTTTCATTTTAATTTTGCATTTCATTTACATTTTATTATATTATTACACACAAATAAGCACAAATTATGTACAAATAAGTTTCCGCGGTTTTTTATAAAAAGTTAGGAATTTATTGTGAAGGAACAGTACATTACGTTTTATTCTAAGTATTTCCCATCATTTGCCACTACTTTTCCCCATCTTTCTGGCAACATTCGGATACCCCGTCGAAAAAACTCTTCATCTTGTGACGCTATCCACAAATCTACCCAATTTTTGGTGTCTTCATATGATGTGAAGCGCTGCTCAGACAGACCATGTGCCATCGACCGGAACAGGTGATAATCAGAAGGGGCTAAGTCTGGTGAATACGGCGGGTGGGGTAAAACTTCCCAGTTGAGTGTTTCCAAGTATGTTTTTACCGGCGCCGCAACATGTGGACGAGCATTATCGTGTAAAAGAATAATTTTGTCGTGTCTGGAGTAGTAATGGGCGCGTTTTTCCTTAAGTGTCCGACTCAATCTCATCAATTGTGTTCGGTAGAGAGCTCCAGTAATGGTTTCGCTTGGTTTGAGCAATTCGTAATACACGACACCAAGCTGATCCCACCAAATACACAGCATGAGTTTTTTTCCATGAATATTCGGATTTTCTTTCTTTCTCTTCTTTGGATTATCGTAGTGAATCCATTTTTCGTCACCAGTGACTATACGATGCAAAAAACTCTTTTTTTTATTCCTGGCAAGCAGCATATCACTCATGCATAATCGGCGTTCAAGGTCTCTCGGCTTTAGTTCATATGGAACCCAAGTTCCTTGTTTTTGAATCATTCCCAACGATTTTAAACGATGTGAAATTGCTTGTTGAGTCACTTGTAATGTAAGTGCAAGTTCTTTTTGCGCTTGGGACGAATAATACTTCTAATTCCATGTCTTCGTACACTTTCGGCCTTCCACTGCGTTCTTTGTCCTTCACGTCAAACTCACCGTTCTTAAACTTTTGAAACCATTCCTGACAACTTCTCTCACTTAAAGCAGCTTCACCATATGCTTCTAGAAGCAATCGATGCGCCTCAGCTGCAGATTTTTTCAATTTAAAGAAGTAAATCAAAAGTTCCCGCAAATGATGCTTATTCGATACAAAACTTGACATTTTTGCAGGAAAAAAATTACGTGATGCTGATACGGAATCACTAGTACTTTAAGGTTATGGTGTTGCCGCATGACGAGACTTGGGATATTACGTTTTACATCTGACAATTTCTCCATAACCTTTTGGTGGGGCCATCTTTTGACAAACCGCGGAAACTTATTTGTATATCTAATATATAATATTTATTTCATTCTATATTTTTTGCATTTATATTTTAATAATTTAATTCATTTTTGCATTTCAAAGAACTATATTTTATTAATTTTATTCATTTTTGCATTTTAGAGTACTATATTTTAATAATTGAATTCATTTTTGCATTTCAGAGTGCTATATTCTAATAATTTAATTCATTTTTGCATTTTAGAGTACTATTTTTGAATAATTTAATTCATTTTTGCATTTGATAGTACTATATTTTAATAATTTTATTCATTTCTGCATTTCAGAGTAGTATATTTTAATAATTTAATTCATTTTTGCATTTCAGAGTACTATATTTGAATAATTTAATTCATTTTTGCATTTTAGAGTACTATATTTTAATAATTTTATTAATTTTTGCATTTCAGAGTGCTATATTTTAATAATTTTATTCATTTTTGCATTTCAGAGTACTATATTTCAATAATTTAATTCATTTTTGCATTTTAGAGTACTATATTTTAATAATTTTATTAATTTTTGCATTTCAGAGTACTATATTTGAATAATTTAATTCATTTTTGCATTTTAGAGTACTATATTTTAATAATTTTATTAATTTTTGCATTTCAGAGTACTATATTTTAATAATTTTATTCATTTTTGCATTTCAGAGTACTATATTTTAATAATTTAATTTTTGCATTTCAGAGTACTATTTTTATACCCTACAGCTTAAGGTAAGGGTATATTCACTTTGTAACGACATGTGTAACGCATAGAACTAGAGACGATAGTTATAGAAAAGTATATATATTCTTGATCAGCGTGACCTCCTGAGTCGCTTTAGCCATGTCCGTCCGTCTGTCTGTCTGTCTGTCTGTCTGTCTAATGAAATCACGATCACAGGAGAACTGGTGAAGATATCGTGATGAAATTTTGCACAAATATTATTTCTTGTGGTGTGCAGGTTGGTATTAAAAAAGGGCAAAATCGGTCCACGACCACGCCTATTTTTTATTAAAAATGTGATATCAGCGTTCGTTTTTGAGCTATTACAACAAAATTTCATTCCTGGGTATAGAGTAGCATTATCCGTGAATGTGCCAAATATGGGCGTGATCCGCCCACTTTTAGGTTACACAGGCATAAGAGGGTTATATTGTTAAATATATAAACTTCCTGAATAAAACTTTAGATAACAACTTCTTTTACAAAGAAACATTATTACATCAAAACTGGGTGCGGTCCGCCCACTTTTACACTACATATACAGTATAGCAGTATGAAAAAAAGTTTATTACCACGGAAATAAAGTTTAAATGAACACAATTATAAAACAACTAAGCTAGTTACTTTGTTTTGAAAAAGGTAATGACCACGCCTACTATTTATACAGAGGCGTAGCTAGGTCTCATGGACCCCGGGACGGTTAATCAACTCTTAGCCCCAAAAATGCCTAGAATGCAATAAGTCAATACTTGATTTCCACAACTGCCGCCCCCGACATTGTGCCGCCCAGAGTGGACCGCCACCCCCGCCCCATCCTAGCTTCGGCACTTTTTTTAAAACTTTTAGGTGTAGGGTATCTAAGATTCGGCCAGGCCGAATATAGCTTTCTTACTGGTTTTTATAAATTGTTTAATAATGGTTTATATTGATAATTATTGTGTCTGTGTTGAAATGACACTAAGCTTTTTCATACAATGGAATTTTTAAATATTAAATTCTGAATTTTTTTGAAGTTTTTAAGATTCTTTAGCAAATTTTATTTATTTCCAGGTCATCTTACTCAATCCACGAAAATTATAGAATTGGTATCGCACATTTGATTAAAAAGAACATGGCGCCACAGAATTTATTATTACTGTTATAATTTCAGTAGAAATCTGGATGATATAATTAAAAAAAAAATTTGGAGACTTTTTGCATTTGACTTTTATCAGACACAGACACAAACGTAATATTTTTCAAAATGATGGAAAAACGTCAGTGTCCTGTGTGCACACTATTCCTGCATGCATGAATTCGTCTGATCATTTGGAAACACATCCCAAGGAACAATTTATCATATGTTCCACCAAAGCGCTGCGCACTACAAACTTTTTATCGCAAATGCTGCAGCCGAACTCCTTCCAACCTAAATGCCGCTTTAAATGTAAGGACAAATTATGCCAACGATGGCATTTTTTGCCGCACGTATAACACTCAGCTGGATGTTCAGTCATATGAGCGTCGTACAATTTGACGGTGCCGAACTTTTGACGACAAATAAAACAGAAGTTTTTTTGAAGAAAGCATTAATTTTTCATCTGCTTCTGAAAGGGTTTGATTCTGCTTCAGTGCGGCAATATTAAACGAGACCAACATGTGGTATAAGTTGTAAAGACGGGTGAGTGAAGGTAAGAAAACAGGATCGGCAGATTCTGTAACAGCAGCGACCACATTGTTGGCCAGAGCCAAGCCTGCACTTTCGTCGGCGGCAGCAGTTGATGGACCAGCCAGTATTGCTGCAGATGTTGTAGGTGGTTCTTCATGATACACATGCAACTGGTGATCTTGTTGTTGTGGCAGCGACTGCTCTGGCTGTGAATCCTGTAGTAGTAAATCATGTGATGTCACTGTTGCAACGATTGACCTTTTTTGATGTGGATGGTAAAGAGTCGATGCGTAGATGCACTGAGCTGCATTCAGCTGTTGCTGCTGATGGTGATGTTCCACCAGTTTCCAAAGGAAGACGAAAATCAAAGCTATATATGAAAATAGAAAGGGTTGTAGTATATTTTGGCCCATACACTGGAAGAACCTTTCTATCTCCGCTTTAAACTTTTACAGAAATAAACAAATTTAAGCAATTTCACCCCTTTGTCGCTCTGTTGCTAACGTTCGTGGCCCCTGTTGAAGCACTTAAGTCCTGGACTGTAAAGTACTCCTTGTTATTCCAGCAATTCTCTGGCGGAAACAACCCAGGAAAGGAATACTTAAATAATCGCACAGGAATATCGCCATACATCTGAAAATAATCTATAACTTAAAACTAACCTCAAAGAAAACTGAGTAACTTACGTATTGACTCCAAGAATTTTCACTATCACAATTACTTTCTTGTTCCGATATCTCTCCCTTCGCTGCATCTTCTCGTCCGTCCGTATGTTCAAAGCATCTGTAGTACAACCAGCCAAGCTGCTCCCCGTGGCCGCCGTAAAGGACGACAAGGAAGAAGATGGTCCAACTCCCGTTTGAACTCCTCCAGTCATATTGACCCGCTTGTAGGAATCCAGATCCAAATAGTTACCAGCATCACCACCTGCAACTCCTCCACAATTCACATCCAAAGCAGTCTCGAAATCAGTGTTTGAGGTGGAAACAGATTGCTACCACTGTTGCACCATTGGCTGGTGCAACATTGTGATGATGGTAACGCTTGGTTGTTTGATTGCGATGCGCCTGATCTGAAGGGAATTCTTCTATTGTTGCCGAATTGCTTCCAGAAGCGAGGGTGGCAGCCGTAGTGGCAGCTGTAGTGGCAGCCGTAGTCAAATTCAAAGGGGCGGCAGAAGCATTGCTAGTACCCACTTCTGGCTCTTTTTCTACCTTGGAGGATGCAGTAAGAGTAGAGGATTCAACATCCCGCTTCTTCTCATCTGCTAAGGTGCGTTCTTCGTTGTCAGCTGTTTCAGTACATTCCGTCCTTAGGATTGTCAACTGCACTAGTGCCATGATAACTTGTTCCTTGGGCTGTGTTTCCAAATGATCAGACAAATTCATGCCCGTATGCAGGAATAGTGTGCACACAGGACACTGAAGTTTTTCCATCATTTTGAAAAATATTACGTTTGTGTCTGTGTCTGATAAAAGTCAAATGCAAAAAGTCTCCAAATTTTTTTTGATATTATATCATCCAGATTTCTACTGAAATTATAACAGTAATAATAAATACTGTGGCGCCATGTTCTTTTTAATCAAATGTGCGATACCAATTCTATAATTTTCGTGGATTGAGTAAGATGACCTGGAAATAAATAAAATTTGCTAAAGAATCTTAAAAACTTCAAAAAAATTCAGAATTTAATATTTAAAAATTCCCAGACACAATAATTATCAAAATAAACGATTATTAAACAATTAATAAAAACTATATTATAATTCCATCAAAACCGTTTTCGCTTTTGAAATTTGAAAATGAAAAAAAAGATGAAAACCAGTAAGAAAGCTATATTCGGCCTGGCCGAATCTTAGATATCCTACACCAAAAAGTTTTGAAAAAAGTGCCGAAGCTAGGGTGGGGCGGGGGTGGCGGTCCACTCTGGGCGGCACAATGTCGGGGGCGGCAGTTGTGGAAATCAAGTAGTAACTTATTGAATTCCAGGAATTTTTGGGGCTACAAGTTGATTAACCGTCCCGGGGTCCATGAGACCTAGCTACGACTCTGTATAAATAGTAGGCGTGGTCATTACCTTTTTCAAAACCAAAGAACTACCTTAGTTGTTTTATAATTGTGTTCATTTAAACTTTATTCCCGTGGTAATAAACTTGTTTTCATACTGCATATGTAGTGTAGTGGGGACCGCACCCAGTTTTGATGTAATAATGTTTTTTTGTAAAACAAGTTGTTATCTAAAGTTTTATTCAGGAAGTTTATATATTTAACAATATAACCATATTCTGCCTGTGTAACCTAAAAGTGGGCGGATTACGCCCATATTTGGCATATTACGTACATATAATGCTACTGTAATCTCAGGAATTTTGTTGTCATAACTCAAAAACGAACGCTGATATCACATTTTCAATAAAAAATAGGCGTGGTCGTGGACCTATTTTGCCCATTTTCAATACCAACCTGCTCACCACAAGAAACAATATATCTGCAAAATTTCATCACGATAACTTCACCGGTTCTCCTGTGCGTTACACATTTCCTAACAAAGTGAATATACCCTTACATTAAGGTGTAGGGCATAAAAACTAAAAATGAAAATTATTTTGACAGTACTGTTACTGTTATTTACAGCGCAGTACTGTAACTGACTTAACAGTACTGTAAAATTTCAGTGACGATTTCTTTACAGTGAGTTGAACAGTACTAAAAAATGGCGTACGGTTCAGTAAAATGTTCCTTACAGTACTGTTCTATTCTATTCTATTCTTTACAGCAAGCGAAATAAAAGAAAGCAAATACTGCAACAACTGAAGGAAAGCCACCGCAAAAGCAACCAAGAGGTTCCAAAAATAGCGATGAGGAAGCTATACCTAATCGTTATAGGGTTATGTAAATTCTGACCCTTCATCCCTGCAAGCCGACATGACCACCGTGCAAAGCGATTTTTCTGAACTACAATCTGATATAAAAGATATTAAAAGTATTATGGAACAGATGAGTGATCAATTGCTAATATCGAGGAAAGATTTGAGGAAAGAGATCAATAGTGCATTCTTAAAAATAAATGAAACAATAATTGATTTAAAGCAGTGATGTCCAAACGCTTACTATCAAGTTTTGAGTGTGTATTGGGCATATTTTCTCTCAGCACTGAGAAAAATGGATGTCAAAAATATGAAGCATTTGTCTCTTTTCTTTGCGGCATAATAAACAAGTTAATTCGAGAAAATGATTGGAGGTCTGTATTAAACACGGGGAATATAGAAGATACTTATTCGATGTACAGTGAAGAAAAAATAACTATTACCGGGAAAAATTATACGAGAACGGAACAGACATGAGAAAGAGGTGGCAAATAATTCATGAAATAATGGGTAATAATTCATGAAAGCAAGGAAATAATAACATTCAAATATTTTTTGCTTATTTTTAGTAGCTCATTTGTTCTTTTAAATAACTAATTAATCGGGATCGAAGCTGGATGTTCGTTACAAATAAAAAGCCGAAAAAACCTGCATGAATAAGTGTTTGTTTTCATCAACAATTTTTTTCAGGTATTTAGTTGAAATTAAATTTATTTGAAACACTTTTTCATGCGAGTGTGTTCTTTAATGCAGAGCAGATGAAATGAAAGCGGAAATGGAATTTAATTGGAAAAATCAAGGATTTGCCAAAAACACACACACTGGCACATAAACAAATCGTATTAATTTCCAGAACACAACCACACACACACCAACATCCTCATTTATTCAACTTATTTGCGTGAAATTAATTAAACTATTTTTTGTTGTTGTTTAATTTACTACGTATTAAAAATGATATCCGCTCATTTAGTATTTAAATTAAATAACATGGAATAATTCACAATAAAGGGTTTTGCAATAAGAGGTGTAATTATGAATAGCCCGCTATTTCGGTAGCTGTCACTTTTGAAGCTGTTATTTTTGACATTTGACAAGTAGAAACTACGCCATTACTAAAAATGGAACGATAAACGCTGCAACAACGCATTGAAATTATTAAAATTCACTTCAAAAATGGTGAAAATATTGCAGTCACAGTTCGCAAAACTAAAGCATTTTTGGGTCGTCGTGAAGCACCTTGTCGGACCGCAATACAGAAATTGGTGGAAAAATTCGAGCTGTTGGGATGATGTGAAGAATAAAACCCGTGCACGTCGCTCAAGAACAACTGAGAATATTGCTGCAGTAGCCCAAAGTGTTGAGGATAACCCAGGTTTGTCCATTCCTCGTCGTTCTTTGGAATTGGGCATTCCACAAGCGTCATTACACCGTATTTTGTATCGTATTGATCTGGACAACGTTTACTTTCAACAAGACGGCGCTACGTGCCGAGGTGATCACAATTGGCCACCGAGATCTTGTGATTTAACACCTTGCGACATCTTCCTTTGGGGCCACGTGAAAGATAAGGTCTACAGCCCAGCGTCGTTTCAAGACCTCAAAGATGGAAGCACATAGGGCAGCCACTTTGCGATTTGGTTATGGAAAATTTCCTGAAAAGGATATGGTCCTGTAAGCGTGGTCGTGGTGGCCATTTGGCTGATGTTGTTTTTCATTATTAACCGCATACCTTCCTCTTTATTACGAAATAAACATGCCATAATTTATCTCAAAAAATGGCATTTTTCTGTTTTTGTGTGCTTTTTGTTTGGTGTTTTCGCACACTTAAAAAGCTAACTAATTTGAATTGTGACCATTCGTTGTTATAATACATAAAACTAACCCTGTGTTCCGCTCTTCAAATTTCATTTATTTTATTCCTTTCTGCGAAAAACGTCGAAAGTGTTGGTTGCAAACATTTTTCAGTGTCCTTATTTTCTTAACTTAATTAAACTGCATTTTCCTCTGCTTTCCTGCTTCACTAGCTTCTTATTCGTCTTCATTCCCCGCAGTTCAATAAGTTTACGTTATCTGCTTAGGATTTTAGTTTTACTCCTTTTATTATTCTTTTATTCTGTTGACCCCACTCTGGTTGACTTTCTGTCCATTCAACTGAAGGCTGAAGTTGAAAACTTTGTCGCTGCTCTCGTGTTGTTGCTGTGAAAAATGTTCTCAGTTGTCGTTATTTCGGTGTTGTTGTTGTTGTTAGAAGAATTAATTTCACCGTTCAGGTGTTTTGAAAACGAACCCGAGTTTTTCTTCACCACTTTTTTCGAGCTTTTGTTGCTAGTTTTTAGTTGGTTTTTGAATTTGCAAACGATTCGTTGCTGGATCGAAAAAGTTTTCGTGGTTTTTCGAAAAATATTACGTTACGTGAAAAGTTAGTAGCAAAAAACAAAAAAAAAAATACAAAAAGCAAATAACGGGTGGGCCATTAGCTGGTTTCTTTCTATTTCCGGTGTAAAGATGTTAGTTTCACAGTGCTTTTTACAGTTCAGCACCAACCACTTAACAGTCGTTAACAGTACTGTAGAATGTCCGTTACAGTTGTGCAATATTTATTCTATTTCTAGTTAAATTTTCTTTCTTATCTCCTCTTTGAGTAGTGTGCTTTCATTTGATCTCCTTTCGATTTCTGTCCGATCTCATATTTTACGATATCCTGCTCTCGCTCGATATTCCGTGTCTCGCTTTATTTACCAACGCAACAAGCGAAGGGAACGAGCGACACACACACACGCTTTCGTATGTTTTTTCAACAGTTTTTCTGTAGTTTTTTCTACAGCAGCTAAAAAAATCTGGATCACAGCCGTGTTTCGGTTGCATTATTTTGCTCCAGAGGATTCGAGTTTATTAAAAAATACAATTCACAGTGTTTTAGATCAAACAAGTTGTGGAATATTTTGTATATGAAATTCCACTGGAAAAGCGACGATTAAGAAGTGAGGAGAGGGACAGAGAGAGGGTCAGTGAGAGAAGGGATGTTAGAGGAGACTTCAGGATGATGGCGAAGCACAACCAACGAAAAATCCAACATTTTTAAAGAAAATAACACTTTGTACTCATTTTTAATAACAGCCAAATGAAAACATCACAATCAACAACAACAAAAACAACTACAACAACAGCACCAACACTCTATCCAAACAGTCCCGATAAAGTAGGTGAAAACGACGAAACCAGGAGCGAACCAGAGACCAGAAGATGGTTCAATTAGAAGCTGAACGCATGCGGGTCGAAATCTTTTTTCCCCCTTGTTTGGTCATCGGTTTTGGCCTCCAAGATTGCTAGCCGCGGGTCATAAGTCAACATGTGTGTGTGTGAGTGAGTGCTTGAGTTTGAGTGTGTCTGTGTGAGTGCCTGAGTGTGAGTGTCTGTGTGAGTTCCTGTGTGAATGCGTGAACGACTTGCGCGGCTGTTTCTTGGTTTTTTTCAATAATCCATCATTTATTGCACTTCTTTTGCGGAAATGATAAAAAACCCCATAAAAAAGAAGAAATTTGCTCTTACATGTTGTTTTTGACAGTTTCAACAAAAATTCCGATTGTAAATCAAAATTAGGACAACAATAGCAACAACAAGGAAATTACAGTGCTATTCGACCTCCGATGATGACCCCTGGCTCAGTTGTCATTGTTTGTGGAGCTCCTGTGGGGTTGTCGTGTTAAAACAACAACAACACAGAAACAATCGAACCCCTCGAAGTCAGTTCAGGTGAGTGAACAAACCAAAAGGACAACAAAAATGGTGACAATAAAATCAAGAGGACCTCGTAAAACAACAACAACTACGACAACAACAGTATTGATACAATATTTTAAATTAAAAGGTGTTCGGTGTACCGTTAAATGAAAAACTGTTCATGGGAAGGTTCCAGCGTTGCTTCAGCGTCAGCTGTGGCTTTTATTACTGCTGTTGTTGTTGTTGGCGTTGTTGGTGGAGCTGCCATTTTATCAACACAATCAACACATCCGTTTCCGGCGGCTTTGTACAAATTTGCTTCGCCTTTGCTATCCTTGTTGTTGTGTTGTTGTTGTTGTTGTTGTTGCATTGCATTGCATTGTATTAAATACAAAAACAATGCAAAAAGTCAAACGAAGGAAGGAAGGAAGGAGGAAGGGTCGGAACAAAGGAAGGGGGGAAGGACAGGGGTCAAAAGTTGGAAAAGCAGAGGCAGACGCTGTGCAAATCGAGTGATTGGATGGACAAAGAAGCAGACAGACAGACAGATGGACAGATTAGAGCGCCGCTTTTATTTGGCAGAGTTTAAAATTGGATTCAAAAATGGTTTTTTAACATACCTGATGTCGGTTTCCTGGTTCTTCGTAGTATTTCGTCCTTCTTTCTATTTTGTAAAATGTAGAAAAAAAAATAAAATTCTATAAAAATTTTCAATTTTTAATTTGAGTGTAAAAATTCACAAATGATTCACAATATTGAAAATTTTTCACTTCAATCAAATCGATTTCAAAAGCTGCTGGGTTTTTTTCACATGTTTTCGAAACAGTATTTTTGGGGCACAGTTGAGTGTCCTCTCTCTGTTGTCTCTTTTGGCCTCTCTTTTGTCAATCAAGCGGATTTTGAGTACTCTCACCCACTCGCTTCGAAGTGCCGACCAGTGACGCGGATCTGCGTCGGGTTTCAGTAGATTTGCCGTCTGCTGTCAAATGCAAAGTTAAACAAATCTGAGTCGCTAATTTTAGCAATAAAACCAGAATATGGATGGAGTCTCTCTTCTCCTCTCCTCTTCCGAGGATACTCATTGATTGCTCCCTTGTTTATTGTTGTTGTTGGCTGGTGGCTTTGTTCAACTTTTGCTCATGTCGTCACTGAAATTTCGCAACACCAACAACAAGCAGAACGCCGCAGACCTCCGAAAGTCGTCACTTCGATAATCATTGCAACTGAAATTAGGTGCAGCCACGCCTCCTAAATACCTAAACTTTATTTGTAGACATACAGACATACAGACAGACAGACACGCGCACACACACACACACACACGTTGCCACTTGCCTCTCCATGTGTCGATTTTGTCATGTTACCGTTACAATATTTGTTGCTATTACTGATGTTGTTGGTGTTGTTGTTACATTTGTTGTAACTGTTCCAGCCTTCCTCTTGCTTTCGTTGTTGTTGTTGTTGTAGTTCGTGTTTTGTTCCGTTTTTCGTACTCGTTGCATTCCGTTGCGGCGCTCGTGTCTTCTTCCAGAGTGGCTGCAATCGTGCACTCTTTTAGTTTGCTTCGCTTGCTGTGCGTTTGTGTGGTTGTTTGTTTATTTTTCGCCTCAACGGATGACCTCCTGGCAGCAATAACAGTTCTTTAACGAGTACCGTTACTTCCTCGTGCAGCAGCGGTTGTTGCTGTGCAGCCAATAAAATGTACCCACTCGCGTGTGTAGCCGGATGTCGAAAGGTTTGGGAAGGAGTGTGTGCGGAAGGGGGATAAGGAAGATCGGGAATGCGAGGAGGAGGAGGTAGTGTAAGAAGCGGTGCAGGTGGGGTTAAGGAAAGTCGAGGAATCGTCGAAGTGAAAAGTTCGCTTGAGATTGAAGACGAAAGAGAACTCATGGTGAATGAATAAATTAGTCATCAAAGAACAACAGAAACAACAGTAAGAACAACAACAGTAAAACAAGAACGCCCATCAAATATCAAACGCTTAAAAATGGGTTAAAAAATGCAGCACTTGATTGAAAAGATGAATACGGCTCATAAAAAAAGCCGGCCGAGAGGAGTACCGGGTTTACTTCTATGAACGAAGAGGATTAAAGTTCGTGTTGCTCGTTTTTGTTTTCGTGTTGTGACAACACAAAAGACGAACCCGAGCACAGGTGTGAAAGAGATGGCTGTATGCAAACTAACATAAGAGTCGTTCGCAGACAAAATGCACTCCATGTTGCAATGTTGTTGTTTTAATACGTAGTAAATTAAAGAACAACAACAAATAGTTTAATTAATTTCACGCAAATAAGTTGAATAAATGAGGATGTTGGTGTGTGTGTGGTTGTGTTCTGGAAATTAAAACTATTTAATAAATTAATAAATTAACCAGTAAGAAAGCTATATTCGGCCTGGCCGAATCTTAGATACCCTACACCTAAAAGTTTTAAAAAAAGTGCCGAAGCTAGGATGGGGCAGGGGTGGCGGTCCACTCTGGGCGGCACAATGTCGGGGGCGGCAGTTGTGGAAATCAAGTATTGACTTATTGCATTCTAGGCATTTTTGGGGCTACAAGTTGATTAACCGTCCCGGGGTCCATGAGACCTAGCTACGCCTCTGTATAAATAGTAGGCGTGGTCATTACCTTTTTCAAAACAAAATAACTAGCTTAGTTGTTTTATAATTGTGTTCATTTAAACTTTATTTCCGTGATAATAAACTTTTTTTCATACTGCTATACTGTATATGTAGTGTAAAAGTGTAAAGTACCTATCGTCTCTAGTTCTATGCGTTACACATTTCGTTACAAAGTGAATATACCCTTACCTTAAGTGTAGGGTATAATAAATTAATACTATTTGTTTATGTGCTAGTGTGTGTGTTTTAGTCAAATCCTTGATTTTTCCAATTAAATTCCATTTCCGCTTTCATTTCATCTGCTCTGCATTAAAGAACACACTCGCATGTTCAAAAGTGTTTCAAATTTGATTTCAACTAAATACCTGAAAAAAATTGTTGATGAAAACAAAAACTTATTCATGCAGGTTTTTTCGGCTTTTTATTTGTAACGAACATCCAGCTTCGATCCCGATTAATTAGTTATTTAAAAGTACAAATGAACTACAGAATTTCAGTATTTATATAGAAATATAATACTATTTATTCTGTGGCTGGATTCTGGAATGGATGGAATTCTTAACATTTTCGGAAAAGCTATTAGCGAAAGTATTACAAATATCATCAGTTGAAAGGCTTTTAATGTTCTTAGTAATTATTTCGTATAGATATGGAGCTTTTCTATCCATTATTTCATGAATTATTTGCCACCTCTTTCTCATATCTGTTCCGTTCTCGTATAATTTGTCCCGGTAATAGTTATTTTTTCTTCACTGTACCCGACTGTAATTTCTTGTCTACTGAGTTTCTAAACTTTGGTAACATCGAATAAGTATCTTCTTATATTCCTCGTGTTTAATACAGACTCCAATCATTTTCTCGAATTAACTTGTTTATTATGCCGCAAAGTAAAGAGACAAATGCTTCATATTTTTCACATCCATTTTTCTCAGTGCTGAGAGAAAATATGCCCAATACACACTCAAAACTTGATAGTGTGTTTGGACATCACCGCTTTAAAAATCGAAATTTTATTACTTTTTGCATTTTAGAGTACTATATTTTAATAATTTAATTCATTTTTGCATTTCATTCACATTTTATTATATTATATTTATTTAATTTTATATTTTTTGCATTTATATTTTAATAATTTAATTCATTTTTGCATTTTAGAGTACTATTTTTTAATAATTTAATTCATTTTTGCATTTTAGAGTACTATATTTTAATAATTTAATTCATTTTTGCATTTCATTCACATTTTATTATATTATATTTATTTCATTTTATTATTTTTGCATTTTTATTTTAATAATTTTATTCATTTTTGCATTTTAGAGTACTATTTTTTAATAATTTAATTCATTTTTGCATTTTAGAGTACTATATTTAAATAATTTAATTCATTTTTGCATTTTAGAGTAATATTTTTGAATAATTTAATTCATTTTTGCATTTCAGAGTACTATATTTTAATAATTTTATTCATTTTTGCATTTCGGAGTACTCTATTTTAATAATTTAATTCATTTTTGCATTTCATTCACATTTTATTATATTATATTTATTTAATTTAATATTTTTTGCATTTATATTTTAATAATTTAATTCATTTTTGCATTTTAGAGTACTATTTTTTAATAATTTAATTCATTTTTGCATTTTAGAGTACTATATTTTAATAATTTAATTCATTTTTGCATTTCATTTATTTATTATAAATTCATATATTATATTTATTTCATTTTATGATTTTTGCATTTTTATTTTAATAATTTTATTCATTTTTGCATTTTAGAGTACTATTTTTTAATAATTTAATTCATTTTTGCATTTTAGAGTACTATATTTAAATAATTTAATTCATTTTTGCATTTTAGAGTAATATTTTTGAATAATTTAATTCATTTTTGCATTTCATTCACATTTTATTATATTATATTTATTTAATTTAATATTTTTTGCATTTATATTTTAATAATTTAATTCATTTTTGCATTTTAGAGTAATATTTTTGAATAATTTAATTCATTTTTGCATTTCAGAGTACTATATTTTATTAATTTTTGCATTTCAGAGTACTATATTTTAATAATTTAATTCATTTTTGCATTTTAGAATAATATTTTTGAATAATTTAATTCATTGTTGCATTTCAGAGTACTATATTTTAATAATTTTATTAATTTTTGCATTTCAGAGTACTATATTTTAATAATTTAATTCATTTTTGCATTTCAGAGTATTATATTTTAATAATTTAATTCATTTTTGCATTTTAGAGTACTATTTTTGAATAATTTAATTAATTTTTGCATTTCAGAGTACTATATTTTAATAATTTTATTCATTTTTGCATTTTAGAGTAATATTTTTGAATAATTTAATTCATTGTTGCATTTCAGAGTATTATATTTTAATAACTTAATTCATTTTTGCATCTCAGAGTACTATATTTTAATAATTTAATTCATTTTTGCATTTTAGAATAATATTTTTGAATAACTTAATTCATTGTTGCATTTCAGAGTACTATATTTTAATAATTTTATTAATTTTTGCATTTCAGAGTACTATATTTTAATAATTTTATTCATTTTTGCATTTCAGAGTACTGTATTTTAATAACTTAATTCATTTTTGCATCTCAGAGTACTATATTTTAATAATTTTATTCATTTTTGCATTTTAGAGTAATATTTTTGAATAATTTAATTCATTGTTGCATTTCAGAGTACTATATTTTAATAATTTTATTAATTTTTGCATTTCAGAGTACTATATTGTAATAATTTAATTCATTTTTGCATTTCAGAGTATTATATTTTAATAATTTAATTCATTTTTGCATTTTAGAGTACTATTTTTGAATAATTTAATAATTAATAATTAATTAATTAATAATTAATAATAATTAATAATTTAATAATTTAATAACAGTAAAACAACAACGCCCATCAAATATCAAACGCTTAAAAATGGGTTAAAAAATGCAGCACTTGATTGAAAAGATGAATACGGCTCATAAAAAAAGCCGGCCGAGAGGAGTACCGGGTTTACTTCTATGAACGAAGAGGATTAAAGTTCGTGTTGCTCGTTTTTGTTTTCGTGTTGTGACAACACAAAAGACGAACCCGAGCACAGGTGTGAAAGAGATGGCTGTATGCAAACTAACATAAGAGTCGTTCGCAGACAAAATGCACTCCATGTTGCAATGTTGTTGTTTTAATACGTAGTAAATTAAAGAACAACAACAAATAGTTTAATTAATTTCACGCAAATAAGTTGAATAAATGAGGATGTTGGTGTGTGTGTGGTTGTGTTCTGGAAATTAAAACTATTTAATAAATTAATAAATTAACCAGTAAGAAAGCTATATTCGGCCTGGCCGAATCTTAGATACCCTACACCTAAAAGTTTTAAAAAAAGTGCCGAAGCTAGGATGGGGCAGGGGTGGCGGTCCACTCTGGGCGGCACAATGTCGGGGGCGGCAGTTGTGGAAATCAAGTATTGACTTATTGCATTCTAGGCATTTTTGGGGCTACAAGTTGATTAACCGTCCCGGGGTCCATGAGACCTAGCTACGCCTCTGTATAAATAGTAGGCGTGGTCATTACCTTTTTCAAAACAAAATAACTAGCTTAGTTGTTTTATAATTGTGTTCATTTAAACTTTATTTCCGTGATAATAAACTTTTTTTCATACTGCTATACTGTATATGTAGTGTAAAAGTGTAAAGTACCTATCGTCTCTAGTTCTATGCGTTACACATTTCGTTACAAAGTGAATATACCCTTACCTTAAGTGTAGGGTATAATAAATTAATACTATTTGTTTATGTGCTAGTGTGTGTGTTTTAGTCAAATCCTTGATTTTTCCAATTAAATTCCATTTCCGCTTTCATTTCATCTGCTCTGCATTAAAGAACACACTCGCATGTTCAAAAGTGTTTCAAATTTGATTTCAACTAAATACCTGAAAAAAATTGTTGATGAAAACAAAAACTTATTCATGCAGGTTTTTTCGGCTTTTTATTTGTAACGAACATCCAGCTTCGATCCCGATTAATTAGTTATTTAAAAGTACAAATGAACTACAGAATTTCAGTATTTATATAGAAATATAATACTATTAATTCTGTGGCTGGATTCTGGAATGGATGGAATTCTTAACATTTTCGGAAAAGCTATTAGCGAAAGTATTACAAATATCATCAGTTGAAAGGCTTTTAATGTTCTTAGTAATTATTTCGTATAGATATGGAGCTTTTCTATCCATTATTTCATGAATTATTTGCCACCTCTTTCTCATATCTGTTCCGTTCTCGTATAATTTGTCCCGGTAATAGTTATTTTTTCTTCACTGTACCCGACTGTAATTTCTTGTCTACTGAGTTTCTAAACTTTGGTAACATCGAATAAGTATCTTCTTATATTCCTCGTGTTTAATACAGACTCCAATCATTTTCTCGAATTAACTTGTTTATTATGCCGCAAAGTAAAGAGACAAATGCTTCATATTTTTCACATCCATTTTTCTCAGTGCTGAGAGAAAATATGCCCAATACACACTCAAAACTTGATAGTGTGTTTGGACATCACCGCTTTAAAAATCGAAATTTTATTACTTTTTGCATTTTAGAGTACTATATTTTAATAATTTAATTCATTTTTGCATTTCATTCACATTTTATTATATTATATTTATTTAATTTTATATTTTTTGCATTTATATTTTAATAATTTAATTCATTTTTGCATTTTAGAGTACTATTTTTTAATAATTTAATTCATTTTTGCATTTTAGAGTACTATATTTTAATAATTTAATTCATTTTTGCATTTCATTCACATTTTATTATATTATATTTATTTCATTTTATTATTTTTGCATTTTTATTTTAATAATTTTATTCATTTTTGCATTTTAGAGTACTATTTTTTAATAATTTAATTCATTTTTGCATTTTAGAGTACTATATTTAAATAATTTAATTCATTTTTGCATTTTAGAGTAATATTTTTGAATAATTTAATTCATTTTTGCATTTCAGAGTACTATATTTTAATAATTTTATTCATTTTTGCATTTCGGAGTACTCTATTTTAATAATTTAATTCATTTTTGCATTTCATTCACATTTTATTATATTATATTTATTTAATTTAATATTTTTTGCATTTATATTTTAATAATTTAATTCATTTTTGCATTTTAGAGTACTATTTTTTAATAATTTAATTCATTTTTGCATTTTAGAGTACTATATTTTAATAATTTAATTCATTTTTGCATTTCATTTATTTATTATAAATTCATATATTATATTTATTTCATTTTATGATTTTTGCATTTTTATTTGAATAATTTTATTCATTTTTGCATTTTAGAGTACTATTTTTTAATAATTTAATTCATTTTTGCATTTTAGAGTACTATATTTAAATAATTTAATTCATTTTTGCATTTTAGAGTAATATTTTTGAATAATTTAATTCATTTTTGCATTTCATTCACATTTTATTATATTATATTTATTTAATTTAATATTTTTTGCATTTATATTTTAATAATTTAATTCATTTTTGCATTTTAGAGTAATATTTTTGAATAATTTAATTCATTTTTGCATTTCAGAGTACTATATTTTATTAATTTTTGCATTTCAGAGTACTATATTTTAATAATTTAATTCATTTTTGCATTTTAGAATAATATTTTTGAATAATTTAATTCATTGTTGCATTTCAGAGTACTATATTTTAATAATTTTATTAATTTTTGCATTTCAGAGTACTATATTTTAATAATTTAATTCATTTTTGCATTTCAGAGTATTATATTTTAATAATTTAATTCATTTTTGCATTTTAGAGTACTATTTTTGAATAATTTAATTAATTTTTGCATTTCAGAGTACTATATTTTAATAATTTTATTCATTTTTGCATTTTAGAGTAATATTTTTGAATAATTTAATTCATTGTTGCATTTCAGAGTATTATATTTTAATAACTTAATTCATTTTTGCATCTCAGAGTACTATATTTTAATAATTTAATTCATTTTTGCATTTTAGAATAATATTTTTGAATAATTTAATTCATTGTTGCATTTCAGAGTACTATATTTTAATAATTTTATTAATTTTTGCATTTCAGAGTACTATATTTTAATAATTTTATTCATTTTTGCATTTCAGAGTACTGTATTTTAATAACTTAATTCATTTTTGCATCTCAGAGTACTATATTTTAATAATTTTATTCATTTTTGCATTTTAGAGTAATATTTTTGAATAATTTAATTCATTGTTGCATTTCAGAGTACTATATTTTAATAATTTTATTAATTTTTGCATTTCAGAGTACTATATTTTAATAATTTAATTCATTTTTGCATTTCAGAGTATTATATTTTAATAATTTAATTCATTTTTGCATTTTAGAGTACTATTTTTGAATAATTTAATTAATTTTTGCATTTCAGAGTACTATATTTTAATAATTTTATTCATTTTTGCATTTTAGAGTAATATTTTTGAATAATTTAATTCATTGTTGCATTTCAGAGTATTATATTTTAATAACTTAATTCATTTTTGCATCTCAGAGTACTATATTTTAATAATTTAATTCATTTTTGCATTTTAGAATAATATTTTTGAATAATTTAATTCATAGTTGCATTTCAGAGTACTATATTTTAATAATTTTATTAATTTTTGCATTTCAGAGTACTATATTTTAATAATTTAATTCATTTTTGCATTTCAGAGTATTATATTTTAATAACTTAATTCATTTTTGCATCTCAGAGTACTATATTTTAATAATTTTATTCATTTTTGCATTTTAGAGTAATATTTTTGAATAATTTAATTCATTGTTGCATTTCAGAGTACTATATTTTAATAATTTTATAAATTTTTGCATTTCAGAGTACTATATTTTAATAATTTAATTCATTTTTGCATTTTAGAGTACTATTTTTGAATAATTTAATTAATTTTTGCATTTCAGAGTACTATATTTTAATAATTTTATTCATTTTTGCATTTCAGAGTACTGTATTTTAATAATTTAATTCATTTTTGCATTTCAGAGTACTATATTTTAATAATTTTATTCATTTTTGCATTTCAGAGTACTATATTTTAATAATTTAATTAATTTTTGCATTTCAGAGTACTATATTTTAATAATTTAATTCATTTTTGCATTTTAGAGTAATATTTTTAAATAATTTAAATCATTTTTGCATTTCAGAGTACTATATTTTAACAATTTTATTTATTTTTGCATTTCAGAGTACTATTTTTTATTAATTTAATTAATTTTTGCCTTTTAGAGTACTATATTTTAATAATTTAATTAATTTTTGCATTTTAGAGTAATATTTTTGAATAATTTAATTAATTTTTGCATTTCAGAGTACTATATTTAAATAATTTAATTCATTTTTGCATTTTAGAGTACTATTTTTATACCCTACACCTTAAGGTAAGGGTATATTCACTTTGTAACGAAATGTGTAACGCATAGAACTAGAGACGATAGGTATAGAAAAGTATATATATTCTTGATCAGCGTGACCTCCTGAGTCGATTTAGCCATGTCCGTCCGTCTGTCTGTCTGTCTGTCTGTCTGTTGAAATCACGATCACAGGAGAACCAATGAAGATATCGTGATGAAACTTTGCAGATATATTGTTTTATGTAGTGGGCAGTTTGGTATTGAAAATGGGCAAAATCGGTCCACGGCCACGCCTATTTTTTATTAAAAATGTGATATCAGCGTTCGTTTTTGAGCTATTACAACAAAATTTCATTCCTGGGTATAGAGTAGCATTATCCGAGAATGTGCCAAATATGGGCGTGATCCGCCCACTTTTAGGTTACACAGGCAAAAGAGGGTTATATTGTTAAATATATAAACTTCCTGAATAAAACTTTAGATAAGAACTTGTTTTACAAGAAAACATTATTACATCAAAACTGGGTGCGGTCCGCCCACTTTTACACTACATATACAGTATAGCAGTATGAAAAAAAGTTTATTACCACGGAAATAAAGTTTAAATGAACACAATTATAAAACAACTAAGCTAGTTATTTTGTTTTGAAAAAGGTAATGACCACGCCTACTATTTATACAGAGGCGTAGCTAGGACTCATGGAGCCCGGGACGGTTAATCAACTTGCAGCCCCAAAAATTCCTGGAATTCAATAAGTTACTACTTGATTTCCACAACTGCCGCCCCCGACATTGTGCCGCCCAGAGTGGACCGCCACCCCCGCCCCATCCTAGCTTCGGCACTTTTTTTAAAACTTTTAGTTGTAGGGTATCTAAGATTCGGCCAGGCCGAATATAGCTTTATTACTGGTTTTCATCTTTTTTTTCATTTTCAAATTTCAAAAGCGAAAACGGTTTTGATGGAATTATAATATAGTGTTTATAAATTGTTTAATAATCGTTTATTTTGATAATTATTGTGTCTGTGTTGAAATGACACTAAGCATTTTTAAACAATGGAATTTTTAAATATTAAATTCTGAATTTTTTTGAAGTTTTTAAGATTCTTTAGCAAATTTTTTTATTTCCAGGTCATCTTACTCAATCCACGAAAATTATAGAATTGGTATCGCACATTTGATTAAAAAGAACATGGCGCCACAGAATTTATTATTACTGTTATGATTTCAGTAGAAATCTGGATGATATAATATCAAAAAAAATTTGGAGACTTTTTGCATTTGACTTTTATCAGACATATAGACACAAACGTAATATATTTCAAAATGGTGGAAAAACTTCAGTGTCCTGTGTGCACACTATTCCTGCATGCGGGCATGAATTTGTCTGATCATTTGGAAACACATCCCAAGGAACAATTTATCATATGTTCCACCAAAGCGCTGCGCACTACAAACTTTTTATCGCAAATGCTGCAGCCGAACTCCTTCCAACCTAAATGCCGCTTTAAATGTAAGGACAAATTATGCCAACGATGGCATTTTTTGCCGCACGTATAACACTCAGCTGGATGTTCAGTCATATGAGCGTCGTACAATTTGACGGTGCCGAACTTTTGACGACAAATAAAACAGAAGTTTTTTTGAAGAAAGCATTAAATTTTCATCTGCTTCTGAAAGGGTTTGATTCTGCTTCAGTGCGGCAATATTAAACGAGACCAACATGTGGTATAAGTTGTAAAGACGGGTGAGTGAAGGTAAGAAAACAGGATCGGCAGATTCTGTAACAGCAGCGACCACATTGTTGGCCAGAGCCAAGCCTGCACTTTCGTCGGCGGCAGCAGTTGATGGACCAGCCAGTATTGCTGCAGATGTTGTAGGTGGTTCTTCATGATACACATGCAACTGGTGATCTTGTTGTTGTGGCAGCGACTGCTCTGGCTGTGAATCCTGTAGTAGTAAATCATGTGATGTCACTGTTGCAGCGATTGACCTTTTTTGATGTGGATGGTAAAGAGTCGATGCGTAGATGCACTGAGCTGCATTCAGCTCTTGCTGCTGATGATGATGTTCCACCAGTTTCCAAAGGAAGACGAAAATCAAAGCTATATATGAAAATAGAAAGGGTTGTAGTATATTTTGGCCCATACACTGGAAGAACCTTTCTATCTCCGCTTTAAACTTTTACAGAAATAAAAAAATTTAAGCAATTTCACCTCTTTGTCGCTCTGTTGCTAACGTTCGTGGCCCCTGTTGAAGCACTTAAGTCCTGGACTGTAAAGTACTCCTTGTTATTCCAGCAATTCTCTGGCGGAAACAACCCAGGAAAGGAATACTTAAATAATCGCACAGGAATATCGCCATACATCTGAAAATAATCTATAACTTAAAACTAACCTCAAAGAAAACTGAGTAACTTACGTATTGACTCCAAGAATTTTCACTATCACAATTACTTTCTTGTTCCGATATCTCTCCCTTCGCTGCATCTTCTCGTCCGTCGGTATGTTCAAAGCATCTGTAGTACAACCAGCCAAGCTGCTCCCCGTGGCCGCCGTAAAGGACGACAAGGAAGAAGATGGTCCAACTCCCGTTTGAACTCCTCCAGTCATATTGACCCGCTTGTAGGAATCCAGATCCAAATAGTTACCAGCATCACCACCTGCAACTCCTCCACAATTCACATCCAAAGCAGTCTCGAAATCAGTGTTTGAGGTGGAAACAGATTGCTACCACTGTTGCACCATTGGCTGGTGCAACATTGTGATGATGGTAACGCTTGGTTGTTTGATTGCGATGCGCCTGATCTGAAGGGAATTCTTCTATTGTTGCCGAATTGCTTCCAGAAGCGAGGGTGGCAGCCGTAGTGGCAGCTGTAGTGGCAGCCGTAGTCAAATTCAAAGGGGCGGCAGAAGCATTGCTAGTACCCACTTCTGGCTCTTTTTCTACCTTGGAGGATGCAGTAAGAGTAGAGGATTCAACATCCCGCTTCTTCTCATCTGCTAAGGTGCGTTCTTCGTTGTCAGCTGTTTCAGTACATTCCGTCCTTAGGATTGTCAACTGCACTAGTGCCATGATAACTTGTTCCTTGGGCTGTGTTTCCAAATGATCAGACAAATTCATGCCCGCATGCAGGAATAGTGTGCACACAGGACACTGAAGTTTTTCCACCATTTTGAAAAATATTACGTTTGTGTCTATATGTCTGATAAAAGTCAAATGCAAAAAGTCTCCAAATTTTTTTTGATATTATATCATCCAGATTTCTACTGAAATCATAACAGTAATAATAAATTCTGTGGCGCCATGTTCTTTTTAATCAAATGTGCGATACCAATTCTATAATTTTCGTGGATTGAGTAAGATGACCTGGAAATAAAAAAATTTGCTAAAGAATCTTAAAAACTTCAAAAAAATTCAGAATTTAATATTTAAAAATTCCATTGTTTAAAAATGCTTAGTGTCATTTCAACACAGACACAATAATTATCAAAATTAACGATTATTAAACAATTTATAAAAACTATATTATAATTCCATCAAAACCGTTTTCGCTTTTGAAATTTGAAAATGAAAAAAAAGATGAAAACCAGTAAGAAAGCTATATTCGGCCTGGCCGAATCTTAGATACCCTACACGTAAAAGTTTTGAAATAAGTGCCGAAGCTAGGGTGTGGCGGGGGTGGCGGTCCACTCTGGGCGGCACAATGTCGGGGGCGGCAGTTGTGGAAATCAAGTATTGACTTAATGCATTCTAGGCATTTTTGGGGCTACAAGTTGATTAACCGTGCCGGGGTCCATGAGACCTAGCTACGCCTCTGTATAAATAGTGGGCGTAGTCATTACCTTTTTCAAAACAAAATAACTAGCTTAGTTGTTTTATAATTGTGTTCATTTAAACTTTATTTCCGTGGTAATAGACTTGTTTTCATACTGCTATACTGCATATGTAGTGTAAAAGTGGGCGGACCGCACCCAGTTTTGATGTAATAATGTTTTTTTGTAAAACAAGTTGTTATCTAAAGTTTTATTCAGGAAGTTTATATATTTAACAATATAACCATATTCTGCCTGTGTAACCTAAAAGTGGGCGGATTACGCCCATATTTGGCATATTACGTATAATGCTACTGTAATCTCAGGAATTTTGTTGTCATAACTCAAAAACGAACGCTGATATCACATTTTCAATAAAAAATAGGCGTGGTCGTGGACCTATTTTGCCCATTTTCAATACCAACCTGCTCACCACAAGAAACAATATATCTGCAAAATTTCATCACGATAACTTCACCGGTTCTCCTGTGCGTTACACATTTCCTAACAAAGTGAATATACCCTTACATTAAGGTGTAGGGCATAAAAACTAAAAACGAAAATTATTTTGACAGTACTGTTACTGTTATTTACAGCGCAGTACTGTAACTGACTTAACAGTACTGTAAAATTTCAGTGACGATTTCTTTACAGTGAGTTGAACAGTACTAAAAAATGGCGTACGGTTCAGTAAAATGTTCCTTACAGTACTGTTCTATTCTATTCTATTCTTTACAGCAAGCGCAATAAAAGAAAGCAAATACTGCAACAACTGAAGGAAAGCCACCGCAAAAGCAACCAAGAGGTTCCAAAAATAGCGATGAGGAAGCTATACCTAATCGTTATAGGGTTATGTAAATTCTGACCCTTCATCCCTGCAAGCCGACATGACCACCGTGCAAAGCGATTTTTCTGAACTACAATCTGATATAAAAGATATTAAAAGTATTATGGAACAGATGAGTGATCAATTGCTAATATCGAGGAAAGATTTGAGGAAAGAGATCAATAGTGCATTCTTAAAAATAAATGAAACAATAATTGATTTAAAGCAGTGATGTCCAAACGCTTACTATCAAGTTTTGAGTGTGTATTGGGCATATTTTCTCTCAGCACTGAGAAAAATGGATGTCAAAAATATGAAGCATTTGTCTCTTTTCTTTGCGGCATAATAAACAAGTTAATTCGAGAAAATGATTGGAGGTCTGTATTAAACACGGGGAATATAGAAGATACTTATTCGATGTACAGTGAAGAAAAAATAACTATTACCGGGAAAAATTATACGAGAACGGAACAGACATGAGAAAGAGGTGGCAAATAATTCATGAAATAATGGGTAATAATTCATGAAAGCAAGGAAATAATAACATTCAAATATTTTTTGCTTATTTTTAGTAGCTCATTTGTTCTTTTAAATAACTAATTAATCGGGATCGAAGCTGGATGTTCGTTACAAATAAAAAGCCGAAAAAACCTGCATGAATAAGTGTTTGTTTTCATCAACAATTTTTTTCAGGTATTTAGTTGAAATTAAATTTATTTGAAACACTTTTTCATGCGAGTGTGTTCTTTAATGCAGAGCAGATGAAATGAAAGCGGAAATGGAATTTAATTGGAAAAATCAAGGATTTGCCAAAAACACACACACTGGCACATAAACAAATCGTATTAATTTCCAGAACACAACCACACACACACCAACATCCTCATTTATTCAACATATTTGCGTGAAATTAATTAAACTATTTTTTGTTGTTGTTTAATTTACTACGTATTAAAAATGATATCCGCTCATTTAGTATTTAAATTAAATAACATGGAATAATTCACAATAAAGGGTTTTGCAATAAGAGGTGTAATTATGAATAGCCCGCTATTTCGGTAGCTGTCACTTTTGAAGCTGTTATTTTTGACATTTGACAAGTAGAAACTACGCCATTACTAAAAATGGAACGATAAACGCTGCAACAACGCATTGAAATTATTAAAATTCACTTCAAAAATGGTGAAAATATTGCAGTCACAGTTCGCAAAACTAAAGCATTTTTGGGTCGTCGTGAAGCACCTTGTCGGACCGCAATACAGAAATTGGTGGAAAAATTCGAGCTGTTGGGATGATGTGAAGAATAAAACCCGTGCACGTCGCTCAAGAACAACTGAGAATATTGCTGCTGTAGCCCAAAGTGTTGAGGATAACCCAGGTTTGTCCATTCCTCGTCGTTCTTTGGAATTGGGCATTCCACAAGCGTCATTACACCGTATTTTGTATCGTATTGATCTGGACAACGTTTACTTTCAACAAGACGGCGCTACGTGCCGAGGTGATCACAATTGGCCACCGAGATCTTGTGATTTAACACCTTGCGACATCTTCCTTTGGGGCCACGTGAAAGATAAGGTCTACAGCCCAGCGTCGTTTCAAGACCCTAAAGATGGAAGCACATAGGGCAGCCACTTTGCGATTTGGTTATGGAAAATTTCCTGAAAAGGATATGGTCCTGTAAGCGTGGTCGTGGTGGCCATTTGGCTGATGTTGTTTTTCATTATTAACCGCATACCTTCCTCTTTATTACGAAATAAACATGCCATAATTTATCTCAAAAAATGGCATTTTTCTGTTTTTGTGTGCTTTTTGTTTGGTGTTTTCGCACACTTAAAAAGCTAACTAATTTGAATTGTGACCATTCGTTGTTATAATACATAAAATTAACCCTGTGTTCCGCTCTTCAAATTTCATTTATTTTATTCCTTTCTGCGAAAAACGTCGAAAGTGTTGGTTGCAAATATTTTTCAGTGTCCTTATTTTCTTAACTTAATTAAACTGCATTTTCCTCTGCTTTCCTGCTTCACTAGCTTCTTATTCGTCTTCATTCCCCGCAGTTCAATAAGTTTACGTTATCTGCTTAGGATTTTAGTTTTACTCCTTTTATTATTCTTTTATTCTGTTGACCCCACTCTGGTTGACTTTCTGTCCATTCAACTGAAGGCTGAAGTTGAAAACTTTGTCGCTGCGTTGTTGCTCGTGTTGTTGCTGTGAAAAATGTTCTCAGTTGTCGTTATTTCGGTGTTGTTGTTGTTGTTAGAAGAATTAATTTCACCGTTCAGATGTTTTGAAAACGAACCCGAGTTTTTCTTCACCACTTTTTTCGAGCTTTTGTTGCTAGTTTTTAGTTGGTTTTTGAATTTGCAAACGATTCGTTGCTGGATCGAAAAAGTTTTCGTGGTTTTTCGAAAAATATTACGTTACGTGAAAAGTTAGTAGCAAAAAACAAAAAAAAAAATACAAAAAGCAAATAACGGGTGGGCCATTAGCTGGTTTCTTTCTATTTCCGGTGTAAAGATGTTAGTTTCACAGTGCTTTTTACAGTTCAGCACCAACCACTTAACAGTCGTTAACAGTACTGTAGAATGTCCGTTACAGTTGTGCAATATTTATTCTATTTCTAGTTAAATTTTCTTTCTTATCTCCTCTTTGAGTAGTGTGCTTTCATTTGATCTCCTTTCGATTTCTGTCCGATCTCATATTTTACGATATCCTGCTCTCGCTCGATATTCCGTGTCTCGCTTTATTTACCAACGCAACAAGCGAAGGGAACGAGCGACACACACACACGCTTTCGTATGTTTTTTCAACAGTTTTTCTGTAGTTTTTTCTACAGCAGCTAAAAAAATCTGGATCACAGCCGTGTTTCGGTTGCATTATTTTGCTCCAGAGGATTCGAGTTTATTAAAAAATACAATTCACAGTGTTTTAGATCAAACAAGTTGTGGAATATTTTGTATATGAAATTCCACTGGAAAAGCGACGATTAAGAAGTGAGGAGAGTGACAGAGAGAGGGTCAGTGAGAGAAGGGATGTTAGAGGAGACTTCAGGATGATGGCGAAGCACAACCAACGAAAAATCCAACATTTTTAAAGAAAATAACACTTTGTACTCATTTTTAATAACAGCCAAATGAAAACATCACAATCAACAACAACAAAAACAACTACAACAACAGCACCAACACTCTATCCAAACAGTCCCGATAAAGTAGGTGAAAACGACGAAACCAGGAGCGAACCAGAGACCAGAAGATGGTTCAATTAGAAGCTGAACGCATGCGGGTCGAAATCTTTTTTCCCCCTTGTTTGGTCATCGGTTTTGGCCTCCAAGATTGCTAGCCGCGGGTCATAAGTCAACATGTGTGTGTGTGAGTGAGTGCTTGAGTTTGAGTGTGTCTGTGTGAGTGCCTGAGTGTGAGTGTCTGTGTGAGTTCCTGTGTGAATGCGTGAACGACTTGCGCGGCTGTTTCTTGGTTTTTTTCAATAATCCATCATTTATTGCACTTCTTTTGCGGAAATGATAAAAAAACCCCATAAAAAAGAAGAAATTTGCTCTTACATGTTGTTTTTGACAGTTTCAACAAAAATTCCGATTGTAAATCAAAATTAGGACAACAATAGCAACAACAAGGAAATTACAGTGCTATTCGACCTCCGATGATGACCCCTGGCTCAGTTGTCATTGTTTGTGGAGCTCCTGTGGGGTTGTCGTGTTAAAACAACAACAACACAGAAACAATCGAACCCCTCGAAGTCAGTTCAGGTGAGTGAACAAACCAAAAGGACAACAAAAATGGTGACAATAAAATCAAGAGGACCTCGTAAAACAACAACAACTACGACAACAACAGTATTGATACAATATTTTAAATTAAAAGGTGTTCGGTGTACCGTTAAATGAAAAACTGTTCATGGGAAGGTTCCAGCGTTGCTTCAGCGTCAGCTGTGGCTTTTATTACTGCTGTTGTTGTTGTTGGCGTTGTTGGTGGAGCTGCCATTTTATCAACACAATCAACACATCCGTTTCCGGCGGCTTTGTACAAATTTGCTTCGCCTTTGCTGTCCTTGTTGTTGTGTTGTTGTTGTTGTTGTTGTTGTTGCATTGCATTGCATTGTATTAAATACAAAAACAATGCAAAAAGTCAAACGAAGAAAGGAAGGAAGGAGGAAGGGTCGGAACAAAGGAAGGGGGGAAGGACAGGGGTCAAAAGTTGGAAAAGCAGAGGCAGACGCTGTGCAAATCGAGTGATTGGATGGACAAAGAAGCAGACAGACAGACAGATGGACAGATTAGAGCGCCGCTTTTATTTGGCAGAGTTTAAAATTGGATTCAAAAATGGTTTTTTAACATACCTGATGTCGGTTTCCTGGTTCTTCGTAGTATTTCGTCCTTCTTTCTATTTTGTAAAATGTAGAAAAAAAAATAAAATTCTATAAAAATTTTCAATTTTTAATTTGAGTGTAAAAATTCACAAATGATTCACAATATTGAAAATTTTTCACTTCAATCAAATCGATTTCAAAAGCTGCTGGGTTTTTTTCACATGTTTTCGAAACAGTATTTTTGGGGCACAGTTGAGTGTCCTCTCTCTGTTGTCTCTTTTGGCCTCTCTTTTGTCAATCAAGCGGATTTTGAGTACTCTCACCCACTCGCTTCGAAGTGCCGACCAGTGACGCGGATCTGCGTCGGGTTTCAGTAGATTTGCCGTCTGCTGTCAAATGCAAAGTTAAACAAATCTGAGTCGCTAATTTTAGCAATAAAACCAGAATATGGATGGAGTCTCTCTTCTCCTCTCCTCTTCCGAGGATACTCATTGATTGCTCTCTTGTTTATTGTTGTTGTTGGCTGGTGGCTTTGTTCAACTTTTGCTCATGTCGTCACTGAAATTTCGCAACACCAACAACAAGCAGAACGCCGCAGACCTCCGAAAGTCGTCACTTCGATAATCATTGCAACTGAAATTAGGTGCAGCCACGCCTCCTAAATACCTAAACTTTATTTGTAGACATACAGACATACAGACAGACAGACACGCGCACACACACACACACACACGCTGCCACTTGCCTATCCATGTGTCGATTTTGTCATGTTACCGTTACAATATTTGTTGCTATTACTGATGTTGTTGGTGTTGTTGTTACATTTGTTGTAACTGTTCCAGCCTTCCTCTTGCTTTCGTTGTTGTTGTTGTTGTAGTTCGTGTTTTGTTCCGTTTTTCGTACTCGTTGCATTCCGTTGCGGCGCTCGTGTCTTCTTCCAGAGTGGCTGCAATCGTGCACTCTTTTAGTTTGCTTCGCTTGCTGTGCGTTTGTGTGGTTGTTTGTTTATTTTTCGCCTCAACGGATGACCTCCTGGCAGCAATAACAGTTCTTTAACGAGTACCGTTACTTCCCCGTGCAGCAGCGGTTGTTGCTGTGCAGCCAATAAAATGTACCCACTCGCGTGTGTAGCCGGATGTCGAAAGGTTTGGGAAGGAGTGTGTGCGGAAGGGGGATAAGGAAGATCGGGATTGCGAGGAGGAGGAGGTAGTGTATGAAGCGGTGTAGGTGGGGTTAAGGAAAGTCGAGGAATCGTCGAAGTGAAAAGTTCGCTTGAGATTGAAGACGAAAGAGAACTCATGGTGAATGAATAAATTAGTCATCAAAGAACAACAGAAACAACAGTAAGAACAACAACAGTAAAACAAGAACGCCCATCAAATATCAAACGCTTAAAAATGGGTTAAAAAATGCAGCACTTGATTGAAAAGATGAATACGGCTCATAAAAAAAGCCGGCCGAGAGGAGTACCGGGTTTACTTCTATGAACGAAGAGGATTAAAGTTCGTGTTGCTCGTTTTTGTTTTCGTGTTGTGACAATACAAAAGACGAACCCGAGCACAGGTGTGAAAGAGATGGCTGTATACAAACTAACATAAGAGTCGTTCGCAGACAAAATGCACTCCATGTTGCAATGTTGTTGTTTTAATACGTAGTAAATTAAAGAACAACAACAAATAGTTTAATTAATTTCACGCAAATAAGTTGAATAAATGTTGATGAATGTGTGGTTGTGTTCAGGAAATTAATACGAATTGTTTATGTGGTAGTGTGTGTGTTTTTGGCAAATCCTTGATTTTTCCAATTACATTCCATTTCCGCTTTCATTTCATCTGCTCTGCATTAAAGAACACACTCGCATAAAAAAGTGTTTCAAATAAATTTGATTTCAACTAAATACCTGAAAAAAATTGTTGATGAAAACAAAAACTTATTCGTGCAGGTTTTTTCGGCTTTTTATTTGTAACGAACATCCAGCTTCGATCCCGATTAATTAGTTATTTAAAAGGACAATTGAACTACTAAAAATAAGCAAAAATTATTTGCATGTTATTATTTCCTTTGCTTCATCTAAATATTTGCGAGTTGTAATAATTGCTGCATCATCTGCATACGCAAAAGCGCAGAATAAACAGTATTTATATAGAAATATAATACTATTTATTCTGTGGCTGGATTCTGGAATGGATGGAATTCTTAACATTTTCGGAAAAGCTATTAGCGAAAGTATTACAAATATCATCAGTTGAAAGGCTTTTAATGTTCTTAGTAATTATTTCGGCTAGATATGGAGCTTTTCTATCCATTATTTCATGAATTATTTGCCACCTCTTTCTCATATCTGTTCCGTTCTCGTATAATTTGTCCCGGTAATAGTTATTTTTTCTTCACTGTACATCGAATAAGTATCTTCTATATTCCCCGTGTTTAATACAGACCTCCAATCATTTTCTCGAATTAACTTGTTTATTATGCCGCAAAGAAAAGAGACAAATGCTTCATATTTTTCACATCCATTTTTCTCAGTGCTGAGAGAAAATATGCCCAATACACGCTCAAAACTTGATAGTGTGCGTTTGGACATCACTACATTAAAAATCGAAATTTTATTAATTTTTGCATTTTAGAGTACTATATTTTGTATTTGTATTTGTATTTATTTGTATTTATTTAGTCTTCGAAACATATTATTACATATATTACTTACAGACTAGAAATAGAAAGTTTAATTAGATTTAAACTAGTATTAGAAAATAAATGTCTAGGCATATAAAAATCAATGGTTTCATTTTTGTAAATATTGTTAAGAGTTATTAAAGTTCTATTAATAGGCTCATTTCTACTATAGTTAGAATTTGACTGACTTACATAGAAATATTCAAAAGATCTTAGACGTCTAATCGGAATATTGAAAGTAATTAAATTAAGCAAAAAAGGGCAATTTAAATTTCCATTAATTAAATAATACACAAACATGACCGCATGATGATCTCTTCGGAGTTCGAGCGGGCAAATATTTAACAGAAGACAACGAGTACTGTAAGGAGGACATGGATTTGAGAACTGTCGGCGTAAGACAAATTTCAAAAATCTCCGCTGAATTGATTCAATACGTTTTATATGCGTGGTGTAATAAGGACTCCAAACAAAGGAGACATATTCGAGATGAGTTCTGACAATGGATGAGTATAAACTCTTGAAGGTATAAGGATCAGAAAAATTAAAGGAATTTCGTTTTATGAAAGCTAATAATGAATAAGATTTAATAACAATCTTATTGATGTGCTCATTAAACGTCAACTTAGAATTGAATAGAATTCCTAAGTCACGTATTAGGACTACAGATTTAATATGAATATTATTGAATGTATAGACTGTTAATATTGGAGATCTAATTTTATGAAATGTGAGATGGTTACAGTTATTAAGGTTAAGAACAAATTTATAATTTTGAACCAATTATATAGTACGTTTAATTCATTTTGCATTAAAATACTATCAGAAACCGAGTTGATTTTAAAAAATACTTTAAGGTCATCCGCGAATAGCAGAAATTTTACAGAGTGGAAACATGAGGAAATATCGTTTATAAAAAGTAAGAAAAGCAGAGGCCCCAATATACTACCTTGAGGTACTCCAGATGTGGCAATGTATGAAAAGGATTTGTAATTTTCAATAATTACGTACGATGATCTATTGGTTAAGTAAGATGTAACCCAATTTAAGAAAGTAGAATTTAATCCCATTTTATCTAACTTAAGTAGCAAGATTTTATGGGAAATTCTATCAAAGGCTTTCGAAATATCGGAATAAACTACATCAACTTGGCAATGTTCCTCGAAGGCTTTGATACAATAGTTGTTAAAAACAGTAAGATTAGTAGTAGTCGACCGACCAGGTACAAAACCATGTTGGCACTCGCAAAGAAGAGATTTAATAGAAAAATATAGTTTTTGTTTAATGATTTTTTCAAAAATTTTAGATATATTTGATAATTTAGATATAGGTCTATAATTCTCAATCAAGTGTCTGTTACCAGACTTATAAATAGGTAAAATGTGTGAAATTTTCCATCTATCAATAAAATGTCCAGATGTAAGAGATAAATTAAAGATTATACAAAGTGGATGTGAAATAGAAGTAACACATTCTTTCAAAATACGAGAGCTCAGGCCATCAATAGCAGGTCGATGAGAAGACTTCAGTGAGGAAATGCCCCTTGTAATATTATCTGTACCTAATAAAAATTTACCGAAATCTACAGATGGTTCAATATGGTCCAACAAATTTGGATCAATGTTACAATTTTCTGGATCAAAATTTGAACGGAAATATTCGGCAAATAAATTGACAGAGTCTTGAAGGCTAAAAGAATCTCTGCCACCAAACGACAATAAAGTCGGAATGACAGTAGAAGCTCTTTTAATTTTTATATAATACCAAAACGATTTGGAATTAAATTTGATATTACTCTCAATGTTCAAGATATATTGTTTATATAGGAATTTATTTAAAAAATTGAATTCCCGAGAATAAAACATAGACTTTTCTTTAAATTCCAAATTATTAGTAATTTTAAATTTATTTAGGAATTTATTGCGGAGATTTTTAATTTTTTTTAAACCCTTAGTATACCATGGCAGTTTGTGTATTACTTTGGTTAATCGAAAATACCCAGAGAGAATATTACTTAACAAGTTTAGAAAAATTTCATAGCAAGCAGAAACATCTTTGTGGTCAAATAAAATTTTTCAATCAACTTCCTCAATGAGACTATTAATAGATTGAAAATCACATTTTTTATAACAAAAAACTCTTTCATTTAGATGATCCAATGGATGGAAAATATAAAATGATAAATCGAATAATATTGCAGAGTGATGAATATTTGTAGGAGAAATCGGTGTAAGACATTCACAGAGATTGATTTTAAGTGATTTAGTAACAAATATTAAATCTAACATTTTTTTAAGTCTATTATAAATGAAATTTATCTGTACCAAATCAATGTTGTAAATAATATCCACCAAGTTCATCTCATAGAGCCGATTAACATTATTAGGTAATAAACTAAGACCATCTGGAGCAGGGTTCCACATAATTGAACTCAAATTGAAATCTCCAGCAACGCAGAGAGAGTCATTCGGATTCATGTTTGAAGACAGCGAATTGTAAATATCCATATGTGCATCATAAACTAATGATGAACTGTTTGGCGGTATATAAAGCGCACAAATATACAAATTGCCACGTGATGTATAAATAAAAATGGATAGGTGATCCAGTAGACCATCTAAATCATTAATGATGCATAGCGAAGAGCACAAGGTCTTCCTTACAGCAATAAGTACACCACCACCTCTTGTATGGCCCGTTAACGCAACATTTCTGTCTTTACGATAGATGTGGAAAACAGTTGAGTACATAATTTCGCCGTCGAAGAAGTCGGCATTAAGCCAAGTTTCAACTAAAATTATTACATCCAGATCACTATTTGTACAGTAAGAATTTACATCCTGTATCTTCGTACGCATCCCAGATATATTTTGGTAATAACATTTCATGCATGATGCATCCGATACGTTAGCAGTATTTTGTGTAGACTTCGATTTTAATTCAGATTTACTGCATCTGACTTCCCCATAAATCGAAAAGGACGAACTTTAATGTTTACTTGCCACAAAGACGGATCATTGACCACAGTATAAAAGGCCTCATCAACTCCGAGTTTGAAGCTGATTTTAGTTAATTCAGCTGAGCCGACATCCTTCTTCACTAACTTAAAGCAAGCAAGATACTTCAAATCTATCTTACAACTTACCGAAACATATGAAAGAATATTTTCAGCTGTGACAGTTGGTTTAAAATAACCAATATGGAGCCACTTCTTCTTCGGAATAACATCGAGAACAGCGGACTGATTTGTGCCAACAATAGTTTTCCGTTTATGAATAGGAGTTTCCAATGGAGAATTCTTTTTTCATTCTTATTACGAATTGTTACCCACCCCAGCAACAACACCAGAAGAAGACGAAACCTGTTTCCCAGTATGCTTCACTTGTTTATTTATGCGAAAAGCAGAATTCGAAGTTAACGGCACTTCGTTTGTAGTAGCACTTAATTTAGTCTCTATATTTGTAATTTTTTCATTAATTAAGTCTAATTTCATTTGCAAATTAATATGATTATTGAAGATTTGCCCTGCAATAATTTTACAGCCCGGGCAAAGATAAAGCAAACTATGGCAATTGATTAAAATTTTAACTGATTCTTCATCAATATTAACACAGTTATTGTGAAATTTACATCTGCAGAAACTACAGTTAACTTCACTCTCAGTTAAAATTTGTTTTTCACAAAAAGCGCAGGCACCAGATGACATAACGTCTATTGTTCGCGAGAGCAAAATGATGACTGAGTATGACTATTTTAATAATTTAATTCATTTTTGCATTTCAGAGTACTATATTCTAATAATTTAATTCACTTTTGCATTTTAGAGTACTATTTTTGAATAATTTAATTCATTTTTGCATTTGAGAGTACTATATTTTAATAATTTTATTCATTTCTGCATTTCAGAGTAGTATATTTTAATAATTTAATTCATTTTTGCATTTCAGAGTACTATATTTGAATAATTTAATTCATTTTTGCATATTAGAGTACTATATTTTAATAATTTTATTAATTTTTGCATTTCAGAGTGCTATATTTTAATAATTTAATTCATTTTTGCATTTTAGAGTACTATTTTTGAATAATTTAATTCATTTTTGCATTTCAGAGTACTATATTTTAATAATTTTATTCATTTCTGCATTTCAGAGTAGTATATTTTAATAATTTAATTCATTTTTGCATTTCAGAGTACTATATTTGAATAATTTAATTCATTTTTGCATTTTAGAGTACTATATTTTAATAATTTTATTAATTTTTGCATTTCAGAGTGCTATATTTTAATAATTTTATTCATTTTTGCATTTCAAAAAACTAAATTTTATTAAGTTTATTCATTTTTGCATTTTAGAGAACTATATTCTAATTATTTAATTCATTTTTGCATTTCAGAGTACTATATTTTAATAATTTAATTCATTTTTGCATTTTAGAGTAATATTTATGAATAATTTAATTCATTTTTGCACTTCAGAGTACTATATTTTAATAATTTTATTCATTTTTGCATTTTAGAGTACTATATTTTAATAATTTAATTCATTTTCATTTTAATTTTGCATTTCATTTACATTTTATTATATTATTACACACAAATAAGCACAAATTATGTACAAATAAGTTTCCGCGGTTTTTTATAAAAAGTTAGGAATTTATTGTGAAGGAACAGTACATTACGTTTTATTCTAAGTATTTCCCATCATTTGCCACTACTTTTCCCCATCTTTCTGGCAACATTCGGATACCCCGTCGAAAAAACTCTTCATCTTGTGACGCTATCCACAAATCTACCCAATTTTTGGTGTCTTCATATGATGTGAAGCGCTGCTCAGACAGACCATGTGCCATCGACCGGAACAGGTGATAATCAGAAGGGGCTAAGTCTGGTGAATACGGCGGGTGGGGTAAAACTTCCCAGTTGAGTGTTTCCAAGTATGTTTTTACCGGCGCCGCAACATGTGGACGAGCATTATCGTGTAAAAGAATAATTTTGTCGTGTCTGGAGTAGTAATGGGCGCGTTTTTCCTTAAGTGTCCGACTCAATCTCATCAATTGTGTTCGGTAGAGAGCTCCAGTAATGGTTTCGCTTGGTTTGAGCAATTCGTAATACACGACACCAAGCTGATCCCACCAAATACACAGCATGAGTTTTTTTCCATGAATATTCGGATTTTCTTTCTTTCTCTTCTTTGGATTATCGTAGTGAATCCATTTTTCGTCACCAGTGACTATACGATGCAAAAAACTCTTTTTTTTATTCCTGGCAAGCAGCATATCACTCATGCATAATCGGCGTTCAAGGTCTCTCGGCTTTAGTTCATATGGAACCCAAGTTCCTTGTTTTTGAATCATTCCCAACGATTTTAAACGATGTGAAATTGCTTGTTGAGTCACTTGTAATGTAAGTGCAAGTTCTTTTTGCGCTTGGGACGAATAATACTTCTAATTCCATGTCTTCGTACACTTTCGGCCTTCCACTGCGTTCTTTGTCCTTCACATCAAACTCACCGTTCTTAAACTTTTGAAACCATTCCTGACAACTTCTCTCACTTAAAGCAGCTTCACCATATGCTTCTAGAAGCAATCGATGCGCCTCAGCTGCAGATTTTTTCAATTTAAAGAAGTAAATCAAAAGTTCCCGCAAATGATGCTTATTCGGTACAAAACTTGACATTTTTGCAGGAAAAAAATTACGTGATGCTGATACGGAATCACTAGTACTTTAAGGTTATGGTGTTGCCGCATGACGAGACTTGGGATATTACGTTTTACATCTGACAATTTCTCCATAACCTTTTGGTGGGGCCATCTTTTGACAAACCGCGGAAACTTATTTGTATACCTAATATATAATATTTATTTCATTCTATATTTTTTGCATTTATATTTTAATAATTTAATTCATTTTTGCATTTCAAAGAACTATATTTTATTAATTTTATTCATTTTTGCATTTTAGAGTACTATATTTTAATAATTGAATTCATTTTTGCATTTCAGAGTACTATATTCTAATAATTTAATTCATTTTTGCATTTTAGAGTACTATTTTTGAATAATTTAATTCATTTTTGCATTTGATAGTACTATATTTTAATATTTTTATTCATTTCTGCATTTCAGAGTAGTATATTTTAATAATTTAATTCATTTTTGCATTTCAGAGTACTATATTTGAATAATTTAATTCATTTTTGCATTTTAGAGTACTATATTTTAATAATTTTATTAATTTTTGCATTTCAGAGTGCTATATTTTAATAATTTTATTCATTTTTGCATTTCAGAGTACTATATTTCAATAATTTAATTTTATTTTTGCATTTTAGAATACTATATTTTAATAATTTTATTAATTTTTGCATTTCAGAGTGCTATATTTTAATAATTTTATTCATTTTTGCATTTCAAAGAACTATATTTTATTAATTTTATTCATTTTTGCATTTTAGAGTACTATATTTTAATAATTTAATTCATTTTTACATTTCAGAGTACTATATTTTAATAATTTAATTAATTTTTGCATTTTAGAGTACTATATTTTAATAATTTAATTTTAGTTTTGCATTTTAGAGTACTATATTTTAATAATTGAATTCATTTTTGCATTTCAGAGTACTATATTTTAATAATTTTATTCATTTTTGCATTTTAGAGTACTATATTTTAATAATTTAATTCATTTTTGCATTTCAGAGTACTATATTTTAATAATTTAATTCATTTTTGCATTTTAGAGTACTATATTTTAATAATTTTATTAATTTTTGCATTTCAGAGTGCTATATTTTAATAATTTTATTCATTTTTGCATTTCAAAGAACTAAATTTTATTAATTTTATTAATTTTTGCATTTTAGAGTACTATATTCTAATTATTTAATTCATTTTTGCATTTCAGAGTACTATATTTTAATAATTTAATTCATTTTTGCATTTTAGAGTAGTATATTTTAATAATTTAATTTTATGTTTGCATTTTAGAGTACTATATTTTAATAATTTTATTCATTTTTGCATTTAGAATACTATATTTTAATAATTTTATTAATTTTTGCATTTCAGAGTACTATATTTTAATAATTTAATTCATTTTTGCATTTTAGAGTAATACTTTTGAATAATTTAATTCATTTTTGCATTTCATAGTACTATATTTTAATAATTTAACTCATTTTTGCATTTCAGAGTACTATATTTTAATAATTTATTTCATTTTTGCATTTAATAGTAATATTTTTGAATAATTTAATTCATTTTTGCATTTCAGAGTAGTATATTTTAATAATTTAATTCATTTTTGCATTTCAGAGTACTATATTTGAATAATTTAATTCATTTTTGCATTTTAGAGTACTATATTTTAATAATTTTATTAATTTTTGCATTTCAGAGTGCTATATTTTAATAATTTTATTCATTTTTGCATTTCAAAAAACTAAATTTTATTAAGTTTATTCATTTTTGCATTTTAGAGAACTATATTCTAATTATTTAATTCATTTTTGCATTTCAGAGTACTATATTTTAATAATTTAATTCATTTTTGCATTTTAGAGTAATATTTATGAATAATTTAATTCATTTTTGCACTTCAGAGTACTATATTTTAATAATTTTATTCATTTTTGCATTTTAGAGTACTATATTTTAATAATTTAATTCATTTTCATTTTAATTTTGCATTTCATTTACATTTTATTATATTATTACACACAAATAAGCACAAATTATGCACAAATAAGTTTCCGCGGTTTTTTATAAAAAGTTAGGAATTTATTGTGAAGGAACAGTACATTACGTTTTATTCTAAGTATTTCCCATCATTTGCCACTACTTTTCCCCATCTTTCTGGCAACATTCGGATACCCCGTCGAAAAAACTCTTCATCTTGTGACGCTATCCACAAATCTACCCAATTTTTGGTGTCTTCATATGATGTGAAGCGCTGCTCAGACAGACCATGTGCCATCGACCGGAACAGGTGATAATCAGAAGGGGCTAAGTCTGGTGAATACGGCGGGTGGGGTAAAACTTCCCAGTTGAGTGTTTCCAAGTATGTTTTTACCGGCGCCGCAACATGTGGACGAGCATTATCGTGTAAAAGAATAATTTTGTCGTGTCTGGAGTAGTAATGGGCGCGTTTTTCCTTAAGTGTCCGACTCAATCTCATCAATTGTGTTCGGTAGAGAGCTCCAGTAATGGTTTCGCTTGGTTTGAGCAATTCGTAATACACGACACCAAGCTGATCCCACCAAATACACAGCATGAGTTTTTTTCCATGAATATTCGGATTTTCTTTCTTTCTCTTCTTTGGATTATCGTAGTGAATCCATTTTTCGTCACCAGTGACTATACGATGCAAAAAACTCTTTTTTTTATTCCTGGCAAGCAGCATATCACTCATGCATAATCGGCGTTCAAGGTCTCTCGGCTTTAGTTCATATGGAACCCAAGTTCCTTGTTTTTGAATCATTCCCAACGATTTTAAACGATGTGAAATTGCTTGTTGAGTCACTTGTAATGTAAGTGCAAGTTCTTTTTGCGCTTGGGACGAATAATACTTCTAATTCCATGTCTTCGTACACTTTCGGCCTTCCACTGCGTTCTTTGTCCTTCACATCAAACTCACCGTTCTTAAACTTTTGAAACCATTCCTGACAACTTCTCTCACTTAAAGCAGCTTCACCATATGCTTCTAGAAGCAATCGATGCGCCTCAGCTGCAGATTTTTTCAATTTAAAGAAGTAAATCAAAAGTTCCCGCAAATGATGCTTATTCGGTACAAAACTTGACATTTTTGCAGGAAAAAAATTACGTGATGCTGATACGGAATCACTAGTACTTTAAGGTTATGGTGTTGCCGCATGACGAGACTTGGGATATTACGTTTTACATCTGACAATTTCTCCATAACCTTTTGGTGGGGCCATCTTTTGACAAACCGCGGAAACTTATTTGTATACCTAATATATAATATTTATTTCATTCTATATTTTTTGCATTTATATTTTAATAATTTAATTCATTTTTGCATTTCAAAGAACTATATTTTATTAATTTTATTCATTTTTGCATTTTAGAGTACTATATTTTAATAATTGAATTCATTTTTGCATTTCAGAGTACTATATTCTAATAATTTAATTCATTTTTGCATTTTAGAGTACTATTTTTGAATAATTTAATTCATTTTTGCATTTGATAGTACTATATTTTAATAATTTTATTCAGTTCTGCATTTCAGAGTAGTATATTTTAATAATTTAATTCATTTTTGCATTTCAGAGTACTATATTTGAATAATTTAATTCATTTTTGCATTTTAGAGTACTATATTTTAATAATTTTATTAATTTTTGCATTTCAGAGTGCTATATTTTAATAATTTTATTCATTTTTGCATTTCAGAGTACTATATTTCAATAATTTAATTTTATTTTTGCATTTTAGAATACTATATTTTAATAATTTTATTAATTTGTGCATTTCAGAGTGCTATATTTTAATAATTTTATTCATTTTTGCATTTCAAAGAACTATATTTTATTAATTTTATTCATTTTTGCATTTTAGAGTACTATATTTTAATAATTTAATTCATTTTTACATTTCAGAGTACTATATTTTAATAATTTAATTAATTTTTGCATTTTAGAGTACTATATTTTAATAATTTAATTTTAGTTTTGCATTTTAGAGTACTATATTTTAATAATTGAATTCATTTTTGCATTTCAGAGTACTATATTTTAATAATTTTATTCATTTTTGCATTTTAGAGTACTATATTTTTTAATAATTTAATTCATTTTTGCATTTCAGAGTACTATATTTTAATAATTTAATTCATTTTTGCATTTTAGAGTACTATATTTTAATAATTTTATTAATTTTTGCATTTCAGAGTGCTATATTTTAATAATTTTATTCATTTTTGCATTTCAAAGAACTAAATTTTATTAATTTTATTAATTTTTGCATTTTAGAGTACTATATTCTAATTATTTAATTCATTTTTGCATTTCAGAGTACTATATTTTAATAATTTAATTCATTTTTGCATTTTAGAGTAGTATATTTTAATAATTTAATTTTATGTTTGCATTTTAGAGTACTATATTTTAATAATTTTATTCATTTTTGCATTTAGAATACTATATTTTAATAATTTTATTAATTTTTGCATTTCAGAGTACTATATTTTAATAATTTAATTCATTTTTGCATTTTAGAGTAATACTTTTGAATAATTTAATTCATTTTTGCATTTCATAGTACTATATTTTAATAATTTAACTCATTTTTGCATTTCAGAGTACTATATTTTAATAATTTATTTCATTTTTGCATTTAATAGTAATATTTTTGAATAATTTAATTCATTTTTGCATTTCAGAGTACTATATTTTAATAATTGTATTCATTTTTGCATTTCAGAGTACTATATTTTAATAATTTAATTCATTTTTGCATTTCAGAGTAGTATATTTTAATAATTCAATTTTATGTTTGCATTTTAGAGTACTATATTTTAATAATTTTATTCATTTTTGCATTTAGAATACTATATTTTAATAATTTTATTAATTTTTGCATTTCAGAGTACTATATTTTAATAATTTAATTCATTTTTGCATTTTAGAGTAATATTTTTGAATAATTTAATTCATTTTTGCATTTCAGAGTACTATATTTTAATAATTTATTTCATTTTTGCATTTCAGAGTACTATATTTTAATAATTTAATTCATTTTTGCATTTCAGAGTACTATATTTTAATAATTTATTTAATTTTTGCATTTAAGAGTACTATTTTTGAATAATTTAATTCATTTTTGCATTTCAGAGTACTATATTTTAATAATTTTATTCATTTTTGCATTTCAGAGTACTATATTTTAATTATTTAATTCATTTTGCATTTCAGAGTACTATATTTTAATAATTTTATTCATTTTTGCATTTCAGAGTACTATATTTTAATAATTTAATTCATTTTTGCATTTCAGAGTACTATTTTTATACCCTACAGCTTAAGGTAAGGGTATATTCACTTTGTAACGACATGTGTAACGCATAGAACTAGAGACGATAGTTATAGAAAAGTATATATATTCTTGATCAGCGTGACCTCCTGAGTCGCTTTAGCCATGTCCGTCCGTCTGTCTGCCTGTCTGTCTGTCTGTCTAATGAAATCACGATCACAGGAGAACTGGTGAAGATATCGTGATGAAATTTTGCACAAATATTATTTCTTGTGGTGTGCAGGTTGGTATTAAAAAAGGGCAAAATCGGTCCACGACCACGCCTATTTTTTATTAAAAATGTGATATCAGCGTTCGTTTTTGAGCTATTACAACAAAATTTCATTCCTGGGTATAGAGTAGCATTATCCGAGAATGTGCCAAATATGGGCGTGATCCGCCCACTTTTAGGTTACACAGGCATAAGAGGGTTATATTGTTAAATATATAAACTTCCTGAATAAAACTTTAGATAACAACTTCTTTTACAAAGAAACATTATTACATCAAAACTGGGTGCGGTCCGCCCACTTTTACACTACATATGCAGTATAGCAGTATGAAAACAAGTTTATTACCACGGGAATAAAGTTTAAATGAACACAATTATAAAACAACTAAGCTAGTTATTTGGTTTTTAAAAAGGTAATGACCACGCCTACTATTTATACAGAGGCGTAGCTAGGTCTCATGGACCCCGGGACGGTTAATCAACTCTTAGCCCCAAAAATGCCTAGAATGCAATAAGTCAATAGTTGATTTCCACAACTGCCGCCCCCGACATTGTGCCGCCCAGAGTGGACCGCCACCCCCGCCCCATCCTAGCTTCGGCACTTTTTTTAAAACTTTTAGGTGTAGGGTATCTAAGATTCGGCCAGGCCGAATATAGCTTTCTTACTGGTTTTTATAAATTGTTTAATAATGGTTTATATTGATAATTATTGTGTCTGTGTTGAAATGACACTAAGCTTTTTCATACAATGGAATTTTTAAATATTAAATTCTGAATTTTTTTGAAGTTTTTAAGATTCTTTAGCAAATTTTATTTATTTCCAGGTCATCTTACTCAATCCACGAAAATTATAGAATTGGTATCGCACATTTGATTAAAAAGAACATGGCGCCACAGTATTTATTATTACTGTTATAATTTCAGTAGAAATCTGGATGATATAATTAAAAAAAAAATTTGGAGACTTTTTGCATTTGACTTTTATCAGACACAGACACAAACGTAATATTTTTCAAAATGATGGAAAAACGTCAGTGTCCTGTGTGCACACTATTCCTGCATGCGGGCATGAATTTGTCTGATCATTTGGAAACACATCCCAAGGAACAATTTATCATATGTTCCACCAAAGCGCTGCGCACTACAAACTTTTTATCGCAAATGCTGCAGCCGAACTCCTTCCAACCTAAATGCCGCTTTAAATGTAAGGACAAATTATGCCAACGATGGCATTTTTTGCCGCACGTATAACACTCATCTGGATGTTCAGTCATATGAGCGTCGTACAATTTGACGGTGCCGAACTTTTGACGACAAATAAAACAGAAGTTTTTTTGAAGAAAGCATTAATTTTTCATCTGCTTCTGAAAGGGTTTGATTCTGCTTCAGTGCGGCAATATTAAACGAGACCAACATGTGGTATAAGTTGTAAAGACGGGTGAGTGAAGGTAAGAAAACAGGATCGGCAGATTCTGTAACAGCAGCGACCACATTGTTGGCCAGAGCCAAGCCTGCACTTTCGTCGGCGGCAGCAGTTGATGGACCAGCCAGTATTGCTGCAGATGTTGTAGGTGGTTCTTCATGATACACATGCAACTGGTGATCTTGTTGTTGTGGCAGCGACTGCTCTGGCTGTGAATCCTGTAGTAGTAAATCATGTGATGTCACTGTTGCAACGATTGACCTTTTTTGATGTGGATGGTAAAGAGTCGATGCGTAGATGCACTGAGCTGCATTCAGCTGTTGCTGCTGATGGTGATGTTCCACCAGTTTCCAAAGGAAGACGAAAATCAAAGCTATATATGAAAATAGAAAGGGTTGTAGTATATTTTGGCCCATACACTGGAAGAACCTTTCTATCTCCGCTTTAAACTTTTACAGAAATAAAAAAATTTAAGCAATTTCACCTCTTTGTCGCTCTGTTGCTAACGTTCGTGGCCCCTGTTGAAGCACTTAAGTCCTGGACTGTAAAGTACTCCTTGTTATTCCAGCAATTCTCTGGCGGAAACAACCCAGGAAAGGAATACTTAAATAATCGCACAGGAATATCGCCATACATCTGAAAATAATCTATAACTTAAAACTAACCTCAAAGAAAACTGAGTAACTTACGTATTGACTCCAAGAATTTTCACTATCACAATTACTTTCTTGTTCCGATATCTCTCCCTTCGCTGCATCTTCTCGTCCGTCCGTATGTTCAAAGCATCTGTAGTACAACCAGCCAAGCTGCTCCCCGTGGCCGCCGTAAAGGACGACAAGGAAGAAGATGGTCCAACTCCCGTTTGAACTCCTCCAGTCATATTGACCCGCTTGTAGGAATCCAGATCCAAATAGTTACCAGCATCACCACCTGCAACTCCTCCACAATTCACATCCAAAGCAGTCTCGAAATCAGTGTTTGAGGTGGAAACAGATTGCTACCACTGTCTGGCTGGTGCAACATTGTGATGATGGTAACGCTTGGTTGTTTGATTGCGATGCGCCTGATCTGAAGGGAATTCTTCTATTGTTGCCGAATTGCTTCCAGAAGCGAGGGTGGCAGCCGTAGTGGCAGCTGTAGTGGCAGCCGTAGTCAAATTCAAAGGGGCGGCAGAAGCATTGCTAGTACCCACTTCTGGCTCTTTTTCTACCTTGGAGGATGCAGTAAGAGTAGAGGATTCAACATCCCGCTTCTTCTCATCTGCTAAGGTGCGTTCTTCGTTGTCAGCTGTTTCAGTACATTCCGTCCGTAGGATTGTCAACTGCACTAGTGCCATGATAACTTGTTCCTTGGGCTGTGTTTCCAAATGATCAGACAAATTCATGCCCGCATGCAGGAATAGTGTGCACAAAGGACACTGAAGTTTTTCCACCATTTTGAAAAATATTACGTTTGTGTCTATATGTCTGATAAAAGTCAAATGCAAAAAGTCTCCAAATTTTTTTTGATATTATATCATCCAGATTTCTACTGAAATCATAACAGTAATAATAAATTCTGTGGCGCCATGTTCTTTTTAATCAAATGTGCGATACCAATTCTATAATTTTCGTGGATTGAGTAAGATGACCTGGAAATAAATAAAATTTGCTAAAGAATCTTAAAAACTACAAAAAAATTCAGAATTTAATATTTAAAAATTCCATTGTTTAAAAATGCTTAATGTCATTTCAACACAGACACAATAATTATCAATATAAACCATTATTAAACAATTTATAAAAACTATATTATAATTCCATCAAAACCGTTTTCGCTTTTGAAATTTGAAAATGAAAAAAAAGATGAAAACCAGTAAGAAAGCTATATTCGGCCTGGCCGAATCTTAGATACCCTACACGTAAAAGTTTTGAAATAAGTGCCGAAGCTAGGGTGTGGCGGGGGTGGCGGTCCACTCTGGGCGGCACAATGTCGGGGGCGGCAGTTGTGGAAATCAAGTATTGACTTATTGAATTCCAGGAATTTTTGGGGCTGCAAGTTGATTAACCGTCTCGGGCTCCATGAGTCCTAGCTACGCCTCTGTATAAATAGTAGGCGTGGTCATTACCTTTTTAAAAACCAAATAACTAGCTTAGTTGTTATACCCTACACCTTAAGGTAAGGGTATATTCACTTTGTAACGAAATGTGTAACGCATAGAACTAGAGACGATAGGTATAGAAAAGTATATATATTCTTGATAAGCGTGACCTCCTGAGTCGATTTAGTCATGTCCGTCCGTCTGTCTGTCTGTCTGTCTGTCTGTCTGTCTGTTGAAATCACGATCACAGGAGAACCAATGAAGATATCGTGATGAAACTTTGCAGATATATTGTTTTATGTGGTGGGCAGGTTGGTATTGAAAACTTTATTTCCGTGGTAATAAACTTGTTTTCATACTGCTATACTGCATATGTAGTGTAAAAGTGGGCGGACCGCACCCAGTTTTGATGTAATAATGTTTTTTTGTAAAACAAGTTGTTATCTAAAGTTTTATTCAGGAAGTTTATATATATAACAATATAACCATATTCTGCCTGTGTAACCTAAAAGTGGGCGGATTACGCCCATATTTGGCATATTACGTATAATGCTACTCTATACCTAGGATTGAAATTTTGTTGTAATAGGTCAAAAACGAACGCTGATATCACATTTTCAATAAAAAATAGGGGTGGTCGTGGCCCTATTTTGCCCTTTTTTAATACCAACCTGCACACCACAAGAAACAATGTTTATGCAAAATTTCATCACGATATCTTCACCAGTTCTCCTGTGATCGTGATTTCAACAGACAGATAGACAGGCAGACAGACAGACAGACAGACAGACAGACAGACGGACGGACATGGCTAAATCGACTCAGGAGTTCACGCTGATCAAGAATATATATACTTTTCTATATCTATCGTCTCTATTTCTAAGCGTTACACATTTCGTGACAAAGTGAATATACCCTCAATCTTAAGATGTAGGGTATAAAAATTAAAAACGAAAATTATTTTGACAGTACTGTAAAATTTCAGTGACGATTTCTTTACAGTGAGTTGAACAGTACTAAGAAATGGCGTACGGTTCAGTAAAATGTTCCTTACAGTACTGTTCTATTCTATCCTATTCTTTACAGCAAGCGAAATAAAAGAAAGCCAATACTGCAACAACAACTGAAGGAAAGCCACCGCAAAAGCAACCAAGAGGTTCCGAAAATAGCGATGAGGAAGCTATACCTAATCGTTATAGGGTTATGTAAATTCTGACCCTTCATCCCTGCAAGCCGACATGACCACCGTGCAAAGCGATTTTTCTGAACTACAATCTGATATAAAAGATATTAAAAGTATTATGAAACAGATGAGTGATCAATTGCTAATATCGAGGAAAGATTTGAGGAAAGAGATCAATAGTGCATTCTTCAAAATAAATGAAACAATAATTGATTTAAAGCAGTGATGTCCAAACGCTTACTATCAAGTTTTGAGTGTGTATTGGGCATATTTTCTCTCAGCACTGAGAAAAATGGATGTCAAAAATATGAAGCATTTGTCTCTTTTCTTTGCGGCATAAGTTAATTCGAGAAAATGATTGGAGGTCTGTATTAAACACGGGGAATATAGAAGATACTTATTCGATGTACAGTGAAGAAAAAATAACTATTACCGGGAAAAATTATACGAGAACGGAACAGACATGAGAAAGAGGTGGCAAATAATTCATGAAATAATGGGTAATAATTCATGAAAGCAAGGAAATAATAACATTCAAATATTTTTTGCTTATTTTTAGTAGCTCATTTGTTCTTTTAAATAACTAATTAATCGGGATCGAAGCTGGATGTTCGTTACAAATTGTCGCTGATCGGTGTGAACGAGATTGTCGCTGATCGGTGTGAACGAAATATTATTGTGAACGCACCCGCCATGGTTCGCTTCCTTCGCTGTGACTGCGCATGTGCATGTGTATAATTTCTATCTTTGTACGTTCAGTTCCGATATAAAGTTTAGTCGTCAGCCAGCCAGCAGGGAAGCAAACTGTGGTGAGTGTACATTCTATAATAGATTACAGTACAACTAATGTAATACATCTAATTAAATTTATAATACTATAATTGATAGAAAAAACCCCCCCCTCCCCGCACAAATAAAAGCGTTCTGAGTAGCAGAAATCCCTAGTGACGACTACATCTTTTTTCACAATTTGGATAAAGTTTTCGCAACCGAGCGACAGGTGTGTTCAGCGATTTCTATGGCGTGGAGGCCAAAGTTGGCGCTCGCCAGATGTCTACGAAATGTTAGTTATGACATTTGGAGCGGCTTGCTCGCCATGCTCAGCCGAGTACGTGAAGACGTTCAACGCGTTAAGCCAGCGTTGCCAACGAAATGAACGAGCTGTGAAAGGAATTTTGGACTATCATTACGTCGACGATTATGTTGATAGTTTCACCACAATTGAGCAGGCCATCGAAGTTGCTAAGGAAGTTCGTGCCATACATGCAAAGGGTGGATTTGAATTGAGAGGATTTGTTTCTAATTCGTTGCCAGTCATACAAGCCCTTGAAGGTGAAGCGAAGGTACTACGATTCGGTGATAAAGACAACCCACATTCCGAGAAAGTATTGGGCATGTACTGGCAGCCGCAATCAGATAATTTCAAATATGATCTGAAATTCAGCCGTGTAAAAGAAGACGTGATCAATGGCAATAGGTACCCAACGAAAAGAGAGCTACTCAGCATCGTGATGTCCATATTTGATCCTTTGGGTTTTCTTAGTCACTTTACTATACAAGCCAAATTATTGATGCGAGAAGTATGGCGCCAGCAAATTCGATGGGACGAGCCAGTACCTCAAGCAGTTTTCATGTTATGGGATCAGTGGCGCCATAGACTACCAGATGTGACTAGCTTCAAAGTTCCTCGTTGCTACTTTACAGTCCAAGATCCGCATAACCTACAATTGCATGTTTTCGTCGACGCTAGCGAAGCAGCCTTTTCCGCAGTGGCTTACTGGCGATACGTGACTACAGCCGAAATATCTACAAGAATAATATGTGCTAAAGCGAGATGCGCCCCGTTGAAGCGTGTAACAATTCCGCGCTTAGAGCTTCAGGCAGCAGTGTTGGGTTGTCGCTTGGCAAAGACAGTTTCTGAAGAGCACGATTTGAGAGTAGATAAAATGGTCTTGTGGTCTGATTCAACGACAGTAATCAAATGGATAAACAGTGAACACCGCCGATACAAGCCGTTCGTGGCGCATCGAATAGCCGAAATTTTGGACTCAACACAGCCGTCAAATTGGAGATGGCTTCCAACATCTGAAAATGTAGCTGACGAAGCGACGCGCCCAAATAATAACGCTCAGTTAGATTCGCATTCACGCTGGCTCACAGGGCCTTCATTTTTGAAACAAGAAGAATGTACGTGGCCAATGATAAATGATTCCTGTCAACCTTCCGTAGGCGACGAAGAAGAGCTCCGCCGCCAATATGCTCTTATTTCAGTAAGTAGTAACATAATCGATTTTAACCGTTTTTCGAGTTTATGCAGACTAGTCAGAGCAGTCGCCTGGGTGAACAGATTTGTTGAGCGTTGCCGTAAGCGCAGTGAATACAACACAACGCCAGAATTAACAGTCAGAGAACTAGACACCGCTGAGAAACTACTATGCTGGATAGCTCAACGTGATGAGTTTTCTACAGAAATCGAAACTATCGAAAGAGGAGATAACGTTCGTCGTGGAAGCTTGCTGCACGATTTAACACCGTACGTCGATACTGAAAGATTACTACGAGTAAACGGCCGCATTGATGCTGCCAGTTGGCTGCCGTACGACGTTAGGCGTCCAATAATCCTGCCGCCAAAACATCGATTTACTGCGCTCTTAGTTGAGCATTATCATCGTCAATTCAAACACCAGAACGCCGAAACTGTCATCTGCGAAGTTCGCCAAAAATACTGGGTGCCCCGCATTCGCCGCCTATTGCGGAAGGTACAAACCGACTGTCGCATCTGCAAGATCACGCGTGCACAACCACGTCAACCGATTATGGGACCACTGCCCGAGGATAGGCTAACTCCGTATGTTCGACCGTTTACATATACGGGCCTTGACTATTTCGGCCCTGTTTTGGTGACTATTGGCCGTCGAACCGAAAAACGGTGGATAGCATTATTCACATGCTTGACGATACGAGCCATCCACCTCGAAATAGCCCACGATTTGTCGACGGATGCGTGCATTGTTGTTATACGTAATTTTATCAATCGCCGTGGCGTTCCTGTAAGGATAAGATCAGACAATGGGACTAATTTTATAGGCGCTAATAATGAGGCTGCACGCTTTAAAGACGTGTTCGAGGGTGGACGGATTCAGGACGAGTTGGCTTCTAAAGGCGTAGAATGGTTATTCAGCTCGCCGGCAAATCCATCAGAAGGAGGCGTGTGGGAACGGATGGTTCAGGCCGTAAAACGTGTTTTGCGTCAAACACTGAAAGAAGTCGCACCAAAGGAACACACTTTGCAGTGCTTTATATTAGAGGCTGAAAATGTCGTCAACTCAAGGCCGTTGACACATTTGCCAATCCACCCGGAACAAGAAGAACCGCTCACACCCCATCATTTTTTATTGGGTTCACCAAACACAGCGAGGACGCCGAGTGTGCAAGAACCGAACATTCACCTTTGCCGCCTTCGTAAACAGTGGCTCATCGGTCGCCAACTTCGAGACGCGTTTTGGAAGAGATGGGTCATGGAGTATCTGCCGACGTTAACGCGCCGGACCAAATGGTGTCGACCAGAGAAATCACTGTCTATTGGTGATCTCGTATTTGTTTGTGACGTAAATCATCCGAGGAACCAATGGAGTCGAGGCAGAGTGGTGCAAGTGTATCCTGGGCCAGATGGAGTGGTGCGGAAAGCTGACGTCAGAACTTCTAAAGGAACGATTCGACGTCCGGCTTCAAGGCTGGCGATTTTGGATATTGATGGTGAACCGTAACCGGTTCACGGGGGTGGGAGTGTCGCTGATCGGTGTGAACGAGATTGTCGCTGATCGGTGTGAACGAAATATTATTGTGAACGCACCCGCCATGGTTCGCTTCCTTCGCTGTGACTGCGCATGTGCATGTGTATAATTTCTATCTTTGTACGTTCAGTTCCGATATAAAGTTTAGTCGTCAGCCAGCCAGCAGGGAAGCAAACTGTGGTGAGTGTACATTCTATAATAGATTACAGTACAACTAATGTAATACATCTAATTAAATTTATAATACTATAATTGATAGAAAAAACCCCCCCCTCCCCGCACAAATAAAAGCGTTCTGAGTAGCAGAAATCCCTAGTGACGACTACACAAATAAAAAGCCGAAAAAACCTGCATGAATAAGTTTTTGTTTTCATCAACAATTTTTTTCAGGTATTTAGTTGAAATTAAAATTATTTGAAACACTTTTTCATGCGAGTGTGTTCTTTAATGCAGAGCAGATGAAATGAAAGTGGAAATGGAATTTAATTGGAAAAATCAAGGATTTGCCAAAAACACACACACTGGCACATAAACAAATCGTATTAATTTCCAGAACACAACCACACACACACCAACATCCTCATTTATTCAACTTATTTGCGTGAAATTAATTAAACTATTTTTTGTTGTTGTTTAATTTACTACGTATTAAAAATGATATCTGCTCATTTAGTATTTAAAGTAAATAACATGGAATAATTCACAATAAAGGGTTTTGCAATAAGAGGTGTAATTTTGAATAGCCCGCTATTTCGGTAGCTGTCACTTTGTAAGCTGTTATTTTTGACATTTGACAAGTAGAAACTACGCCATTACTAAAAATTGAACGATACATGCTGGAACAACGCATTGAAATTATTAAAATTCACTACAAAAATGGTGAAAATATTGCAGTCACAGTTCGCAAAACTAAAGCATTTTTGGGTCGTCGTGAAGCACCTTGTCGGACCGCAATACAGAAATTGGTGGAAAAATTCGAGCTGTTGGGATGATGTGAAGAATAAAACCCGTGCACGTCGCTCAAGAACAACTGAGAATATTGCTGCTGTAGCCCAAAGTGTTGAGGATAACCCAGGTTTGTCCATTCCTCGTCGTTCTTTGGAATTGGGCATTCCACAAGCGTCATTACACCGTATTTTGTATCGTATTGATCTGGACAACGTTTACTTTCAACAAGACGGCGCTACGTGCCGAGGTGATCACAATTGGCCACCGAGATCTTGTGATTTAACACCTTGCGACATCTTCCTTTGGGGCCACGTGAAAGATAAGGTCTACGCCAACAGCCCAGCGTCGTTTCAAGACCTCAAAGATGGAAGCACATAGGGCAGCCACTTTGCGATTTGGTTATGGAAAATTTCCTGAAAAGGATATGGTCCTGTAAGCGTGGTCGTGGTGGCCATTTGGCTGATGTTGTTTTTCATTATTAACCGCATACCTTCCTCTTTATTACGAAATAAACATGCCATAATTTATCTCAAAAAATGGCATTTTTCTGTTTTTGTGTGCTTTTTGTTTGGTGTTTTCGCACACTTAAAAAGCTAACTAATTTGAATTGTGACCATTCGTTGTTATAATACATAAAATTAACCCTGTGTTCCGCTCTTCAAATTTCATTTATTTTATTCCTTTCTGCGAAAAACGTCGAAAGTGTTGGTTGCAAACATTTTTCAGTGTCCTTATTTTCTTAACTTAATTAAACTGCATTTTCCTCTGCTTTCCTGCTTCACTAGCTTCTTATTCGTCTTCATTCCCCGCAGTTCAATAAGTTTACGTTATCTGCTTAGGATTTTAGTTTTACTCCTTTTATTATTCTTTTATTCTGTTGACCCCACTCTGGTTGACTTTCTGTCCATTCAACTGAAGGCTGAAGTTGAAAACTTTGTCGCTGCGTTGTTGCTCGTGTTGTTGCTGTGAAAAATGTTCTCAGTTGTCGTTATTTCGGTGTTGTTGTTGTTGTTAGAAGAATTAATTTCACCGTTCAGGTGTTTTGAAAACGAACCCGAGTTTTTCTTCACCACTTTTTTCGAGCTTTTGTTGCTAGTTTTTAGTTGGTTTTTGAATTTGCAAACGATTCGTTGCTGGATCGAAAAAGTTTTCGTGGTTTTTCGAAAAATATTACGTTACGTGAAAAGTTAGTAGCAAAAAACAAAAAAAAAAATATAAAAAGCAAATAACGGGTGGGCCATTAGCTGGTTTCTTTCTATTTCCGGTGTAAAGATGTTAGTTTCACAGTGCTTTTTACAGTTCACCACCAACCACTTAACAGTCGTTAACAGTACTGTAGAATGTCCGTTACAGTTGTGCAATATTTATTCTATTTCTAGTTAAATTTTCTTTCTTATCTCCTCTTTGAGTAGTGTGCTTTCATTTGATCTCCTTTCGATTTCTGTCCGATCTCATATTTTACGATATCCTGCTCTCGCTCGATATTCCGTGTCTCGCTTTATTTACCAACGCAACAAGCGAAGGGAACGAGCGACACACACACACGCTTTCGTATGTTTTTTCAACAGTTTTTCTGTAGTTTTTTCTACAGCAGCTAAAAAAATCTGGATCACAGTCGTGTTTCGGTTGCATTATTTTGCTCCAGAGGATTCGAGTTTATTAAAAAATACAATTCACAGTGTTTTAGATCAAACAAGTTGTGGAATATTTTGTATATGAAATTCCACTGGAAAAGCGACGATTAAGAAGTGAGGAGAGTGACAGAGAGAGGGTCAGTGAGAGAAGGGATGTTAGAGGAGACTTCAGGATGATGGCGAAGCACAACCAACGAAAAATCCAACATTTTTAAAGAAAATAAAACTTTGTACCCATTTTTAATAACAGCCAAATGAAAACATCACAATCAACAACAACAAAAACAACTACAACAACAGCACCAACACTCTATCCAAACAGTCCCGATAAAGTAGGTGAAAACGACGAAACCAGGAGCGAACCAGAGACCAGAAGATGGTTCAATTAGAAGCTGAACGCATGCGGGTCGAAATCTTTTTTCCCCCTTGTTTGGTCATCGGTTTTGGCCTCCAAGATTGCTAGCCGCGGGTCATAAGTCAACATGTGTGTGTGTGAGTGAGTGCTTGAGTTTGAGTGTGTCTGTGTGAGTGTCTGTGTGAGTTCCTGAGTGTGAGTGCCTGTGTGAGTTCCTGAGTGTGAGTGTCTGTGTGAGTTCCTGTGTGAATGCGTGAACGACTTGCGCGGCTGTTTCTTGGTTTTTTTCAATAATCCATCATTTATTGCACTTCTTTTGCGGAAATGATAAACAAACCCCATAAGAAAGAAGAAATTTGCTCTTACATGTTGTTTTTGACAGTTTCAACAAAAATTCCGATTGTAAATCAAAATTAGGACAACAATAGCAACAACAAGGAAATTACAGTGCTATTCGACCTCCGATGATGACCCCTGGCTCAGTTGTCATTGTTTGTGGAGCTCCTGTGGGGTTGTCGTGTTAAAACAACAACAACACAGAAACAATCGAACCCCTCGAAGTCAGTTCAGGTGAGTGAACAAACCAAAAGGACAACAAAAATGGTGACAATAAAATCAAGAGAACCTCGTAAAACAACAACAACTACGACAACAACAGTATTGATACAATATTTTAAATTAAAAGGTGTTCGGTGTACCGTTAAATGAAAAACTGTTCATGGGAAGGTTCCAGCGTTGCTTCAGCGTCAGCTGTGGCTTTTATTACTGCTGTTGTTGTTGTTGGCGTTGTTGGTGGAGCTGCCATTTTATCAACACAATCAACACATCCGTTTCCGGTGGCTTTGTACAAATTTGCTTCGCCTTTGCTGTCCTTGTTGTTGTGTTGTTGTTGTTGTTGTTGTTGTTGCATTGCATTGCATTGTATTAAATACAAAAACAATGCAAAAAGTCAAACGAAGGAAGGAAGGAAGGAGGAAGGGTCGGAACAAAGGAAGGGGGGAAGGACAGGGGTCAAAAGTTGGAAAAGCAGAGGCAGACGCTGTGCAAATCGAGTGATTGGATGGACAAAGAAGCAGACAGACAGACAGATGGACAGATTAGAGCGCCGCTTTTATTTGGCAGAGTTTAAAATTGGATTCAAAAATGGTTTTTTAACATACCTGATGTCGGTTTCCTGGTTCTTCGTAGTATTTCGTCCTTCTTTCTATTTTGTAAAATGTAGAAAAAAAAATAAAATTCTATAAAAATTTTCAATTTTTAATTTGAGTGTAAAAATTCACAAATGATTCACAATATTGAAAATTTTTCACTTCAATCAAATCGATTTCAAAAGCTGCTGGGTTTTTTTCACATGTTTTCGAAACAGTATTTTTGGGGCACAGTTGAGTGTCCTCTCTCTGTTGTCTCTTTTGGCCTCTCTTTTGTCAATCAAGCGGATTTTGAGTACTCTCACCCACTCGCTTCGAAGTGCCGACCAGTGACGCGGATCTGCGTCGGGTTTCAGTAGATTTGCCGTCTGCTGTCAAATGCAAAGTTAAACAAATCTGAGTCGCTAATTTTAGCAATAAAACCAGAATATGGATGGAGTCTCTCTTCTCCTCTCCTCTTCCGAGGATACTCATTGATTGCTCTCTTGTTTATTGTTGTTGTTGGCTGGTGGCTTTGTTCAACTTTTGCTCATGTCGTCACTGAAATTTCGCAACACCAACAACAAGCAGAACGCCGCAGACCTCCGAAAGTCGTCACTTCGATAATCATTGCAACTGAAATTAGGTGCAGCCACGCCTCCTAAATACCTAAACTTTATTTGTAGACATACAGACATACAGACAGACAGACACGCGCACACACACACACACACACGCTGCCACTTGCCTCTCCATGTGTCGATTTTGTCATGTTACCGTTACAATATTTGTTGCTATTACTGATGTTGTTGGTGTTGTTGTTACATTTGTTGTAACTGTTCCAGCCTTCCTCTTGCTTTCGTTGTTGTTGTTGTTGTAGTTCGTGTTTTGTTCCGTTTTTCGTACTCGTTGCATTCCGTTGCGGCGCTCGTGTCTTCTTCCAGAGTGGCTGCAATCGTGCACTCTTTTAGTTTGCTTCGCTTGCTGTGCGTTTGTGTGGTTGTTTGTTTATTTTTCGCCTCAACGGATGACCTCCTGGCAGCAATAACAGTTCTTTAACGAGTACCGTTACTTCCCCGTGCAGCAGCGGTTGTTGCTGTGCAGCCAATAAAATGTACCCACTCGCGTGTGTAGCCGGATGTCGAAAGGTTTGGGAAGGAGTGTGTGCGGAAGGGGGATAAGGAAGATCGGGATTGCGAGGAGGAGGAGGTAGTGTAAGAAGCGGTACAGGTGGGGTTAAGGAAAGTCGAGGAATCGTCGAAGTGAAAAGTTCGCTTGAGATTGAAGACGAAAGAGAACTCATGGTGAATGAATAAATTAGTCATCAAAGAACAACAGAAACAACAGTAAGAACAACAACAGTAAAACAACAACGCCCATCAAATATCAAACGCTTAAAAATGGGTTAAAAAATGCAGCACTTGATTGAAAAGATGAATACGACTCATAAAAAAAGCCGGCCGAGAGGAGTACCGGGTTTACTTCTATGAACGAAGAGGATTAAAGTTCGTGTTGCTCGTTTTTGTTTTCGTGTTGTGACAACACAAAAGACGAACCCGAGCACAGGTGTGATAGAGATGGCTGTATGCAAACTAACATAAGAGTCGTTCGCAGACAAAATGCACTCCATGTTGCAATGTTGTTGTTTTAATACGTAGTAAATTAAAGAACAACAACAAATAGTTTAATTAATTTCACGCAAATAAGTTGAATAAATGAGGATGTTGGTGTGTGTGTGGTTGTGTTCTGGAAATTAATACTATTTAATAAATTAATAAATTAATAAATTAACCAGTAAGAAAGCTATATTCGGCCTGGACGAATCTTAGATACCCTACACCTAAAAGTTTTAAAAAAAATGCCGAAGCTAGGATGGGGCGGGGCAGGCGGTCACTCTGGGCGGCACAATGTCGGGGGCGGCAGTTGTGGATATCAAGTATTGACTTAATGCATTCTAGGCATTTTTGGGGCTACAAGTTGATTAACCGTCCCGGGGTCCATGAGACCTAGCTACGCCTCTGTATAAATAGTAGGCGTGGTCATTACCTTTTTCAAAACAAAATAACTAGCTTAGTTGTTTTATAATTGTGTTCATTTAAACTTTATTTCCGTGATAATAAACTTTTTTTCATACTGCTATACTGTATATGTAGTGTAAAAGTGTAAAGTACCTATCGTCTCTAGTTCTATGCGTTACACATTTCGTTACAAAGTGAATATACCCTTACCTTAAGTGTAGGGTATAATAAATTAATACTATTTGTTTATGTGCTAGTGTGTGTGTTTTAGTCAAATCCTTGATTTTTCCAATTAAATTCCATTTCCGCTTTCATTTCATCTGCTCTGCATTAAAGAACACACTCGCATGTTCAAAAGTGTTTCAAATTTGATTTCAACTAAATACCTGAAAAAAATTGTTGATGAAAACAAAAACTTATTCATGCAGGTTTTTTCGGCTTTTTATTTTTAACGAACATCCAGCTTCAATCCCGATTAATTAGTTATTTAAAAGAACAAATGAACTACTACAAATAAGCAAAAAATATTTGCATGTTATTATTTCCTTTGCTTCATCTAAATATTTGGGAGTTGTAATAATTGCTGCATCATCTGCACACGCAAAAGCGCAGAATAAACAGTATTTATATAGAAATATAATACTATTTATTCTGTGGCTGGATTCTGGAATGGATGGAATTCTTAACATTTTCGGAAAAGCTATTAGCGAAAGTATTACAAATATCATCAGTTGAAAGGCTTTTAATGTTCTTAGTAATTATTTCGGCTAGATATGGAGCTTTTCTATCCATTATTTCATGAATTATTTGCCACCTCTTTCTCATATCTGTTCCGTTCTCGTATAATTTGTCCCGGTAATAGTTATTTTTTCTTCACTGTACATCGAATAAGTATCTTCTATATTCCCCGTGTTTAATACAGACCTCCAATCATTTTCTCGAATTAACTTGTTTATTATGCCGCAAAGAAAAGAGACAAATGCTTCATATTTTTCACATCCATTTTTCTCAGTGCTGAGAGAAAATATGCCCAATACACACTCAAAACTTGATAGTGTGTTTGGACATCACCGCTTTAAAAATCGAAATTTTATTACTTTTTGCATTTTAGAGTACTATTTTTTAATAATTTAATTCATTTTTGCATTTTAGAGTACTATATTTTAATAATTTAATTCATTTTTGCATTTCATTCACATTTTATTATATTATATTTATTTCATTTTATGATTTTTGCATTTTTATTTTAATAATTTTATTCATTTTTCATTTTAGAGTACTATTTTTTAATAATTTAATTCATTTTTGCATTTTAGAGTACTATATTTAAATAATTTAATTCATTTTTGCATTTTAGAGTAATATTTTTGAATAATTTAATTCATTTTTGCATTTCAGAGTACTATATTTTAATAATTTTATTCATTTTTGCATTTCGGAGTACTATATTTTAATAATTTAATTCATTTTTGCATTTCATTCACATTTTATTATATTATATTTATTTAATTTAATATTTTTTGCATTTATATTTTAATAATTTAATTCATTTTTGCATTTTAGAGTACTATTTTTTAATAATTTAATTCATTTTTGCATTTTAGAGTACTATATTTTAATAATTTAATTCATTTTTGCATTTCATTTATTTATTATAAATTCATATATTATATTTATTTCATTTTATGATTTTTGCATTTTTATTTTAATAATTTTATTCATTTTTGCATTTTAGAGTACTATTTTTTAATAATTTAATTCATTTTTGCATTTTAGAGTACTATATTTAAATAATTTAATTAATTTTTGCATTTTAGAGTAATATTTTTGAATAATTTAATTCATTTTTGCATTTCAGAGTACTATATTTTAATAATTTTATTCATTTTTGCATTTCGGAGTACTATATTTTAATAATTTAATTCATTTTTGCATTTCAGAGTACTATATTTTAATAATTTAATTCATTTTTGCATTTCAGAGTACTATATTTTAATAATTTTATTCATTTTTGCATTTCAGAGTACTATATTTTAATAATTTTATTCATTTTTGCATTTCAGAGTACTATATTTTAATAATTTAATTCATTTCTGCATTTCAGAGTACTATATTTTAATAATTTAATTAATTTTTGCATTTCAGAGTACTATATTTTAATACTTTAATTCATTTTTGCATTTTAGAGTAATATTTTTGAAGAATTTAACTCATTTTTGCATTTCAGAGTACTATATTTTAATAATTTTATTCATATTTGCATTTCAGAGTACTATTTTTAAATAATTTAATTAATTTTTGCCTTTTAGAGTACTATATTTTAATAATTTAATTCATTTTTGCATTTTAGAGTAATATTTTTGAATAATTTAATTCATTTTTGCATTTCAAAGTACTATATTTTATTAATTTTTGCATTTCAGAGTACTATATTTTAATAATTTAATTCATTTTTGCATTTTAGAGTAATATTTTTGAATAATTTAATTCATTGTTGCATTTCAGAGTACTATATTTTAATAATTTTATTAATTTTTGCATTTCAGACTACTATATTTTAATAATTTAATTCATTTTTGCATTTCAGAGTATTATATTTTAATAATTTAATTCATTTTTGCATTTTAGAGTACTATTTTTGAATAACTTAATTCATTTTAGAGTAATATTTTTGAATAATTTAATTCATTGTTGCATTTCAGAGTACTATATTTTAATAATTTTATTAATTTTTGCATTTCAGAGTACTATATTTTAATAATTTAATTCATTTTTGCATTTTAGAGTACTATTTTTGAATAATTTAATTCATTTTTGCATTTCAGAGTACTATATTTTAATAATTTTATTCATTTTTGCATTTCAGAGTACTGTATTTTAATAATTTAATTCATTTTTGCATTTCAGAGTACTATATTTTAATAACTTTATTCATTTTTGCATTTCAGAGTACTATATTTTAATAATTTAATTAATTTTTGCATTTCAGAGTACTATATTTTAATAATTTAATTCATTTTTGCATTTTAGAGTAATATTTTTGAATAATTTAATTCATTTTTGCATTTCAGAGTACTATATTTTAACAATTTTATTCATTTTTGCATTTCAGAGTACTATTTTTTATTAATTTAATTAATTTTTGCCTTTTAGAGTACTATATTTTAATAATTTAATTAATTTTTGCATTTTAGAGTAATATTTTTGAATAATTTAATTAATTTATGCATTTCAGAGTACTATATTTAAATAATTTAATTCATTTTTGCATTTTAGAGTACTATTTTTATACCCTACACCTTAAGGTAAGGGTATATTCACTTTGTAACGAAATGTGTAACGCATAGAACTAGAGACGATAGGTATAGAAAAGTATATATATTCTTGATCAGCGTGACCTCCTGAGTCGATTTAGCCATGTCCGTCCGTCCGTCTGTCTGTCTGTCTGTCTGTCTGTTGAAATCACGATCACAGGAGAACCAATGAAGATATCGTGATGAAACTTTGCAGATATATTGTTTTATGTGGTGGGCAGGTTGGTATTGAAAATGGGCAAAATCGGTCCACGGCCACGCCTATTTTTTATTAAAAATGTGATATCAGCGTTCGTTTTTGAGCTATTACAACAAAATTTCATTCCTGGGTATAGAGTAGCATTATCCGAGAATGTGCCAAATATGGGCGTGATCCGCCCACTTTTAGGTTACACAGGCAAAAGAGGGTTATATTGTTAAATATATAAACTTCCTGAATAAAACTTTAGATAAGAACTTGTTATACAAAAAAACATTCTTACATCAAAACTGGGTGTGGTCCGCCCACTTTTACACTACATATACAGTATAGCAGTATGAAAAAAGTTTATTACCACGGAAATAAAGTTTAAATGAACACAATTATAAAACAACTAAGCTAGTTATTTTGTTTTGAAAAAGGTAATGACCACGCCTACTATTTATACAGAGGCGTAGCTAGGACTCATGGAGCCCGGGACGGTTAATCAACTTGCAGCCCCAAAAATTCCTGGAATTCAATAAGTCAATACTTGATTTCCACAACTGCCGCCCCCGACATTGTGCCGCCCAGAGTGGACCGCCACCCCCGCCACACCCTAGCTTCGGCACTTATTTCAAAACTTTTACGTGTAGGGTATCTAAGATTCGGCCAGGCCGAATATAGCTTTCTTACTGGTTTTCATCTTTTTTTTCATTTTCAAATTTCAAAAGCGAAAACGGTTTTGATGGAATTATAATATAGTTTTTATAAATTGTTTAATAATGGTTTATATTGATAATTATTGTGTCTGTGTTGAAATGACATTAAGCATTTTTAAACAATGGAATTTTTAAATATTAAATTCTGAATTTTTTTGTAGTTTTTAAGATTCTTTAGCAAATTTTATTTATTTCCAGGTCATCTTACTCAATCCACGAAAATTATAGAATTGGTATCGCACATTTGATTAAAAAGAACATGGCGCCACAGAATTTATTATTACTGTTATGATTTCAGTAGAAATCTGGATGATATAATATCAAAAAAAATTTGGAGACTTTTTGCATTTGACTTTTATCAGACATATAGACACAAACGTAATATTTTTCAAAATGATGGAAAAACGTCAGTGTCCTGTGTGCACACTATTCCTGCATGCATGAATTCGTCTGATCATTTGGAAACACATCCCAAGGAACAATTTATCATATGTTCCACCAAAGCGCTGCGCACTACAAACTTTTTATCGCAAATGCTGCAGCCGAACTCCTTCCAACCTAACTGCCGCTTTAAATGTAAGGACAAATTATGCCAACGATGGCATTTTTTGCCGCACGTATAACACTCAGCTGGATGTTCAGTCATATGAGCGTCGTACAATTTGACGGTGCCGAACTTTTGACGACAAATAAAACAGAAGTTTTTTTGAAGAAAGCATTAATTTTTCATCTGCTTCTGAAAGGGTTTGATTCTGCTTCAGTGCGGCAATATTAAACGAGACCAACATGTGGTATAAGTTGTAAAGACGGGTGAGTGAAGGTAAGAAAACAGGATCGGCAGATTCTGTAACAGCAGCGACCACATTGTTGGCCAGAGCCAAGCCTGCACTTTCGTCGGCGGCAGCAGTTGATGGACCAGCCAGTATTGCTGCAGATGTTGTAGGTGGTTCTTCATGATACACATGCAACTGGTGATCTTGTTGTTGTGGCAGCGACTGCTCTGGCTGTGAATCCTGTAGTAGTAAATCATGTGATGTCACTGTTGCAACGATTGACCTTTTTTGATGTGGATGGTAAAGAGTCGATGCGTAGATGCACTGAGCTGCATTCAGCTGTTGCTGCTGATGGTGATGTTCCACCAGTTTCCAAAGGAAGACGAAAATCAAAGCTATATATGAAAATAGAAAGGGTTGTAGTATATTTTGGCCCATACACTGGAAGAACCTTTCTATCTCCGCTTTAAACTTTTACAGAAATAAAAAAATTTAAGCAATTTCACCTCTTTGTCGCTCTGTTGCTAACGTTCGTGGCCCCTGTTGAAGCACTTAAGTCCTGGACTGTAAAGTACTCCTTGTTATTCCAGCAATTCTCTGGCGGAAACAACCCAGGAAAGGAATACTTAAATAATCGCACAGGAATATCGCCATACATCTGAAAATAATCTATAACTTAAAACTAACCTCAAAGAAAACTGAGTAACTTACGTATTGACTCCAAGAATTTTCACTATCACAATTACTTTCTTGTTCCGATATCTCTCCCTTCGCTGCATCTTCTCGTCCGTCCGTATGTTCAAAGCATCTGTAGTACAACCAGCCAAGCTGCTCCCCGTGGCCGCCGTAAAGGACGACAAGGAAGAAGATGGTCCAACTCCCGTTTGAATTCCTCCAGTCATATTGACCCGCTTGTAGGAATCCAGATCCAAATAGTTACCAGCATCACCACCTGCAACTCCTCCACAATTCACATCCAAAGCAGTCTCGAAATCAGTGTTTGAGGTGGAAACAGATTGCTACCACTGTCTGGCTGGTGCAACATTGTGATGATGGTAACGCTTGGTTGTTTGATTGCGATGCGCCTGATCTGAAGGGAATTCTTCTATTGTTGCCGAATTGCTTCCAGAAGCGAGGGTGGCAGCCGTAGTGGCAGCTGTAGTGGCAGCCGTAGTCCAATTCAAAGGGGCGGCAGAAGCATTGCTAGTACCCACTTCTGGCTCTTTTTCTACCTTGGAGGATGCAGTAAGAGTAGAGGATTCAACATCCCGCTTCTTCTCATCTGCTAAGGTGCGTTCTTCGTTGTCAGCTGTTTCAGTACATTCCGTCCGTAGGATTGTCAACTGCACTAGTGCCATGATAACTTGTTCCTTGGGCTGTGTTTCCAAATGATCAGACAAATTCATGCCCGCATGCAGGAATAGTGTGGAATATTCAATTCCAATGGAAGCTGACAAGAACACGAAAATAAAAACACCGACAACAACAAAAGAGGCTGCAAAAGAAAATGAAACAACGACAGCACAAATAAAACGGTACAACGGCTCATAAAAAAAGCCGGCCGAGAGGAGTACCGGGTTTACTTCTATGAACGAAGAGGATTAAAGTTCGTGTTGCTCGTTTTTGTTTTCGTGTTGTGACAATACAAAAGACGAACCCGAGCACAGGTGTGAAAGAGATGGCTGTATACAAACTAACATAAGAGTCGTTCGCAGACAAAATGCACTCCATGTTGCAATGTTGTTGTTTTAATACGTAGTAAATTAAAGAACAACAACAAATAGTTTAATTAATTTCACGCAAATAAGTTGAATAAATGTTGATGAATGTGTGGTTGTGTTCAGGAAATTAATACGAATTGTTTATGTGGTAGTGTGTGTGTTTTTGGCAAATCCTTGATTTTTCCAATTACATTCCATTTCCGCTTTCATTTCATCTGCTCTGCATTAAAGAACACACTCGCATAAAAAAGTGTTTCAAATAAATGTGATTTCAACTAAATACCTGAAAAAAATTGTTGATGAAAACAAAAACTTATTCATGCAGGTTTTTTCGGCATTTTATTTGTAACGAACATCCAGCTTCAATCCCGATTAATTAGTTATTTAAAAGAACAAATGAACTACTAAAAATAAGCAAAAAATATTTGAATGTTATTATTTCCTTGCTTTCATGAATTATTACCCATTATTTCATGAATTATTTGCCACCTCTTTCTCATGTCTGTTCCGTTCTCGTATAATTTTTCCCGGTAATAGTTATTTTTTCTTCACTGTACCCGACTGTAATTTCTTGTCTACTGAGTTTCTAAACTTTGGTAACATCGAATAAGTATCTTCTATATTCCCCGTGTTTAATACAGACCTCCAATCATTTTCTCGAATTAACTTGTTTATTATGCCGCAAAGAAAAGAGACAAATGCTTCATATTTTTGACATCCATTTTTCTCAGTGCTGAGAGAAAATATGCCCAATACACACTCAAAACTTGATAGTGTGTTTGGACATCACTGCTTTAAAAATCGAAATTTTATTACTTTTTGCATTTTAGAGTACTATTTTTTAATGATTTAATTCATTTTTACATTTTAGAGTACTATATTTTGATAATTTTATTAATTTTTACATTTCAGAGTACTATATTTTAATAATTTAATTCATTTTTGCATTCCAGAATACTATATTTTAATAATTTTATTCATTTTTGCATTTGAAAGTACTATATTTTAATAATTTAATTCAATTTTGCATTTCAGAGTACTATATTTTAATAATTTAATTCATTTTTGCATTTTAAAGTACTATTTTTGAATAATTTTATTAATTTTTGCATTTTAGAGTACTATATTTTAATAATTTTATTAATTTTTGCATTTCAGAGTACAATATTTTAATAATTTAATTCATTTTTGCATTCCAGAATACTATATTTTAATAATTTTATTAATTTTTGCATTTTAGAGTAATATTTTTGAATAATTTAATTAATTTTTGCATTTCAGAGTACTATATTTTAATAATTTAATTCATTTTTGCATTTTAAAGTACTATTTTTGAATAATTTAATTCATTTTTGCATTTAGAGTACTATTTTTTAATAATTTTATTAATTTTTGTATTTCAGAGTACTGTATTTTAATAATTTAATTCATTTTTGCATTTCAGAGTACTATATTTTAATATAATAATTCATTTTTGCATTTCAGAGTACTATATTTTAATAATTTCATTCATTTTTGCATTTCAGAGTACTATATTTTAATAATTTAATTAATTTTTGCATTATAGAGTACTATATTTTAATAATTTAATTAATTTTTGCATTTTAGAGTAATATTTTTGAATAATTTAATTAATTTTTGCATTTTAATGTACTATATTTTAATAATTTAATTCATTTTTGCATTTCAAAGTACTGTATTTTAATAATTTTATTAATTTTTGCATTTCAGAGTACTGTATTTTAATAATTTAATTCATTTTTTAATTTTAGAGTACTATATTTTAATAATTTTATTCATTTTTGCATTTCAGAGTACTGTATTTTAACAATTTAATTCATTTACTATATTTCAATAATTTTATTAATTTTTGCATTTCAGAGTACTATATTTTAATAATTTAATTCATTTTTGCATTCCAGAATACTATATTTTAATAATTTTATTTATTTTTGCACTTTAAAGTACTATATTTTAATAATTTAATTAATTTTTGCATTTTAGAGTAAAATTTTTGAATAATTTTATTCATTTTTGCATTTTAGAGTACTATATTTTAATAATTTTATTAATTTTTGCATTTCCGAGTACAATATTTTAATAATTTAATTCATTTTTGCATTCCAGAATACTATATTTTAATAATTTTATTAATTTTTGTATTTCAGAGTACTATATTTTAAAAATTTAATTCATTTTTGCATTTCAGAGTACTATATATTAATAATTTTATTAATTTTTGCATTTCAGAGTACTATATTTTAATAATTTAATTCATTTTTGCATTCCAGAATACTATATTTTAATAATTTTATTAATTTTTGCATTTCAGAGTACTATATTTTAATAATTTAATTCATTTTTGCATTCCAGAATACTATATTTTAATAATTTAATTCATTTTTGCATTCCAGAATACTATATTTTAATATTTTTATTCATTTTTGAATTTTATACTACTATATTTTAATTATTTTATTAATTTTTAAATTTTAGAGTATCATATATTTTAATTATTTTATTCATTTTTAAATTTTAGAGTACTATATTTTAATAATTTTATTAATTTTTGAATTTTACACTACTATATTTTAATTATTTTATTCATTTTTGAATTTTACACTACTATATTTTAATAATTTTATTCATTTTTGAATTTTAGAGTACTTTATTTTAATAAATTTATTCATTTTTGAATTTTACACTACTATATTTTAATTATTTTATTCATTTTTAAATTTTAGATTACTATATTTTAATAATTTTATTCATTTTTGCATTTTAGACTAGTATATTTTAATAATTTTATTCATTTTTGCATTTTAGACTACTATATTTTAATAATTTTATTCATTTTTGAATTTTACACTACTATATTTTAATAATTTTATTCATTTTTGAATTTTAGAGTACTTTATTTTAATAATTTTATTAATTTTTGAATTTTACACTACTATATTTTAATTATTTTATTCATTTTTAAATTTTAGAGTACTATATTTTAATAATTTTATTCATTTTTGAATTTTATACTACTAAAATTTAATTATTTTATTCATTTTTAAATTTTAGAGTACTATATTTTAATTATTTTATTCATTTTTAAATTTTAGAGTACTATATTTTAATAATTTTATTCATTTTTGCATTTTAAGTAATTAAGTAATAAGTAATTAATTTTGTTTACGCCAAACGCCGCTCGCCTCGAGTCGCCTCTTCTGACTGCGCTTGTCAGCGGACTCTCATCCTGCTGACATGTCGCGGCTTAGAAGAGGCGACCCGAAAGCTCGACTGCGAGCTTCTCACCACGGAGTCGTGAGTGGACGAACGAACGGCCGACGCTCAGGAGCGACGTTCTCTGTTCTTCACTTTTGCAGCGACCACCGAGAACAAAAGACGTCCACAGCTTCACCTTCATATTCACAATTCAAACAAAACACATTGTACAAATTACACTAAACAGTGAAAACAATATACAATTAACAACACATCCATCAAACAACCTTTTACCTCATCTCTTCAGAATAAACATTGGTCCTAAGCGAGCCGGATCGAGCTCCAGTCATCAAAAAAAGTAAAGGTATTGATTTGAGTAAATTATATTGGTTCATGGTTTCAATTGTTTGATGTGTAAAAAGTGAACATTTTCTATATAATTATATGAATATAACGGTAACGGTACCCTCAAGCAGAAAATCCATCACGTGGATTACCATATTTGTGGCTCATCCACAAATCATTAGTGCAAGCTAAACCGGTTTGTGCAGCCGCACTCTCAAAAAATATACAAACGTAGGTTTGTGTTTTTCTCCGCTCTCGACGCCGCGCTCTTGCTACGGTACGACTTAAGAACTCTGCTTGCGTGCTCCAATTCCGTTGCGTAGCCACGCTCTCAGCACAGAAACGACTGGTTGTGTTTTTTTTTCCGTGCGTTCTCGCTATTGTAGAAACCAAAGGCTTACTTGTGTGCGCCAATTAACTTGAGCAGCCACTCTAAGTAAACAAACGTAGGTTTGGGTTTTCTTCATTCTCGACGCCGCGCTCTTTAAACAGTGTGATTAAAAAAGACCTCTGCTTGCGTGCTCCAACTACGCCGCGCAGCTGCTCAAAGCAAGCCAACGTTTGTGTGTTGTTTTTTTTCTCACTCGGTGTCGCGCTCTTTCGATAGACAGAAAAAACTGTGTTTGTGTGCTCAATCACTTGCGCAGCCACGCATAAACTCGGCTGGAAAAAACGTCGGTTTTGCGTGTTTCTTTTTCGTGCTCTTTCGTTATTGACGAGAAAACTAAGGGTTGCTTGAGTGTTCAAAATCATTTAAACAAACGCACTAAGTACATGCCTAAAATCTGCAATACTCTGCTGATCAACCAATTCTTGGTGTATATTTCTCTTTTGTTCATCGACAAAATCAGATTCACGCACGCTCTCGTGTAGCATTAGTTTGCCCCACTGTTAAAACAAATACAGTCACTTGGTGCTTGCTAACGAAAGCAGAGAAGTTGCATACACACATCGTTGGTGTCTCAGGCTTACGCTCATTACGTGAGCGCTCTCGTCGAAGGCGTGTCTAAAGTTCGACACACATAGGAAAATCAAGGTCGCAAATCTCATCAGTGAGGCTCTTTGGCGCGAATCTTTACGCTCAACTGTGCGCTATCATCTCTAGTGCTAATTAGCAACGAGCATCGATACAGCGTGGTATACAGTGGGCGACCGCTGAATTTCGTTGGTAAAAAATATTAGTTACAATCCATGCTAAATAATAAAAAATAAACTAGACACTAAAGAGTTTGTTCTTATTTTCTCATTTTTCAACAGAAGTTTAGCTCCTGGATTTTATTTCTTTTACCACCTTGTTACGTTTTTATTAGTAACATTTTTCTACAATGGTTTCCCTCACTACGTTTATTCGTCTCGCCGACGCTCTCGTCGAGTTCGAAGTCGATTTTAAGGCAACGCCTGCTCGGGAACACACAATTCGTACGCTCGACCTCCAAAGAGATGAAATCAAGTCTCAATGGATGTTGATCAAATGCACGTTTGACAACATCCTGTCCAAGATGGAGTCAACGAGCGAGGAGGCAAGCACTTTAGAAACCCTGAAGGAAAAGCGTCGCCATTGTTATGCCGTCTACCTACGATGCACCGACACCATCATCGAAATGATAGAGAATCTGGCAACTCCACCCGCTTCAGCGGAAGCCTCATTCGTCGAAAGTCCTCCGTCAGGTTACAACATTAGCTTGCCCCCTTGCGACACCGAAGTGTTTCGTGGCGATTACCTCTCGTGGCCCTCTTTCCGTGACATGTTCACGGCCTTGTATATCCAAAACACAAGGATAGCGCCGGTGGAAAAACTATTCCACCTCAACAAGAAGACTACCGGTGAAGCCAAAGAGATCGTCCAAAAATCTCCGTTAACCAATGCTGGTTTCAGTCAGGCCTGGAAAAATCTTTCCGATCGGTATGAAAACAAACGCGTTCTCGTCAACACGCACCTGAAGAAACTTTTTGGTCTCGCCCCGGTTACCAAAGAGAATGGAAGCGAAATAAAAGACTTGCAGCGAGAAGTTAACAACATTCTCGCAGCCTTAACGCTTCAAGGGATTGACACCTCCAACTGGGACGCCATAATCGTCTTCCTGTGCTCCAGTCGCTTGCCAGATGCTACCCTTGCGCTATGGGAACAGTCCATCCAGGACAAAGCTGAAATTCCCCAATGGACTGACTTCGACGCCTTTTTGACGCACCGTTTTCAAACGCTCGAGACTATGCAGGATATAAAGAGCGCTTCCAGCACGAGAGGTAAACAAGCAAGCCAACCTGCACCAGCAGCAAAACGCGTGAATACATTTCAGCTAAACGTTGCAATAGACCGTTGCCCTCTGTGTCACAACCAACACAGTATGCGGGTGTGCTCTCAGTTCTTCAGCCTGGACATTCACCAGCGGCTGAATGTCGTCCGAAAACACCGCTTGTGCAACAACTGTCTGTCCAATTCACATTCTGTGAAAAATTGTCCGAGTCGTTATAATTGCGCTAAATGTAACGAAAGGCATCACACACTTTTGCACCGTGAACCAACTTCAGCCCCTTCGACCCTTGTACCATGTTCGACTCAAAGAACCTATCAAGAGCGGAGGCATGATAAAAGATCTGGTGCACAGATGGCAACTGTCGTGAAGCCGGCGCACGGTTCTACCCGGCCCGCCTTCAACACCGATCGATCTCAAACCCATCGCGCCGCGAACGTCGATCGACCACACTCCGCAGCGAGACCCGCAACAGTTGATGCCTCTCCGAGGCCTTCAACTTCGGCTCAAGCCGCCCAGACAAACCATCCGATTAACATACAGTCCACTCCTCAGACTCAACGGAATCCTCAAGCTCAGCAGAATTCCCACCAGATATGCTTCGCAGCCTCATCAAAACAGGTGTTGTTAGGGACTGCAATGGTCACAATATACCATAATGACATCTGCTACATCGCTCGAGCTCTGATTGATCCCGGATCAGAGATATCGTTCATATCGGAACGAATCCAAAAAATGTTAAAACTTCCAATGCAGCCCGTAAACGCAATGGTCTCCGGTCTCAACGAAACCGTTTCGGCAAAAGTTTCAAGGTCCTGCGATTTCATACTCAAATCGCCTCAGGACCCACTCTTCCAAATCCACGTCACCGCTCTAGTGCTGTCCCAGATCACGGGAAAACTCCCGTCGCATTCTTTAGACAGCGCGATACTCCGTAGTCTCCCTCGAGACTTCGAACTAGCAGATGCAAACTTTGTCACAAGTCAGCAGATAGATGTCCTCATAGGAGCCGACCTATATACTGCGATATTGCTCGACGGCATCCGCCGTGGCGTGTTAGGCTCCCTGATAGCCCAACAAACGGTGTTTGGGTGGATCATAACCGGACCAGTTCCCGGTCTCCAATCCGATAGCCCGAACATCAAGGTGGCCTTCTTCAATGAGGTCACAATCGAACAACAGTTCGAACGTTTTTGGGAGGTGGAGGAACTTCCCAAAACTCACATTCTATCTCCCTCAGAAAAGTTTTGCGAAGAAAATTTCGTAAAAACGACACGGAGACACGATGACGGCCGTTACATAGTCGCTTTGCCGTTCAAAAGCGACTTTCCTAAAGGACTCCGCCTAGGTGCCTCGCGACAAACGGCACTCATGCAGTATTCGCGATCAGAGGCAAGGCTACTTAAGACTCCAGACTTTAAACGGCAATACGATGAGGTAGTGACAGAGTATCTCGACCTGGGACATATGGTCGCCGTTTTACCTCCGCAGATACAACAGCAGCCCACTCGCTACTATTTGCCTCACCACGCCGTCATCAAACCAGAAAGCACGTCAACAAAGGTAAGAGTCGTGTTCAACGCATCATGCCCGACAACGAGCGGGCTCAGTCTGAATGATGTCTTGCATGCTGGCCCAGTCTTACAAACCGACTTAACCTTCTTGATGTTAAGATGGCGCTTCTGCAGGTATGTTTTCAGTAGCGACATTCAAAAAATGTATCGCCAAATTCTGGTCGACCAAAAACATACCCCCTTTCAAAGAATTCTCTTTCGCGATCCAATTAATCTCGAAGTTAGGGACTACGAGTTGCAGACAGTAACCTTCGGCGTCAACTGCGCACCATTTTTAGCGATCCGCACTCTTCTGCAACTGGCAGAGGACATACAACACGAATTTCCGCTTGCGGCTCAGATCTTGCGGCATTGTATGTACGTTGACGATGTACTAGCAGGCTCTCATGATCTCGCAACTGCCAACGAGATGCGGAACCAACTAATCGAAGCTTTGCGCACGGCAGGCTTCTCACTTCGGAAATGGAGCGCCAACCACATCGACATACTACAAGACCTGCCTGAGGCTCATCTACTCAGCACGGAATTTTTGAAGTTCGAAGACAGAAGTACCACGAAGATGCTGGGAATTCGTTGGAACGCCTCAAACGACGACTTTTACTTCAAGACACAAGCGATAGAAATCATGTCAAGCTACACCAAACGCGAGGTACTGTCGCTAATCGCGAAATTGTTTGACCCAGCCGGCTGGCTAGCCCCCATTATCGTCGCCGCAAAAATGATTATCCAGCAAGTGTGGTTGGATAAAATTGAGTGGGATGAGCACTTGCCCCCTATCTCACAGCAAACATGGCTTAAATTTCTGCATAATTATCACCATATTGCTGCGATACGAATACCGCGGTGGATTGGGCTTACCCCGGACTGCGAAGTGGACTTTCACGCCTTTTGTGACGCATCTCAGAAGGCATACGCGGGTGTCATTTTTGCCCGCGTGAAAATAGCTCAGGATGTTCATGTGTCATTGTTGTATGCTAAAACAAGAGTAGCCCCCATCAAAACATTGTCTCTGCCTCGCTTAGAGCTCTGCGGAGCCACTCTACTAGCCGACATGGTGGACGCATTAGTACCACACATGCACGTACGACCAGGCAACGTTTTCTGCTGGACAGACTCTACCATTGTTCTTGCTTGGCTTAGAAAGCCTCCTTGTGTCTGGGCCACCTTCGTGGCAAACCGCGTGTCTAGAATCATTGAGAGAGTACCAAACACTCAGTGGTTTCATGTTGCATCGCAAGATAATCCTGCCGATTTAGCTAGCCGCGGTTCAACTCCACAAGACTTAGCTCTAAGCTCCCTGTGGTGGAATGGTCCGCCATGGCTCCTCCACGACAAAGATCGTTGGCCCGAACTGCGAACTGCCTCCGAGTTTGCTACCGCGCTGGAAGAAAAGCCGGTGAAAGCGCTTCATATTTCCCTCAATAGTGACGAAGATCCACTCGAAAGGTTTTCCTCGCTAGACAGAGCCTTGCGCGTGTATTCATATGTGCATCGTTTCATTCATAACGCTCGTTATCGTGATGACTCGTTGCATGCCACTTTGCGTCTCTCAACGACAGAGATACAAGACACAAAAACTCGTCTCACAATTCTTTGTCAAAAGACCTATTTTGGTGATGAATACCACGCACTTGAAGCCAAACGACAATTTAGTTCAAAAAGTAGTCTGCTTTCGCTCAACCCGTTTATCCATGAGGAAAAGACATTGCGTCTTGGCGGGCGGTTGTCGTCGTGTCCTAACTTGTCATTTGACGAACGACACCCGATCCTCTTGCCTTACAAATGTCACCTGTCGAGATTACTAGTGCTCTTTATTCATCAGATATCACTGCACGGTGGTCATCAATTGATGCTCCGGTTAATCCGGACCCAATACTGGATTCCAAGAGTGAAGAATCTAATTAAAACGACTATTCATCGTTGTAAGCCGTGCATCTTACAACAAAAGAAGCAGAGAACACAACTCATGGCTGCGTTGCCAGAAGAACGCACCACGTTTTCCCGCCAGTAGTGGTTATAGGCCGGTTCTGGCCCAACGTAGCGACTGCGCTGCCGTGTGGTGCTATGGATATGTGAGAGTGAGCGAGAGGGCGATAGTTTGAAGGGAGGGGGAGGGAGGGAGGAAGGGGAGGGAGGAAGGAAGGGGAGGGAGGAAGGAAGGGGAGGGAGGGAGGGATGGTGGAGGAAGGGGAGGGAGGAAGGGGAGGGAGGGAGGGAGGAAGGAAGGGGAGGGAGGAAGGAAGGGGAGGGAGGAAGGAAGGGGAGGGAGGAAGGAAGGGGAGGGAGGAAGGAAGGGGAGGGAGGAAGGATTGTGAGGGAGGGAGGGATGGTGGAGGGAGGGGAGGGAGGAAGGGGAGGGACAGACGGACACACATACAGACAGACAAACAGACGGACATACATACAGACCGACAGACAGACAGACAGACATACAAAGCTCAGCGTGCTGACTGTTGCGATTGTGGTGTGTTCCTCTGCCTTGATCTCTGCCCGCTTGTGTATCGTTTGTGGTACTTGAGTGTCGTTGTTTTTGTTTGCGTTTTGGGGTGTACTCTTTGTTGTTGGAACTTTTATTTCTTTTTAATTGCTCTCATTTAATTGCTATGTGGTTGTTGTTGTTGTTCTTTTTCTTCAGCTGGCGACGTACATTTAGAAATTTTTGTTTTTTTTGCACAGATTCATAATGTAAACAAACGCAATTAGTCATTTAGAACATGTACGAATTTGTTTGCATATTGAACTTTGAATGGATGCGAATGGCTGGGTAGTAGTTTTGCTATGTGGTTGTTGTAGTTCTTTTTCTTCATCTCAACGGACCTTTAGAAATTTTTGCACGGAATCATAATGTAAACAAACATCCATGAGCATATAATTAGCTACATCGAGAATAAAGGGTCAATTGTAAATGTGTCGTCAAAGTCTCAAACACCAAAGTCTCAAAACGTTCTACACCGAAAAAAGTTGTGAAATTAAGTGACAATTCGGAGAAATAAAGTGAAAAGTTAAATTTAAACTATTTAAAAAGTTAATCAAATATTAACAAATTCTATAAACAAATTTAACAACAATTAAAAGAAACTGGACAAACAAGTGAACTATTCAAGAACAAGAAAAAAGTTAAATATAGTATTTAAAATATTACTAAAATATAAACAAATTTAACAACAATTAAAAGAAAAGTGTTCTAATACAACATACAATCTGATCTGATCATTCTAATCTAAAACAAGTGAAATATTTACAAGAAAAGAAAAATGAAGAGCTTCATGTGTAATGTTTGTGAACAGGAATTCACTGCAATGCGCAGCCTCAAAAGGCATGTGCAAGGGAAGCATGAAAGTGTGGCATACCAGTGCGAACATTGTGGCCAAAATTTTGCTCGACTGGATGCTATGCGCAGGCACATAAAATTGATCCACTCGGAATCATCATCATCATCAACATCTGTAGCAGCATCATCAACAGCAACGCCATCATCATCATCAACAGCAACGCCATCATCATCATCATCATCATCATCAACAGCAACACCATCATCATCATCAACATCAAGAGCAGTACAATGGCTACCAGTTAAAGCTAAAGAGATCGTTCGTTGTCCAAATTGCAATGAAGATGTTTCTCGAAGAGACTGGAACCATCACATCAAAACATTGAAGCATAAGAGGAATTGTTGGATGACAATTGACGGTGCTCTCAAATGCATAACATCATCTTTCCGGAATAGAATTCAAACCCTGATATTCCAAAATGAGGATGAGGGTCTTGTCATTCCGGAAAAGTTTTTTGAGAAGGCTCAAAATATAGTAGCCAAAGAGCTATTGAAAATGCTAGAGAAGCATACATCATATAAATTCAACATGGAATTGTATGCTGAATATTTCAAAGTCGTGGATGACGATGAAATGGTGGTTGAAATCAAGTCATTTCAAACCAAAATGAAATTAATTCAAAAATATGAAGAGATAAGCGACATATACAATGACATGTGCCAACAGATCAGCTCTAAAATGGGTGAGTTCCAGGAAAGGGACAGTGGATGGGCCCTACTCCGAATATGTCACCTGGAGGTGAACATCAACAAATATAGACCGTTGAAGGGATCCTCATACATCCCGCTCCCAGAATCCCTGCAGAAGAAGCATGCCTGCGTCAACATACAAAATGACGATCCGTACTGCTTCAAATGGGCGATCATCTCAGCTTTAAGCCCCACCGAGAACAATTCCCAAAGACCGCAAAATTATGGGATCAACAGCATCGAAGCAGAGGAAATTGTGCTACACAATGGAGCTAAAGTGCATTTTAAGAGATTGACGTTCCCCCTCCCCATAAGCAGCATCGAACATTTTGAGAAGCAGAATCCTAACATAAGCATCAACGTGTTTGGATTTGATGAAGCTTCGAAAAACATCGAGGGACCTTATCATTGCACCAAGCAGGAAAAGGTTCAGCATATAAACCTGTTGCTGCTGCAGGAAGGAGAGCGGTTCCATTACGTATGGATTAAAAATATATCAAGGTAATTATAATTATATAACAATTTAAATTTTTGTTTTTATATTAACTTACTTATATTAAGTACTATATTAAATATAAATTTTTCCAACTAATTTTATTTTGTCTTTTGTTTTCCAGATTGATACGCTCGCAAGTATCACGAAATGCCCATGCAGCATACTTCTGCAATTTCTGCTTGCAATACTCAAGGAATGAGAGTACGCTACAACAACACAAGCTTGTGTGCGGAAGGACGGTGACAGAAATGCCGTCGATGGACAAGGCGGTAATTAGTTTTAAAAATTATAACCATAAATTATATGTACCATTCGTTGTCTATGCAGACTTCGAATGTGTACTAAGTAGCGTAGATTTAGACTTAGCGAATAATACTAGAAATATAAGTAAGCATATACCTATAGGTTTTAGTTATTATATTAGTTGTAATTATAATAGTAGCTTAAATAAATTTAAAATTTATTCAGGGGAAGATGCCCCGAAAAAATTTGTAGAATATTTAGTTAGTGATATAAGATATATTTATAATAATTATTTAAGTGTAATTAAACCAATAAATTTTTTGTCTAATGAAGAGGTAAAACTCCAAAAAGACTCCAATTCTTGTCATATTTGCGAACAAGAATTGGGGGCTGATAGAGTGGCAGACCATTGCCATCTTACTGGAAAGTACAGGGGGCCGGCACATAACGAATGCAATTAAAAATTTCAAATTGCAAAGTTTGTGCCTGTATTTTTCCATAATTTTTCTGGTTATGACTGTCACCTCTTCATTAAAGAATTGAATTTATTTGAGGGTGATATTAATGTTATCCCCTTAAATAAGGAATTGTATGTATCCCTTTCTAAACGTATACAAGTAAGTGAAAAGAAAACAATCGAAATCAGATTCTTGGATTCTTTTCGTTTCATGGCATCGAGTTTGGATGCATTAGCGCAAAATTTGTCATCAAGTGATTTCAAAATAGTGCGCGAAATGTATCCAAACGATGATGAGTTTCAGCTACTAAGACGAAAGGGGGTATTCCCATATGAATACCTCAATTCAATTAGTCGTTTAGGAGAAACCAGTCTTCCCAGCCATGATAAATTTTTTAGTTGTTTAACTAACAAAAATTGTTCGGTTGAAGACTATCAACACGCCTTAAAGGTTTGGAATGTCTTCAACTGCCAAACACTAAAAGATTACATGCTGCTGTATTTGAAGACTGATGTATTGATTTTAGCTGATGTTTTTGAAAACTTTAGAAAGGTTTGCAAAAATATCTATGAGCTAGATCCGTGCCAATATTACACAGCTCCAGGTTTATCGTGGGATGCAATGTTGAAAACAACAAAGATAAACCTGGAACTCTTCACTGATATTGACATGCACCTTTTCGTGCAAAGAAGTATTCGAGGCGGCATTGTCCAATGTAGTACAAGGCATTCCAAGGCAAATAATAAGTATATGACGGGGTACGATAAAAGTAAACCATCAACATATTTAACTTATTTGGATGCCAACAATCTGTATGGATGGGCAATGTCGCAATATTTACCTTATGGGGGATTCGAATGGATGGAAAATATTGACCAATTCAACGTTTTTAAAATTCCATTCGATTCTCCCATCGGATACATACTTGAAGTAGATTTGGATTACCCACAGAATTTACATGATGCGCATAATGATTTACCATTTTGTGCTGAAAATAAAACTGTGGGTAATTCAAAGTGTAAAAAGTTGATTACTGACTTAACCAACAAAACTCGCTATGTTATTCATTATAGAAATCTTCAGCAATGTATAGAAAATGGTATGTTGTTGAAGAAAGTATATAAAATATTGAAATTTAAGCAGTCTTGTTGGTTAAGTGAATATATCAATCTAAATACCCATCATCGCAGTTTAGCAAAGAATACTTTTGAAAAGAATTTTTTCAAATTGTTAAACAATGCGTTGTATGGAAAAACCATGGAAAATGTAGACAAGCGTAAAGATGTCAAAATAGTAACCGATTGGGAAAGTAGGGGAAGGCGGTTAGGAGCCCGAGCACTAATTGCCAAACCAAACTTCCACAGCTGTACACAGTTTACAGAAGATATGGTTGCTATACAAATGTCTAGAGCTCGCTCTGTTTATAACAAACCTATATATTTGGGATTTGTTGTTTTGGAATTGTCGAAATGGAAAATGTACGACTTCCATTATAGTTACATGAAACCTAAATTCGCAACAAATCTCAAATTAAATTATATGGACACTGATTCTTTTATATATTCTGTTCAGTGTGAAGATTTCTATAGGGATATTCGGGATGATATCGACTCAAAGTTCGATACATCAGAGTATTCACCTACCAATCCTTTTCATATACCGCTTAGAAATAGTAAAGTACTCGGTATGATGAAAGACGAAAGCAAAGGAAAAATTATGAAAGAATTTGTTGGCTTGCGTTCGAAAATGTATTCAATCGATGTTATTGGTTATGGAGAAACCAAAAAGGCCAAAGGTGTTAAAAATACGGTTATAAATAAGTTAAGTATAAGAGATTATAAAGATTGTCTAGTTAATAAGAAAATTATTTATGGAGATATGTTTATATTTAGATCTAAGCTCCACCAAATTTATACGCAATTAGTACATAAGATAGCCTTAAGCCCCCTAGACGATAAGCGTTTTATTAGAAATGATGGTGTACACACATATGCCTGGGGACATTATCGTATAGATTTAGAGCAGGAGTTAAGTCAAGATGAAGATATTTTAAATAAGATATAATAAGAAAAAATTTTTGTAAATATATTTAACAAAAAAAAAAATAAGATATATTTATGGATATAGATATATAGAATATTAATTATAACTATTATAGAAATAAATAAGAAACAAATTTTTGTAAATAGATTTAAGAAAAAAAGTTTGTAAATAGATTTAAGAAAAACATTTATTTTCAATTAATAAAATTGTATATTTGCATTTAAATCTTTTGCATTGCATTATAATCTTTTATTTATTATCGATGAAATTTCGGAGTAGGATTGCATTTTCCAGCGCGCAGTGTCCATTATGGGAATGGCATATTCTTTGTAGTAAGTATGTATCTCTAAGAGTTTCCAGATTCTCGCCAAAATTCTTCTACATTCAATACAGGATTTTAGATTTTTCAACTCCTTTCACATATACAAGTTTATGTTTAATATTTAATTTCAAGAAATTCTCAACGCTATTAAAAGAGATAGACCCATCGTTCCAACGAAATCCATGGTGATTGTGATAGAGCCAATTCGCCTGCTTTTTATATTTTAAAGATAAGTCTCTAAATTCAAATGGTGGTTTGATGATAAAGTTTTGATATTCACTAGAGCTGAAGGTTACTTCCAACTCTTTAACTATAACTTCATTAAAATTTCCTTTGAAGCCTTGCACATCCAAGGTTACAAATTTTTGTTGCTCCATTGCACTTAGACAACTTTTTTAATTCCGCCAGTCACTGGAGTGTATTCAATCAACTTATCGTGTATAAGTATACAATAAGCTGATGTATTGGCTGGAATATTCTTTGATGTTTTAAATTCAATTCGAATATCAATTGGTCCAGTTTTTATCGCTTCGTTTTGATGAGTTACATCCACTACTATTATCGGAGCTGTTTCTTTAAAGTCTTCAGGCAGCAACAGAGGTTGGGAATCGCGTGCAAAGTAATTTTGTTGAAATTTCAAATACATATCATAAAGCAGAGCATAACGATCACGGTCAAAATTCAGATTGAGATCATCATAGGGATATGTATCAGAATTTAAGTGTACTTTTACATCGGTTAAATGACAATGTTGAAATTTTTGATCTCGTCGAAAGGCAATAAGTATGAAGCGTGGTCTTTCATTCTGCGGTGATAATTTTACATTCCACAGATGATTGTTTCCTTGAGTGAGTACCGGATTAAAACGGCAATCCCAACTACGGAATGCTATTAATAAAGGTTTTCCACTTTGGATCGTTTGAAAGAGTTGTAGTTTTGCAAAATCAGCCAACTGTACATGGGGAATTTTCCATGTGATATTAGTTATAGTTAATTTTATATTTTCGGTGGCAACAGTTGAATAAACAGCATTTTCATCGGATTTCGATCTCAGTAGTATAAGTTCATGTTTAGAATTTAAAATAATTTTGTTAAATTCTTCAGCAAATCCCAATAGCATTCTCAATGGTACACAGAAATTAAAATATCCGTTGTTTATTTCAAGTTCATTCTTTGAAAACCATCCAGCATTTTTGAGCATGTTACTTTGAATCGAATTTAATGAGACATAATTTTTTACTGTTGTAGTTACACCCAAGTGACGCGTACGATCGATCTCTTCATAGCGAATTTCATTAAACCTGAATGCAACACAATTGTTTTTTAATTTTACATTGGTTGTTGCGCTTCCATTTTCTAGGGTAACTGTACCTTCAATGTAAATTAAACTCTCACTGGGTAGAAGGTAAAGATCTTGATTTTGAACGGCTATCCGTATCTCGTCATTGCTGTTATATGATTGTACATAAATATGGTGAATAGCTATGGTATTCCTTTTTAATAATACTGTCATCGTAGAGCGGCGTTTGTAAAACATCAAGTATTTGACTCATTTTAATTTCAGTTTGTCTTTAGTTTTAAGCCCAAAGATTTTAGAAACTCTTTATTTTCAAATGACAGCTTCTTACCTTGTAGAGCGTTTTGATTTGTTTGCGCCTTTGACGACCTTGTCAGTTCAAATGGTAAAGAAAAAGTGAATGTAGTTGCACCTGGGTATGCGCTTTTATTATACACAATCATTGCTCCTGCGGTTTTAGCTGAAGTCTGAGTGTTATGGTTTCTCCACAAAAATTAATTAGATTACCGTTTTGGTCAACGATTTTCACAGTAATTGAACTTATCTGTCTGGTGTTTACTGGCAAATAGATTACATTTTTAGGGATCTCGTCTATTTTATAGCCAGGACTAACATTTAATGCAAACATATGGATTGTATGAGCTGGTATGTTGTTAATGTAGGCGCCGCTAATTATGTCGCACTCAATGTGTATTGCGTTTATTTTCGTTATATATACGGGTAAGTCTGATGTATGTAGTTTTCCTGCTTCCAATACTTTTTTACTGAAACCCAATAGTGAACCAATGGTGCGTTCCTTATTAAAGAAAATGTTGTTTTTACTGGATCCTACGACTGCTTGTAGTGTATTGGGGTTGGCGGATATTTCCAGTTTCTCATTTGGATCTATACTAAAGTATTTATTTTGAATAAATTCAGCAATGTCGTCAAGTTCGTATGAACCGACAGGAATCTCAATGATACGATCGCCAATGTGAAATAAATTATTTTCGTAATCAACATTCGGTATAGTGTGATAAGTATGAAAGTCTACGAGACCACACACATACTTTCCCTCTAAATCTATGGGTGGAAAATAATTAGCCGATAAAATGGATTTATTTCCACTTAAAGTAAGAGTTATTGACATCTTAAAAGTTGGTTGAGTAATGAAATGAAAAGTCAGATGCAATCTTTTTTATTTAGAATTTTTTTTAATAATAATAATAATGTTATTACTATATGAACAATATACATATTTAAAAAATATATTTATTACAATTTTATAAAATTTCATTTTTATCGATCCAAGAATTATGATCATTGCTAAATCCTTTTTTTTTTAGTTTTAAGAACTTTTTCCACCAGATATATGCTGGGATACTTTGTTTTCAGTAGTTCACTTTCGTAGAATCCTCCTCTAATTGGATTCCCCTGGTAGTCTTCAAGAATATACGTTGTTGGGTTTGTAATTCTTATATTTTTAATTTTGAATATTTCTGTTGTCCAGTTCGGTGTATAGCCTTTCTCAAAAATGTGTTTATATTTACTTATACGCACATAATCTCCTTCCCGAAACTTTGGCTTTCTAAATATTTTCAAGTTGTTGTAGGCAGTATTTAATAATAACTTTTCATTGGCTCGATTCACTTCAGATGGAGCCATATTAATGGTTCGATGCTTTTTATGATTGTATTCGTTAATCAAACTTTTGTACTTGTCAATCCATCGATATGATCCATGATAGCTAAATTCCTTCCACATCATTTGCTTTAACGTTCTATTAAAACGTTCAACAATTGACGCCTTCAAAACACTGTACGAAGAATAATGGTTGATGTTATATTCTTTCATTAAATTTTGAAATTTTCCATTGAAGAATTCTTTGCCGTCATCGGTTTGTAAATTGCTTGGTTTTCGTTTTAAATCGAGTATGGATTTCATGGCTTTAGTAACATCAATAGCGTTTTTAGATTTTAAGGGTACAATCCAACCATATTTCGAGAATGTGTCTATTACAGTTAGAAGAAAGCGGTATCCATCATTATATGTAGAATAACTACCCATTTCCACTAAATCTGCTTGCCAGAGGTCATCTATTCCCTTGGTTATTACTCGCCTTCGCTTAAAGTTCTTACGAGCTTGCCTGTGTAGCTCCTCTACTAAACCTCTCTTCATTTTCTGCTAAATTTAAGATTAAATCGCCAACTTTCTTTTCTATTTCAGCTATTGAAGTTCCTTTATTTAGTTCTTCATTTGCGATACTTGTAAACCGCTCAAGCCCTTCGCTTATATCATCTACATAATTCTTGTTATTACTGTCAACGTGTTGGTTCTTGTTTCGAAGTTTTACATATATTATTTCAACGACTCTAAGTATTCTTTCACTTAGTATATGGATTTCGTTTTTAAAATAATCCCTTATCGGAGTAGTACTATTTTCAACAAATGACCGAAGATTTTGTATGACTTGCTTAATGTCGTTGTTTTTTTTTCCCTTAGTATATCGTTTTCTTCTTTAAATTCAACCTTTATCTGTTTAATACTATCTGCAACAAGTAATTGATGATTTTTGTTAACTTTTTCAATGTCTTTATCTATTTTTTCCTTTACCAATGAGTTCTCTGCTTGAATTTGCATGTGAGTCTGTTTGATTTCTTTGTAAATATTTTGCTTTAGTAAATTGTTTTCTCTTTGAAATTCCACATTGATTCGATTTATACTATCTTCAACAAATGATTTTGTTACTGCATCATTGTCTTCGACAGGAGCATTAATATTCCTTAAGCGTTTCCAATGGAGATCCAAGTTTTTATCATTGTCCAAATTGAATCCCAAGGCTCTTGTAAAATTTCTTTTTAATTTATTGTTTAATGACTTCTCTATGGAATAATGACCGAACTTGTCGACCCTCATTTTACAATTATATGTATTTATGGAAATTGTGGTTATTTATATGATAATTACGCAATTATATTAGCTTCCCTAAGTTCTTCGAGTATTGAAACTATTTCGTTGTTGTGATTGGTGTGTCCTGCAGATTGTGATGATACTAATAGCCTTAACCTATCTACCAACTCATTTGGATCATCCCAATATATATAGTTTGGCTTTTGCTTGTTAACACTCATTAAACCGCTCCCCTTAGTTTGATTTTGTGAGGTAGTCGATGGAGTTGTCTCACTGAATAATGGCTTTATGATGTCGGTGTATTTGAAGGCTCTACTCCCCTTCAGGGTTCGGAATTGCTCGCTCTTGCTCGCTCGCACTCGCGAGCAGGAGCCGCGAAAAAAAATTTTTCAGGGCTCCTGCTCGCTCCAAAGAGCATTTTTTTTCAGGAGCGCGAGCGAGCAGGAGCCGCAAAAAAAAATTTTCAGGGCTCCTGCTCGCTCCAAAGAGCATTTTTTTTCAGGAGCGCGAGCGAGCAGGAGCCGCAAAAAAAAATTTTCAGGGCTCCTGCTCGCTCCAAAGAGCAGTTTTTTTCAGGAGCGCGAGCGAGCGAGCAGGAGCTGCAAAAAAGGAGCGCTGAAGCTGAGCTGTTTCTGAGCTGATGGTAGGTAGCAATTGTTTCAATTTATATTTGAAACAAGTCAAAGGCAATAAAAAAACTTTGTCAAATATTTCTTATTTTTTAACAAGAACATTTTTTTATAAGTTCTGGTGAAGAATTAGGTCCAAATTGCCAAATTTCAAAGAATCGCTAAAAAGAGGTAATGGTTTTATTGCTGTTTATTGTCTTCGTTTTTCATGTGGATGTAGCTACCGTTTCTACGAATAGACAGGTACTTAATAATACAATATATGTACATAAGTATATATGTATGTATACTTTACGCATATAACACATACACACAGGTACTTTTATCAGCGAAGTACCATTTACAATTGGCAGGTCAACCTAATCATGATTTTTTTACCTAACGCGTTGTTTGTCAAAAAAACCCATCTAAAAAATGCAAATTTGAAACGCATGCACATGCATATTCCTTTGCCTGGAGAATTCCATCCCAGGCTCAAATTGTAAGTATATTTTTCTATTTACATATGAAATAACCCTTTGGCAAATTTTTCTGCTTGGATCAGAAAACAATGACAATTTAATATTTAAATGACACATTTTCGTAACTATGGTCATTATTGGTTCTGTCATTGATTTGAATAAACGTATTCCGCAATTTCAAAATTTTTTATATTACTTACATATATAAAATGTCAAGACTAAGTCACAACAACAAATATTTCAATTATACTCCACAAAATAACAAGTCTGTGTGTAAAAAATGTGAAAGTATAATAAGCGGGAAAAAAACTTTTAATTTAAGACGTCATTTGAGGCAAGTGCATCACATTGATATTTTCGCAGAGGAAGATAGTGCAAGTGACAGTGATTGTGAAATGCCGGCAAAAATATGCAAAACCACTGCAGATATAAAAAAAGACAAAAATACATTCATTAAATGTTGTATGGGTTTAGTAACGGTGAAGAATATTCCTTTGAGTATATTCGATGATACAGAGTTCTTCAAGCCACTTATTTCACCGCTGGAGTCAAAATTCAAAACATCTTTAAACTCAAAGCATATCATCAAATATATAGAAACCACTAGTTATCATATTCAAAATATAATATCGAAAAGGCTTCGAAATAAAATGGTATCTGTGAAAATTGATATTGCAACTAGAATGGAGCGAAGTGTATTAGGGGTTAATATACAATATATAAAAGACTTCAAAATATGTATTAATACTATTGGTATGTATGATTTTTCTTTTATTTTTTGTTTCAAATATAAATTGAAACAATTGCTACCTACCATCAGCTCAGAAACAGCTCAGCTTCAGCGCTCCTTTTTTGCAGCTCCTGCTCGCTCGCTCGCGCTCCTGAAAAAAAATGCTCTTTGGAGCGAGCAGGAGCCCTGAAAATTTTTTTTGCGGCTCCTGCTCGCTCGCGCTCCTGAAAAAAAATGCTCTTTGGAGCGAGCAGGAGCCCTGAAAATTTTTTTTTGCGGCTCCTGCCCGCTCGCGCTCCTGAAAAAAAATGCTCTTTGGAGCGAGCAGGAGCCCTGAAAAATTTTTTTTGCGGCTCCTGCTCGCTCGCGCTCCTGAAAAAAAATGCTCTTTGGAGCGAGCAGGAGCCCTGAAAAATTTTTTTTTGCCGCTCCTGCTCGCTCGCGCTCCTGAAAAAAAATGCTCTTTGGAGCTTGAAAGAGCGAGCTGGAGCGGAAAAGAGCGAGCAAGAGCGAGCATTTCCGAACCCTGCTCCCCTTTGCTCGTCCAGTGCTGTTAAAATTAAGTTTGTGTGCACTAGTATTTAGTAAAATGCTTTTGTAAGCTTGTAGATCTTTATCGTCATAATTTGATGGTTCTTTGTTGAATAATAATTGTTGCAATCCAGGTGTACAGTTCCAACTATTATCGGAAATTATTATTTTATCATCGCGTAATGAGAAAGGGCTATTACCGATTCGCCAATTACCATCAGATCCCTTGTATGGACCATATGTGGTATCCAACTGATTCTGTTGTTCTAATTCGGAATAGAGAATTGATTCAGTAGATTTTGGATCGTCGAGTTCAGAGAATAATTTTGTTTTAGGTGATTTATTCATTATATCTTCTGCATCTTCTATTTGAGAGAAAAAGTCGTCGTCTTCATCGTCATTACTATTGATAAGAGTTTCGTTTGAGAAATCGACTTTTCGTGCTTTAGCTGGAGTACTTGTTTTTACTTTTAGTGGTACCTTATTGTTTTTAATGTTATGCTTGTCCTTATTATAATTTGTATTGGAGTGCTTGACTATTTCTTTTAGAGGTTTTGTGATGTGGCTAAATGTCTTTTCTAATTCATTCTCTAAATCTGCTTTTCCCAATTTTATATTCTTAAATTTCTGTTTTAATATGCGTCTAGTTTTGATCAAGTCTTTTAATATTTTGTCATCCATTTTAGCAACAACATACAATATATCAGATCAGCTTTTGAACAGCTTTTGAACAGCTCTTGAACAGCTCTGAACACCTTTTGAACAGCGTTTGAACACCTTTTGAACAGCTCTGAACATCTTTTGAACAGCTCTGAACACCTCTTGAACACCTTTTGAACAGATTTTGAACCGCTCTGAACACCTCTTGAACACCTTTTGAACAGCTCTGAACACCTCTTGAACACCTTTTGAACAGCTTTTGAACAGCTTTTGAACAGCTCTGAACACCTCTTGAACACCTTTTGAACAGCTCTGAACACCTTTTGAACAGTTTAGTTATATTAATGTTGTCAGTTGAAAGCTAAGTAGCATACTAATATGAATATAATGGTAACCAACCATATTATAGGTGAATGTATGTATCGCATCCCTTTCTGTAACGTCCACCATCAATTGGATCGTCTTTGCTTATTACAAGAAATCCATATTTATCTTTCCAACATTCTCCGCATATATTAATAAATTTTTTATAAGCCATATCTGTTCCGACATGATCATTGTATATGTGCTTCATGTTCATCTCATCTTGCTTAAACATAATAATCATGTTGGCATTATCGCGCACCAAATGTTTAGGGATTAGTGTATATGTTTGGCATAAGTAAAAGCAATCAATAGATTTGTGTCTGCCCATACAAAAGTATTCTCGAATGTTGTTTTGCTTCTCACAAGCTACGTCATCGAATATCATTATTGAGTTGGTTTTTGCTTCATTCGGCTTGAGCACTTCTTCGTTCTCGGAAAACGTAAAGAATCCCATATTTTGAATTGGTTTTATTAACCGTTTTAGATATTCATATTTAGGTTGATATAATGATTTTGAGTACAAATATATGTTGGCAAACTTTAATCCATTTGGACTTTCTATTAAACTCAACATGACATTAGTCTTTCCGCAATTCGAGGGACCAACAATAAGACATCTAATTGAATTCGGCAGAAGGGAACTGTGTCTGAGTTTCGTTGCATTATTAGTAACAAGATCCATATTTTTCACAGTAATATTTTTGTCTTGCTTGACGAACCGCATTTTAGCTTATGATATAAATACGTAATAATCACACCTTTATATTCATTTATATCGAAACAGTTCAATTGGAAAGATGTATAAATGACCAACGTTTACCAAAATAATTTCAGTCTTGGTCAACCAGTAATTGGAAAAGGTCTTTTAAATAAAGCTATAAATTCTCTACCATTTGAACTTCATTTACCGGGCTATCAATTTTGTGGTCCAGGAACTAAACTAAAAAAACGCTTAGAAAGAGGTGATAACGGAATCAATCCACTGGACGCTGCATGTAGAGAGCACGACATTGCTTATAGTAATACACAGAACTTGGATGAGCGTCACGAAGCAGATAAAATATTAGTTGAAAAGGCGTTGCAAAGAGCAAAATCAAACGATAGTAAATATAGTGAGCGAATAAACGCATGGTTAGTAGCCAAAACAATGAAAGCTAAAGTCAAATTCGGTATGGGAAACAAGATAAATCAGAACCTTAAGAAAATAAAGAAAAAGGTGAAAAAATGCTGTCTAAAGAAAATTTTTACAAAAACTGTTAAAAATGCATTGAAAATTATAAAGCAACGAAAACCAGAAGATATCGCCAATGCTATTAAAATGGCACAAGGTGTAATCAAAAAGTCTTTTGGACGTAAAAAATCCATGATAGATATTCCACGTGTTATACCTATTCCCAAAGTAGGAGGTTTTCTACCACTAGTACCCATTTTAACAGCCCTTGGAGCCGTTGGTGGTTTGGCATCTGGTGGTGCTGCGATCGCTAAAGCAATTAATGAAGCCAACTCTGCAAGAAAACAATTGAAAGAAGCAAATCGACATAATCAAACTATGGAAGCAATTGCTATTGGTAAAGGCTTGTATCTTAAACCCTACAAAAAAGGATTGGGATTATATTATAGCCCTCAACCAAAAAACTTTTGAAGAAGCTACCCAACAGAGCCCTCACAAATATCGACCTAATGGAATATACTACGAATCTACCACACTTTAGAGGTATTTTTATGCGAGATAGCTTACCAAGGCATCCTCATCAACAAGAATGTGGGATCGTTAATCTTGATAGATCGGAGGGACCTGGTACTCATTGGGTAGCATATTATAAAAATAAGAATCAGAAGGAATATTTTGATAGTTTTGGAAACTTGCAACCACCGTATGAAGTAATCCAATACTTGGGTGATGGAATACGTTACAACTACACTCAGCATCAAGATTATAATTCATTTAACTGCGGTCATTTATGTCTAAAATTTCTTTATAATTTAATTTTTACGAGAAATAACGAATAAAGTTTATTAAAATGAAATCAAATTGTGTTTTATTTATTATTTTATTTTATATATATTTTATTTGTATTTATTATAAGGTATATTTGATGATGAAGAGCTATTCCACTCCTTGTCTGATTTAAATGGATTTTTCACCTCTGCATCTTCTTTGTCCAAGATTCTTTCATTGTGAAACTCTCTCTCTCTCTCTCTCTCTCTCTCTCTGTGCTCTCTAAATTCTAACTACAAACTAAACTAAAAATTTAAATATCTTGTCATAAATACTATTTTCTTTGATTGCATATATTCAGTTTTAGTTCATCTTTCGATCGGTGCAGTTAATAGCTCTTCAATTAGTTTTATAGTGCTACCTATCAAGAAATTACGAAATAAAAAATTTGAAAATGAATCTGAACCAACGTCAAGGATCCTCAACTTTTTCCGTCGCTGCTATGGACGATTTCAATCGAAACAACAGTGTGCAAAAAACCACATTAGCAGTTAAGGATATGGAGCCTTGGATTGGAAACAAATCGTATTCAATTAAAAATGTCCGGAAAACGAAAACTAAGTTTGGAGCTCGAGTTTTGATGGAGTTGGAAGAGAATGTAATTTTTCTGCCACAAAGATTTAACAACATCAGCGATGAGACAATAGAAGAATTCTCAAACGGAGCTTACTATTTGTGTAAAATAATGAAGGAAGATACTGACGACTTTCGCTTGGAGGTTCTGGTTGACTTTCCTTTAACACAAGCAATGTATTATCAAATGTGAAAACTTTGTATTCTAAAATGTTGGATGAATAAATAAAATAAAAACTTAATTTATAATTTAAAAAATAGATTTCTTTTTTATTTTTTCAATTTAGAATATAATAGCATTAATTTATTGATTCGTAAGATTTTATTCACCAACATATAGCACGCACACGTATCTGGTCCATCCAAACATTTATCCGAAGACTAACAGCAAGATTTATAGTGTTTTCCATGATTGGTTTCCTTTATTACTTGATGTTTATAGTGGCTTAATTTTGCGTAGCAGTCCAGCATTTCATCCAAATGCTCATCAAACAAAATTTCTTTATGGGTTCTTAAAAACTCGTCAACACGTTTTAATAATTCCGACACGTTCGTTCTTGTAACGTTCTCCATCCCTATTAATAAACAAGTTCGTTCATGTTTATACATGTTCTAACTGACTAATTGCGTTTGTTTGAAAAACAAGTATAGCATACCCAAGCATATTCCTAACGCAAAAGCATAAACATCTTCGTCAAAATATTACTTCATGTTTATAAAAAGAAATCCATATATTTGATGTATTAACTCTTCTCGCACGGACATCAAATGCTTATTCTAACAGAAGCTATACAATAAAGAAAAAGAATAAGTGGAACATCCTAGGTTTACCTACTCAATCCTCTCGTCTACACTTCAATATCATTAACAAGCGTTTCTATTCCTAAAAATAAAACTAGACAGCAAGAATCAATCGTATACAAAAAACAACATAAGCCAAACTCCTACAAGAACAAGAACAAAATTCGTGTAAAAACGAAAATTTCTTAAAGTTCCTTGAGATTAAGAAAAAAGACGGAACTGCAGAATTTTTTTTTTAAAATTTTATTGTATTATGTTATAATAATATAACACATAAGCACATAATATAAGACAATAATATAATAGCTTTTACAAAAGCTCTTCCAGACACGGGTAGACTGGAAACCCAGGCCGGAGATGTTGCATCGTTTTTAATATTCCCACGATGAGCCTCAACCACTCCAAGCTTGGGTTGACGTCAAATATTCTTTGCATCTCCATCAGCATGGGAGCCAGTGGCTGCAAATCCCAAGCGTTGACCTGGATCTCGGTCAACGCTTCACCAACATTTAAACTTAATGGAAAAATATACTCCTCAATTGTGTACCTCGACATTTCAAACTTAGATACTCCTAAAACTCGAAGATGTAAAATTTGAATGAATAAAATTCTGACCACGACGAGCGTATTTATACTTGGATCCGGCAAAACGAAAGCTTAGGTCAGCGAATTATTAAGCGCGGACAAAACAAAAATCGTAAAATTTTTATTATCCAACTATTGATTTCCATGAATAGATTCTAAATAATCTTGATGTTTATAATGGTTTAATTCAGCATTTCATCTAAATGCTCATCAAGCAAAATTTCTTTTTTGGGTTCTTAAAAACTCGTCATAGTCACATTCTCCATCCTTATTAATAAACAAATTCGTTTATGTTTATACATGTACTAAATGACCAATTGCATTTGTTTACATTTATGATTCTAATTTACGACTTTTTATTCTGAGAAATATTTGTAAACGGAAAGTACCGAAAATGTCAACTCCAATTCCGAGATTGAAATAATTGCATATACACTGTGGTCGCGAGGTAATCGAACACTTGAAATGCTCAGAATTGATTTACTAAATCTACAACAACAACAACCACACAGCAATTAAATCAGAGCAATAAAAAGAAATAAAAGTTCCAACAACAAAGAGTACACCCCAAAACGCAAACAAAAACAAAAATTTCTAAAAGTCCGTCGCCAGCTGAAGAAAAAGAACAACAACAACAACCACATAGCAATTAAATGAGAGCAATTAAAAAGAAATAAAAGTTCCAACAACAAAGAGTACACCCCAAAACGCAAACAAAAACAACGACACTCAAGTACCACAAACGATACACAAGCGGGCAGAGATCAAGGCAGAGGAACACACCACAATCGCAACAGTCAGCACGCTGAGCTATGTATGTCTGTCTGTCTGTCTGTCTGTCTGTCGGTCTGTCCGTCTGTATGTATGTCCGTCTGTTTGTCTGTCTGTATGTATGTCCGTCTGTCCCTCCCCTTCCTCCCTCCCCTTCCTCCCTCCCCTCCCTCCACCATCCCTCCCTCCCTCCCCATTCTTCCACCCTCCCTCCCCTTCCTTCCTCCCTCCCCTTCCTTCCTCCCTCCCTCCCCTTCCTACCTCCCCCTCCCTTCAAACTATCGCCCTCTCGCTCACTCTCACATATCCATAGCACCACACGGCAGCGCAGTCGCTACCATACATAGCGCACCACACGCACCACACGCAGCGCAGTCGCTACGTTGGGCCAGAACCGGCCTATAACCACTACTCCCGCCCCTTCACCAACACTGGTGTTGACTTTGCGGGCCCCTTCGATATTAAAAATTACACTGGCCGCGCCTGTTTAATTACCAAGGGCTATGTTTGCGTGTTCGTCTGTTTCGCAACGAAGGCCATTCATCTTGAGGCAAGTAGTGACCTTTCGACGGCAGCGTTTTTGGCAGCGTTTTCCCGCTTCGTCGCCCGACGAGGTTGTCCAACTAAGGTCTACTCGGATAACGGCACGAACTTCGTTGGCGCCGCGAAAGAGCTTAAAAAGGAATTCCAAGAATTCCTGCGACGCACACGCGACTTGATCGAGGTCAAGTATTCGCACCAGAATGTGTCGTGGCACTTCATCCCTCCTGGAGCTCCTCACATGGGAGGACTCTGGGAGGCCGGAGTTAAGAGCCTAAAAACCCACCTTCGAAAGGTGGCTCCAGCTGTGAAGTTCACTTTCGAAGAGTTCTCGACTCTTCTCAGTAAAGTAGAAGCGTGTCTTAACTCACGCCCTCTTCATGCGCTCTCAGAGAATCCCACCGTCATGGAAGCGATCACTCCCGGTCACTTTCTGGTGGGTGGCCCTCTTCTTGCTCCAGCTGAACCTGAGAGTCTTGACAACCCTCTTTCGGTGCTCAACCGCTGGCGACGAGTTCAAGCCCTAGCGCAACATCTTTGCCAAAGGTGGAAATCTGAGTATCTACGAGAACTCCAAGGTCGCACAAAGTGGCGAACTCCTCAGCCCGATCTCCGAATCCATGACTTGGTAGTCATCAGAGACGAAAATATACCCTCCACTGCTTGGCGGTTAGGCCGCATCAACAGGGTCTATCAAGGCAAGGACCAGAGAGTCCGGGTTGCCGATGTGCGCACGGAAAAGGGTCAGGTCACCTGACCCATCACCAAATTAGTGTCCCTTCCAGCTTTAAGACGAATTTCTACTAATGTTTCTTCTCTCCACAGATTGCCAATGAAGCTTATCCGGCGCGAGTACTCCCGCTTCCGGGCTAGCCGTGTGTTGGCGCCCCCAGCCGCCGTACCGGCAGCTGCGCCCCCTCGCCACGAGGCTCCCGTGCTCCCAGCCATCCTGGAGAACCCTCCAGACGAGGACTGGTTAGAGATGGACGCCTCCTCGCACACAACCGAGGAGCAGCAGCGAGAAGCAGTGTGCCTTATGAGCCCCCGAGACCTCATCCTTAACGAGATGCGGCAGGCCTATGCCGTCCGCGGCCTAGAGATCGAGGTGCCCCAATCGACGGACGTACCGCTAGCTCCTGCGCGGCCGATGAGCCCCCGCGAACCGACGTTCGACCAGGTTCGGCAGGCTTACGTCGCCCGCTGGCTGACGAGCGAAGTGCCCCACTCTGCGGGCAAGCCGCTCGACCGGCCTGAATCGCCACAACATCAACGATTGCCGGGATCGCCGATATTTTCCGACGACGACGAGGATGACGAAGACCAACTTCCGGCCCTGCTCCGGTACTTCAGTGACGTATCCCCGACTCCACGACCAGCAATGTCGCCAACGCTTCCAAGCCACGGCGCGATCCCGAAGATGGCTCCGCCCCAACCACGGCCATCAATGTCGCCGAGCCGTGACTCGGCTACAAAGGTGGCTCCCTCCGCCCAACAACTATCGCTTCCACAGACGCTACCGAGCCGCGACGCCGACCTACAGCGCTCTCCCACGCCAGTTTACGATATCCGGCTCATAGACTTGGAAGCGGCCCCTCACCCACCGCCACCACCTCGCTGGCGAGACGTGCGTGCCATCCGACCGGCCAGCCGAGAAAGAACGTCACCCATGAGTCGCCAACTGGGTGATGTGTACATACGGTATCTCCACCTGGACCCAGGCCTGAGCTATGCAGAGTTGACAACATGTTGCCCGTGTTGTCGAGGACATCACGCCCTGCGGTCCTGCGAGGACTTCCGCAGACTGCCCGTGGACGAGCGGCGGGATGTCGTGGAGCGGCAGCGCGTTTGCCGTAATTGTTTGGCGCAGTCACATCGAAGGGACCGGTGCCGCAGCGTCCACCGATGTTTATGGTGTAGACAGGCTCAACATACGCTGCTCCATCGCCACTAGATGCCCCCCAGCGTGGACACGTCGTGCCACCATCGCTCGCTCCGGCTCGGGGCTCCGTGGGGGACGTGTTGCAGTCCTGCAAGGCGGGCGGAATGTTTACGCCAAACGCCGCTCGCCTCGAGTCGCCTCTTCTGACTGCGCTTGTCAGCGGACTCTCATCCTGCTGACATGTCGCGGCTTAGAAGAGGCGACCCGAAAGCTCGACTGCGAGCTTCTCACCACGGAGTCGTGAGTGGACGAACGAACGGCCGACGCTCAGGAGCGACGTTCTCTGTTCTTCACTTTTGCAGCGACCACCGAGAACAAAAGACGTCCACAGCTTCACCTTCATATTCACAATTCAAACAAAACACATTGTACAAATTACATTAAACAGTGAAAACAATATACAATTAACAACACATCCATCAAACAACCTTTTACCTCATCTCTTCAGAATAAACAAATTTAATAATTTTATTAATTTTTGCATTTTATTTAATAATTTATTTTAATTTATTTTAATAATTTTATTAATTTTTGAATTTTACACTACTATATTTTAATTATTTTATTCATTTTTAAATTTTAGAGTACTATATTTTAATAATTTTATTCATTTTTGAATTTTAGAGTACTTTATTTTAATAATTTTATTCATTTTTAAATTTTAGAGTACTATATTTTAATAATTTTATTCATTTTTGCATTTTAGACTAGTATATTTTAATAATTTTATTAATTTTTGAATTTTACACTACTATATTATAATTATTTTATTCATTTTTAAATTTTAGAGTACTATATTTTAATAATTTTATTAATTTTTGAATTTTACACTACTATATTTTAATTATATTATTCATTTTTAAATTTTAGAGTACTTTATTTTAATAATTTTATTCATTTTTGAATTTTACACTATATATATATATATATATATATATATATACTATATTTATATATACTATATTTTAATTATTTTATTCATTTTTAAATTTTAGAGTACTATATTTTAATAATTTTATTCATTTTTGAATTTTAGAGTACTTTATTTTAATAATTTTATTCATTTTTAAATTTTAGAGTACTATATTTTAATAATTTTATTAATTTTTGCATTTTAGACTAGTATATTTTAATAATTTTATTAATTTTTGAATTTTACACTACTATATTTTAATTATTTTATTCATTTTTAAATTTTAGAGTACTTTATTTTAATAATTTTATTAAAAGAGGCTTAGAAGAGGCGACCCGAAAGCTCGACTGCGAGCTTCTCACCACGGAGTCGTGAGTGGACGAACGAACGGCCGACGCTCAGGAGCGACGTTCTCTGTTCTTCACTTTTGCAGCGACCACCGAGAACAAAAGACGTCCACAGCTTCACCTTCATATTCACAATTCAAACAAAACACATTGTACAAATTACATTAAACAGTGAAAACAATATACAATTAACAACACATCCATCAAACAACCTTTTACCTCATCTCTTCAGAATAAACAAATTTAATAATTTTATTAATTTTTGCATTTTATTTAATAATTTATTTTAATTTATTTTAATAATTTTATTAATTTTTGAATTTTACACTACTATATTTTAATTATTTTATTCATTTTTAAATTTTAGAGTACTTTATTTTAATAATTTTATTCATTTTTAAATTTTAGAGTACTATATTTTATTATATTATATGTAAATCCTTTTGTACTGAAATATTTTAATAAGTAATAATTAATTAAGTAATAAGTAATTAATTTAATAATTTTATTAATTTTTGCATTTTATTTAATAATTTATTTTAATTTATTTTAATAATTTTATTCTACCTTTATTTTACCCTACCTATATTTTAATAATTTTATTAATTTTTGAATTTTACACTACTATATTTTAATTATTTTATTCATTTTTAAATTTTAGAGTACTATATTTTAATAATTTTATTCATTTTTGCATTTTAGACTAGTATATTTTAATAATTTTATTCATTTTTGCATTTTAGACTACTATATTTTAATAATTTTATTCATTTTTGAAATTTACACTACTATATTTTAATAATTTTATTCATTTTTAAATTTTAGAGTACTTTATTTTAATAATTTTATTAATTTTTGAATTTTACGCTACTATATTTTAATTATTTTATTCATTTTTAAATTTTAGAGTACTATATTTTAATAATTTTATTCATTTTTGAATTTTAGAGTACTTTATTTTAATAATTTTATTCATTTTTAAATTTTAGAGTACTATATTTTAATAATTTTATTCATTTTTGAATTTTAGACTAGTATATTTTAATAATTTTATTAATTTTTGAATTTTACACTACTATATTTTAATTATTTTATTCATTTTTAAATTTTAGAGTACTTTATTTTAATAATTTTATTCATTTTTGAATTTTACACTACTATATTTTAATTATTTTATTCATTTTTAAATTTTAGAGTACTTTATTTTAATAATTTTATTCATTTTTAAATTTTAGACTAGTATATTTTAATAATTTTATTCATTTTTGAATTTTACACTACTATATTTTAATTATTTTATTCATTTTTAAATTTTAGAGTACTTTATTTTAATAATTTTATTCATTTTTAAATTTTAGAGTACTATAGTTTAATAATTTTATTCATTTTTGCATTTTAGACTAGTATATTTTAATAATTTTATTCATTTTTGAATTTTACACTACTATATTTTAATTATTTTATTCATTTTTAAATTTTAGAGTACTTTATTTTAATAATTTTATTCATTTTTAAATTTTAGAGTACTATATTTTAATAATTTTATTCATTTTTGAATTTTAGACTAGTATATTTTAATAATTTTATTAATTTTTGAATTTTACACTACTATATTTTAATTATTTTATTCATTTTTAAATTTTAGAGTACTTTATTTTAATAATTTTATTCATTTTTGAATTTTACACTACTATATTTTAATTATTTTATTCATTTTTAAATTTTAGAGTACTTTATTTTAATAATTTTATTCATTTTTAAATTTTAGAGTACAATATTTTAATAATTTTATTCATTTTTGCATTTTAGAGTACTATATTTTAATAATTCTATTCATTTTTGCATTTTAGACTAGTATATTTTAATAATTTTATTAATTTTTGAATTTTACACTACTATATTTTAATTATTTTATTCATTTTTAAATTTTAGAGTACTATATTTTAATAATTTTATTCATTTTTGAATTTTACACTACTATATTTTAATTATTTTATTCATTTTTAAATTTTAGAGTACTATATTTTAATTATTTTATTCATTTTTAAATTTTAGAGTACTATATTTTAATAATTTTATTCATTTTTGCATTTTAGACTAGTATATTATAATAATTTTATTCATTTTTGAATTTTACACTACTATATTTTAATAATTTTATTCATTTTTGAATTTTAGAGTACTTTATTTTAACCCTTCCGTCAACTATAGGGTCTGGCCAAACCCATTTCGACTTTGAGCGCCTTTTTCTCAATACCTATTTGCGGTATCTGTCTGAAATTCCATGAATTCCTCAATCTGATTGTTTAGTATGATATTCAAATAAAACATTTCCCAAAAAATACTTTTAATAGGTTTTACAAGGATATTTCTACCTGTATAACTAATGTCGACGAAAGGGGTCTGGCCAGACGCAACCTTTTTATACCCTACACCTTAAGGTAAGGGTATATTCACTTTGTAAAGAAATGTGTAACGCATAGAACTAGAGACGATAGGTATAGAAAAGTATATATATTCTTGATCAGCGTGACCTCCTGAGTCGATTTAGCCATGTCCGTCCGTCTGTCCGTCTGTCTGTCTGTCTGTCTGTCTGTCTGTCTGTCTGTCTGTCTGTTGAAATCACGATCACAGGAGAACCAATGAAGATATCGTGATGAAACTTTGCAGATATATTGTTTTATGTGGTGGGCAGGTTGGTATTGAAAATGGGCAAAATCGCTCCACGGCCACGCCTATTTTTTATTAAAAATGTGATATCAGCGTTCGTTTTTGAGCTATTACAACAAAATAGCTATAACTATTATTATATAACTATATTTTAATAATTTAATTTTATTTTTGCATTTTAGAGTACTATATTTTAATAATTTTATTAATTTTTGCATTTCAAAGAATTAAATTTTATTAATTTTATTCATTTTTGCATTTTAGAGTACTATATTTTAATAATTTAATTCATTTTTGCATTTCAGAGTACTATATTTTAATAATTTTATTCATTTTTGCATTTTAGACTAGTATATTTTAATAATTTTATTCATTTTTGAATTTTACACTACTATATTTTAATTATTTTATTCATTTTTAAATTTTAGAGTACTTTATTTTAATAATTTTATTCATTTTTAAATTTTAGAGTACAATATTTTAATAATTTTATTCATTTTTGCATTTTAGAGTACTATATTTTAATAATTTTATTCATTTTTGCATTTTAGACTAGTATATTTTAATAATTTTATTAATTTTTGAATTTTACACTACTATATTTTAATTATTTTATTAATTTTTAAATTTTAGAGTACTTTATTTTAATAATTTTATTAATTTTTGAATTTTACACTACTATATTTTAATTATTTTATTCATTTTTAAATTTTAGAGTACTTTATTTTAATAATTTTATTCATTTTTAAATTTTAGAGTACAATATTTTAATAATTTTATTCATTTTTGCATTTTAGAGTACTATATTTTAATAATTTTATTCATTTTTGCATTTTAGACTAGTATATTTTAATAATTTTATTAATTTTTGAATTTTACACTACTATATTTTAATTATTTTATTCATTTTTAAATTTTAGAGTACTTTATTTTAATAATTTTATTCATTTTTGAATTTTACACTACTATATTTTAATTATTTTATTCATTTTTAAATTTTAGAGTACTTTATTTTAATAATTTTATTCATTTTTAAATTTTAGAGTACAATATTTTAATAATTTTATTCATTTTTGCATTTTAGAGTACTATATTTTAATAATTTAATTCATTTTTAAATTTTAGAGTACTATATTTTAATAATTTTATTCATTTTTGCATTTTAGACTAGTATATTTTAATAATTTTATTCATTTTTGAATTTTACACTACTATATTTTAATTATTTTATTCATTTTTAAATTTTAGAGTACTTTATTTTAATAATTTTATTCATTTTTAAATTTTAGAGTACTATATTTTAATAATTTTATTCATTTTTGAATTTTAGACTAGTATATTTTAATAATTTTATTAATTTTTGAATTTTACACTACTATATTTTAATTATTTTATTCATTTTTAAATTTTAGAGTACTTTATTTTAATAATTTTATTCATTTTTGAATTTTACACTACTATATTTTAATTATTTTATTCATTTTTAAATTTTAGAGTACTTTATTTTAATAATTTTATTCATTTTTAAATTTTAGAGTACAATATTTTAATAATTTTATTCATTTTTGCATTTTAGAGTACTATATTTTAATAATTTTATTCATTTTTGCATTTTAGACTAGTATATTTTAATAATTTTATTAATTTTTGAATTTTGCACTACTATATTTTAATTATTTTATTCATTTTTAAATTTTAGAGTACTATATTTTAATAATTTTATTCATTTTTGAATTTTACACTACTATATTTTAATTATTTTATTCATTTTTAAATTTTAGAGTACTATATTTTAATTATTTTATTCATTTTTAAATTTTAGAGTACTATATTTTAATAATTTTATTCATTTTTGCATTTTAGACTAGTATATTATAATAATTTTATTCATTTTTGAATTTTACACTACTATATTTTAATAATTTTATTCATTTTTGAATTTTAGAGTACTTTATTTTAACCCTTCCGTCAACTATAGGGTCTGGCCAAACCCCTTTCGACTTTGAGCGCCTTTTTCTCAATACCTATTTGCGGTATCTGTCTGAAATTCCATGAATTCCTCAATCTGATTGTTTAGTATGATATTCAAATAAAACATTTCCCAAAAAATACTTTTAATAGGTTTTACAAGGATATTTCTACCTGTATCCCTAATGTCGACGAAAGGGGTCTGGCCAGACCCAACCTTTTTATACCCTACACCTTAAGGTAAGGGTATATTCACTTTGTAACGAAATGTGTAACGCATAGAACTAGAGACGATAGGTATAGAAAAGTATATATATTCTTGATCAGCGTGACCTCCTGAGTCGATTTAGCCATGTCCGTCCGTCTGTCCGTCTGTCTGTCTGTCTGTCTGTCTGTCTGTCTGTCTGTCTGTTGAAATCACGATCACAGGAGAACCAATGAAGATATCGTAATGAAACTTTGCAGATATATTGTTTTATGTGGTGGGCAGGTTGGTATTGAAAATGGGCAAAATCGCTCCACGGCCACGCCTATTTTTTATTAAAAATGTGATATCAGCGTTCGTTTTTGAGCTATTACAACAAAATAGCTATAACTATTATTATATAACTATATTTTAATAATTTAATTTTATTTTTGCATTTTAGAGTACTATATTTTAATAATTTTATTAATTTTTGCATTTCAAAGAATTAAATTTTATTAATTTTATTCATTTTTGCATTTTAGAGTACTATATTTTAATAATTTAATTCATTTTTGCATTTCAGAGTACTATGTTTTAATAATTTAATTAATTTTTGCATTTTAGAGTACTATATTTTAATAATTTAATTTTATTTTTGCATTTTAGAGTAATATTTTTGAATAATTTTATTCATTTTTGCATTTCAGAGTACTATATTTTAATAATTTAATTCATTTCTGCATTTCAGAGTACTATTTTTTAATAATTTAATTCATTTTTGCATTTCAGAGTACTATATTTTAATAATTTTATTCATTCTGCATTTCAGAGTACTATATTTTAATAATTTAATTCATTTTTGCATTTCAGAGTACTATATTTTAATAATTTTATTCATTTTTGCATTTTAGAGTACTATATTTTAATAATTTAATTTTATTTTTGCATTTTAGAGTATTTTTTTTTAATAATTTAATTCATTTTTGCATTTCAGAGTACTATTTTTTAATAATTTAATTCATTTTTGCATTTCAGAGTACTATATTTTAATAATTTTATTCATTTTGCATTTCAGAGTACTATATTTTAATAATTTTATTCATTTTTGCATTTCAGAGTACTATATTTTAATAATTTAATTCATTTTTGCATTTTAGAGTACTATATTTTAATAATTTAATAATTTTTGCATTTTAGAGTAATATTTTTGAATAATTTTATTCATTTTTGCATTTCAGAGTACTATTTTTTAATAATTTAATTCATTTTTGCATTTCAGAGTACTATTTTTTAATAATTTAATTCATTTTTGCATTTCAGAGTACTATATTTTAATAATTTTATTCATTTTGCATTTCAGAGTACTATATTTTAATTATTTAATTCATTTTTGCATTTCAGAGTACTATATTTTAATAATTTAATAATTTTTGCATTTTAGAGTAGTATTTTTGAATAATTTTATTCATTTTTGCATTTTAGAGTACTATATTTTAATAATTTAATTCATTTTTGCATTTTAGAGTAATATTTTTTAATAATTTTATTCATTTTTGCATTTCAGAGTACTATATTTTAATAATTTAATAATTTTTGCATTTTAGAGTAGTATTTTTGAATAATTTTATTCATTTTTGCATTTCAGAGTACTATATTTTAATAATTTAATAATTTTTGCATTTTAGAGTAGTATTTTTGAATAATTTTATTCATTTTTGCATTTCAGAGTACTATATTTTAATTATTTAATTCATTTTTGCATTTCAGAGTACTATATTTTAATAATTTAATAATTTTTGCATTTTAGAGTAGTATTTTTGAATAATTTTATTCATTTTTGCATTTCAGAGTACTATTTTTTAATAATTTAATTCATTTTTGCATTTCAGAGTACTATATTTTAATAATTTAATTAATTTTTGCATTTTAGAGTGCCATATTTTAATAATTTAATTTTATTTTTGCATTTTAGAGTACTATATATTAATAATTTTATTAATTTTTGCCTTTCAGAGTACTATATTTTAATAATTTAATTCATTTTTGCATTTTAGAGTACTATATTTTAATAATTTAATTCATTTCTGCATTTTAGAGTAATATTTTTAAATAATTTAATTCATTTTTGCATTTCAGAGTACTATATTTTAATAATTTAATTCATTTTTGCATTTCAGAGTACTATATTTTAATAATTTTATTCATTTTTGCATTTCAGAGTACTATATTTTAATAATTTAATTCATTTTTGCATTTCAGAGTACTATTTTTTAATAATTTAATTCATTTTTGCATTTCAGAGTACTATATTTTAATAACTTAATTCATTTTTGCATTTCAGAGTACTATATTTTAATAATTTAATTCATTTTTGCATTTCAGAGTACTATTTTTGAAAAATTTAATTCATTTTTGCATTTCAGAGTACTATATTTTAATAATTTTATTCATTTTGCATTTCAGAGTACTATATTTTAATAATTTAATTCATTTTTGCATTTCAGAGTACTATATTTTAATAATTTTATTCATTTTTGCATTTTAGAGTACTATATTTTAATAATTTAAATTTATTTTTGCATTTTAGAGTACTATATTTTAATAATTTAATTCATTTTTGCATTTCAGAGTACTATTTTTGAATAATTTAATTCATTTTTGCATTTCAGAGTACTATATTTTAATAATTTTATTCATTTTGCATTTCAGAGTACTATATTTTAATAATTTAATTCATTTTTGCATTTCAGAGTACTATATTTTAACAATTTTATTCATTTTTGCATTTCAGAGTACTATTTTTTATTAATTTAATTAATTTTTGCCTTTTAGAGTACTATATTTTAATAATTTAATTAATTTTTGCATTTTAGAGTAATATTTTTGAATAATTTAATTAATTTTTGCATTTCAGAGTACTATATTTAAATAATTTAATTCATTTTTGCATTTTAGAGTACTATTTTTATACCCTACACCTTAAGGTAAGGGTATATTCACTTTGTAACGAAATGTGTAATGCATAGAACTAGAGACGATAGGTAGGTGAGTCGATTTAGCCATGTCCGTCCGTCCGTCTGTCTGTCTGTCTGTCTGTCTGTCTGTCTGTCTGTTGAAATCACAATCACAGGAGAACCAATGAAGATATCGTGATGAAACTTTGCAGATATATTGTTTTATGTGGTGGGCAGGTTGGTATTGAAAATGGGTATTGAAAATGGGAATCGGTCCACGGCCACGCCTATTTTTTATTAAAAATGTGATATCAGCGTTCGTTTTTGAGCTATTACAACAAAATTTCATTCCTGGGTATAGAGTAGCATTATCCGAGAATGTGCCAAATATGGGCGTGATCCGCCCACTTTTAGGTTACACAGGCAAAAGAGGGTTATATTGTTAAATATATAAACTTCCTGAATAAAACTTTAGATAAGAACTTGTTTTACAAAAAAACATTCTTACATCAAAACTGGGTGCGGTCCGCCCACTTTTACACTACATATACAGTATAGCAGTATGAAAAAAAGTTTATTACCACGGAAATAAAGTTTAAATGAACACAATTATAAAACAACTAAGCTAGTTATTTTGTTTTGAAAAAGGTAATGACCACGCCTACTATTTATACAGAGGCGTAGCTAGGTCTCATGGACCCCGGGACGGTTAATCAACTTGTAGCCCCAAAAATGCCTAGAATGCAATAAGTCAATACTTGATTTCCACAACTGCCGCCCCCGACATTGTGCCGCCCAGAGTGGACCGCCACCCCCGCCCCATCCTAGCTTCGGCACTTTTTTTAAAACTTTTAGGTGTAGGGTATCTAAGATTCGGCCAGGCCGAATATAGCTTTCTTACTGGTTTTACCTGTATTTGACTCATGACGTAATTTTTTACTAATTACTTAATTATTTGTTTACCTGTCAGGATCACTTTTCTACATAAGCAATAAAATTTAGTAAAAAATGATAAGTTTGAGGTAATAAATAAAAGATTTTATGTCTGTATGTAAATTTTCAACCCGTTCTCAACTGCAAAACTTATGCAATTTCGGTGAAAATGTTCAGCCTCATTTCTTTATAAATTGAATGTTTCTATTTTGTAAAAGGTCATTTGAAAAATAACATTTGACAGGAAGTGACCTAACATTTAAAAGTATAAGTTTAATAATTTTATTCATTTTTGAATTTTAGAGTACTTTATTACAATTACGATAATAACGATTATCAATTAACAATCAATTCAGAACTGGCACGGACTTGGAGAATCCGACTGTCTAATTAAAACAAAGCATTGTGATGGCCCTAGCGGGTGTTGACACAATGTGATTTCTGCCCAGTGCTCTGAATGTCAACGTGAAGAAATTCAAGTAAGCGCGGGTCAACGGCGGGTGTCAATGACGGAAAGGGGAGAGTGGTAATAAGTTCAGGAATCTTCATGTTCATATCCCATCGGTAGTAGGGCTTGCCATACCTACGTACCAGTGCTCGCCCAATATATACTAACAAGGGAATAAGACGCCAAAAAACTCGAGCTGTGGACTGGACATGTTGGTGTAAAAAGCCACTCGAACTGATTCCGAAGATTCTTCGGTGCCATTGACGGAAAGGGGAGAGCAGTAATTAACCCAGCATGCAGAATATTCTCGTTGGGGGCACAATACCTTGAGCTACGCCCACATAGTAATCACTAGTTGATGCTGAGCGCGGGGTGATGTAGCACCAGCGCCGGGGTAGCCATGTGAGTGCTTAAGACTGCTCAAACTGATTCCTTAGCGACCATAGAAGCGCCTATCCATCAACCTCCTCGTGGTTCCCGCCGGTAACAGTTTTGCTGGCTAATGATGGAAGGCTATCAGACCCTGGGGGCTACCAACCCCCTCGGTCGAAGAGTCAGTTGGTAACGATAATTTTACAAGCCTCGGATACTTATCTCAAATAATCTCCGGTGAGTCCTCAGACTTCGCCGGAACAACTGACACCGAGCAGAGGGATGACCGCCCTAGCCTGACCGCCCTAGCCTGACCGCAGCACGCCCAATTCGAACCAGAAACCAAGGCCAAGAACCCGACTTGGCCGTGCTACAAAATACCCGAGAAGCCGTAGCGAACAGACCCGACACGTTGTACGAGTGTCGGGCTCCGGGTTGCACTCGCGCGTTCTCAACTTCGAGAGGACGCGGGGTGCACGAGCAGAGGGCTCATAGAGACTGGCGAGATGAAAGACTCGCGACAGCTCAGACTTGTAAGGTGTCCTGGTCAGAAGAAGAAATCTCTCTCCTTGCTCGGCAGGAGGCTCGCTTGAGGAAAGAAAAAGCACAGTTCATAAACATCGAACTGCATAAACTCTTCGTGAGCCGGACTGTCGAAGCGATTAAAGGCCAGAGGAGGAAGGAAAGCTATAAAGCGTTGGTAGAGCAATATGTGCAGGAGGCGATGGGAAGTATTGTTAATGAAGTCGCCCCTGTACAAGCACCCATAACCGAAGATCCGCAGATGATTAACCCCATCGCGGACTTCATCCAACAAATAGGACCGATTAACACCTCGTGTCCGGGTGCTGATCTGCTGAACGGGATAGCACTCCATATCCTGGACTGGTCAAAGGAGAGAATTTTAGAACAGCTGGAGATCTACCTCCGGGAGAATTTATCCTCCCGGGGGAGGGTTCGAAGGCCGGGGATGTCGTCAGAGCCTGTCCTGTCCAATAGAAGGAAAAGGAGACTGCAATACAAAAACGTGCAAAACAGTTACGAGAAAAATCCGTGTAAATGCATCAAAGCATTGCTTGAAGGTGTGAAGGCCTCAAGCGACACGGATGCACAATGCATGTTCTCCTTTTGGGCGGCGGCGATGACGAGGGGCGGCGAAAGTTCGCCGGAAACGAGCGGGAGTTCAGCTGTGATGACCGAGCTATGGCAACCGATGGCACTGGACGAAATTAAGAAGGCCCTCCCAAGGTCCACCAAAGCTCCAGGCCCAGATGGCGTGACAGCGCGGCAGTGAAGGGTATTCCTGACCCTGTCAAGACGCTAATAATAAACGTTCTAATGTTCTGCGGTCAGATGCCTAGGTATCTGGCAGAAGCAAGAACTACATTAATACCTAAAAAGAACGGCGCCCTGGAACCTGGAGACTTCAGACCAATAACGGTGGCCTCGGTTATAACGAGGACCTTCAATAAGGTGCTATCGGACCGCCTGGCCCGGTTACTAAGGCTGGACCCACGCCAAAAAGCGTTCGTTCCGGTGGATGGCTGCGCCGAAAACATCTTCGACCTGGACCTCATCCTCAGATTCCACAGACAAACCTTCAGGCCGGTATATGTTGCATCATTGGACGTCGCGAAGGCGTTCGATTCTGTGACGCACCCAGCTATACTTAACACCCTAAGGGCAGCTGGGGCGCCGAGTCCGATGGTGCAATATGTATCTAGCTTATACGAAATGAGTACGACGCGCCTGGTGGTGAATGGTGAAGTATCCGACCCAATCCACCCCACATGCGGCGTCAAGCAAGGTGACCCACTATCACCAATACTATTTAATATAGTTATGAATGGATTGCTTGACGCGCTGCCGAAAGATGTGGGAGTGAGGATAGGAGAGAGGCGCTTCAGCGCACTAGCGTTTGCAGACGACATCGTCCTGGTGGCCTCCACTAAGGAGGGCCTGCAGGCGATGCTCGAAAGCGCCTCTTCCTATCTGGGAAAATCCGGACTTAATATTAACGACCAAAAATCTTTCACCATTGCCATCAGGAACGCCCCTCATGTGAAGAAGTCGTTTGTGGATCGAGGAGTGACCTTCAGCTGCTCTGGCCGGACGTTACCGTCCTTAAAGCGAGCCGACGAATGGAAATACTTAGGAGTCCCATTTACCCCCGAAGGTCGTGCATGCGGCGACGAAGAGAGTGAGCTCAATGAGAAACTTAAGAAGCTCACAAAGGCCCCCCTGAAACCGCAACAACGGCTCTTTGCTCTAAGGGTGATTGTGTTACCCGGTTTGTACCATATACTTACCTTGGGCTTTATCACCCTGAGCAAGCTAAAACGCATAGATGCCGTTGTTAGGAGGGCCGTTCGGGGATGGATGAACCTACCTGGAGACGTAGTCAATGCCTACGTACATGCGCCTGTTGGAAGCGGAGGTCTTTCAATCCCCTCCATGAGATGGCTGATGCCTGTCCTCAGGAGGGCGAGGTTGGAGACCTACGCAGCCCAGAACAGCACATGTACGTACCTAAAAACGGAGCTGCAGCTAACCAAGCGGCGGCTCACCGAGAGGGGTATTGACTACGCCACCAGAAGTATGGTGGAAGGTAGATGGACTAAGTTGCTCCACGAATCGGTGGACGGTAAAGCCTTACGGGAGTCATCTAAGGTTGACGGACAACACTCATGGTTGATTCAGGGGAGTCGCCTGCTTACAGGTAAGGACTTCCTCATGACGAACAAACTCCGTATAAATGCGCTGTCTACTCGGTCACGAACGTCGCGCGGTAGGGTTATGGATCGGCGCTGCAGAGCCGGGTGCGGGGAGGAAGAAACATTGGGCCATGTGCTGCAAAGGTGTCATCGCACACATGGGGCTCGAGTGCAGAGGCATAATGCCGTTGCCAATTATGTGCAAAGAGCACTCGAGTCAAAATTCGACAATGTCGAAGCGGAGCCACGAATAACAACTCAAGTGGGTCTCCGTAAGCCCGATCTCCTCGCCACGAAGGACGGTTCAGCAGTGCTGTTAGATGCCCAAATCGTAAGCGACTCCGTGAACTTGAAGGACGCGCATTTTAGGAAGGTAGCATACTATGAGAACCTTAGAGACCCAATAATGAGCACAAGACAGATACGTGATGTTAAAATCTCGTCGATCACATTGAGTTCTCGAGGAGTCTGGTGCCAAGAGTCTGCGGAGTTCCTCCTGGAGGAACGAATACTCAAAAAGACCGATCTAAAGATCATAAGCACCAGGGTCCTCATCGGAGGGTTGCAGGCTTTTCGGGTGTTCAACAAGAGCACGAGTATGAGTTCGAGGCGGGAACGAGGCGGTATAGGTTAGGTTGGGACGGTCATTTATTAATGCTCTACGATTATTAGGTGCTGCCTGCCGGTAACAGGCATAATACAGGAATGGAGTTTAGTGGGTAGTCCTCACGGGAGTCCCACACTACCACGGTACTTGCCAAACACAACCGTGGAGTGCGTAAATGCATTTTTGCCAACCCTGCCCCAAAAAAAAAAAAAAAAAAAAAAAAAAAAATAGCCAAATGCCTCGTCATCTAATTAGTGACGCGCATGAATGGATTAACGAGATTCTCGCTGTCCCTATCTACTATCTAGCGAAACCACAGCCAAGGGAACGGGCTTGGAATAATTAGCGGGGAAAGAAGACCCTGCTGAGCTTGACTCTAGTCTGGCAGTGTAAGGAAACATAAGAGGTGTAGCATAAGTGGGAGATAATAACTTTTAGTTTTTGTCGACAATGAAATACCACTACTTTTATTGTTTCCTTACTTACTTGATTTAAGTGGAACGTGTATCATTTCCTAGCCATTATACGGATATATTTTATATATATCTTATGGTATTGGGTCTTGATGCAAGCTTCTTGATCAAAGTATCACGAGTTTGTTATATAATTGTAAACAAATTCTAATAAAAATGATAGTCATTTTCTTGATGATTATTGTTAATAATTTAAATTTGGTATAACTCCAACACTCAGATATGATCCAATTCAAGGACATTGTCAGGTGGGGAGTTTGACTGGGGCGGTACATCTCTCAAATAATAACGGAGGTGTCCCAAGGCCAGCTCAGTGCGGACAGAAACCACACATAGAGCAAAAGGGCAAATGCTGACTTGATCTCGGTGTTCAGTACACACAGAGACAGCAAAAGCTCGGCCTATCGATCCTTTTGGTTTAAAGAGTTTTTAACAAGAGGTGCCAGAAAAGTTACCAAAGGGATAACTGGCTTGTGGCGGCCAAGCGTTCATAGCGACGTCGCTTTTTGATCCTTCGATGTCGGCTCTTCCTATCATTGTGAAGCAAAATTCACCAAGCGTTGGATTGTTCACCCATGCAAGGGAACGTGAGCTGGGTTTAGACCGTCGTGAGACAGGTTAGTTTTATCCTACTAATGACTAAAATTGTTGCGACAGCATTCCTGCGTAGTACGAGAGGAACCGCAGGTACGGACCAATGGCACAATACTTGTTCGAGCGAACAGTGGTATGACGCTACGTCCGTTGGATTATGCCTGAACGCCTCTAAGGTCGTATCCGTGCTGGACTGCAATGATAAAAATGGGGCAATTGCTTTGTATGGCTTCTAAACCATTTAAAGTTTATATATTTAATATGTAAACGACAATGTATGTGATGCCAATGTTTCAATTAACATAGCAAATTCGGGAGGATTAAATATCACCTGAATGCCGCGCTAGTTAATTGTTAAAACATTATTTAATACAATGACAATGCCTAGAATCAATTGTAAACGACTTTTGTAACGGGCAAGGTGTTGTAAGTGGTAGAGCAGCTGCCATACTGCGATCCACTGAAGCTCATCCTTAGCTTGATGATTCGTTATATACGAATTATTTACATATAAACTAAAAGATATTATATAAATATTATTTATATTTTTTTAATATATAATAATATTATATATATATATATATATATATTTACGCATAAACATGCAATACATAAAAGAAATAATACAATAATACAATATAAAAAAGGAATGGTGTGCATAGAAGTGTTTGGCGAAAGCCTGCATGGAGTCACCATTGGACACCACCAACTTCATAACCCATCATCTTGGTGGTTTAATCGAATGAAATGTTATAATGCTTAATGTTAATGAAATGAGGATTAAAGTCAACATGCAATAAACATGCAATAAACATGCAATACATAAAAGAAATAATACAATATAAAAAAGGAATGGTGTGCATAGAAGTGTTTGGCGAAAGCCTGCATGGAGTCACCATTGGACACCACCAACTTCATAACCCATCATCTTGGTGGTTTAATCGAATGAAATGTTATAATGCTTAATGTTAATGAAATGAGGATTAAAGTCAACATTCAATAAACATGCAATACATAAAAGAAATAATACAATAATACAATATAAAAAAGGAATGGTGTGCATAGAAGTGTTTGGCGAAAGCCTGCATGGAGTCACCATTGGACACCACCAACTTCATAACCCATCATCTTGGTGGTTTAATCGAATGAAATGTTATAATGCTTAATGTTAATGAAATGAGGATTAAAGTCAACATGCAATAAACATGCAATAAACATGCAATACATAAAAGAAATAATACAATATAAAAAAGGAATGGTGTGCATAGAAGTGTTTGGCGAAAGCCTGCATGGAGTCACCATTGGACACCACCAACTTCATAACCCATCATCTTGGTGGTTTAATCGAATGAAATGTTATAATGAATTAAATGCTTAATGTTAATGAAATGAGGATTAAAGTATATAATTATGTGATGTAATATATAATAATAATAATAATATATAATAATGTAATATATATATAATATTGTGTTATATAACAGTGATGTGAAGTATAACAGTAATTTACGTATAAAAAACGTAACAAACAATAATGAAAAAACCATTATAAGACAAATTAACCATTATAAGACAAATTGTTGTTACGCTCCTATCAAGGAGTATCAAGTTTTGTACTGAAATCCTTTATGTAAATCCTTTTGTACTGAAATATTTTAATAAGTAATAATTAATTAAGTAATAAGTAATTAATTTAATAATTTTATTAATTTTTGCATTTTATTTAATAATTTATTTTAATTTATTTTAATAATTTTATTCTACCTTTATTTTACCCTACCTATATTTTAATAATTTTATTAATTTTTGAATTTTACACTACTATATTTTAATTATTTTATTCATTTTTCAATTTTAGAGTACTTTATTTTAATAATTTTATTCATTTTTGAAATTTACACTACTATATTTTAATAATTTTATTCATTTTAGAGTACTTTATTTTAATAATTTTATTAATTTTTGAATTTTACACTACTATATTTTAATAATTTTATTCATTTTTGAATTTTACACTACTATATTTTAATTATTTTATTCATTTTTAAATTTTAGAGTACTTTATTTTAATAATTTTATTTATTTTTAAATTTTAGAGTACTATATTTTAATAATTTTATTAATTTTTGAATTTTAGACTAGTATATTTTAATAATTTTATTAATTTTTGAATTTTACACTACTATATTTTAATTATTTTATTCATTTTTAAATTTTAGAGTACTTTATTTTAATAATTTTATTCATTTTTAAATTTTAGAGTACTATATTTTAATAATTTTATTCATTTTTAAATTTTAGACTAGTATATTTTAATAATTTTATTAATTTTTGAATTTTACACTACTATATTTTAATTATTTTATTCATTTTTAAATTTTAGAGTACTTTATTTTAATAATTTTATTTATTTTTAAATTTTAGAGTACTATATTTTAATAATTTTATTCATTTTTGAATTTTAGAGTACTTTATTTTAATAAATTTATTCATTTTTGAATTTTACACTACTATATTTTAATTATTTTATTCATTTTTAAATTTTAGATTAATATATTTTAATAATTTTATTCATTTTTGCATTTTAGACTAGTATATTTTAATAATTTTATTCATTTTTAAATTTTAGACTAGTATATTTTAATAATTTTATTAATTTTTGAATTTTACACTACTATATTTTAATAATTTTATTCATTTTTGAATTTTACACTACTATATTTTAATTATTTTATTCATTTTTAAATTTTAGAGTACTTTATTTTAATAATTTTATTAATTTTTGAATTTTACACTACTATATTTTAATAATTTTATTCATTTTTAAATTTTAGAGTACTATATTTTAATAATTTTATTTATTTTTAAATTTTAGAGTACTATATTTTAATAATTTTATTCATTTTTGAATTTTAGACTAGTATATTTTAATAATTTTATTAATTTTTGAATTTTACACTACTATATTTTAATTATTTTATTCATTTTTAAATTTTAGAGTACTTTATTTTAATAATTTTATTCATTTTTGAATTTTACACTACTATATTTTAATTATTTTATTCATTTTTAAATTTTAGAGTACTATATTTTAATAATTTTATTCATTTTTGAATTTTAGAGTACTTTATTTTAATAATTTTATTCATTTTTAAATTTTAGAGTACTATATTTTAATAATTTTATTCATTTTTGCATTTTAGACTAGTATATTATAATAATTTTATTCATTTTTGAATTTTACACTACTATATTTTAATAATTTTATTCATTTTTAAATTTTAGAGTACTATATTTTAATAATTTTATTCATTTTTGAATTTTACACTACTATATTTTAATTATTTTATTCATTTTTAAATTTTAGAGTACTATATTTTAATAATTTTATTCATTTTTGAATTTTAGAGTACTTTATTTTAATAATTTTATTCATTTTTAAATTTTATAGTACTATATTTTAATAATTTTATTCATTTTTGCATTTTAGACTAGTATATTTTAATAATTTTATTCATTTTTGAATTTTACACTACTATATTTTAATAATTTTATTCATTTTTGAATTTTAGAGTACTTTATTTTAACCCTTCCGTCAACTGTAGGGTCTGGCCAAACCCATTTCGACTTTGAGCGCCTTTTTCTCAATACCTATTTGCGGTATCTGTCTGAAATTCCATGAATTCCTCAATCTGATTGTTTAGTATGATATTCAAATAAAACATTTCCCAAAAAATACTTTTAATAGGTTTTACAAGGATATTTCTACCTGTATCCCTAATGTCGACGAAAGGGGTCTGGCCAGACCCAACCTTTTTTTACCTGTATTTGTGTCATGACGTAATTTTTTACTAATTACTTAATTATTTGTTTACCTGTCAGGATCACTTTTCTACATAAGCAATAAAATTTAGTAAAAAATGATAAGTTTGAGGTAATAAATAAAAGATTTTATGTCTGTATGTAAATTTTCAACCCGTTCTCAACTGCAAAACTTATGCAATTTCGGTGAAAATGTTCAGCCTCATTTCTTTATAAATTGAATGTTTCTATTTTGTAAAAGGTCATTTGAAAAATAACACTTGACAGGAAGTGACCTAACATTTAAAAGTATAAGTTTAATAATTTTATTCATTTTTGAATTTTAGAGTACTTTATTTTAATAATTTTATTCATTTTTAAATTTAAGACTACTATATTTTAATAATTTTATTCATTTTTGCATTTTAGAGAACAAAAATTCATTATTTATTTATTTATTAAAATATTAACAATTAATTACAAATTAAAAGCTAATATATATTGAATAAGCAATAGCAGCAAAGGCCTTCAGCTTACAGGAGTGGAAACTTAAATTACCTTATTTTGAGTTTCGTTTTAGTTTATTTTAAGATTAAATTATGGAAAATTAGATAAAAGAGTATAATTTGGAAAATTTCAAAAATTTTGCAATAAGAGATATGTTGTAATCAGTTGGATCTGAAAGTATTGAGAGGGCATCGGAATCGTTGAAGATTAGGGTTTTAGCCTGAGTGAATTTTGGACAGTTGTAGAATATATGCTTGATGAGATTCGTAGGAAGCACAGGACAAGTACAAGGAGGGGGAGGGGAATCCTTATGCATCAGATGACCGTGTGTTAAATATGAATGACCTAACCGGAGGCGAAGAAATTTCATAGTGTCTACTCTATTTACCGAATGCGTTCGGTAGTCTACTATAGAAGTTCTCTTTGGATTAATGGATTTATACCACAATGACGTTGAGGAATAGTCGGAGAGTGTCTTATTGTAATAATGGGATTTTAAATAGTTATTGATATCTTTTAAATTTATATTAGAAGACATTACTAAAGGAGCAAATGTTGTATATTTGGCCCACTGATCCGCTAATTCATTACCTCTTATATTCGAATGACTTGGAATCCATATTAGACATATCCTAGGATAATTTGCGATCAAAATATTTCGAATTTGAGAGGCGTAAACGTTTTCATTGGATATATTAACAATGGCTTGGAGCGAGGATAAGGAGTCAGTAAATATTGCATAACTACCTCCATTATTCTTGCAGTACTTAACACTATCGTATATCGCAATAATCTCTGCCGAAAATACGGAGCTGTATTGAGGAAGGATAGCAGTCTTTATAACCTTATCTTCAGTAGTAATGCTATAGCCAGTAATGTCATTTAATTTTGAACCGTCAGTAAAAATAAATTTGTGATTTTTTAGTGAGTCCTTGATACTGGAATATAAAGCTTGGAAGATTACTGCTGCTGTGTCAGCTTTACAGTATTTGTGTAGGGTTAAGTTGCAGGATTTCGCAATGGAGCTGCGTTTCCAAGGCGGAATACAAATGTTAGTTATACTTGTGGGTTGAAAAGGTAGATTCAGGCTACTACAGTTAAGTATAGCTCTAGATACTGTGGAAGGAATTTTTGGGTGTTTCTTATTTCTAGAAAGTTTCTTGACTACATTATATAAAGGAGAATTGTGACATTGTATTAACGTTTTGAACAGTCATGATGAACATGTAAGGTAATCTCTTTGAACTTCTAGAGTCAGTACTTTTGCTTCGTATAATAGATTGTTGATTGGGGTAGAACGAAAAGCACCTAAAGAATTTCTTAAAGCGGAATTAATTATTGTTTTTAACTTATTTAAAATCGTTCTTGAAGTATGGCCATAAATACACAACCCATAATTGATTTTTGAGAGTATGATTGATTTTGTGACATATATTAAAGATATAGTGTTACAGTTGAATTTAGGACTGGAAAGGCATTTTATGACGTTAAGGGGGTTCATTAGAGAGGACTTCAAATGAGTGATATGTGAGTCCCAGGAAAATCTTTTATTGAAAATCAGTCCTAAAATTTTTAGGTCTTTTGTTTCTGTAATGCTAATACTATCCGATATAATACGGCAGCTACAAACTCTCTTTCGACATACGTGCAAATAATTACATTTCGTAGGAGAAAGCTTAGCACCTGAGTAGTCACACCAGTCAGTTATATCATTAAACAGGTTGTTAAGATCTAAGATTGGATTTTTTCTCTTGTTAGATTTGATTATAAGGTTGAAGTCGTCTGCGTATGCTGTAAAGTCGATCTCTTTGTGACGGGAAATTATCTGACGGGAATAACAAACCCTGTTGTAAGATATTAGAAATAGAATAACCGAAAGGGGCGAACCTTGGGGTATGCCGTTATGGATGGGAAGTACGTCCGAGAGGACAGAGCCAATCTTAGTAATGATTTTTCTGTTATTTAAAAAATTAATTACGTATTTACATATATTCGGTCCAACTTTCCATTCGGAAAGTTGGTCAATAATAGAATGAATGCCGATTTTTTCGTATGCCTTTTCAAAGTCTAACGAAATTATGGTTAAATGTTTACTATGAGACAAACTGTTAGCTATTTGGTGCTCTATGTTGAGAAGACAATCGAGTGTAGATTTACCTTTCTTAAAGCCTATTTGTCTTGAGTCTAGCAAATTGTTCTTCGAAATAAACCACCAGAGTCTGTTAGAAATCATTTTGTCTATCACTTTAGCCAAACACGAATTCAAAGAAATCGGTCTGTAAGATTTAGGAAGAGTTTTATTTGAATTAGGTTTAAGAATGGGAATTATTGTACTGACTTTGAATTGCTGAGGAATATGATTTTTGAAAATCTCATTATATAACTTAACTAATCTGTGTTTAGTTCTTGCGGGTAAATTTTTAATCATTGGATAAGATAACCTATCCAAACCGGGAGTTTTCCCTTTGAGTTTAGTTAAGGCTAACTCTAATTCGAAATCAGTGAAATCAGCATCTATTATAAGAGCATCGGGGCTAGGATTATAAGCAATAGACTGATTGAGAGAGGCAGCCTTTTTGTCGCGAAAATTTGGTGAAAATTCAAGATCAGTTGATTTTTCGGACCATAGTTTGTTAAACTCATTGGCTATTTCCTTTGGATTTGTTATTAAGTTGTATGTGGAATTGTTATCTAAAATACCATGGATATTGTGTGGAGTTTTGTATCCTGAAAACCTTCTTATATTTGACCAGACTAGACTGATAGGGGTAGTAGGATTGATAGAAGATGTCAGATCACCTATTGATTTTCTTTTGCTTTGTTTAATTTCTCGTTTAAATAACGCATTTGCTCTTTTGAAGTTTATTAAATTAAACATGGATATATTTCTTTTATACGTTAGCCAGAGCTTGTTTTTCTGTTTTTTAAGGATTTGTAAGTAAGAGTTCCACCAAGGAACCGAATATGAACTACGATTTGGAAGGGTTTGAGGAATTGAATTGTTCGCTGCTTGAGTTATTAGTTTACGTAAATTAGCCGCTTCTTTGTTTACATTGGAGCTAATTTTAACTTTGGAATCTGATTCCAAGCACACTTTTCCAAAGAGATCCCAATTGGCTTGTTGGCATAAAAATTTTGGTTTATAGGATTGAATGGGGTGAGTTTGAGTCATAAATAAGGAAATAATTATAGGAAAGTGATCACTTCCACAAAGATTTTTTTTTATTTTCCACTCCGCGTGGACACTCAAATTAGGAGAACATAATGTTAGGTCAATATTGGTAAAGGAGTTCTGTTTACTAAAATGGGTAGGGGAACCATCGTTCAGAAGAACTAAGCGAGACTGAATTATGAATTTAGATAGAATTGAGCCTCTTTGGTTATTGCGAGAAGAGCCCCAATCTTTGTGCCAGCTATTAAAATCTCCTGTAATGAGGGTTGGGTGGTTATGGTGGTTAAGAATATTGTCTAAATTGTTGCGATTGAAGTTTGTTTTGGGACAGATGTAGGAGGATACTATTACAAATTTGATTTTCGTGTAAATCAAAGCAGCAGAGGAGTCAAAATTATTGCTTATATCTATAGTTTCGTGTTGTATGGATTTATGAATTAATAGAGCAACTCCTCCAAATCTTGTGGTTGACGAGTTGTTAGCATAAAGGGAGAAATTTATTGGAATGGGTATGTTGTGGATAGAGTGAATGTGCGTTTCCTGAAGTGATATTATTTTCAAATTGTTTCTTTTAATAAGAATTAATAGTTCGTTATAATTGTTAAGGTAACCATTTAGATTCCATTGCAATATTCTAAGGGCCATTGCTGTACATAAAATTGCTTTTCCTAAGCTTGTAAACGTTATTGATAGAATAGAAATAATTATCACTTAAAAAATACAAAAGCATTTCAAGGAACATATGATATACAAAAAATAAAATATATGTAGATTCAATTAACATAAGGGAAAGAAGATAACTAAATTAACTGTTTTTGATAGTTTGAAATTAAATTTTAGTTATAGATGCTAAACTTGACTTATTTGACTTAGATTTCAATTTTTTTTTAACTTATTGGAAGTGTTTCTCGGAAGAATTGATATTGACTTTTTTTTTGATGGTGTTGGAGATTCAGATTGGGAAACACTGGAATTGAGTTCTATGTCCGACATCAAATACTCCCTGTCTAGATTACCGGTATTTGGTTTCATTGGAGGAGAGTCTGCTTCGATTTGCATGGAATCCAAATCTGCGTAGTCTATGATAGCACGAGGAATGTTAGATTGTTGAACTTTTTTAGGTTCCATGGAATTGTTGAGAGTATTTGAATCAATTAGTGTAACTGCAACATTCCTGTTGTTTACTGAAGAATGTTCCTTTACTATTCCTGCATATGATATACTTGAGTCTAGATGACGTTCACCATATTTCTTAATGGCTTTTTTCCCTATCTATTTTTTTCAGAGTTATAATGGTTTGGATTTCTTTTTCTTTGATAAAAACTGGACATATTTTGTCGGTGGTTTTATGATTGCAAAGTAGAATGTTATTTTGTATGCAATTGATGCAATTGCTGGGAGCTTCACACTTTTCATTTAGTTCTTCATTCACATGAGAGCAGTTTGAGCAATTCACGCAAATTTTGCTATTGTTGCATACCTTATCAATGTGTCCGAAGCGTTGACAATTTCTACATCTGAGGCGGAGAGGAATGTAGGGACGAAGAGAAATTTTCTCATATCCAATGTTAACCTCTGAAGGAAGAGAGAGAGATGCAAAAGTGGCGATGATTAAACCGGTTTCCTTTAGTGCATTATCCACTTTCTTCAATATTTTTTTGATTTCACTCACGTTCTGTGGTCTCAGTTCTTCAAGAATTTCTTTTTCATCCATGTCTCTTAAAGCATTTGAGTAAAATACTCCTTTGGTAGAATTTAAATAATTGTGTTCCGTTACTTCCACAAGAATTGCCGGAGAGAGAGATGAGAGTTGGATCAGTTTCGAGGCTTGGGTATTTGTTTTTGTTTTTAATAGGATTGTACCGTTTCTCAGTTTTTTACATAATTCTATTTCACCACAGCATGTGTTATCTATCACTTTTTTAATCAAAAATGGAGAAACATTTGCAAGATTTTCTACACTGTTTCTTCTTGACATTATTAAAAATTTTGGACCATGAAATGATGATTTAAGGAACTTTTGATTGTCCAGTGAAAAGAAGTTTTGGTTACAATTAACCGGTTTTGACCGGTCAGGTGGATCCTTCATGGTGAAGAGATTAAGTTTTATCAATTCACGAAGTTTTATTTGATGTCCAGATATATTTATTATATGTATATAAATATTTTTTAGAGTTTTTAACTACTGACTGCAATATTATTTTTATTTAACAACTTTTTTGTCAGTCAATTCTATAATCAGTTATTCCTTCACTAAAGGTTACACTTGCGTATTTAACTCAGCGCGAGAGCTACAGAGCATAAAGGGATGACCTGTTACCTTGAGTGATCGCGGCAAACTGATAAAAAAATTCATGAAGTATTGCATAATATGCGATTCGAAAAATTTATGATCAAAATTCATGTGCAGCGAGTAAGGTAGAAAAACTATTCATGAAAGATTGTCGAACAGTAAAAATACTGAAGACATGAAAGAGTATTTATATAATGATGTTATTATATGGCAAATATATAGAAAAGGCAAAAAAATTAAAATATGATTTCATTAAAGTGTATGAAATTGTAAAATAACAAAATTAGGCGAAAAGTTAAAAAATGATTTAATAAATCTATTATTGATTTTATTGAAAATCAGTTACTTATGGCAACTATGACATGAAACTGTATAATTGCTGGTGCCATTGGCATGGTATCGTCATTTAGTTAGTGATGCGCAAATTAATGAGAATGAAATGTTTTATTCATATCTATAAAGAAAAATTTAGAAATAGAAAAAATTTCTATTTGAAGAAAAGTTTCTAAAAAGAAATAAAAATGATATATAAATGAATTTAAATTCTTTAGATAGAAATTTCATTTCTATAAAGAAAAATTGATTTGAAAGTTAAAAGTTAAAAGTTGAAAGAAGAAAAGAGGGAAAAGTTAAAAAATGTAATTAAACGTTTCGCCGTTTAAAATTGAAAATCGCATAGTGTGCAATATTGAATCGGATAGTGTAAGATTCCGAAAAAATTAAAAATAAGTTCTTCAAAAACTATCGCATAGTATAAGATTCCGAAAAAATTAAAAATAAGTTCTTCAAAAACTATCGCATAGTATAAGATTCCGAAAAAATTAAAATTAAGTTCTTCACAAACACGAAAAATCATTCACGAACAAAGGAAGAAGAAGAAGAAGAATATCGCATACATTGCGATTCAGAAAAACCATTCACGCAAACAAAAATTCAAATTTAAAAATTCAAACACATAAATGAAATTTATATACAAAAATACAAAATACAAAAATATGTATAAAAATGTAAGACTCTGGGAAAAATTTACGATCAAAATTAAAATCGCATAATATGCGATTCTGAATAATTCTGAATAACAAGGAAGCATGTTTGTAGCAAAAATCATATAGCAAAAATTGCATAATATGCGATTCTGGAAAAATTTATGATCAAAATTAAAATCGCATAATATGCGATTCTGAATAATTCTGAATAACGAAAGCATGTTTGTAGCAAAAATCATATAGCAAAAATTGCATAATATGCGATTCTGGAAAAATTTATGATCAAAATTAAAATCGCATAATATGCGATTCTGCGAATAACAAGAAAGAATGTTTTTAGCAAAAATCGCATAATATGCGATTCTGGAAAAATTTATGTAATGCGAGTAAGGTAGAAAAACTATTCATGAAAGATTGTCGAACAGTAAAAATACTAAAGACATGAAATAGTGATTATATTCATAAATGATGTTATTATTAATATCATTTAATAGTATTAATCATTTAATCCTGGTAAAATCACGTTTTCTATGAAAGAATTATCTTTTTAAGTTGAAAACAAATGTGATTATCTTGAAATTCAGTTAGACTAAAAAAAAGAAGACAAGTTTTTTTATATTTCAACATTGGAATTTGAAATTTTTGTCATCTCTTTTTTTCGATGGATAACAATAAAATATGATTGTGTGTGGATTCT